>JAEIGQ010000072.1:0-1200000 GCA_018904275.1 Lordiphosa clarofinis | reverse complement strand
TTTCCCGCCAATTTTATTGTTGTAACGTCTGTTAAGATTCATACGAAAGAGTAACGAAGAGAGTTAATGAAGTGACAGATGTTGAAAATTTTAGGTTAGGAAATTGTTTAGGTCCTTCTTCCTCAACTTCATGGATCATGCGGCCAAAGTAACTGTTTAGATGTTTGCTTTTTCCCGATCGAGACTGAACCACCGCGCTTCAGTTTTTCGCTGCATGATCGTCAGAGTATTTTCTCTTCTGTATCGGAAGTTTCTACCTTAAAGTCATAAGGATCCTTCATTGGCTTTGTGAATACAGTTTTCATATCACAAGAGTAAAGTGTGTAAAGCATGGACCTAAGTACCTACGCCATTTTGGTAGACAACGGTGTAGAATTGGTGACTAGGTGACCAATTAGCTGCTGGTGGATATACCGACGCTGTCCAAGTAGGATCTGGCTGCGACGATCTGATCCGGGGTGATTCTGCCAATCAGGTTTGGCGGAGGTTGATGTTGTTGTTGCTGGTGTTGTTGTGGCCACTTATGTGTGGCAGACGACGATGGGATGGCTGGCCAAGTAGGGTCTGGCCACGATTCCAATTAAAGGCGACAACAAAGGCGAGGAATTCAAATTATGTGCGACTTATCACTTGCGCGTTTAATTTCAGAGAGATCAAATAGGGATTATTTACACACTAATCTAACTTAGCCTAACGCGTTTTCAAGGGTGCGCAGCCCTTAGCACTGGGTTCGGTAGCAATTTATCCATTTCATGACTTAGTGACTTAAAATTACAAATTCTTGTTGGCTAACGCCAACATGCCGGCCCCTCTTGCCACATGGCAAGACTACTTTAACAGATTTTGAAGCTTAGATAGACAGCGAATTGCTTCTTGGAGGTGCTGCAGTGGTCTAGTCGGCGAGGCACTCGACCGCGATTGACGTTGACGATCCTGTGATGGCTTGCGCGATCCGCTGCTGTTTGAGCTATCACTTCTTCTGGCGCTGGTGTTACGATGTCCACTATTGTTCGACGATGCAGTTCTAGATGCAGGGGACGATGGGGCTGGCTTCTTCCTCTGATCCGTTTGTTGGGGCTTTTTAGCTGGCGTTCCTCCGTGCAAGCAAGTATGGTGGAGGTCTCCACAGCGATGGCATACATCCTTTGAGTCACACTCAAAAAGTGTATGAGAGGAGGCCAGGCAGTTTGCACAGTAGCCCAGTCTTCGGACCGTTCGGCGTCTTGCGATGGTGTCGAGTTGCAGGAACTTTGGGCAGAAGCGTAGTGGGTGTCGCTTTTTGCACATCTTGCAGTGATAATCCATCTATGGAGAACAAAAGCAATTAGCTGAGGTTTGAATACGTTGTAATGAGATGGAGGTTAGTGTTGAGTGGGGTAGAGAACGGTTTGTTTTAGAGCTAGGGTAGAGTTAAGAGGAGGTTTCTTGCTTTGTAGGCAGGACGATTAATTTGACAATGGGTCGGGTTATAGGACCAGAGCGGGTCTGTAAGTCCACCACGCGAACATGATTATCCGAGCCATGGTGGAGTTTTATGACTTTTCCAAGCCGCCAGTGTGTGGGTGGGCATGCGTCGTCTTTAATAATGACAACGTCGTCGATCTCTAAATTCCTGGATGGGTTTTTCCATTTGTATCGCCTGTGTAGTTCAGTTAGGTATTCGTCACGCCACCTTTTGCTGAACTCTTGGTGCATAATTTTAAGTTTTTGCCACCGGTTGGAGAGAGAGAGATTATCACTTGGATTCTCTGGGAAGGCTATTATGGGAGCGCCACGGAGAAAGTGTCCAGGTGTTAGTGGAAGCAAGTGGTCTACATTGTCTTTCGGCATTGAGAGAGGCCTAGAGTTTAGCACTGCTTCGATTTTGTACAATAGAGTAGAAAATTCTTCAAATGTGAAAATAACATTTCCAGCCACGCGCTTGAAATGTTTTTTGAAGCTTTTCACAGCTGCTTCCCAGAGACCGCCCATATGAGGAGCGTGAGGAGGAATGAATTGCCATTCGAATTCTCGGCTACTATAGAGCGCTGAGATATGGTCAGTAGAGTTTTTTAGGAAGCTCTCCCACCTTTTTGAAAGTTCGCGGCTAGCTCCGACGAAGTTGCGACCGTTATCTGAGACCATCTTTTTGGGTATGCCTCGTCGACTAACGAATCGCTCAAAGGCTGCGAGAAATGCCTTAGTGCTTAGCTCAGTGACGGGTTCTAAGTGTATGGCCTTGGTTGAGAAGCAGATAAAGACCGAAACGTAGCCTTTAAGAATTCTGCTTGAGCGAATGGGTGACGCTTTTATATCAAATGGACCAGCGAAATCCACTCCACTGATAGTGAAAGCAGGTGAGAATTGGACTCTTTCGGGAGGAAGAGCTGCCATGATCTGGCTTTTGCATTTTTGTTTGAAACGGGTACAAATGACACAGCGACGAATACAGTGTTTGACCTTGTTTGTTAGTGTAGGAATGTAGAATTCCTGACGAATTGCACGAAGCATAAGTCGGTTTTCAGCATGAAGCAGGGTCGAGTGAACAAAGTCGAGAAACAGAGTGCAAAGCCTGGAACCTGCTGGTAGCAGTAATGGGTGTCGCTCCTTGTATGGCAAGTTGGCATTTGCTAGTCGACTGTTGAGCCGAATTTGTCCATCTTGGTCCAAAAACGGACCCAAAGTGCTAAGTGAGCTTTTGGACGATATGGGGTGCTTTTTGAGTAGTCGGGAGTACTCGTCGGGATAGTATTGCTTTTGAGCAGCAATGACTAATCGAGTTTTCGCAAGTTTGACAAGGGATATTATGTCTGCTGAAATTTCTGCATGTGCGGGAGACCAACTTAATATGCGAGCTGTTGCTCTTAAGGCCCTTGAGTAGGACGAGAATTTTTCGCAGAAGTCGACGTCGTTTGATTCGGTGAAGAACTGATCGACTCTTCTGGATTCCGGAGGAGACATGGTGATTTGAGACGGGACTGGCCAGTTTTCTTTGGGAGATGCTAGCCAACTAGGGCCATTCCACCACAAGGAAGAATCTTTTAACTCGTTTGTGGTGCATCCACGAGTACCCAGATCCGCTGGGTTGTCCTTTGATTGGACATGATTCCATATTGCACTGGGAGCATCGGAATTTATGGCAGATGTGCGATTTGCAACATAGGTTTTCCAGGTATGTGGGGGCTTTTCTAACCATGCCAGTACAATCTCGGAGTCAGACCATAAAAATAGCTTTATCCCTGAGAGTTGTGTTTCTGCGAACGTGTGTTTGGCCAATTTGGCGAGTAAAACGGCTCCGCACAGTTCCAATCTTGGTAAACTGACCGTTTTTAGTGGAGCTACCTTGCTTTTGGCAACGAGTAGGTGAGTTTGTGAGATGCCAGAGGGATGGCTTGTGCGCACGTACATTGCAGCACAATATGCTTTCTCAGAAGCATCGCAAAATCCGTGTAATTGGATATCTTGCTTTGGGTCATAGCCTGTCCAGCGTGGGATGCGGATAAGCTTTAGTTCGAGTAAGTTTTCGAGGAATGTGTTCCATTTGGAAATGGTAGTTGGTTTGACATTGTCATCCCAATCCAGACATTCTAACCAGAGAGATTGGAGTAGAAGTTTTGCTTGGATTATGATTGGCGTAAGCCAGCCTGCGGGGTCAAACAAAGTTGATGCGTGCGATAGGATTTGACGCTTTGTGATTGAGTCAACAGGATTGGGTGAGCAGATATCATACGAGAAGTAATCATCTTTCGCATTCCATCGGATCCCTAGAGTACGGGTGGTGCTAGAATCAGTAACATTGAGAAAATTGCTATCAAGCAGATCTTCCTTGGGGATGTTACTGAGAAGAGTTTTGTGGTTGGCGGTGTTTTTCTTGAGAAGAAAACCTGCAGACTTGAGTGCTGCTCGTATTTGGAATTGGGCCTCAGTGGCACCTTCCAGAGTGTGATCGCCGGAGAGAACGTCATCCACATAGATCTCATGACGGAGAATTTTGGATGCGATAGGGTAGCATGGTTCACAGTCTTGAGCTAACTGCAGGAGAGTTCTAATTGCGAGATAGGGTGCGCAATTAACTCCAAAAGTGACAGTGTTGAGCTCAAAGTCTCTCATGACACTATTTTTTGGGTTGAATACAACTCGTTGAAAAGAGCGATCATCAGGATGTACGAGAATTTGGCGGTACATTTTTTCAATGTCTCCATTGAAAACGAATTGGTACATTCTCCAATTGAGTAGAATGCCAAGTAAATCGTTCTGTAGGGTTGGGCCTTTGTGTAGGACATCGTTTAACGAGTTGCCTGACGAGGTGCGTCGAGAAGCATTGAAAACGACTCTTAGTTGAGTTGATTTACTTTCTGGTCTTAATACTGCATGGTGGGGCAAATAAAAGGAGAAGTATTTGTAATCTTTAATGATTTCCGTCGGGCTACTTGCTGACATGTGGTTGAGAGACAAGTATTCTGCTAAGACGTGATGGTATTGAGACTTGACAGAGTTGTCTTTGTCTAGCGTTTTAAGCATACGGAAATATTGGGCCATTGCTGCCGTGCGAGATGCTCCAAGGTGTATGCCCTCAGGGAACTCAGATTTGAAGGGTAAGCGTACCATATAGCGGCCATCGGGTTGCCTTTGGGTTGTATCTGCGTAAAGTTTTTCGCAAAACTCATCTGCGTCAGATACGGGTTTGGGGATTGAGATTTCCTCAACTTCCCAAAACTTTTGCAACAGATTGCTAATGTTTACTGCTTCATCGTCAACAAAAGTTGAGAATGAGCAGATGCTATTTGAGTTAGCAAGGGGGCCACTCACTATCCATCCAAAAATGGTGTATTGGGCGAGCATATTGCCTGAGATTGGAGTTTGTATTCCTTCCAACAAAATTTTGGGGGTAATATCACTACCGATCACCATATCAATCTGAGCTGCCGTTGAGAAATTTGGATCTGCGAGCTCCAGGCCATCCAGAGACGGATCTGATGGTTTTTGGACTGTGATTGAAGGAATCATATTCGTGAGCTTGCTGAGGACAATTGCATCAACAGGTACTCTAACCTCGTTAGCGGCATTTGTAAGAGTGAGTGAACAAACTTTAGATGATGAGCTGACAAACTGTCCACCCATGCCTGAAATGTTTGTGTGCAGCTTACGGACTGGGAGTTTGAGACGTTTTTGGGATTTTTCGGTGATAAATGTTCGTTGGGAACCTTGATCGATTAGTGCTCGTAAGCGTAGCAATTCTCCGCAGTGAATTACTTGAACAATTGCAGTCGGCAAAATAACGTTTTTGTTTTGTGAAGCGTGATGAGCAGAAATAGATCGGGACTGAGATTCAGCCTGATTTGGCTTGGGTGGAAAATGCAATAAGGAGTGGTGTGCTTTTTGACAAGTGTTGCACTTGTGCTCACTCTTGCACTCCTTGGCTGCGTGATTATATGCGAGACAGTTAATGCACATTTTTGCCGTTTTCACGTACTGGAAACGGTCTTGGGGAGATAACTTCAAAAATTCGCAACATTGTCTTATGTGATGACTTTGTTTGCAATATTTGCAAGCGGTAGCTGCAGTAGTTGCATGTGAGAAAGTATTGTATTTTGGAGCCGACTTAGGAATATGCTGAGAGAGATTTTTTGGTTTCATAGCAGTTAGCCGTTCCAAAACTTCTATTCGCGCTGTTAGAAACGTGTTGAGTTGATCCCAGGTTGGTACTTC
This sequence comes from Lordiphosa clarofinis, assembly GCA_018904275.1. Lineage (NCBI taxonomy): Eukaryota > Metazoa > Arthropoda > Insecta > Diptera > Drosophilidae > Lordiphosa > Lordiphosa clarofinis. Next base: position 1,194,312 of record JAEIGQ010000072.1, on the reverse strand, counting down.
CTTTCTGGACTCAAGAGATTGCTCCCAGAGAGATAGGGTTAACTCTGGAAGCTTAGAAGAGCAATGATAGACGAGAAAGGGATCCCAATCTGCGGTTGGAATCTGTTGAGCTGCGAGTACAGCGAGACAATTGGTTATCGTTGCTTGAATTTTTTGCAGGTCTTTGTCATCCTCTTTAGTGGTTCGTTCGATACCAAATAGGTGCTTCATTTGAGTGTCGACGAGGAGACGTTTATTTTCGTAACGCGTGCTCAAGGCGTCCCAGGCGGGTTGAAAATTTTCATCGCACAGCTTAAATTGCTTAACGATGGTACTAGCTTCACCGTGGGTTTTGTGCCTGAGATGGTACAGTTTTTGAGCAGACGTTAGATTTGGATGAGTTCCATAAACAGCCTTGAACATATCTCTGAAGGCAGGCCAGTCTTCGTAATTGCCGTTGAATGGTTCTGTGTCACAGGCTGGGACTTTAATCATACCAGAGTTGGATGAGTTGTTGAAGACTGACGTCGAGTTCGCGTTGAATGAGGATCGACCTGGAAGTTTATCAATGAGGTCTTTTAGAAGAGCCTTCACGCGATAAAACTCGTTTTCGCATTTATAAAATTGTTCATTTGCATTATCCTCGAAGTCCTTTGTAATGGACGGATCGCTAGAGGTCATAGCTTTTCTAAAATCTTGATCAACTTCGTTGAACAGTTGATCCAAACGTGACAGTTTTTCCGAGAGTACCGATTCTTGTTTGTCAGCACTGAAGCTATCGGAGTTGGAGCAGAATCGTATAACTCTGTCCGCAGAGAAGGTGAAGCTTCGCACGAGAGACATTTTAGCTTAGGGTTTTGATTGACAATTGGGTAACAAAGGATGTACGGTATTGTTTCGTGGGTTCTTTTCAAAATTTTATAATTTTGTTTAAGGGGTTGCTTTGATTTGAGTTATCGAATGACAAAAGGATTTGTATAACACGACGAAAGGTTTCGAGGGTTTTTTCCCGAATTTGAAAAACTTGTTTGTTGAAGAGAGTTGATACGCAGATATGTGTATGATTTAAGTATGTTTGCAAGGCTTGCAAACTTGTATGAATGCAATTTGGTTTCAAAGTGTGAAAGTTTATAATGTGGGCAAATTTGTATAAATGGTTTCAAATATATGTGTTTTTAAATGTGTGTGCAAATATGTGTGAGTATAAATGTGGGTTCAAAAATATTTGTATGTAAATGTGTGCAAAAATATGTGTGTGTTTAAATGTGTGTTCAAAATATTTATATGGAAATGTGTGCAAAAATATGTTTGTGTATAAATGTGTGTTCAAAATATTTATATGGAAATGTGTGCAAAAATATGTTTGTGTATAAATGTGTGTTCAAAAATATTTGTATATATTTAAAAAATTCCAAAAGTGAGAATTAAATATTTGTAGCGACGATCAGTTTTGTTCCAATTTACATTCGTGAAAAATTCCAGTTAGTTTTAGTTTATTTTATTTTGTAGCCAATTTTCCACTCACGATCAATGCTTTGGGTAGGTATGCTTTCGTCACTAGTTTAATCTGCACACTGCAGTTTGCATGTAAATTGAGGTTATTTGAATGTATGTGTGTGTATGTGAAAAAGCCAATGCACGTGCTTATTGTGCTGTTTTATTTTCACAGAAAAATAAAGGGAAAAATTTTACCTTGTAGCGTTTGGGTAGGGAGTCTTAATACTTCTGGGGACACTGTGGTGAGCTGCCTTATTCAGGTGATGTTTTGCCAAGTGGGATCTGGTACGTCTTCGCTACCGCAAGGTGACCGAGTTGCGTCCAGAAGGTATCCAAATAAATTGCCGGTTTAAAGTTGTTGGCGTCGAAGGACCATGTAGAATTGGTGACTAGGTGACCAATTAGCTGCTGGTGGATATACCGACGCTGTCCAAGTAGGATCTGGCTGCGACGATCTGATCCGGGGGTGATTCTGCCAATCAGGTTTGGCGGAGGTTGATGTTGTTGTTGCTGGTGTTGTTGTGGCCACTTATGTGTGGCAGACGACGATGGGATGGCTGGCCAAGTAGGGTCTGGCCACGATTCCAATTAAAGGCGACAACAAAGGCGAGGAATTCAAATTATGTGCGACTTATCACTTGCGCGTTTAATTTCAGAGAGATCAAATAGGGATTATTTACACACTAATCTAACTTAGCCTAACGCGTTTTCAAGGGTGCGCAGCCCTTAGCACTGGGTTCGGTAGCAATTTATCCATTTCATGACTTAGTGACTTAAAATTACAAATTCTTGTTGGCTAACGCCAACAAACGGTTTGTCTAAGACCACTGAAAAAATTCTGACAGACAGGATAATCAATCCACCAAATCATGCCATACCTTGTCAAAGACCTGACGGATATCAAAGACACGCACCACCATAAGAAAAAGAAACCCCGGTTCGCTTTCTATCCGAAGGCAATTAACCTAACCTAAAATTTTTAAAATACGACCAAGCTGACTGAAATGGGTCGTTCTTTTACAAACCGCTTTTCCAACTCACCTTTAGGACTTTAATAAAAAAAAAACAATTAAAAAGTCGATCAAATCCGACCATAATATTCTATGATCCCCCAAAGTTTGTATATATCTGATCAATTTAAGTTAGAAGCCACAATAAAGTGTGTGAAGAGCTGTCCATCGCCGTTGCGGCCGATCCGAACGTAGATGCTAGCGTTCTTAAAATTCTGATTTATCAATACGAGCACTTGTAAGCATATAAAAAACATCGGAACATTTGAAGTTAGTTTCAGCTTTTCGTTTTTCTTTAATCTATAAAAAACTGATTTCTTAAAAGCAAAAATAACTTGATTGATTCTGGATCATCAATCAGTGGCTAAAACTGCGGATCTTTCATTGCAGTGACGTTTTTTATTTAACACATGTCAAGAGAAACACAACGCTTTTCAACACAGTTTTATTTATCATTCGTCAATTTAGTACAGGAATAAATTCATCACAATAAAATTGGGGTATTTAATTTGTTGAGCACATGGGCATTTGGAACTCTCTGGAACTGGATTGGAAATTTTCTTGAAATCTTTTTAATAAAAATTATTTTTTGGAAATTTTGTTTTGGATTTCTGAAATTTGAATACGGATTATAGGGCTTATAAAAATATAAAAAAGATATTTTAAGTATATTAAGGGTACTGTATACCTTCTGGTGTCATTTTTTAAAGGTTTACAAAAAATTAGATTACTCAAAAACTATAAGTGGTATTAAGAAGCGGTTTTTTTCATTGGATAGGTAATCGGTTAAACTAAATTAAGTAATTTTTGTTGTTGTTGTTTTAACTACGGTTGTTGTTGTATTTCTATTCAAAGTTAACCAAAAATTTAAAACATAGGCCCATGGTTGCAAAAATTTCTTGAGAACGGATGATCTGAATTTAAAACTGAAGACAGGGTTTTGTTAAGAAATAATAAAATTCTGGTGTGAACTAGTATATTTTGAATCGGTCTATAAATGGTTTCAATGTCAAAATTTCGAAAATCGACTATTTTTTCCCACTGTACTGGTCCTAGCTCCGTTATTTGTTGACCGATTAAAAATATCTTAGTTCACACCAGAATGGTAAGTATTAGGAGCAATTTAAGGAAAGAATTTGAAAATCGGTCAACAGGTACTCTTTAAATCTTTGCAACCATTTTGGAAAAAGTGGTTCCGAGATAATCGCATTTAAAGATTCGACGTCTGTTTTCGATGAAATAAAAATTATATTTAATAAATGTATAAGTCGTATTTGGTGCATTAGGGTGTTAACTTCCACAGAAAAATGATTATCAAAATCGGTTTAGCAGTTCTCCAGAAATTTGAGTCAAAGTGCGTCAAGACATGGTAAAAAAAAAAATCTCAAAAATTTCCAAGTAAAATTTTTTTTTTTCAAAATTTTTTTTTTCCATAATATCGAACATTTTATAAATATTTATAAAGTTTTTACCAAAAAAGGGAAAAAATACGAATTTATAAAAATACGAGGGTCGATAAAAACAATTTTCATATAAAAGGGTGGGAAAAAATAATTGTTTTTGTTTATATCTGTAAAACTGAGTTTCGGATCAGCTTGAAAGTTTTGCAGAATATTTATAAGATCCTAATAGAACGTTTAAGCAAATAAAAAAATATGAAAAAAAAATTTTTCTAAAGGTATACAGTACCCTTAAAGTTAAATTTTTTCCTAGTTTTCAGAAAAAAGATTTTAGAAACACTCCCTATCAAAGGTGCCACAGAAATCACTTTCGCTCTAAATTCGCTCGAATTTGACAAGGTCAAAAAATTAAGTTTCTTGGATTCAAAAAACTCCCAAGCGGTCATAGCAGTTCTGCTGAAGATTGAATTGGTATTCATAAAATAGCTATACTGTCAACCAGCCTCCTTTGTGGTGTTGTTCGTGTCTTGATTTAGACAAGTTATGGACAAAATCCTAACTTAAATGACCTAGAGCATGCTTAAAAAAAAAAAGTTCTATGATTTTATTTGAGATTGAACGTAAAAAGTAAAAACGTTTTTCTAAGAACTTTCTAAGTATTTACGAACTTTCAAACCTTAAAGCACCAATACATGTCAGCCCGAAAAAAGTAGTATGATTTTTTTTCTGAACCGAACCACCTTTAACTTTTTTTTTGCTCCGGTTCGGGTTCAGGTTCAGCCGCGAAATGTTCTTTTGCTCCGGTTCAGGTTCGGTTCGGGATTCTCGAAAATCTCGGAGTCTCTGACTCTGGAGCGGTTCAGCTTCGGACCGGTTTGCAGCCCTGACTAAAATAAATTATAAAACGGAAAGCATCGAACAGATGTTCAGAGCGAAATTTACTTGGCTTTTCTGAAGGGCCAACCTTTCCTCCGATTGCTTGAATTGAATAATGCGTGGCCCAATGTTATTTTTCAGCACAGCATCGTTTACCCGTATAATATTGCCTACGTATGTACATCGTCTGATTTAGAAAGAAGGTCAAATTCGGATCCAAGGAGGCTGCACTCTAGCGTCTTCTTACAGATTTGCTTCTTCCCTAAATCGTCCACTGCCATCTGTCCTGCGGGAATTATTTATTTAATTAAAGCAAATCTTTTGCTAACATTTTCTTTCGCCGTTCTAATCGTGCAGCAGCTAGAAAGATGTGCAAGGTATCATTTTTTTTGGGCGGGCAGAAAATTTGAATTTTTTGTGTGCGAAATAAAAAAGAATTTAATTTGTGTTTAAAAAAACAACTTACCAAATAGCTCACATTCAAAACATTAATAAAAAATCACATGAAAAGGCTTAATCTAGTTATTAGCACTTGCCGGGGGTCTACCCTACGCAGCCAAGTTCGAAAGGGTTTGTGAACAAGCTAAAAAATGAAATCGCTCGAAGTTCTGTGGCATGGCGAAAATATTCAAGCGATTTGGCAAATCGCCAAACGCCGATCGGATTCGGCGTTAAACTCGGGGGTGCCACAGAAATCTCTAGAGATTTTGCCGACGGTTGGTTTGTAAATCTCTCGAAAAAACCGTCGGTGCCACAGAACTTCGAGAGATTTCATTTTCATATTAGAAAATGTAGTTAGAGCACCAGCTGTTCCAATTGAAGTTCCATCTCTAAAAACAGGGCTGAATTTCTGGCCAAAAAATTTTGCTTCTTGTAATTTAGGGTTAAATTGATGTTTAAATGAAATTTTTTGATTGTGTTATATGTTTTATGATGCATTTTTAAATTATAATTTAAATTAAAGTAAAATTCTCCATAAATAAAATGCAAAGTTTAAAAATTTGTTGGCGCAAAACATGAAGAATATCTTGCCAGCCCTTAATCTGCTGGCTGCCAACCAGATGGCGACACAAACTCGCGACAAACGATAGAGGAGCCACAGTAGTGGTCGGTTTTGGTTAACATGAAAGACTTTTTTGGTTGTTTTCCCAATAATTATTAAAACGTTAATTTCAATGTTTAAACAAATTAAATAATTTATTCGTTTGATGCAATCTATCCTAGAAAATAATGTTGTTTACATTTCCAAAATTTATTTTGCTTTTAAAATTTTTTGGGTGGTGAATTTTGCTAAATAACAAAAAAGGATTTTTAAAAACAAAAAAAAAATTATTTTTTTGATAAAAAATTTATTTTTTTTGGTTTGTTTTTTGTTTTGTTTTTTTTTGCCCCCCCCCCCGGGGGGGTTTTTTTTTTTTTTTTTTTCTGCCCCACACACCCCACAAAAACCACCAAAAAATCAAAATCCTCCAAAAAAAACATTTTTTTTTTTTTTTTTTCTTCTCCACAAACACCACCATGTTCCCAAAACGTCGGTTCCGCGCGTTTTTTACACTTAAACACCTTTTTCCACTGATTCACAATAAATATTGCTGACGTCACTGCTGCTGCAGCTGCCGTCTACCTCTGCTTTACATTCATTAAAATTTTATTACTAAATCTATCAAACCAAATGCTTTCCAGTTAAATCATTAAGAGTATTTCCACACGGAATTTCCCCCTTTTATGTTTCCTAATTTTGCTCTCTCAGAATTTTGTCAAGGCAACAATTTTGCATTTTCTAATTGAAACCTCATCTACATTGTTCATTTTGCAGATTGGAGGAGGAGAAATTCAACTTAATAAATGTAAGTTTGCCTTCATGTCTGTTTTCCTTTAATGTCAATATTCATGTTTATTCTTGGATTCAATTCCCAGGACACAGTACTTCCAGAGGCAGTACAATTTTGGGAACAGGCGCTGATGGTACGCGAAACCAAGGGCGTGATTCGTCTTAATCGGTAAGGCACTTCCAAATGACAAGCTGAGCTTTAATTAATTGCCCTCTTCCCTCCACCTGGATTCCTTTTGTTTGTAGCAAATGTGACAGCACACAGGTGTATGTAAAGAATGGCCATACCCATTGCATAGACCACTGCAAGGCCACAACCATGTGCGGTGAGGTACAGGTGCCCAATGAGCATTTGGATGTAAGTGAAGCCACAAACCCCTCCTCCACCCAATATTGTTTTATTATGTAATACCCCTTCCTCTTGCAGGTATGCCGAGTGTGCAATGCCACGGGACAGAATTGCCGCATTGATAGCAGCACCCAGCCGGGAGATGGCATCGAGAATGCAGACTTTGTCTTCTATGTGTCGGCCAGGCAAACACAGCGTTGTTTCAAAGGACTGACCGTTGCCTATGCAGCCCATTGTCAGCAGGAGGCCGCCCTGGATCGTCCCATTGCCGGTCATGCCAATCTTTGCCCCGATAGCATCAGCACCAAGCCTCAAGAACTCCAAACTCTGATATCCACCGTAAAACATGAGATTCTACATGCTCTGGGCTTCTCCGTTAGTCTGTATGCCTTTTTCCGTGATGATGAAGGACGTCCACGTACTCCACGAAAGTCGGACACAGGCAAACCGTATCTAAATGAAAAGTAAGTAAAGGCAAAATAGAAGATTTTCTGGTATAAAGTTTCCATTCTTTTTGACAGACTACAGATCCATCAGTGGAGCAACGAGACCATACGCAAGGTGGTTCGTGAGAATTGGTCTGTAAGAGGTGGCCATGTCAAGAAGGTGGTAGATATGCTGGTCACGCCAAGGGTGGTGGCCGAAGTACGTAATCACTTCGATTGCCATAAGCTGGAGGGTGCCGAGCTAGAGGATCAAGGTGGCGAAGGCACGGCCCTCACTCACTGGGAGAAGCGGATACTCGAGAACGAGGCAATGACGGGCACTCACACCCAATCGCCGGTCTTTTCACGCATTACCTTGGCCCTAATGGAAGATTCGGGCTGGTATCGAGCCAATTACTCCATGGCCACACCGCTAAGCTGGGGCAAGGGCTTGGGTTGTGCATTTGCCATGCGCAGCTGCAAAGATTGGATCCAAATGAATCATGCCAGAGGTCGCTCCATACATCCATTTTGCTCCAAGGTGAAACAAGATCCCCTCCAAACCGAATGCACTGATGATCGCAACTCGGTGGCTCTGTGCAATCTCATACGACACGAGTACGAACTGCCCAAGGCCTATCAGAATTTTGATAGTCTCCAGAATGTCAAGGAGGGCGAAGAGAGCTATTATGGAGGTTCGGTTTCACTGGCCGATCACTGTCCATATATCCAGGAGTTCACCTGGCGCAGCAAGAATATCATAGTGCGTGGCTCTCATTGTCGCTTTGTGGAGAACAATCCAAGTAAGTGAATCAATCTAATACATATTTTTAAACGAAGAAACAAGTAAGAAAGTACGTCAAGCCCAACTGTACTCTATTCTGTAGCAAAATATCCCAAATATGATTACTTTTGCTTTAAATGTTTTAATTATTTTGGCATCTCTCTACATGTTATCTATAGAAATATAGAGTGGGCTAACTTCCGCTCGACCAAAATTTATATACCCTTGGAACATGATATATGCCTGCCAGTTTGTTATATGGCACCTATACAAAATGTTCATTCAATTTTGAGCAAACTCCCCAAAATTGTGCAGATAATATTCACAAAACAAAAATGTCTTTCTCACTAGAACTACTGTTTTGACCGATCGTTCCCTTGGCAGCTATATGCTGTAGTTATTCGATTTGAATCAAACTTGGCAGAGTTGGAGAGCTATTGCCATTGTTTAAAAATGCTCTGCTATTTCGTACTTTGCAGTGCTGGGGATTCTGATTATTTTTTTAATCTGTCATCGCTTAAATAAAAAATTTTTTTTAAATAATGGAGTTTTTCAAGCTAAAAAAAAATAGGGGCAAGCTAACTTCGGCTCGACCAAAGCTTGATATATGCCTTACAGTTTGTATAGCAGCTATACTGTACATTGGTCCGATTTCGACAAATCTTGTTGAAATTATGTAAAATCAGTGAAGACTTATAAATACGAGCGCTAGGAGCAGTAACATTGAAAACAAACCACTTTTTCTCACTAAGACTTTTTTCAGACCTAACTTTTGTATGGCAGTTCTACTATATAATAGTCCGATTTCGAAAAGTTTTTGTGAAATTATGTGAAATCATTAAAAACTTATAAATATGAGCGTTGGGAGCGATAACATTGAAAACAAAAAGTTTTTCTCATAAGACGTTTTTCCTCACCTAACTTTTGTATGGCAGCTATACTATATAGTTGTCCGATTTTGACAAGTTTCTGTGAAATTATGTGAAATCATTAAAAACATATAAATACGAGCTTTGGGAGCGATAGCACTAAAAACATAAAAGTTTTTCTCACTAAAACTAGTTCTTCAACTGATCGTTACTATGGCAGCTATATGCCGTAGTCATCCGATCCGGCCAGATCCGACAAATGTACAGCGTATTTGTACCAAAAGACTTTGTGCAAAGTTTGGTTTCGATAGCTTTAAAACTGACGGAGGAGATAGCATAGAAACAGACGGACGGACGGACAGACGGACCTACGGACAGACGGACATGGCTATATCAACTCAGCTCGTCATGCTGATTAAGAATATATATACTTTGTGTGGTCGGAGATGCTTTCTTCTATGCGTTACAAACATCCGGACAATTTTAATATACCCTCTCCAAGGGTATAACAATTACTTGATTTAAAAAGTTGAACTTTTCAATTACCATTAAATCCAGTTGAAATATGCTTACATTTTAGTTCAACTGTTTTTTCAATTCAATTGAATATGGTCATTCATGGAATATGGCCGACAGCGTCAATGACAAAGATTTTGTTTGCTGCAGAGAACAATTTAGTGCAAAACTAGAAAATACCAAGCGTGCGCCGTTTCGTCCCCTTGGCTCATTGGATTCTGATGAAATTTCGCTCTCAGATGGACTTTTGAAGATAGGCTATACAACTTTTATTTAATTGGTCGAAAAAACCGCTAAATTCGCAAAATTAATATAAGAATATTTATGAAAGCGCTTTCACGGACAAATGGCTGAAATAATTCGGCTATGTAATTAATGGTCAAAACAACCGCGAACTTTGCAAAAAAAATTAAAAGTATTTATTAAAGCGCTTGAGGATTAGATAACCATGCAAGAGCTGGTAAATAAAAGGCGATGATCCATTTATAAGAGGTTAAACCCAAAAAAAAAAAGAAAAATGACAAATTTTTATTTGAATATCTACGAAAGTGCATGCGTTAATATATTAGAAGAGTCAATTGAACACTCCAAAACCTTGCGAAATTTGCAAACTACTGGACAAAAAATCGAGAAATTTCAAAACTTTTTATTGGACTTTAGATTACACAGTGCAACAAATTTAAACTTTTTTCAAAATTACCAAGCTACACTATGCGGAATCGATAGTGCTATCCGAACTGAGAAAATCCCTATCAGCGTTTGGCTAGATTGGTAGCACTTTTTGTATGGATCCTCAAAGTTTTTGAAATTGGGTGTGATAACAAAAAAAAGCTGTCATCAGATTTGGGCATACAGCTCATTCAGTTTCAGTGATAGCTGCAAACTGTCTTCGGCAAAGTTGTAGCTGACAGTCCAATCCTCGATCCTCGTAGGATTTTTTCGATATTTTGCTTACTTTTTTTTAAAAAAATTTTAAAGAAGTTTTGTTTTTTTTAAACGCATTTTTTTTTCAAAAACTCACCATTTCGCCAAAAATCAAAATATCGAAAAAAAAAATCCTTCGAGGATCGATAGCCATAGGTATTTCCGATTTACTCTTAAAATTTCAGATTGATCGGTTAAGATTTGCTTGAGTTATGTGTCCGGCCACGGAGAAATGATACACGACCGCCCTTTTGTTTTTGATGCAAAAAAATCGAAAACCATTTCAAGTAAATATATCACACTATAACACTGCTCGACAAAATGAGAGTCGATTTTCCCCCATTAGACCAAACCAACTTTTTCTAAAGTAAATTGGCCCGCTGATCACGAAAATCGCCATGAAAACAAAATCTATCGACGCGTTATCGAGATATTATCGATAAAACGTTTTGTCGATTTTTCAAAATAACCCCCCCCCACTTAAACCCCCATAACTTTTTTGTTTTTCAAACGAAGTTAATGATCTAAACAAATTTAAAAAGACAAAACTTGACCAAACAGTTTGTTTTCGGACAAAAGAGAGCTGGGTCGTGTGCTTTTAACGCTATGGGCTCAAATGGAGAAAAAAAATGTTTTTTTTTTGCCAAATTTGAAAATTTATCGAAATTAAAACGCTTGTAGATTCATAACTATACAAAATTGTTATGTTTTTTTGATCGGACAGCAAAAACTATTCAATTTAGTTTTAAACAAGCCCTCAAACGCAGAAATCGGACATAAAGTGGAGTTTCAAGAATTTTTTTGTGAAAATAGACAAAAATTTAGTTTTCATTCAAGGGGCGTTTTTTTCGAACTTTAAGTGTGTGATTTTAATAATATGGCTTAAAATTGACTAATAACTATTTATTTTAAACTTTTTCAAAATAAACTCCACCACTTTTTAGTATACGTGAAAAAATTTTATCAGGACGTGTCCAACATGGAAAGAAGATACCATGGTTAAAACCTGATGAGACCGTCTACTGCTGGACTCTAATCTACGAAGACAATGTGCCCTATAAGAGAAATTAAAACAGGATTTCTTTTCCAACTTCCATTTCTGTAAATAAAAATAAAGACAATGTTGAATAATATAGCACATTCAATGCAATTTTTAATATATTGCATCCTATTCTTTATTTTTATTGCACTTGAATAGAGAATAAAACACTAGTTAATAGGTACCTATAATTTTGAAAGTTGCCTTTATAGGCATTTTTACCAACTTTGACCATTGATATCTTAAAAACTTGACGTGCTAGAATAATTTTGGAAACTGACTTTTTCTCAGCTTGGAAGCCTCCGTCGAACAGTATCAACCTCAATGGCCCAATATTTGTTGAACTGTGTTATTGTCATGGTCATTTCCGAGAGTCTACAAGGAACGCATACAGCCGCAAAAAGTGGTGGTCTTTATTTTGAAAGTGTTAAAAATAAAATTTTATTAAGTTTGCAACAAAATTTTATACATATTAGAATAATTCTATGCCAGAGCTTATTAACACCACTCACTAGAAGTCAGAAAAATCAGTCACAGCGGTATTTGAAGAAAACTAAATTTTTGCCTATTTTCACAAAAAAATTCTTGAAAACTCCACTTTATGTCCGATTTCTGCATTTGAAGGCTTGTTTAAAAGTAAATTGAATAGTTTTTGCTGTCCAATCAAAAAAACATAACAATTTTGTATAATTATGAATCTACCAGCGTTTTAATTTCGATAAATTTTCAAATTTGGCAAAAAAAAACTTAATTTTTTCTCCATTTGAGCCCATAGCGTTAAAAGCACACGACCCAGCTCTCTTTTGTCCGAAAACAAACTGTTTGGTCAAGTTTTGTCTTTTTAAATTTGTTTAGATCATTAACTTCGTTTAAAAAACAAAAAAGTTATGAGGGTTTAAGTGGGGGTAACTTTTTGAAAAATCGACAAAACGTTTTATCGATAATATCTCGATAACGCGTCGATAGATTTTGTTTTCATGGCGATTTTCGTGATCAGCGGGCCAATTTACTTTAGAAAAAGTTGGTTTGGTCCAATGGGGAAAAATGCTGTCGAGCAGTGTAATACCTTATTCACAAATTTTCGACTGGCCCTTCCATTTGGCCAAAAAAAAATTCTGAAAATCCACTTTTTTTTTGAGCTACTTAGCTGTCCCCCTTAAAGAATATTTTAGAACTACAAGATATAAATGTTCAGTTCACTTGGCAATATTTCAACGCATAATTCAGTCCATGCTACACTTCCACTTCTACTTAAGGTCCGAACATCAATACGGCGCTATTGCTGTTACTTTTAAAATTCTGAAAAAATTACAGAAATTTCAGATAGGTACGACAATTGGACATGTAAAAAACCAAAGTGGAACCTCTACCAGAAGTCTAAAATAAATGGTGTTAAAAATTTCGCGGAATTTTGTACGTACCGGCTAACAGTTTAAAAATCTGAAAAACTATTCCGGGGAAGTGCTTACATGCCAGCTTTGACCAGAAAAGAAATTGGAGTTTTTTAATGGATAGTTAGCTCAAAAAAGGCTTGTGGTAGAAGTTTACAAAAAATCGCCAAATCACTTTCGTTTGATGTACTATATAACTGCATACTCAAAAAATTAAAACCTTGGGGGCCGGTTCGACTACAAATCCGGCTTTGCCCTTTGGTTAACTTTATAGAACTTTAATAACGCCGCGTCGTTTACCCGTCTATTTGGAATTCCAACTCATACACAAAATTGGAAAATTTCGCGATTTTTTGGACCTTTTCTCTATCAAAATCTATCAAAATTCCCAAAACTTATAAGACTTTGCAAATTTAGCTAAAAATCAAATCTTAAATGATAAATTTGGAAATTACGCAATTTTTTTTTACTTTTCAGTCTATATATATACATTTTCAATATTTACCCGTCTACTACTGCCGTCCTTGGTCATTAAAAAAAATTTACAAATTTCGCGATTCTCGATTTAAATCATTGATAAACATTGCCAAACCCAGCTAACTTCACCATTTACTTCACAGAACCCGAAAAGAACTTTGCCCTGGAGAGCTATGGCGATGGCTCCAAATGCTTCGATCATAGCGAATCCATGTGGGAGGAGCGTTCTTGTCATCAGACACGCGAATGGCAGCATTGGGGCAGCGGTTGCTACAAATACACTTGCTTCGATGGCCGCCTTCACATTCTGGTGGGCAACTACAGCTACAAATGCTCATTTCCGGGTCAAAAGCTCTCCATACGCATCGAAGCCAACGGTTGGCTCCACAAGGGTGCGATTATGTGTCCGCCCTGTCATGAGCTGTGCGGCGCCCACTTTGCCGAACAGGGCAAACAGTGTCGTCCCGGCGAGGAGCCCGATCCACTCAACAAATATCCGCGCGACAATCTTGCCTGCGGTGCGGAAAGCAGACAACGTTCTGTGGCCATAATTAGTGCTGCACTCTTGCTAGCCAGTCTCGGGCTGGGATACGGCTAAGCTGGAGCTGCAGCTCCTACAACTGTGTGTGTTTTAGTGAAATTTGTACATTTTAACTGTAACCTAAGCTCAATTTGTCTCTAAGTGTAACGCAAACGAATGTAATTGTATGTTTAATGTCCATCCCGATATGTGATCTTTGTGTGACTGTGTTTGATGTGAGCATACATATCGCATGATCCAGCACAACTTTATCCTGATCTGTACATTCCAAAGTCAACAATTTCTGTGTATAATTTGTTGTTAAAAATTCTTTGTTATTTATTTTATTGTTTTCCAAATTCGTTCGTTCGTTCGCCGCCTTGTGATTTTATGTATTCGATTAGTTTCGCAGTAAGTTCAACTTCGATTTCAGCTGCCTTATTTACGTGCATTTATGCCAATCCCAATTTCTTAAGCTGTAACAATTTATTTCCCCAAAACTTAGCATCTAAGATCGTACAATTGTGAATAAAGAAAACCCAAGTTTTAAATGAAATTGTCCTCTTTCCTGGGAGCTCTTAGGTTGACTCTTTTCTTTTACTAGGTTTTCGAGCTGGCGTTTTGATGCGTTTGGAGCTGTACGGAAATCTGGATTATACGTTTTGTTTTTGATAAAAATTGGTTAAACTTACGCCTTGTTTAGCTCATCAATCATGGGCAACAAAGTGGAGCGCAACACTCCTTGGGCCTCCTCTTCGGCCAGCTCCTTGGGATGGGTTCTACGTTTATGTGTGCGACAATTGGAGCCATTGGTGAAATCCTTTTTACAAAAGTTACATTTATAGGGACGTATGCCGGTGTGCAGAACGAGATGGTTTTTTAGAGTCTTGCTACGCTTGAAGGTGGCTTGGCAGACATCGCATTTGAAGCGTCGATTTTCCGAGTGAACAGCTTGATGTCGACTGAGCGTGCGGCGAGTGCTGAGCTTTAGTCCGCAAACGGAGCACTCGTAGCCCTCGGTGTGCGTATCTGCATGTACCTGCAGACAGAGAGAAAGAGAGCATGAAATTGAAATTTCAGAGTCAGTAAATTTTGATTCATCTTACTCTTAAGCGGGCATTGGTTTTGAAGCGTCGATGGCACTCGGGACACTCAAAGGGGCACTCCTCCGTGTGCACCAACTTGTGATCCTTAAGGCTTGATATGCTCTTTAAGGACTTTCCACAGATATCACAGATATAGGAAGTACCCTGCTCATGTATGCGAGCAATATGACGATTAAGGCTGCCGGTTGTGGCGAACTGATTCGAGCATAAGGGGCACACATTGTTGGCTTTCTCTTCGGTATCAGGTAGATCCTTGGCGAGCAAATCATGAGCCTGCTCCATGTGCTGTTTATAAGTCATGGGGTTTTTATAACTGCGCGGGCAAATATCACATTTATACAATTCCAACTCATCCTCAGCTTCGCTCTCTACCATATCCAACTCTTTTACCATTTCGTCGCCGCTTAAATCACTTTCGGGATTATTTTGAACTACAGTATCATCTTCGCTCGTTTCTGTGTGGGATTCCATCTTCAAATGCTCTTCTTCCTCGATTTCAGCTATTATTTCATCTACCTCATGCAGTTCATCCATCAAAACGTCCATCTCCTGCATTTCCGATTGAGACTCTGTAGCAGATTTATTCTCCTTGCTGTCTCTTGGAACCGAAAAGATGTGCTGCCATTCACCAGACTGTAACCCACATTCTGCACGCAGTTCCTCAAAATTGCAACCAGACTTAGAATTCTGCAGTTTGCCAAAAAGCTTCTGCACACGTTGCACACGCTCGGAGAATTCAATCAAAAAGTTCACCAGCCTGAGACAGTCGCCACACACATAATTGCTCAGCTCGTCTTCCCATTTGATCTGCCCAGAAAAAGAGATTTTCATTAATTTAACTGTGCGCGGCTGCTGCTTTTGCTTACTTACTTCCACCCAAAAGTATTTTCCTATGGACATGGCCAGACTTTGACTTTGGGTATGCACATTAACATTACCAAACACATCGTCCTTGGCACAAAGACGACACCACTGATGCCAGTCAACAGTTGACATTATATTTTATATTCTATGCACAAACAATAAGACATAAACAAATTTAAATTCAATTACTGCAAAATGATGCCGCTGGAGCTGCCAACCCGATCAAATGCAAAAGAGACTAACGCCAAATATTTACCAGCTGTTGTTCTGCTGTGATGACACTAGCAAAGAAAAAATATCAACTGTCAAAATAGTGCGAAACTGACTAAAGATATTCTTTGAATGGCTCCAACTTTTGTTCTAACAGAAGAGATCCGGTTCGGCACCAGGTTCAAGGACTTCAAAATTTTAATGGTCCTGTTCGATTGAGCCAGAAACCCAATTCATACTGGAACCGCGCGTTCGGTTCAGGACCGGTTGAAAGTGAAGGCTAAGTTGGTTCTTATCTAGATACATATAGCGTCCTATTTCAGGAAATTCGAAGATGAGCATCCCTGCCGAAGGTCTTTCTATAAAATAAACCGTTTCTAGGACATTGGGTCCTTGGAAAATGCTAAAATAAGCTATTTATGCCATTTTTTTGACCATTTTACAGATAATCCATTAGAGATATGGATTTACTGATTCATTGTTTCAACAATTGAGGTAAATTAATTTTAAAATCTTTTCAAAATTATTATACCAAACCAATTAGGACATATTTATTTATATATTGTAACCAAAGCAACTGATCGCCCCACTACTTATATTTTATTTAAATTTTACTTTTATACCAGTATCGGACAAAAGATTCATAGTTTTAAGATTTTTGTTTAAAAGATCTCTGTTGATTTGTGTTGATTACATTAATTTGTAACTCTCCAGCCAAATGCAAAACTTTGTTTAAAAGTTATTTATAAAATTTGTTGGTTATAATAATTGTGCCGACTAGTTTAAATCCGAAACCATATCATAATATACATCAATTCATATTCAACATCAATTTCATTCTTAGAATATATTATTCTTGACTTAAAATAATCGAGTTGATAGGTGAAATGTATAGGTTGTTCAACAGCCCGCGTAAGAGCGTAAAGCAAAAAAGTAAACTCCAAAAGTTTAAGCCACAACAACAAAACACATGAGAAAAAAATTACGCTCTTTTTGCTACCCTGGAGAATGTTTAAAAAATCAGCGTTAAAGTGTAAAGAGAGTAAAGTGTTGAAGAGTGTTGTAAAATTATTCAAAGTATCGACAAAAAGTACTCGGTTTCTTGTCATTTTGAGATTTTTTGTTCAAAATATGCGGTCACTCCTAAAGTAACTAATTTTTTTGTCAGTTTAACTGCATCTGGCCAGTAAATCAATTGAGACATCTTCCTAGAGACCACCTAGAGAGCCGTCATCACCTACTGTAAACATTGTTGTAGTTTTCCTTATGGATGCAAATTCTCCAAGTGCCCCCTGTAACTGAAGTTCCACTTGGGGTCGAAATGCATTCGAAAAAAAGCATGGTCATTGAAAAATGTTAGCGCATGGGTTCGCCAATTGACTCATTTGGGCACACAGAACTTAGAAAGCTCCTGAGACTTTCAAGAAACTGGAAGCAATGACAATTTATGAATAGACTCCCTTGATTGTTCAAACATCTGCTACTCGAACTCGCTGATACTTGCCAGGAATTGTCGCTATGATTCGACCCCTGATCCACTTCTGTGTTTGCCACCATTCGCATGAACGAGAACCAAATCGCCAATGGAGACACTGACAGATGTCTTTGTCCACTGAGCCAAATTGCCAAAAATGTTGTTTTAGGCCGGTAACACGTCTCTAGCGTTTCAAGTAGTCCAGACCTTTCATCCGCAACTGGATACTCCGGTAGAGCACGTAGAGGGGCAGAAAGTAACCTGGTGTCAATACTCCCAAGTCATTTGGGTCTAGCGTGAGTGGGGACAATGGAAGTGAATTTAGGACTGCCTCCACCTCTGCAATGACTTTGGTTAGTTCTTCAAATGTGAGAAGAGCGCTCATTAGGCTGAGAGCCATCAATCTTTTGGCACTTTTGACCGCCGTAAATCCCAAATCCCAAAAAGACGGCCAAAAGTCGAAAAATGTTTTTGATTCGGCTGAAAGTTTGTAGTTGGGGGTTCTAGGGGTCGCTGATCACGGATCCAATATGGCGGAATTTCTTCAAAAACGCATTTGATTTGGCTTAAAGTTTGTACTCGAGGGTTTTCGAGGTCGCTGATCACGCATTCGAAGTCACACTTTAGAAAAACAAAATGGCGGATCCAAAATGGAGGACATTTTCTTCGGGAACGCAAAAATCCGTTTATCAATAATATCTATGTAACGAAAGATTTTGTCTGTCGATTTTCGTGCTCAGTGGGCTTAACTACTTCAGAAAAAGTTGATTTTGTGAATTGGGGGAGAGTGTTGTCGAGCAAGGTACATATATATATTATGTCGCGACAATTGTCGCACAAAAATCATCACCGAGACTGAATCTGCAGCTCTCCGCAGCTTATTTTTGGCTATGTTTTGAAAAATTGTCTTAACAAACAAAAACTGTTTAGTTTATGAGTGGGATCTGATGGGAGTTTTGACTTATTTCTTTTTCTAACACGATTTTTCATAAAGTGACAAAAAAAAAACCCCTCTATTTAAATGAACGATTCACTATGTCATGCATTGTTAATAATAGCTTTGTGCAACACGTTCAAATTGTACCTACTTTCAAGAGTAGAAACCATTTTGCAGAATCCAAATCGGTTAACTTTTCGCGATTCTATTCGCTTCTGAACGTTATGTTATTTTCAACGCATGACGAGTAAACTATGAAATACGTTCGACGCTCACGAAAGGAGTTCATACCTGAGCCAGGTGGAGACACGTCCTTCTTATTAACGGTCTGAATACAAACTAGATGTACCACTACAACAACAATCATTTAAAGTCCATAAAAATATTATTTTTTCGACTTTTGGCCAGCTTTTTGAGATTTGGGACCACAAGCCTCCAAACTGTGGCGTTCTGGGAGGAATGAAATGAAAGTTAATAAACTCATTAGTGCAAAAATTCACAATTGATCGCAGAGTTTCTTGCTTGAATAAGAAACTTCGAAGATCCTTTAACTGGTTGCTTGCGCCAACAAAACTAGTTGCGTTGTCGCAAAAGATATCCGAAGGAAGTCCACGTCGAGCAATCATATGCTTAAGAGCGGCGAAAAATGCATCGAAACCACCTCGATGTGTATGGCCTTGTATGGCAATGTTGCTTTTGATAGGGCCTTTACCTCGAGACCGAAGATATGTGCTGACAGGTTTCCAAAAATTCACTCCACATTGTGCGAATGGACGAGATGGAGACAGGCCTTTTTACTGGGAGCTGTCCCATTACCTGTTGCTGCAGCTTTGGCTTATAACGCGCGTAGTGAACACTGGCCTTGACAATCCAAAATTTTTCATTTTCGTTCCGGCAATTTCGATCTTGAGAATGCACCACGACCTGGAAAGCCTCTTGAAGCCGAAGTGGATGTAGTGAAGTCGTTGGTCGAGAACTCGAGAGATTGCTAAAAAATTAAATTTACGAAACGTCTATGATTAATTTCGAAGCTTGACATATGCCTTCCTCATGTTCTTACAGAACAAATTGCGAAAATCTCAAACAAGTTTGATTACTCACCAGCAGCCTTGCAGCTTGAATGGGATGTGCTACCACACCCACCACCCACCAGCTGTGCTTAGCTCAGGGTGATCGGGGATCTCTCCAACAAATTTATATTGGTGGAGAATTGCCAGGGATAAGAACACAACGGTTTAAATGTACTTTAGTCTATATTTGGGTTGGTTTTCAAACACTTTAAGGAACGCTTAAGCTATCGTTCACAATTCACGATTACACTTCAGGTTTATGCTTGCTATCGAACCACACCAAGGAGCTATTCGCTCCGACCCTTCGCAGGATATCTGGCACTTCCCACTTGCTACCGCTGACCTTCTTGCAATTTATCGTCGAGCACTCACGCTTCGACTCCTTGCAATACTCGGTCGCTTTTGCCTTTCCGCGTTACTTGAATTCTCCGTCCTCGTATTGCACTGACTGCTTCGTCTTTTAAGTAGCCCCTCCTTTTATAGCTGCCGCGCAGGCCCCATTTCGCCGCTTCAAGCGGGGTCTGTGTGTTTCCAAGCAAGGCCTAAGTCGCTTTCTCTGCCCCGTTACTTCTGCTGTGTCGACGCCCTCTACTGCTGTCCCTGTCCCGGGACCTTTCTGCTGCTTTCGCTGTACCTGGGCCTCGATCCCGTTGCACCCTCCAGTTCGCTGCTGGCCACTGCCCTTCTTCTCCAACTCTCCACTCTTCTTCGCTCTCACTGAGAGTGCATTCCCCAATTCGCCGTCATTAACCCTTGCTGGCCCACTTTTGAGCAATAACTCCTCACACTTGGCAGCTTCGGACTATATCAGCGGTGTCACAGAAATCTCTTCCAACCAAATTCCAACCCAAAACCAATTCTCGCAGCGGTGTCACAGAAATCTCTTCCAACCAAATTCCAACCCAAAACCAATTCTCGGTGTCACAGGAATCTCTTTCGGTTGGTTTTAAATCTCTCGCGTTTTGTTGGGAGATTTGGCGAAATTTACCACTAAAACAATTTTGATATGTAAAATTGGTATTGGAAATGTAAACAACGTTATTTTTCTACATAGGTTGCATCAAATAAATTAAATATTTCAATTGTTTTAATATTAAAATTTGTGTTTCAATAATTGTTCGCAAAACCAACCGAACGGTGACAAATCAACTCGCTCTCAACGTCAACGGGCGCTCTCTACACATGGTGGCTCTCTCTGAGTACCAACAAGCGCTAAGGGTTGCCTAGTTACATTTAATGATTGGCGCAAAAATATTTTTAAATTTTGAATTTTATTTTTGAGGAGTAAAACATGTAACACAATCAAAAAATTCCATTTAAACATCAAATTAACTCAAAACTAAAAGAAGGGAAATTTTTTTTTGCAAGAAATGACAACCCGTTTATAGATTTGAGAGAAAAATACCACACAAACCTTCCAACTCGACTTTCAAAAAGGAAAATGAAGTTCTGGGACACCGACGGATTTTTCGAGCGATTTGCAAACCAACCAAGGCCAAAATCTCTAGAGATTTCTGTGACACCCCCGTCGGTGTCACAGGAATCTCTTTCGGTTGGTTTTAAATCTCTCGCGTTTTGTTGGGAGATTTGGCGAAATTCACCACTAAAACAATTTTGATATGAAAAATTGGTATTGGAAATGTAAACAACGTTATTTTTCTACATATGTTGCATCAAATGAATTAAATATTTCAATTGTTTTAATATTAAAATTTGTTTTTCAATAATTGTTCGCAAAACCAACCGAACGGTGACAAATCAACTTGCTCTCAATGTCAGCGGGCGCTCTCTACACATGGTGGCTCTCTCTGAGTACCAACAAGCGCTAAGGGTTGCCTAGTTACATTTAATGATTGGCGCAAAAATATTTTTAAATTTTGCATTTTATTTTTGAGGAATATGACTTAAATTTGAATTGTAATTTAAAAATGCATCGAAAACATGTAACACAATCAAAAAATTCCATTTAAACATCAAATTAACTCAAAACTAGAAGAAGGGAAATTTTTTTTGCAAGAAATGACAACCCTGTTTATAGATTTGAGAGAAAAATACCACACAAACCTTCCAACTCGACTTTCAAATAAGAAAATGAAATCTCTTGAAGTTCTGGGACACCGACGGATTTTTCGAGCGATTTGCAAACCAACCAAGGCCAAAATCTCTAGAGATTTCTGTGACACCCCCGTATTACTTGTTCCGGTCTCTGCAAAATTTTCGGTAAAACTTTGTAATTTCCAAATCGAAAGTCTAAAAATGCGAATGGGCGCACAATGCAATTGTATAACGCAACAGTTGCCAAATTACCAAAAAGTGAATATGATAAATTCGATTTATTAATATAATATTGCTATTTTTGATTCTATCCGGCCCTTAAGCAGCTCCTTTTGGTATTTTTTGCGTCCTGTTGGTTAACAAAATATTTATTTAATCACGACTTTTTCATTCCGCTAACCCACACTTACATCACTCGCAACTCTTCCAGCGTTGGCACACTTAAACGCGACGACAAGCCCTCACCATCCTCTTGTTCCATCTCCTGGGGATGCTTTTTTAGCTTGTGGGAACGACAATTGGCATTGCAGGCAAACGTTTTGCCGCAATATTGACACACATAGGGCCTCAGACCGGTGTGACTCAGCAGATGCGTCTTAAGTGTCTTGGAGCGCTTAAAGAGCGCACCGCAAACCTCACACTTCAGTTTGCGCTCCTCGCTGTGCACCACCTTATGCATGTTCCAGGTTCGTCGCGTCTGCAACTTTTTGCCACAAATGTTGCACACAAAACTGGGCTCCTCGTGTATCTGATGGTGAATTTTCAGTCGGGCCCTGTTCTTGAAGCCCGCTTTACAGATGTCACACACAAAGGGACGATCCTCAGTGTGCACCAACTTGTGCTCATTGAGGGCGGTTATCGTCTTGAGCTGCTTGCCGCAGTTGTCGCACACAAAGGGTTTGGCATTGCTGTGCATGCCCTCCTTGTGCAGCTTGAGAGCAGCGGACGAGGAGAGAGTTTTTTCACAGATATTGCAGGTGGTGCTCTTGTCCAGCTTCTCTTTGTGCTGATCGCCAAGGCGATTGCAGCCCTGCTCCAAATGTTTTTCGTAGGAGCCGCGATTTCGATAGGGTTTGCCGCAACTCGGACAATCTTTGCGACGGCGTTTGCTGGAGCTGGATGCCTCCTCCTCCTCTTCAGGAGCTGACTCCATTGGCCAGTCTACATCCGGTTTGATGTCATCAGTGCTTCTACGACGAACACGTGGCCGTTTAATAGAATCCAAGCCTTCTGGAGCCAATTCGTTTGTTTTGGGGACAGCAGCGGTGTCCAGCTGCTTCTCGCTTACATCTATAAATTCTTGCTTGGGAATTTCAAATTTTAGGCTTGGCTCCTTCGCCTTTGCTTCCTCTGGTATTACTTTCTTGGTTGTTTCCACCTGTTCCCCCACTTCACGCTTTTCTGCTTGACTTTCAGTGTCTGGCAAGGGCATGGGCTTAATGATGTGCGTCCAATCGTCTTCCCTTAGTCCATACTGCTGTCTTAGAGCAGCCACATCCAGCTGGGTACTGGGCTCCGTCTCTGTTCTACGCAACACCTCAAAGATTGCTTGTACTTTGGTGACATGCTCCGAGAAATCAATTAGTTCGCTGATCAGGGTATAGCACTCGGTGCACAGTACACTACTTAGGTCATCCTCCAGACGCATCTGCACGGCAAGTGACTCGTTAGCTTCATATGAATTAGCCTACACTGGTCTACACTTACATGCACTTCAAAGTATCTTCGGATGGCCATGACCAAGACATTGTCCCAGGTTCCTTGGCCCTTCTCACTGGTGTAGACCTTCACATTGCCTCGCACATCGTCCTTGGCACAGAGACGGCACCAATTCAGCCAGTGGCTGTCACCTACGTGCTCGGACATGGCTCAGATAACATCTAAATGCTTTTTATCTTATTTGTTTATTTTTTTGTCTTCAATTTGATTTACATATTTGTTTAGTAAGGCCGTTTGTTGACAGACAACAATCAGTGTGGCCGCCTCAACTAACTGCGGATGCTTTTTGGTATTTTTAAACAGCGGTTATATTTGAACTGAATTTTAATATGGAATCAGATACCAATCTCTTGGATACATGAGATTATTACATTTATTCATATACTAGACTGAATGTTATGCTTCCATTTCCGTTTCTGCGGATTTCTCTTTTTTCATTTTTGCCATTTCACGAGTCCTGCAAAAATTTAAAAAAATTCGAATTTCATTACACAGGTTGAAAACAAAGTAATTTCGAAATGTAATGTAAGAGCAATGGGCATACAAATGGCACAGAAGACAAAAAAAAGTGGTTTCAGCTATTCCTGATTTCAGCGATTGTCGTAAGCCCAACACATGCCGCGGTTTGGGCCAAGAGAGCAAATTGTCTTTCAGTCGCTGGCCAGCAATCGCTCTCCCTTTTCTAGACAAACCCAGCCAAATTGATTTAAAAAATATAGGGATGCGGAGAAAAGTCCGGTGGCTTAGATCAGAAGAAAAAAGTAAATATTTAGCTTGCAAGCTTCACAAGCTTAGCAAAATCTCTATATCGGGTTCCTTGAAGAACTTACTTAAAAATTACATTCAAGCTTTTCATTAATAGAACTCGCAATTGATTTAGTAATGAATAGTTTTCATAAAATGAAATCGAATGAATAGTTTGCGAAACTATTTCTCAATGTCTACAAATCGTAGAACAACTTATACGAAATGACCTCCTCGTGCCTTTTAGCAAAGCCTCTCTGTCTGACGGACTAATTCTGCTTACTGTCGAGAAAATATTCACCATAAAGGAATCATTCAACAAACAGAACGATAGAACCAAAACAATCTTCCGAACTCATTCCGAGAGTTCAGAGATGTCACCATCCGGCTTATGTGACGGTTTGGTGCGGAGTCGCCTATGATGGGGTCATAGAGCTCCATTTTTGTGGAAAAAAAGTCAAAACTTTGGTGAAAGTGTAATAATACGCCGCATCAAAAATTGATGTTCGATTTTTTTAATAAAGAGAACCCCAGATAGCCCGAACATTTTGTGTTTAATGAATTTGGTCATTTATTTTGGATTTTACCGATCAATTTTTGAATTTTTATGGTTTTAAATTTAACGTTTGGGAACGTATTAAAACCAAGCGGAAATTCCGATTGCAATTTGGTTTTTCGGTATTTTTGCGTTAATTTGATCATTGTTATGATCTGCTTGGTTTCATTCGTCTGGAGCAACTATCGCCGGCTAGCTCACGGCCTACTCTGGGGTGTGATCGACCTCGATGCCCAGACTGATCGGATCCAACAACAATATTTATATTCCGGACACAACTTCTTTGATGCGGCTAATAGTGACAGTTTGGTGTCCTCTGTCCAGCGTGTCCCACCCTCCTTGGACCAGGTTTCGATACTATTCCCTAATCCCCATATTCAAATGTGGTTGGCGCTTTTACACCCCCATCTCACCCAACACAAAACTTCTAATTAAACATTTTAAAATTTTCTTCACAACGTTATAATTTGAATATTCATGAACCCTAACATCCTACCTAGCTCGAGCTTACTGGAAATTTTCACTTAATCTAGACAATAATTTTGGTACATATACGGAATAAATAGGGAAATTAACACATTGTAATAAATTAAATAAATAAGGGTGATTAAATAAATTAACTGATAAATATATGTATGTAGATAAATATAAATAAATAAATTATGACTTGCTAATTATGGCTTGCTGTCTTTTGGTTTGCTGTCTTTTGGTTTGCTGTCTTTTGGTTTTAGGTTAGTTAACCTAAAACCCATCCGGTGCGTATCTGGACCCCGACCAAGAAAACTGGGCCACCCGGAGGTAAGTGGCCAATCTCGCTTCCACGCTGAGCCTCCGGTGGCCAAACGTCTTTAAACTGGTCCTTGGACGCCTCAAACTTTTTCATCCACTGTGTTAAATGGTTTCAAGTTCTTCTCGTCCTTAAACGTGATCCTTTTTGTGCACTTTATATGTTTAATGTTAATTAGAGTTCTATTCTGGCTCTATTAATTTAATTGCTTTTAATCTACTTTTTTTCACTGCCAGCGGCCAATTCTCACCCACGCTACTCAACTTTGATTTTCTAACTAACCGCTATTTGATATCAAAGAGATTTGAATCAAAACTATCTCGCCCACTCTTAAAGTCCACTGGGAACAGTTTTCGGAACCAGTTCCTCAACTACCGGTTCAGCTGACTCACACTTGACAACCCTGCCTTGTTATCGATACCAACTGGTATGGCGGCTCGTGTTTATTATGTTTATGCTTTTTAAACTGCACGTAACATCATTTTTTGTAAAAAAAAGCTATTTTTTTAAGTCCTTTTATTACAAAATTAATTTTATTGCTGGTCACCGAAGATTTATCTTTAAAAAATACGCCACATAATTCATTAAAATCCGTTTAGAAGCATAGAAGTTATTGGCATTTAAGTAAAAAAATGGAAGATTTCAAGTTCATGCAAATTTTCTCACTAAAACCCGTTTTCCGAACGATAATTTCTATGACAGCCAGAGATGTCATTTTTTTTCTGAGCAAAAAAAGCTGGATCAACGAAAATAAAAAGCTTAAAAAGCGGAATCCCAGGGAAAAAAGTTAAGAAAAAAGCTGATTCTTATAAAATTATTTGCTGTTTGTTTTTATACCCGTTACTCGTAGAGTTAAAAGGGTATACTAAAGTCGTGCAAATGTATGTAACAGGCAGAAGGAATCATTTCCGACCATATAAAGTATATATATTCTTGATCAGCATCAACAGCCGAGTCGATATAGACATGTCCGTCTGTCCGTCCGTTCGTCTGTCTGTATGAACACCTAGATCTCAGAGATGGTAAGAGATAGAGGTTTGACATGTATGGGACAAATGCTTCTTTTATCTGCACGCAGATCAAGTTTGTTTCAAATTTTGGCCACGCCCCCTCCCGCCCTCGCAATTTGGAAAAAACGTTATATCTCCTACAGTTTTTAAGATAGTCGTTTTGTTCCTTCTAAAGATAGTTAGTAATTAGCAAAATGAATCGATTTGCTGAAGAAATGATTAAGATCAGATGAACGGTTCTCAAGTTATGAGCCAAAAAGTGAACCAAGCCCCCACGCTACCCCTCCTCTCACCACAAAAAAATGTTGCATACTTTTTGGATGATCATCCTAAACATGTTTTTTCATGAGTAACGGGTATATCGAAGTCGGTCAGAGCCGACTTTAACTTACGCTCTCGTTCATTAGTAAAGACATATTTTCATATATAATAAAATAGGAAACTCACTTATTATATACATATATTTACATTAATCGACAATTAGATTATATATAACAAATCTTCAATATTTTGTGCATCATCGCTCGGATAATAGTCTCGTTGTACTATTAGGCAGATGCGTGGTAGTTGGTAATTAAAACAGTACTTATTGTGTCGGCGCAGGCCATACCTACAATTTTAAGTAAATTGATTCCTAATTTAAAAATTAAAATAAATTAAATTTGAATATGGGCATTTCCAAAAAACAATAGATTACTTGTACTTTCGCCATCTAAAATCTTTCTGGTGGTACAAAGGGGTATACATGAATGCATAAGAATCCATGAGAAACTATTCGGAATGCAGAAACCACACAAATATACTTATGGATAAACAAATATTTTCTTTCAAAAATTGTACTTAAGATTTTTAAATCAAATAATATACATTTCAAAGAACTATTCATTCATTAGATATTAAAACTATTTGGGCTTAGTTATTGTGTTAGGTTTCGCTAAACGTTGTCTATTCTGCTGTTCCCAAAAACCACTTCTGTTTTTGTCACGTTCGAACAGCTTCCTATTTGGCCATTATTTTAGAAACCGAATTTAACTTGCTATACATACACTAACACTAATTAAATTGCTTGCTATAATACAGAGTAAAAAACGAATTAAAAATTCGTTTTATTTTGACATATCAATATGTTCGACAGTCACGGTTCGACAGAATTCTCCATAGGAAAATAAATATATACATTTAAAATATGTGTCCATTCACCCCAAAGGTTTTCCCTTTTTTTTTTATCTATGTCAATTAAAATTCATGGAAGCCAGAAAAGATAATTAAGAGTTATATAGCACATTTAGCTGGATAATTTATCTTAACAGAAATGGAGTAGTGGTTAAGGACTGAGACTAGAAATCAACAAGACCTGGGTTCAAATCCCGGTAAGGGCAAGAAAAAAGATTTTTTTTTTTATTTTTAACAAAATATATACATATGCTATGGAAACGCTCCAAAAAAAATTAGTGTACATTTCGAAATAAGTACTTATAATGGAAATAGGCTTGTAATGACATACCGAATATTAGAATATACTGGAAAAAAACAAAAATGAAAAAAAAACTGCTTAAACTTGCTAAAAAATCGAGAATTCCGGCTGCCCGCTATTTTCATATTTTTCCCGCAAACACACTTTAAAAAAATCCAAATCTGACGGGAAAAAAGCGGAAATGACATCACTGATGACAGCTACAAGAAGTATTCGTCCGATCCAAAAGAGAACTCTGTGCAAAATTTTAGCTCGATAGCGTCAAAACTAAGGGATTTATTAAAATGATACCAAATCGAGCACTTTCAGATCCTAAAAGAATAAGTTTAAACAATTTTAATTGCGGAGTTTGGCGGTTTGGAACTCTATCCAAATAATAGGATATAAGAAAATCGTGGGGAAAATATGAGTAACAGATATATAGAAAGAACGTATTTTTGTAGAAGACTTATTTTTGACTATGTTTAAAATTTTTGATTCTTAAATCTTTTTGTGTGTTCTTTTATGGTATTCGTATGTCCATGTCTGTAGAAGCCTCACTGATTCCTAAGTAATAAATTGGGAACTTACATGGCACGCAGCTCATCCAGTGTGGGCACAGGTATACGCGACGAATCATTGTCATCCTCCTGCTCTGCCTGCAACGGATGTTTCTTTAGCTTGTGTGAACGACAATTTGTATTACTGGCGAATCCCTTGCCGCAATATTTGCACACATATGGACGCAATCCTGTATGGCTGAGTAAATGTACCTTCATGGCTGTGGAATTTTTACACCCAGCACCACAAATATCACACTTGAATCGACGCTCCTCGGAGTGAACATATTTGTGCTTGTTCCAAATGGCGCGTGTTTGCAATTTCTTGCCGCAGATTTTACACTGAAAGCTGGGTTCGCCATGCGTCTGGGTGTGTACCTATGGGAAGCGGAATTATCAAACAGTTAGCCATGACACGCGTTCCATTTGTACTCACTCTAAGGCGGGCCTTGTTCTTAAAGGCGGCATGGCAGATGGGACAGACGCAAGGACGATCATCGGTATGAACCAACTTGTGCTCAGCGAGAGCTGTGTTTGTTTTCAACTGTTTGCCACAGCAATCGCAGATAAAGCGTTTGGTTTGATTGCCATGGTTACGATATTTGTGACTCTTGAGGGCCGAAACGGAGGACAGAGTCTCCTGACAGATGGTACAAGTGGTATTTGTGATTTGTTTACTTGCAGAAGTTAATGCAGTGGCCTCATCGACAATGCATTCTGGTTCGGGCAGTTGGGGCATGTCAAAATCGCTACCGTATTCTAGCAACTCTTGACTCTTCTTTGCGGCTTTAGCCATACCCTTGGGAGGACGACCACGTTTTCGTTTATTTTTAGGCTCTGGACTAATCAGACACTCCATCCATTGAAGATCCTCCTCGGTCACCTCCTCCGCCTCTTCGTTGCTCAGTTCACTTTTCATAGCCTTTACGGTTGTTAGACCATATTGCCGACGTAGTTCCACCATATCAAGATGCTCATTTGGTTCCGTGTGACGCAATAACTCAAAGATGGCTTGAACCTTGTTTACATTTTCATAGAAACTGGACAACTGGCCCATGAGAGAGTGGCATTCAAGGCACAACATACTGCCCAGCTCTGGTTCTTCGAAAGTCATCTGGAATTAAAGATGGTCCTTAAAATATAACGGTTTGATTACTAACTTACTGACCTCCACATCGAAGCATTTGCTGATGATTTTGACCAAATCTTTGTGGGCCGTGCCCAGTAAATTGATTTCAGCTTCATCGCTGGCACATAGACGACACCAATTGAGCCATTCTGGCTTAAAGTTGGCTTTGCTCATATTGATGATGTCTATATATAAGATATTTCCCAAAAGTTGAAATTTTTATGTTTTTTTTGGCTTTGTATTTACATTTTGTCAGCTGTTGACACAAAATGGTGTGACCAGATGTGCGGGAAACGATACTTTAAAGTAGAGTTAAGAAAAAAGGCGGCAAGAAAAAGTGTGACCGCCGTGCGCGACTTACACTGTAAGAATTAAAAGTTTCTGTGAGCTGTCGAATTTAACAAATTTATATTTTTTGGTCTCTTTTGTAAAATGGAGTTTTTTTTATTAATTATGAAATAAAAATGAATTTTTGAACCAAGACAAAGTTATTCGTTCCGCTCTTATACACACACATAAAATGTACCATTTCATTTTTGTCAAATTTATCTTAAGACTCTATATATATATATATATATTTAACTATTCAATGAAACTCAATTGCCATTTGCGGATCTGTCGAGAGCAGCTGCATCCAGTATTATCTGCATTATCTTATCCTTGGCAAACTCGGACGTTTCATTGGTTAAACTTCGCAAACGATCGGCCACAAAGTCTCCAAAAATTTGAGCCGAGTCTCTTTGACTTTTCATGGCAATGGCCACTGCATTGGTCATCATTTCCTCATCTTGGTTCGATCTTGCCTTGGGTTCAGTGTTCGTCTCATTCATTACCTCCACCTCGACCATGTTAGCTTCGATTTGATCATGTTCCTCTTCCTGAATGTCCGATTTGATATAGCTGTTCGAGTACATGGCCTCCTCTGGTTCATACAGGGCAATATTCTCAATTATCTCCTCGTAATCAATTACATCGCCTGCGTTTGGTTTCTCCCGTTTGAGCGGTGGTGATTTGTTGAGAATTCTGGCCTTGGCTTTGGGCTTGGTTTTGGGCTTGGGCTCGTCCCGTACTTTAGGGCTTGAGCTCAGCTATGAAGCTGCTGCTTAAAGCGTCCTCCAAATACTCCACCTCGGTCTAGAGCAGGGCGAAAATTAGAAGGCATCAAGTTACATATGTATGCTCACACGAGAGGGGGGAGGGGGTAGAAAAGGTAAGCTGACTTACCATCACATCATTGCCTTTGCTGGTGGCCACAGGATTAGCATTCGTTTTCGTATTACTCCATTTCATATGCTTTTTGGTAAGGGCATGAGCGCGCAAATCGCAGATTTTGGTATTGACGCAGCATTTACACAGGCGGCAGTGCGCTCGATAAGAGTCATCCGGGTCTCGGCGTAGCCAGGGCCGGAATTCAGGCATTTGCAGCCAAACATCTCGCAGTTTTTGCTTGTATTTCTTCATTTCTTTCATTAGAATAACAAAACTAGAGAAAATAAAAAGGTTAATAGCGATGACAATAACAATGCGCTTGCGAATGGGACGCCTATTCTATAATAACTCACGTTTCAGATTGTCCAACACTGGTGCATGCACGCAGTGTGACCGCAGGCGGCATGCGAAAAAATATTTTTACTAGTAATGCTGGGCTTACACTACGACACAGAGTGTCACGTTTGTGTGTAAACAGCAAATGCCTTGTCACAGGAATGATTCCAATGATTCAATGTGAGCACCAGTATTCACTTGGTAAAACGTAATGAGAGCCGTTTACCGAAAATAAAAGATTACAACTCAGGACCATAACTGGATCCAATACTTTAACCGTTTTTGGGTACCGGTATCCGAGCACGTATATTTTTCGAACCGAACCAAACATTGTACCGGTTCGCGGCTTGCAGATAATAAAAGTATTTATGATATGCTACAAAGGGAGAAGTATACAAATGTGATGATTTTACATAAGTTTATTTTCGAGGCAATCGAGAACGTTTTTCGGAATTTCACACTTCTTTGAGAAAAGGAATTATGTAAGCGAAAATCTTTCCAACAATGATCTCGCGATTATATGCAACCTACTCAATTTACAACATAATGGACTTGATCTCGCAATGCACATATTTCGGAATCTAAAGAAAAGAAAATTGCTTGTTGATGCCGACCCAATTCCTAACAGCACTGATGACGCACAGATAAATGATGATAATGAAATTATTGATGAAAAAAAGTACCGAAGCAGAGCGTTTGGAAACAAACATTTGAATCGACGTGAATTCCAATAACAATAGATCCGGTCATCAATATGTTGCGAGCAGCTCAAACAAAAGTCATGGTATTTTGCGTAATTAACTTACAGATATAGAAAGGAATGAAAGAGCCCAAGCAAATTCGAGGTTTACTTTTAAATTTCGTGATCTTGAAGATTCAATTCGTGTCTTTAGTGCAGATGGTACTCTCTCAGTTGAAGTGTGGATCGCCGAATTTGAAGATATTGCATCCATTATGCACTGGGATGACCTTCAGAAGTTTATTTTCGCCAAAAGATTTTTAAAAAGCTTAGCAAGAATGTACATAATGTCTGAACGAGGAATTTACAACTGGCAAACACTAAAGGAGCCACTTGTGAGTGTATTTCAAACGAATGTTAATAGTGCGCAGTTGCATACATTCCTTTATTGTCACAGACCAAATTAAAAAAGACTCAAAACATACAAGAATACTTTTAAGAAATGAAGCAATTAGCTGCAAGTGGTAACATTGAGGATGATTTATTAATGCAGTACGTGATCGATGGGATATGCGACTTAAGTGTCAAAAAATACATCCCGTAAGGGGCAAAGAATTTAAAGAAGAAAAGTTAAAGTACTATGGGATAATACGAAAAAAATCAGACTTAAACAATTATATTGGTAAGTTTTATAATTCTGATACAGAATTAAAGAATTTTAACTGTGACACAAATGCCCGATGATCTTCCAAATGCTGGGTGGGTAGGAAATGCTTCAATTGCAATGAATTCGGTCATATTGCAAAAGATTGTGCATTTACAATAATTGATTCCAATTCGAAATGAAGCAACACTCGCAAATTAACTGCAGATCTAATGTCAATGTATTCAAAACAAACCCTTTTTAGCATTGATAAACACTGGCAGAAAACAGAATATTGTAAATAAGAGTTCTAACCTTAAACTAAACAAACTATGTTTACACCAAGTCAGTATATCTCTCGTTGGTTTCTGCACAGTTGTGCATTCTTTAAAAAATAGCGTGAAGTCTGAAAGTCTGAAAAAGTCTGTTTTTTCCCGAACTGTGACAGCAAACAGTAAAAAATGACTATAATATTATTGTATTCAATATAATCCTTTTTAGACTTGGATATTTTTATTCAAAATTATTAATATCAGGTTCCACCAAACCGGCGGCCACTGAATTGTCAATCGCTTCGATTCAAGACTTTGTGATCCTTGGTAGACAAAGTCTTGAGGCACTCAGACGCTTGAAAATTTGTCGGGGACGTATTATAATAAGCACATTAAGCCAGAGGATATATTCCTAGCCATGCGAACGATTATACATCCTTCAAATGGCCAAGAATATTTCATGAACTCTTTGAGGATGCGAGGGATACGTCTTATGGAAACTAAAGTTAACCCAGGTCATTTCTCCGACCGAAGCGAACTATATTTCCTTTAAGATCCCTTCACAGATCAACAATAAAAAAAGTCTGATGCGCAAATCCCTCTTCACTCAAACAATTGTATGCCCTCCAGCAGTCTGACATAATTGTGGTGCCATTTGCTACTCGCTCTTTTATGATTTGCGGGATGATTCCACGGGCACCACGAAGAAATACCCAGTAATATTTGTGGAGTAAATTCATGCCCAAATGAACAAAGAATTTTTGCTGGAATTTATTGAATGCCGCCAAAATGATCGAATTATGCATATTTTCATGTTAACTCGTTAAGATTTTTTAGAAAATGATGTTCCTCAGATATTTTCGCTCGATTATGATTATGTAACAGGGGTTTTTTGATGGATTCACATATGTAACAGGGGTTCGTTTCATTCTTGTCCTAAGAATTGGTTCGAATTTGGTCAAAGAGTGTGAAGCCCGCATTATTTGAAATGTGTTTGACACCAGTCTGTTACTTAATGGGATTTTGCTGTTCGTCAACTTCGGTCACACTAATTGATAAGTGGTACACACGTGAAAATCAACATGAAGACCCCAAGGAGAGTTAAATCCAATCCAAAGGACAAATCTGAATTAAAAGCGCCGCAAAAATCACCTGCTCCTAAGGAGTCAGGCAAGGTGGTTAAAAAGAAACCTTCAGCCAAGAAAGCAGCCTTAAAAAAAGTCACAACCGTGCCAGAGGTTAAAGAGAGTCCAAAAACGTTAACGGCTGCCGATTTGGCCAAGATAGAGAAAAAGAAGGCCAAAAAGCAAGCGCAAAAGGTTAAGAAGCAGGAAAGGAAACAAGCGGCTCCAGTAGAACAGCCCAAGGCACAAGAGGAACCCAAGAAGAGCCAAGAGGCGGCAGTAGCAAAGACACCCCAAAAACAAGTTGTTAAGGCATCCGCCAAGAAAGCCAATGATAAAGATAAAGGTGGGTCAGAACTTGCACACTTCTTTCCGTAGCAGTCCTTCATTCAATTTTTTATCAACAGATGCTGTGAAACGGGAGCGTGATCCGGCCGCAGAAGCAACCACCGTGTTCGTAGGGAATCTGCCCGTCAACACAAAACGTGTGCAATTGGTGCGTCTCTTTGCGCCCTATGGCTCGGTCAAGTTCATTCGCCTGCGCACTGCCAGTGGAAAGCAACTGTTCAAGCACAAGCAGCGCAAGGGAGCCGGCTCCCTGAATGCCTATGTGGTGCTCGATAGTGTGGAGAACGCAGCCAAAGCTCTGGCCCTGAATGGCTCCGAATTCAAGGAGCACCATTTACGTGTAACGCCAGCCTCCCAGTCGGATGGTGGCGTGGGTGAAGATGAGGCCGAGGGCAAACGTGTCATTTTTGTGGGCAGTCTCAAATACTGTAAGCGTTTGAATATGGTTCTTCTATACTGCCAGAGCTACATTGTTAATATTTCTTACAGCGGCCACTGAAGAGAAGCTGCGTGAAATCTTCTCCAGCTGCGGTGAAATAGACTATGTACGTTGCCTGCAGGATGGAGACAAGGGCTGCAAGGGTGTGGCCTATGTACGCTTCAAGACAGCCGATGCTGTGGGTCTGGCCCTGGAACTGAACAAGACATTGGTCGATGATCGACCCATGCACGTTGAACGGTATTCGGTCAAGAAGCTGGGAGCCAAAGAGCAGCGAGATGCGGCTTCAGCTGCTGTGTCCAAAGCCGTGACCAATGCGAAGACCAAACAAAATTCTGCCGGCGCCAAGAAGCGTTTGAATAAAAAACAACTGAAAGAGAATGGCAAACCGCAGCCGGCAGCAGCGGCGGGTAACAAAAAGAAATCAGAGTATCGTGGCGTCAAAGTCGATGGTGGAGGCATCAAAAAGAACAAAAAGTCCAAAAAGAAGAGCAACACGCAGATGCAGACTCTGGCCAAAAAGATAGCACCTAAGCCCAAAGCTTAAGAGTACTACAGGACATTTTGAAACAGGATAATCTTACAACGTCTGACTGAAAACTCATTCTTCCCCAACCGAATCACTTAAGATGTACAATTGTTGTTGTGTGTGAAATAAAAGTGGAAATAATCAATAAATATTAAAGAATTTTTAATATTTTTAAGTCTGTGCAAGAATTGAAAAAAATTGTTTTGAACCGCTCTCTGATAAGTTGGCACTACTGATAGAGATCGGCATTAGCCAACACTGGCAAGAGGTGGATAGTTAGCTAATATGCTGTTTACACTAGGAGTGCGTAAGGGAGTTATTGCCGAATTTGCATGAAACGGATCTGAAACACGATTCGGTTTGATATTCTGACTAAAATTCATTGATTTTCGAGTTATCGGTATTCTTATCATGATTTTGTTACAATTCTAACGGATGTTTTTCTCTGAGTATCCAGTATCTTTTCGGTATTTAGGCCGGATTTACATTGGGGCACACTGTGACCAAAGTACTCAGAAGTCCAAAGTGTTTACATTGGCGTCACAGAAATTGCATGTAACAGCGCTGTGACTATCCAAATGAGTACTTTTGATGTGAACGCTTCTTGTCGTTGTCACAGAGCACCACCTCGCTCACAAAAGTGAACATAGAACTGTTTGTGAGCTGTGAGCCAGATCCGCATAAATAGCAACTATTAAAAAAAAGAATAGAAAAGTGACTTTAAAACGAACTTGATCGATATGCTTGTCACAGGAAAAATGGTCAATGGAAATGGTTCCAATGAGCTAGTTTTGAGCTAACTCATTGGAATCAGCTGTTCAATTAATTGTTGTCAAAAACCCACCCTCGGCACAGAAACCCGTGACACCAAATGAGTACCGGTGTTCACATTCCTGTGACACACGATTTCTGTGACAAGCCATTTGCCGTTCTCATTGCGCTGTGACACTGAAACGTGAAGCGCTGTGCCCCAATGTTAACCCTTTTGTGGCAAACTAGCAACCATGATTGCACATCACAACCGTTCACCAACACGATCTAACAAAATTATTCTATTTCTTTTTCTTATCGATTTGTGTTGTTAAACGCGCTCAATTAATGCAACAGTAGCAAGGTCACCCTGTGAATGTGTTTATGTAGCACTGAGCTTTTTGTCACTCAACACTCAAATTCACTCAGATCCAGCTGTTGTTGGTTTCCCATTTTTCCCCAATTTCATTTCAAACACGAAAGTCTAAACAAATTCTATATATATTTTACAGTATCCAAACTTTTATCAATCAAGGTAAGTGCTGGGTAATTGCATCGTATATATCATCTGCCTTTGCCTTTTGCATCCGCAGCATGAATTTATGTAAAAATTTCAAGTTCCTGCGCCTGGTGCGTCGTTTCTGCATACGCAACATGAGCATGAGTGATATGCCGCCTCCACCCTTAATGCTGGGCAAAAAAACCGTCACCCTGGAGCAGTTGTCCAAGCGTGAGCTTATTCGTGTCCATGGTGCAGAAGTGGTGCCCTTTCTACAGGGTCTGGTCACCAATGATGTGGCTCGTCTGCAGCAGCCCAATGGACCATCTTCCATATACGCCATGTTCCTGAACCAGGGTGGACGTGTGCTGTTTGACACCATTATTTACCGCACAAACGACTCGGACACTTTTCTGCTGGAGTGCGATAGCGACGTTTCAGCCGAGTTTCGTCGCAATCTGCGCACGTTTCGGGTTCGCAAACGCATCGACATTGACACCGTGGAGGACGAGTACAAACCGTGGGTGATATTCAGCGAAAAGCTGGAGGGCGAGACTTTGTCGCCGGGTTCGGAAATATTGCCCGAACTATTTGTCAATCCCGATCCACGTCTGCCCGCGCTGGGCACTCGCATTTTGGCTCCCACCGACCTTAGTTGGAGCCAGCTGGTCAAGGGACTCTGGCGCAGCAATGAGGTAGTGGCCGAGCCAGCCACTGACGAGTCTAACTATAGGTTGTTGCGCTATAAGCAGGGCATTGGTGAGGGAGTGGCAGAGCTGCCACCCGGCAAATGCTTTCCGTTGGAGGCTAATGCAGAACTGCTTAATGGAGTTAGTTTCAGCAAGGGCTGCTATGTGGGCCAGGAGCTGACGGCACGCATACACCACTCGGGCGTGGTACGCAAGCGGTATATGCCCATTCGCTTCACTGCTCCAATGGGTACCAATCAGACGGTCAAATCGGTGGCCGGTGCCAATCTAGGACGAGTCTGCGGCCATATCAAGAATCGTGGGGTGGCCTTGCTGCGCATCGAACAGGTGCTCAATGGGC
Source organism: Lordiphosa clarofinis (assembly GCA_018904275.1). Taxonomy (NCBI): domain Eukaryota; kingdom Metazoa; phylum Arthropoda; class Insecta; order Diptera; family Drosophilidae; genus Lordiphosa; species Lordiphosa clarofinis. The sequence goes on along the minus strand of JAEIGQ010000072.1, from coordinate 1,156,873 downwards.
AGCAGGAGCTGGTTGTGGACGGTGAACGCTGCTATGCCGAGCGACCGAATTGGTGGCCCAGTGATGTGCCCAGCAAGCGCCGGGTGGCCTTTGTGGAGTAGTTTCATTTTTAGCCCCAACTGTGATTAGGTTTTAAGAGTTGCCTAGTAAATAATATGTTTATTCTCATGACGAACAACATGCCACCCAGATCTTCTGCTCGATTCTCTCCTCTTGCAGCCATGGATGAGCCCAGCACTAGCCAGGGAAATGATTTAGCCGATGAGGAATTGCTGCCCTTGGACGATGAGGCCGCGGAGATAGCTCGCCTACAGTTGCCCTCTGTAATTCAGGTGCCATCGGGGGAGAAAGATGATGAGCGTATAGCCCAGATTGAGTTTCACTGTGTGGCCTGTGAGATGCATGAGCTGGTCCATTACTATGGACGAGAACCGCCCTTTGCTTTGGGCATTAAGTTTCGCGAGGACACCTATGTAATGCGCGATCCTTTTCAGGCCCCTCCGCCACGCTGGCAAGCCAAGCCCGAGTTCTATGTTGCTTTGGGTGTCAAGTGCTCCATTTGCTCCCAGGTGGTGTGTAAGGATCCTGCATGTAGTTTTTATTATACCAAAACCTTTTGTCTACCCTGTGGGAGAGAAGAGCTCAAATCCTGGCCAGCTGAGGCACAGATGCGATTGCGCAAACAGTTGACAGCCCGTCAAGGCGATAAGGGAAAGTAGGTAGATTTTATAATCTTATTGTTTGAATTAAGACCGATTGGGTTCATGGAGGAGAAATGTATAGTTATTGTAGACTAACAACACCAAAATTTTTTTAAATAAAGCAAATATTTCAGTTTTGACACTTCTATGTCCAAGGTTTTTTCTTTTTGTACAAGTTTCCTGGAAAATTGATTTCGATTATCCAAAATCGGGATGTGGGATATATTTGTAGATCGTTCTTTGAGCTTGAGCGCCTTTTGGCTTTTCTAAAATATCTTAAAGAGTGGCCAGTAAAATTATGCTCGGTTAATGAACCACCAATGTATGTTAAAATTTCTTCACATTTGCATAACCGATAATAATAATATTTATATTATGCTAATATTAATTAACACTGCTTTTTAAATAGAATATTACTATATACTATACTAGGATTAAAATCTGATTTAAAATATGCAAAACCCGCTGTCTAGTTATGACCCCATACAAACCTTTAATTGGCCTTTTCAGAAGATTGGTAAAACATTTTCCAAATTTTCTTTCTTAGTGAGCGTCTGCATAACTAAACGAAGGTCTATGCCAAAAACCTGTACGATAAGCCGTTTAGGCTCTGGCTTGATAATATATCACCATATCAGTCGGGCGTACACATTTATATATATAGACTAGCAAATAGCCCGTCGCGCTTCGCTGCGCCTTCAACAGTATAGAAGCAATGCACACCCTAATCCCACCAATTTTCCACCCAGTTTTCACCTACATCCCAGCCACATACCACCCACTCCCCGCCCACCTCCAAAAACACTTACCACCCACATCCCATTCACTTCGCAGTGGGCATCCCGGTGGTATTTCCAAAATCGGAACATCGAATTTCAAATTATTTCGTATTCCGTCCTTACAAACCGTGTTTCAAGCCAATCGGATGAAAAATAGTTTTTTGAATGCAAAATTTTCAGTCCATTTTCCTCGTGGGCGGATTTTCCAACAATAAAAAATCACATATCAAATTATTTCGTATTCTGTCCTTACAAACCGAATTTCATGCCAATCGGATGAAAAATAGTTTATTTTCATGCAGAATTTTCCTCGTGGGCGGATTTACCGTTTAGGCTGTGCGATGATTGCCAATCAGTCAGTCAGTGAATCAGTCAGGACACTTTCTTTTATACACTGAGAAAAAAAGGATAGTTTTTGATGATCCTTAGGATGATTTTTAACTATCCATTTGGACTGGATAGTTAACTATCCTTTTTTAAGATCCATTGGATCTTTTCGAAGTCGATTTATTTTCGACAAAAAAGAGGATATTTAACAACTATCCATTTGAACTGTTGAAAAATATCCCTTTTTATACCCTTGTGAGAGGGTATATTAAAAATTTCCGGATGTTTGTTAGCAGAGTAGGAGCATCCCCCAACAAAAAAAATATATTTTTTTTTGATCAGCATCCGAGCTGAGTTGATATAGCCATGTCCGTTTGTCCGTCTGTTCGTCCGTCTGTCCGTCCGTCTGTTTCTATTGCTATCTCCTCCGTCAGTTTTAAAGCTATCGTAACCAAACTTTGCACGAAGTCTTTATAATACCTGAAATTTTCGTTAGGAACCGGCCGGATCGGATGACTATAGCATATAGCTGCCATAGGAACGATCAGTTGAAAAACTAGTTTTAGTGAGAAAAACTTTTTTGTTTTTAATGGTATCGCTCCCAACGCTCGTATTTATAAGTTTTTAATGATTTCACATAATTTCACCAAGCCTTGTCGAAATCGGACAACTATATAGTATAGCTGCCATACAAAAGTTAGGTCTGAAAAAAGTCTTAGTGAGAAAAACTTTTTTGTTTTCAATGTTATCGCTCCCAACGCCCGTATTAATAAGTTTTCAATGATTTTACATCATTTCACCAAAATTTTTCGAAATCGGACCACTATATAGTATAACTGCCATACAAACTGTCAGGCACATATCAAGCTCCAAGGGTATATAAACTTCGGTCGAGCCGAAGTTAGCTTGCCTCTATTTTTCTATATCCATTGGATCTTTTTGAAATATCCTTTTGATCCTTTTTAAATATCCTTTCAATATCCATTGGATCTTAATGACATATCCCATGGATCTATTATTAATATCCTTTTAATATCCACTGGATCTTAAAGACATATCCCACGGATCTGTTAAAAAGATCATTTCCAAATAAAAGACAGCACAATAATTTGTATTAATTCATTTATAATATACATATAATATAATATATAATACACAAAAATATCGGTTGCTGAAACTTTTTCCTCCTTTTCATATGTTTTAAACATAATGTTTACCGTTAAATGTTAAGTATAAATGTATGGGAGGACCCTCAAACTTAACCACTTCAACTAATATTTTTGTTGCAGTCGTAGATCTAATCTTGTAAGCTTGAAAATGATTGGCAAAATTTGTGCTTTCATATATGTAAACAATTTTATGCAGTTTAATTCTTTGACTTAAATTAATAATAGTATATTATCCACTTAGAAGTAGTATGCTTTGTCCTTACAATTAGTGAGTATGCTTAGTCTTAATTGTGGTGAGGTGATCTATGAGATCTATGAGTTGGTTTATAGGAACTTTTATAATCATGTTGAAGTGAAATTTCATAAAGATATTTTTGGATGAATATCCACACCAGAAAGGATTTCTCTAGATATTTAAGGTCAAAAACATGAAACAACATAAAACAGCAGTCTAATGCGCTGATAAATGAATTAAATTTAAGCATACATAAAACTCCTCAGTGGTAGTTTCATCTTCATCTATAGTCACCACAAAAGGTTGCATGGGGATTTTGTCCATAAGACATTTTTGCTGCCTAATTTAAGATGGAAATGTGCCAAATCGTTAATCGTGTACAGTTAGCAAATGCAGCTGTTCACAAAATCCTGTGTGTTGGCTCCCGACTCATATGCCTGATTCGCACACCTTGACGTTGGTCTTCAAATAATTTAAGTACTTTTCACCTGATTGATGAAAAAAGATAAAGAAGAAGTATTTTCAATTACAATTAAGAAATCTTTGATTTTTCTGAAAAATATTGCAAATTTAGGTACGCATGTGACCACACGCAATACATGTACATGGGTATGTATGTATGTATTCCCAAAAAAGGCCATGCGCGAGGAATAAAAAAAAACCCAAAGTTATACATACATATATGAACGCACGCAAATACATACACATATATGTAATGCGCGTGAGACTTAAAAAACGGAACTTTTACATATTATAATGCATTCATGTTTATGTATGTAAGTTTTGTTAATTCAAGCCATACGCGAAAAAGCACACACACATACACATTTTGACTGTGAATGCGAAAACACAGTGAAATAAACTATTAACATATCTTTAAATAAGCACATGTCACTTACCTGACGATTATTATTTCACTTTACATTCACTCATCAAGGCTTTAATTAAAATGCTCTCTGCGATTTGTTCAATTCGAATGACGCAGCGCATACGACATCGAAAGCAATATGTCTTTCTCTTTCGCACCAACGGGCATACTCGACTTGCTTGGTATCGGGCTATCGCCTGTCGATAACAAAATTCGATACTTCAACCAATATAAGATCCCGCTCACCTTATTTTAAGCTCCCTTGGATCGTTTTAGCTTAAAAAGGATATGTCAAAAAAGGGTAGTTTATTGATCTTTATTCTTCATCCAAAGGAGCTGAAAAATGTGAAAAATATTTAAAAAACTGGATCTTAGAGGGATATTTCGAATATCCTTTCTACGGGGATCTTTTTTTCTGTGTAGATATAGAGAAGATATATGTGGCAGTGGAACGAGGCTATAAAGTGTTACATATATTTACAATCAATAAGAGGTAATTCCCATTCTTCTTTTTTATTGTTTTAACTCGTAGAGCAACTATAGCTTGAAAATTTATCATTTTTACATCACTATATAATTTGATTTATATTTTCATTGATATTTTCCATTCAAATTATATAATTAAAAATGTTTGAGAAATCTGTAAGTAAATATGTATCATATACCAACCTTGTCCAACGCAAACTTTTTTGAGCTACCATTGTAAATCTATTTTATACTCAATCTAAGATATTTTTTTTAATTGAACTAAGATCGAGCTTTTCTTAAATTTTTTTGCCTACTGTAAATGCGCTCTTATATTCTTAGTTGAAGAAATTTTGTTCTTAATATCATCAGCAGTCGTTTTTCGATCCCAGAATGTTTCGTACTTTATTAAAGTTCAAAGCGGTAAAGATTCTATCCCAATCAACGTAAAACTCTGCTAGTCCTTTATTTTTTATTTTCCTAACAAAATTGAATTCAAAGTATGTTAAGTTTTCTCAAAGTCAACACAAATCAAGCGAGATTTAGTACAACCATTTGGATACAGCACTGTTTCGCCGATGTTTCAGTGAAACTAGGCTATAATATAGTAGCCGGCCATATTCGTGTCCCTTAACATATAAATTTAAACGACTTTAATATGAAATGCTGACGTTTTTACGCAAATCTCTAGAGATTTCTGGGAAACACGAGGCCTTTATAACTCGACCTTTATGACCTTTATAAAATAAAAGGGGAATTTCTTAGGCGCACAGAGAAAACAAAGTTGGCTACACGGCGCGTTTAGAAACGTCAAACCTAAACGCAACGTATTTCGCCCTGTTAAATTGCACACGCTGCGTGTAGAATTTAGAAAGCCACACGGAGGTGTGGAAAAGTTACACGCGGCGTGTAGGAATTAAAAATCTAAATGAAAATGTAGAAAAGTTAAATGCTACGTGTGCAAAAGCAAAGACTACACGACATATGAAAATCAGCTTATTTCCCTTAATATTTTTACATTTTTCATGCAGCAATCTGATTACCACACGGACGTTTGGGTTTTCAACATTGACGTTTAGATATTGAAATGCTACACGCGCGTGTGTGAATTCTAAACGAAAAATGTAGCTCTAAATCAGTACAGAATTCTAATATTTTTCGTTTAGCAAACTGGTTGCCACACGTGGCGTGTGGGATTTCTACATGTACGTTTAGATTTACAAAGCCTTAACGCTGCGTGTAAAAAATCTAAACGAATCGTGCGCGAATTTCTGTTGCCTGTATATAAATAGCGATAGGGTTGAATTAGAACTTGAGAATTACAAGCAAGCAAATATTGGATTGTGCCTTTATTAGATTCCATACAAGTAATGTCTTAGAGGCCTTGCCTTACACGCGTGACGTGGCGGAGACGTCTAAGCCATCACTCCAATCGTGTTTCAGTCCAAGGGGCCGGGATTTCAAATCTACCAGAGTAATTAAAAAAATATAAATTTGTTAAAAAAAAAAAAATTAAAAAGCTACACGGAAATGTAGGATTTCTACACGTTTCGACCGGGATTTTCAATTACTTTCGTGTAGCTTTTTTGCACGCCGCGTGTTGAAATGACAAAGCCACACGCGCGTGTGGAAAACCTAAACGCGCCGTGTGGAATTGAGAAAGCCACACGCGCGTGTGGTAAACCTAAACGCGCCGTGTGGAATTCAGAAAGCCACACGCGGCGTTTAGAAAAGCTGCACAAAAATAGTGGGTTGAAAAACCCGGTCGAAACGTGTAGAAATTCTACATTTCCGTGTAGCTTTTGAATTTTTTTTTCTCTGTGCGAGTATATCACTTTCTTACTAATAAATGACAAATCCATGGGAGTCAAGCCATCGATTTTAAGGAAATCATCATATTCCCTTAGTGCTCGTCTTAAATGGCGTTTGCAAGAAAATCTGATTGGCGAATGAAATCATCTGTAACATTTTGCGGTTTGAAAATCCCGTCCTAAAGGACCTAACGCAGTTTTCTAGGCGTTCGAAAATTCTGGAGTTGTATATTAATCCCTTGCTGTCAAGTGGATACTGAAAACATACCTCTCCGCATCACCATCTAGTGAATTTCGGGTCCATTTCTAGTAAATATATGATGATTGTGCATTTCACAGCAGCATCAGCACTGCTTACCCATAATTGGAAACGTCAAGATTCGTAATTCTTTCCCAAAAATTAAGGAGTCATTATTTTTTGATAACATTTCGTCATAGATAAGTCCCATCTGGTTGAACCAATATCAATACAAATATCAATACAAACTGACCAAATGGCAGCCGCTCTTCAATTATAATTCAATTTAAATAGACTTTCTCCTCTTTTCCCCATCCCCTCCTTCACAGCTCTCGACTCTTTAACCTCGCGACCCATCCTTTTCTTGCGCTCTCCACTCTTTAACATAAGATATTAACATTATGTTCGAAGACAGTGCGAATAACAGTTAAAGCCTTTGACTTTGATAACGATTTGATGAATTTAATTTAATTTTTGTTTTAAAATTATATATAACGAGAGTAAGTTAAAGTCGGCTATAACCGAGTTCACTTTTTTGCTCATAACTTGAGAACCGTTCATCTGATCTGTTTTGAACATAATAATAACCTGGACCCTGCTAAAAAATAATTTGATTGATTATCAAAAGGTTGCTAAAGCAGTCACAGTTTTTATTATAATATACATTTTTTAAATACAAATAAAAAAAATTATTTAAGAAAATGGTTTGAAAATCTCTTATCTTACCACACAGAAGAAAAAACCATTTGAAATAGGTAGTTTAATCACATCCTTTTTTAAAATGAGAATATAAATTTTTTATAACATTTGGACGATTTTCAGCTCTATTGGATGAATATCTAAGATCAATTTAACATTAATTGGATATTATAAATATCCTTTTAACGATATTTATACTATACAAATCATCCACAAAATTTTTTTTTAGTCCACAAAATCATCATTGCGTCCATAATCAACAAGGGAATTTAGTTCCAAAGAACATTTTTAAACATGTGAACGCAGTAATCGTTAGATCATCTTCTGTGCGTGTCTATTTTCTGACCAGAATAAATTAAAATTCTGTTTTAAAAATTAAAAAAGATTTGTACAAATTATTTGCTTGTTTGTTTCTATTTCTATTTCTAAGCTATGCCTTATATACCTTATCTACTTTTTTGTATGTGTACTTAGAATTTTCGAAGAATCTTTTAAGTGTTTTTTTTATGTTTGTACTATATATAGCGGATCTGTGAAACCACAAATTGGTCCACCCCTTACAAAAGACTTTATCAGCAAAAGAAAACTAAATATTGAGAGACCAGTTCATTAGATGCTATCAATTTCCTTAGCCAATATACTTGCCTATACTCTTTACTTTTACTCAATATAACTTGAAGTGCAACTGCAAAAGAAAAGGCTTGAATATCCGTCCACGTATTTAGATGGAAACTTATTTTGCTAAAGTAGATAACTAAATATTGAAATATTTAATAAACGTGACGTAATTCACGTGAGTAATTTATTTTACAACTTTAAGACTCTGCCGCGCACATTTAAAATTAAAATAAACTTTTTGAATTTTTACAATTATCAATTATAAAACTAATATTAGCTTTGGGAATGCTGAGACCTACTTTTTTTTTCATTTTCCCGATTTGAGTTCCAACTTAAAGATCCATGCACTTCAAGCAGAGTATTTTAGCGCACCTTTTCCAAAATATTTTTTTTGACACTCGCTTTTACACATTTCACCAACTCATCATATTCATGAAACTTAATCCACCACACAACACTAACAGATCTTATATAATTTTCTTTCACATTCACACACCATTTAAAATGCCTGTAGGACTCACCCTACGACAATTTTGGACTGCCACATGTCAAATGCAGCAGGATATGTTACAGATTAAGCTGCAAATCATTGAGGAGCGCGCCCTGCGTGCCGATCTTCAACAGTTGCTAATGCAGCATCTGGAAACGAGCAGGATTAGCAGTGGAGCCAACACACCCAAATGTTAACTATGCAAGTGATATTGGAAACAACCCGCCGCTGCTTTTTTAGCTTTAAAATTGGTTAAGAAAACCCCTAAAATTTGGCTTAAATCCTCGGGCAGTCGGAGAACTTTATACTTATGTATTCTTATGATTTGTGATTGGACAATACGCCAACTGCTTGTTCTTGTTTCTAGCAACGCAATTTGTACACGCTATTTTATGCTATACACACCGTGCACACTCAGAGAAAAAACGAAGCTGATCGTGCTTGATATCAAGCAGTTCTGATGTCTAAAGTACGGTAAGACGGAATATTCTTGGATCCAAGCTGAAAATACTTAAATCAAAATTGAATCTTGAGACGTTCAAAGTCAAGATTAATTGTCTTCTCCTATGCAATCAGTTTTCGTGTTAAAAAATTCAAGAAGAAAAATCTAAATTTAAGCCGATTTCAGTCTCGCCGATTCGTGCTAGATTTCTCTGGGTGTATTTTTCGTACTTTTCGTATTTTGGGCTCACACTCTAAATGCACTTTTAAATGTAATTAAAAATATTTAACTAGTTTCTGTATTACTAGCATATACCCAGTCGCGCTTCGCTGCCCCGTAATCGATTCTTACATAGAACGGCTTGAAATCAACGTTTTGCTACTTTGCATTTTCCCCGTTAGGACTTTGCTGCTGGGCTTTCTCTCCAATTCCCACCCATTTTTCCCATCGCTTCCCAACCACTTTCCACCCCATTCCATCCACTTCCCCTCACTTCCTATCCATGTCCCACCCACTTTCCACACACATCCTACCCACGTTCAAACCACTTTCCACCCAATTCCCACCAACATCGCATCCATAACCTCACATCCCAACCGCTTCTCACCCACATCCCACCCACTTTCCAACCACTTCCTGCCACTTCCTAGTGGGCATCCCTGCGGTATTTCCACGCAACTGAAATCGAATTGTATCTTTAATAACTGAGTTTCAAGTCATAAAAAATAGTTTTTTTCCATGATAAATTTTTCGGACATTTTCACGCCTTGAAGGCGGATTTTCAGACATTGCAAAATCACATTTAAAATTATTTGTATTCTACCCTTACAAATCGCGCTCTAAGTAAATGGGGTGAAAAACAATTTCTTTGCATACAGAGTTTTCCAGGAATTTTCCGACCGTTGGGTCAAGTTTTCCAACACCGGAAAATCACGTCTCAATTTATCTCACTTACTATTTTTGCAAATCGAGTTTCAAGCCAATCGGATTAAAAATAGTTTTTTACGTTAAGAATTTTTCCCGTTGGGAGATTTTCCGAAAAATTAGTACGCAGCTATTTCTAAACTTTTGCATAGATATTTGAAAATGAGTTTGAACCTGATCGGATGATAAACAGAAAATTTTCATACCGCAGATTTCCTCAAATTTTCCGACTTTGGGGATAGATTTTCCAAAATTTTAAAGTCAAGTTTTTCATGTTTTATAATGTGTAACTTTGAAAATAAGTTTGTAGCTAATCGCAGGGATCTAAACTTTCGCCCAAGTAACCTTGACCACCCACTTTCCACCCAGGGAGGTGAATTTTCCGGGATATTGGTATGCAGTTTTTGTTGAATTTAAATATAGATCTTTGAAAATGAGTTTGAACTTGATCGGATGAAAAACAAAATAGTTTCATACAACAGTTTTCCGAGAATTTTCCACATTTCCCGACAGAATTTTCCAAAATCCGATCTTAGTACTCACTTTCAGTATAAGATAAAACTACTATGAAAAACTCAGCTTTCTATCTGTTATGGTTTAGGCTGAGCGACGGTCACCAGTCAGTCAATTAGGCAGGTTGAACTCTTTTATAAATATAGATGGGAATTTGATAAGAAACAAAATTATGAAAAAAAACTAAAAGTGCCAATATTTTAGAAATCGGATCAATGCTCAACACCCGTTTTATTTATATATACACAAATGTATACTAAACTTTAGATATTTCACAAAAAAAAAAAAATAGAGGGAAGCTAACTTCGGCTCGACCGAAGTTTATATACCCTTGGAGCTTGATATATGCCTGACAGTTTGTATGGCAGCTATAGTGGTCCAATTTCGACAAACCTTGTTGAAATTATGTAAAATCATTGAAAACTTATAAATACGAGCGTTGGGAGCGATAACATTGAAAACAAAAAAGTTTTTCTCACTCGGACTATTTTTCAGACATAACTTTTGTATGGCAGCTATACTATATAGTAGTCCGATTTCAACAAGGCTTATTGAAATTATGTGAAATCATTAAAAACTTATAAATACGAGCGTTGGGAGCGATACCATTGAAAACAAAAAAGTTTTTCTCACAAAAACTAGTTTTTCAACCGATCGTTCCTATGGCAGCTATATGCTATAGTCATCCGATCCGGCCGGTTCCGACAAATGTGCAGCGTATTTGTACCAAAAACTTCGTGCAAAGTTTGGTTACGATAGCTTTAAAACTGACGGAGGAGATAGCATAGAAACAGACGGACGGACAGACGGACATGGCTATATCAACTCAGCTCGTCATGCTGATCAAGAATATATATACTTTATGTGGTCGGAGATGCTTCCTTCTCTGCGTTACAAACATCCGGACAATTTTAAAATACCCTCTCCAAGGGTATAACAAGTAAGAGTGTTGCGGTCGAGTGCCCCGACAGCAAAATACCCTGTCCCAAGTAATGTGGTTCCTTTAGCTTTGAATTCCATTTATTTGAAAAATGTATTTCAATAAATGGGCAGGCGCACTTATGTACATATCTTCGGTGTTTTTGCTCGGATCTCATTGTAGTACACAGAATAGATAGATGTTGGGCCTCACTGAATATATATTAAGGCACTAGGTTCAAACTTAAAAATTGTAGCTCTGACAGTTTTTCGCGGTTAGAAGAAGATAGAGGATGAATTTGAAAAACCTGGAGCAAACTTTATCTGGGTACGGTGTACACATACATGCAAAAATTTGAGGTTCTACCTCTTATAGTCTGTGAGACCTACGCGTTTATACAGATAAAAAGACAGATTTTCGCTGTTTAAAGATGGAGGAGGAGGAATTTTCGAAATCTGAAACAAACTCGATGTGCGTACAGTATACACCTACATACATGCCAAAATTTGTGGCTCTATCTATAAACCCAAGGCGCCAGTATTAAACCTTAAAATTTCGAAGTTTGGTTTTTTATTACGGTAACTAGAAATTTTTCCGAATTTTTTGCGCCCTGAGGAATAGAACATTTAAAAAAAAAAAATTCCCATACGATAATGTTCAGTCTACTGTCCATATCAGAAAGTTCGACTAGTGTGGCTCCCAGGTTTGAGTCAGCACGGTCCACGAGCGGAGTTCCAACAAGGCCCATGTCCGCATGAACGCGCAGACCTTCAAGAGACCGCTCGTGGACATCGTTTTAAAGACTATACCGGAAGAGGATTTTGCAGCGTGTTTTTTAAACTGGAAAAATCGTTGCCACTTTGAGGGGTATAAAATGAACTTGCAAGAATAAAAAAAAAATTTTTTTTAAGTTTATAAACAAACGGAAAACGGAATTTTTTGCCCATAGTAGTATAGTAATCAGAATTTTTTTCAGATCCTGAAAGAATGGGAATTATCAAACGGACGATAGTCCATTTATAAGTAGCACAGAACAAATTTATTATGCTTAGGATCGGCTGCAGTCGTGATGCGCAGCTCTTCGGCTCAGTGCGTTAGGGGCCACACTTTAAAGATATGATAGCCTCTTGGTGTTAAACTTGCTTTCATTTATAAGAGAACAGCGCAGAATGGTAGAAACTTTGCCGTAATATACGATTTCCCATAAATATTACTTACATATTGTCTTGGTCATATAAAAAATCAATTTTTGCAATGGTTACGACTTCAAACCAAAATTAAACATGTAGGCAACAGGACAACAGTACGTATGAGTGATAAACTTAGAATCCAAGTCGCAGACCCTAAAACTAATGTTTTCTTAAAATTTTTTTTGCTATGCAAATATGGGCTAATCCTGCGTTGCGGACGTTACATTTGTACGCAAATTTGCTTCTTAAAATTGACACAGCTGGCGTCCACTTTGGTATATTTGAAATACCTTTGGTGCAAAATGCAGTTCTTTGGGAGTACTTTCAAACCTAATTTAAGATAATAGGTTATCTGTTTTTGAAAAAAAGTTATGCTTGTTTAAAGTTCCGTTGCGGACGTTACAAAAAATGGAAGTCGACTTTGAGGCTTATGTGCATTTCCACATTTTTTAGCGAATTTTGCATAATAAACAAAAAAAAGTCTAATGACAAAAAATTTAGTAGAATATATGACCAATTCAACCCAGCTTTCAAAAGAATGATAAGTGGTCCCGTTATTAAAATATCTTAATTTTTGTGCTGTTGCGGACGTTACGTTGCGGACGTTACACTTTTTCCATTGACCCAAATAGTATAAAAATAATTTTTTTTTTTCATCCGATTGACTTGAAACTGGGTTTGTAAGCTTAGTACGCGAAATAGTTCGACACGTGTTTTCCAGATTTTGAAAAATCCGCCCACGAGGACAATTTCCGTAAAATTCTGCTTGCAAAAAAATTATTTTTCATCCGATTGGCTTGAAATTCAGTTTGTAATGATAAAACTCGAATTCATTTGGGTTTTCATATTCCGATGTTGGAAATACCGATTTTTATCGATATTTATAATTTATTAATATTATTAATATATAATTACACACTTTTTGTTACTTTGAGGTTATGTTTTTTGGATTTTCGACAACCTAAAGCAATTTAGAGCCCAGATTCGGACTCAGCAGGCAATAATTCATTATAGACACCTATTTCCACCTCATATTAAAAAAAAAATTTTTGAGTATTTTCATGCCGTTGCGGACGTTACACATTTTGGTATTAACTTTTTTCAAAAATATGTGTAATAAAGGTATATTTTTTTTTTCATCGGTTTAAAGGGCATAAAAAACTCTGTTTATAAAGTAAGTTTGGATAAACGAATTATTAAAATTCATTCTGCTAAATTAAAAAAACCCAATTTTCCGTTGCGGACGTTACACACAGTAAACCGATTTTTAGTTTAAATTTTTAATATATATTAGATATCCTACAAATATAATGAGTACCTTAAATTAAAGGAAATTAAACAAACTTTAAGTTTTGCTAAGCGGAAAATACTATAACGACTGTTTTACCATTTTTGTGACCAATAAAAAAACCCTTTTTTCAAGAATTAATAGAAGCAAGAGGAAGGTGTAGGTATGCCTCTGCCAAGAGCAGACAAACCACCGTAGAACACTATGGCTTACATATTTTGAAGCTTGAATATGTACCCTATTATTCCATTCACAAACATTTGAATTTTGGACAACTTTAAATTTCAACCCTTGGTTTAAAAATTTTCGGATTAGCCCATATGCACCGTATAAGGGGGTATAAGTATGATCTTACATTTTTAAAATGTCCGACCTAATGAACACAGAAAAGTATGTCTAACTTGTATCTGAAGAAGGCAATATAAAACCTGAACCAAAAAGTGTTTTGACTGCAGGAAGGAAATTTGGCCAAACAAAACAACCAATTTACACCACAAAAGCGTTAAAGTTCGAAATTTCGGAATTTCACAATAGCTTCCTATAGACATCGGACTTAGTACCAAGAAAACATTTCCTCAGTGCAACTCTCAATAGCACTCCAAATAAAGTCCAGGGCTAATTGAACTCATCAATTTTGTTATTTTGTGTTTAAATTAGGTTCCTGTTAAAGGCGGAGAAAATAATAACACAGCTCGTGTAGAATGCTCATAAGAAACTGATTTTAATGCAGTTTGAACTTAATAATTAAACCCTAAGTTTCGTCATAGCGAAACAATTAAAATTCTACAAATTAAAAATAAAATTACAATTGTCTTAATAAATACTAAAAACTACGAATGTATCCATAACATTACTCGCGCTCCTTATGTGGCATGGCATAGATTAACTTACTCCAGAAGTTCGGATCATCCCGTTTTAGATATGTATTAACAGTCATGTACAGCTTGAGCTCGCTATCCAATTCATCAAAGCTCTCCACATCCGGATACACCACAACGATCAAGCGTTTGCATCTGTCCTGGGTTGTGGCATGCATGGCGAGGCGCAGCTCCAGACGACCCCACGACGACCTCACGAAGTTGTTTGTCATCAGGATAATAACGCGCCTCGAGTCCTCCACCGACTGGCAAATGCAGGCGGGAATCGATTGACCCAGCTGCCAGTCTCGTTCATAGTAGCACAATCGGAACTTGTGCAATCCGTTCTCCAGCATCTCAATATACTCATCCACGAAGTCGGCATCCTTATGGGTGAAGGCCAGGAATCCATCGAAGATCTTCTTCCTATCCAATTCCCTGCGGGCAGCCAGTCCCAGGCACAGATTCTTGTCATAAAACCACAATTTGATGGACTCTCGAAAGCATTGCAGGCAGTTCATGGTGCAAGTAAAGACCATGATTGCTATCAAAACGAAGACATAGCCAGGAATCCCCAGTGGGCATATATCCTTCTCCTCCAACTTGACTAGCATGGTAGTATTGTCCCGGCATTTGACCTGACAAAGATCGTTGATGTGACCTTTAAATTGTTTAATAAATCGTCGAAAGTGTTTCTGCTCGCAGCTGCATATCCAGGGATTGCCGGAGATGGAGAGAGTTAGAAGGAATTGGTTGGTCAGTAGATCAACCATTTGCTGACTGAGTTGGTCCAATTGGTTCCCTCGCACGTCTAGCAGAAGCAGATTAGAGGGAATGTTCTCAATTTTCCTGAGGTGATTGTTGGCCAAGTGAAGTTCCTTGAGTTGATCAAAGCCTTTGGGTGAGTTTTTCAATACATTTGTTAGTTGATTATTTTCAAAGAGCAGCACGGAATGATTTGTTATGGGTATTTCAGGAATGTCAGTCAGTCCATGATTTGAGCAATTTATCTTAAATTTTCCAGTGTCATAATCCAAGCAACAGACACAGGCTGGTGGACAATATTCCTGATGACTACAACGCATTAAAGCATCCTTATACTCTTTGGAGTTACGTTCTCGGAGGAAGGTGAGGAAGTTTGTAAACTGACAACTGCATTCCCAGGGATTAACTGATAGTTCTGTGGCCAAATTTCGTGCTATGAGGAACTGCGTCACTTCATCATCCAAAGCTTTGAGAGTATTGTTGCGAATATCCAAGTAAGTGAGACTCTGAGGCAGTTGATTAATTGTGAGACTGGTTAGAAAATTGTTCTTCAAATGTAGCTCCCGCAGAGTGGAATTCCTGAGAGTATGCGGGGGCAAAACTTCCAGTTGATTGTCGTCCAGCAGCAGAGTTAAGTTTCCGTTCATAGTATTGGGAAGTGTGGGAAATTTTTTAAGTCTTCTACCTCTGCAGTCGATGACAAACTGATTAGAGGTGTAATTGAAGCAGCAAGTGCAGGGGTCCGGGCAGGGTCCGCCTAGGTGATGGTGATCTACAGGCTCCTCTTTCATCTTGGCTAATTTGTCCAAATAAATTGTCAAATTTGTATTCTCACAGTTGCTAATCCATAGTATGTCAGCTTGTAAAAGTTTCGTTTGGTTTATCCGTTCCAAGAGAAATGTAGCCACTTTCTCATCGACCGTTTGAATGCCATTATTTCGAATGTCCAGAAGGGTTAATCCCGGAGGAAGCTCATCAACGGTTAAATTCTGCAAAATGTTGTTGGACAAATGAAGCTCTGTAACATTTGCAAATCCAGGCCAAGATATGTTTGGTAGTGATCGCAGTTGGTTTCCTTCAAATAGCAGAATGGGATTGCCAGTAATAGGAATTGGTAACTCAGGCAATTTCGTCAGTCCTTGCCCCGTGCAGTTGATGATAAACGAGTTGTTGCCGTACACTAAGCCACAAATACAGCTCTGGGGGCAACGTCTGTTATTTATCCCAATAGTGAAATTACAAAATTGTGAAGCAGTGTATGGTTCTTGCCAGTCGCAAACAAAGGCTTTTAAATTAGTGCACGAAATGATTTCTCGGGTAGGGTTTTGAAGATCAAGGTGAATGATTCTAAGCTTTGAATAATTTTGAAAATAATTAAAATCTATTTCTTGACCATTAAAAAGTCCAAACGTTTTCAAGTTATTTTGTAAATCGGCCGAGCTGCAATAAATATTTTATTGTTTTAATTGCAAGAAAAACAAAACGTTTTTAAAAGATATTACCTTAAAAATGAAAGGTCCTTCCATTTTATCCCCCTAACTATAAAAAGCTCTAAACTTTTCAGGTGTTCAAAGGTTGCTGCTGTGGTTTTCTCCATGTTACAGTTGTAAAATTCCAGTTCAGTTAAATTCGTTTGATTTTCTTCAAACAAAGATCGGGGAATCTTATATAATGGCCCACACTGAATAATAATCGTTTGCCAATTTGTTGTGTTTTGTCGTAAGTAATTATGTATTAAATTATCATTTGCAGCTAAGTTGGAATCCGCAGAAATCGTTAACTTTCTCGCTCCTTGTTTAATGTCGGACTCATAAAAGTCTAATTGTAAGGTATGAAAGTAATACACATCTACACTGCTTAACCCAAATGCTTGCATATATCGACTGAATGGTACAATATTTCGACCAGTGTCATCAAGGTCATTAGTTACACTTAGAGTCCTAAGACTCACATCGTCCGAGTTCAGTTTGATAAGCGACTTTAAGTCCGGTGTTGATTTGTTCCAAAACAGTTCTAATTGGTACCCATTAAACTCAAGCTTGTAGTTGTTCGTGATAATGGTGTTGTCCGTTTTAGAGCAAGTTCTATCACTTTCACTGGCATTGCCAACTTTACACTCATTTTGACAATACAACTCGCAATAGTCATATCTAATATTTCTTAAAACATCGCCACAAATTGTTCTGACTGTTAAAAGTGTTAAGAAAATGTAAAATTTATTGAGCAACATTTTGCAAGTCCGTTTAGAAACTGAACTAAAATTGAACTGAACCAATAAAAATAAATTTGGATATAAGTAAAGTCACTGGCAGCCCCGCCAGCCGAGCAGAGCCCCAGGGACTTGGAAATTTTCAGCTTTCGATCATAAATTTCACTAGGCAACAAAATTAAACTTTTTACAGTTTTTTTTCACGTTTAAGTTTTTGAAAATCAAAGTCTAAAATTGCTTAGAATATCTTAACATTTTAGAAGCGTTTTGTTTGTCTTTGATGTTGACTTAAAAGTACTATTTCTTATACACAATCCCAAGCAACGATTTTTTAAGTATAGATATACCACTTGGAATATATGTGATTGATAAGACAATATTCTGTACTGCGCATAAGTATGCAATGGATTATGTTAAGAATTCCATTAGAGTTCAATACAGTTGATCAACCTTCTGCTTTTGCGTTGCGTACCTTTGGGCAGCAGACAATTTTGGAATTGACCACACATTAAACAAATCGTAGAGTAGTTCGGGATAGTAGTTAAAGGAGAGTTAAATCATAAGTTAGATTTCCCAAACAGAATCATCTCGACTTTGTTGAGTAAGTGTATTTATTGAAATTTTCCGGATGTTTGTAGCGCACAGAAGGAAGCATCAGGGAAGGAGGGGTTAAATCCCCCCTGGCCGACGTGGAATATATTTTTATAAGAAGCATCTGACGAAAAATTTGTAAATTTGACGCTACTTAACAACAATTTTAAAAAAATGTCATCGATGCACTGCGAATTATAAAGAATTTTTATACATTTAAGTCGTGGCGGTTATCCGAAGATTCTTTTTAATAAATTTTAAAATTTTCCTACTTTTTTCTACAAATATGTGAATTCTTTTCGTCCAATGTTAAATAAATAAGACAACATAACAATTTTTAAGCGATTCAACCACAGAGCTTAAAAGCAATTGCAAAATTCAAATGACGTGTACAACATTTTTATACCCTTGCAAAGGGTATTATAATTTTGCCCAGAAGTTTGCAACGCATAGAAATATTTATTTTCCGACTGTCTGTCTGTCTGTTTCTACGCAAACTAGTCTCTCAGTTTTAAAGCTATCGGGCTGAAACTTTGCACAGAGTCTTCTTTTTACTGCACACTGATAACACTGCTCGACAAAATGAGAGTCGATTTTCCCCCATTGGACCAAACCAACATTTTCTAAAGTAAATTGGCCCGCTGATCACGAAAGTCGCCATGAAAACAAAATCTATCGACGCGTTATCGAGATATTATCGATAAACCGTTTTTTCGATTTTTCAAAAAGTTACCCCCACTTAAACCCTCATAACTTTTTTGTTTTTCAAACGAAGTTAATGATCTAAACAATTTTAAAAAGACAAAACTTGACCAAACAGTTTGTTTTCGGACAAAAGAGAGCTGGGTCGTGTGCTTTTAACGCTATGGGCTCAAATGGAGAAAAAAAATGTTTTTTTTTTGCCAAATTTGAAAATTTATCGAAATTAAAACGCTTGTAGATTCATAACTATACAAAATTGTTATGTTTTTTTGATTGGACAGCAAAAACTATTCAATTTACTTTTAAATAAGCCCTCAAATACATAAATCGGACATAAAGTGCAGTTTTCAAGAATTTTTTTTGTGAAAATGGACAAAAATTCAAATACCGCTGTGACTGATTTTTCTGACTTCTAGTGAGTGGTTTTAATAAGCTCAGGCTTAGAATTATTCTAATATGTATAGAATTTTGTTGCAAAATTAATAAAATTTTATTTTTAACACTTTAAAAATATAGACCACCACTTTTTTGGCTGTATGCGTTCCTTGTAGACTCTCGGATAAGACCATGACAATAACACATTTCAACAAATATTGGACCATTGAGGTTGATACTGTTCGACGGAGGCTTTCAAGCTGAGAAAAAGTCAATTTCC
This sequence comes from Lordiphosa clarofinis, assembly GCA_018904275.1. Taxonomy (NCBI): domain Eukaryota; kingdom Metazoa; phylum Arthropoda; class Insecta; order Diptera; family Drosophilidae; genus Lordiphosa; species Lordiphosa clarofinis. The sequence goes on along the minus strand of JAEIGQ010000072.1, from coordinate 1,137,418 downwards.
AAAATTATTCTAGCACGTCAAGTTTTTAAGATATCAATGGTCAAAGTTGGTAAAAAAAATGCCTATAAAGGCAACTTTCAATATTATAGGTACCTATTAAAAAGCCATCTGTAACGAAATAATGCTTGTTGAAATTTAGATAACTAGGTTGAATTTTCCTCTATTAAGGGTCATAAACCAAATTCTTGGTTGATAGGCCGTGGTGGCCGCCTAAACCTCAACCTCTCTGTCAAGTAAAAAAAAAATGGGGATGCCATTGATTGTCCCAGGACATTAGAGGGAGCAGAACAATCATCTAACTGATTGCTCCCTTTGCCTATCGAAAGTATCGGTCTATTCAACAAGAAATAAAGATCAGAATTCCCACCGAATCGTCTGTTAGCAAGATGTCAATTTACAATGATATTGATTATGGAAATGTCTTTCTCAAAGTGTACTAACTAGTGTCTTATTCTCTATTTAAGTGCAATAAAAATAAAGAATTGGATGTAATATATTAAAATTTGCATTGAATGTGCTACGTTATTCAACATTGTCTTTATTTTAATTTACAGAAATAAAAGTTGGAAAATAGATTCTGTTGAATTTCTCTTATGAGGCACAATGTCTTCGGAGATTAGCGTCCAGCAGTAGACGGTCTCATCAGGTTTTAACCATGGTATCTTTTTGCCCAGACAGACATGTTGGACACGTCTTGATAAAATTTTTTCACGTATACTAAAAAGTGGTGGAGTTTATATCGAAAAAGTTTAAAATAAATAGTTATTAGTCTATTTTAAGCCATATTATTAAAATCACACACTTAAAGTTGGAAAAAAAACGCCCCTTGAATGAAAACTAAATTTTTGTCTATTTTCACAAAAAAATTCTTGAAAACTCCACATTTGAGGGCTTGTTTAAAAGTAATAAAGCGTTTTAATTTCGATAAATTTTCAAATTTAGCAAAAAAAAACCATTTTTTTCTCCATTTGAGCCCATAGCGTTAAAAGCACACGACCCAGCTCTCTTTTGTCCGAAAACAAACTGTTTGGTCAAGTTTTGTCTTTTTAAATTTGTTTAGATCATTAACTTCGTTTAAAAAACAAAAAAGTTATGAGGGTTTAAGTGGGGTAACTTTTTGAAAAATCGAAAAAACGGTTTATCGATAATATCTTGATAACGCGTCGATAGATTTTGTTTTCATGGCGATTTTCGTGGTCAGCGGGCCAATTTACTTTAGAAAAAGTTGGTTTGGTCCAATGGGGGAAAATCGACTCTCATTTTGTCGAGCAGTGTTATCAGTGTGCAGTAAAAAGAAGACTCTGTGCACAGTTTCAGCCCGATAGCTTTAAAACTGAGAGACTAGTTTGCGTAGAAACAGACAGACAGACGGACGGACAAAGCTCAATCGACTCAGCTCGTCGCTCTGATCAAGAATATATGGGTGATTCCATGAAAAATCGCCCACTGGATTTTTTTTTGGATCGAAATAATTTTTTTCGTATTCCTTGTGGTAAAATAGTATATACGTATTTGCAGCATTTTGGCGAAATATACTTAATTAGCGGGTAAAGTCGATTTGAAAATTTACATATTTAAAAAATTTAATTATTTTCAATTGCTTGCTATCCAAAGCCATTGGTAATAAAAATATTTAAAAAATCTGAAAATTAACATCTGAATCCAAACTTTCAAATAACTCACACTTAAAAATTTAAAATTTTTCTTTGGTCTTAAAATCGCGAAAATAAGTAAAGAAAAATTAATTGCCACGAAAGGGATTTTTTTTTGACTTCATTTTTTTCTCAAAATTTGGTCTTGTATCCAGTAATTTACTGTATAAAGCTGTAAATGGGAAATCCAATAGTTGCAGAGTTACGGCCATTTTTCATTTATTAAAACTCACTTTTTTTAGGAACTAACAATATAAGATGTTTCGGAATGTGAAAATGTTTTGGTTTTAAGAAGATAGTTATTTCGTGGTTGAATAGAGTGTATAGTTTTGCATTTAAAAAATCGTAGTCTTAATAATTCTGTGACCCTAGTTAAGTAATTTATGTTTCTGTATCTTACTGTGATGTTTGGTAAAAATTCGTTGACCCATTCATAGAGTTCCAGGGCAGGGGTAATCTGTTTATCGGTAATCATTTGAAGGCTTGCCCTTCTAGCCATTCTTTTTAGTGTTTATCCAGCTCCATCGCAAGGCCCTTTACCGTGGGCTGTTGCATGGAAATGCCACTCCGCCGATCGGTTAAAATAATTTTTATGATGATAGACTTCACTATATTCGACCACAAAAATATTGCCCTCTTAAAATTAAACATACTAAATCTGATATTGTTACAGAAAATTAATTTAAATAAATGAAAAATGGCCATAACTCTGGAACTATTGGATTTCCCATTTACAGCTTTATACAGTAAATTACTGGATACAAGACCAAATTTTGAGAAAAAAATGAAGACAAAAAAAAAATACCTTTCGCGGCAATTAATTTTTTTTATTTATTTTCGCGATTTTAAGACCAAAGAAAAATTTTTAAATTTTTAAGTGTGAGTTATTTGAAAGTTTGGATTCAGATGTGTATTTTAAGATTATTTAAATATTTTTATTACCAATGGCTTTGGATAGCAAGCAATTGAAAATAATTAAATTTTTTAAATATGTAAATTTTCAAATCGACTTTACCCGCTAATTAAGTATATTTCGCCAAAATGCTGAAAATACGTATATACTATTTTACCACAAGGAATACGAAAAAAATTATTTCGATCCAAAAAAAAATCCAGTGGGCGATTTTTCATGGAATCACCCATACATAGTTTATAGGGTCGGAAATAAATATTTCTATGCGTTGCAAACTTCTGGGCAAAATTATAATACCCTTTGCAAGGGTATAAAAATAGAGGCACGCCCTTGGAGCTTGAGTTATGCCTGCCAGTTTGTTGTTTGGCAGCTTTAGACTTTAGAACGTGATATTTTTCTTTGCGTAAGAAGTTTATGTCCCATACATGACGAGCTTCTATCTCTTACCATTTCTGGGATCTGACGGAAATGGCTACATCGACTCGGCTGTTGATGCTTATTAAGAATATTATACTTTATATAGTCTCCCTGTTACATACTTTTGCACAACTTTAATATAGGTAGTACTGAGTAGGTATAATAAAATAATTCGTTTTTTTCTGATAAGAAATTTGTTTCCGTATTTTTGATCATTCAGGCCTGTGTGCGTCGAGCACTCTCACATTTGGTATTCCCTGTTGGCAACGCAAGTTTTTTTGGATAAGCGAAACTGATTGACCGCAACTAAAAAAATTTGTTATCCTATAAACATACGCAATTAAAATCGAGAACGAGAGCGTAAGTTAAAGTGGGCTCTAACCGACTTCGATATACCCGTTACTCATGAAAAAAACATGTTCCTGCGTTCCTATAGTCTGCGAGATCTAGGTGTTCATACAGACAGACGGACGGACGGACGGACGGACTGACGGACATGTCTATATCGACTCGGCTACCCTTTTTACTCTACACTGAGAAAAAAATCAATCTAAAATCAAGATTATAATCTTGAATCAAAGAAAAACGGTGTCAGAATTCGACTAAGACCAGATAATCTTAACCCAACGTTATATTCTCAATTTTAATCTTAATCCACTAATCTTGGATAAAGATCGTTTATACTCGACTTTAAGATGAAACAATCTCATTTTTTAATATGAAAAAACAGACAAAAAAAAATTATATTAAGCACTTCTTATTTTTTTTTTCTATATTTTTTTGTTGTGTTTGCTTTAGTTATTAACAATTTTGTTGTTTCTGAAAAACTTATATAAATGTTAATTATTAATTCGCTGGTACTGGGACTTGAACTGAGTACCTCGGAGTGATTGACCACACTTGCATCGCCACTCAGACCGCTCGGCTGCTTGGCATCATTTGTAAGGCGCCACCAGTCGCAGTATAATAACTCATGACGACAATGCTTTCTGCTAGCTGAGCTCTTATACTGCAACTGTCTGCGAAAAAAAATTTACATAAACAGCCGTGATAGTTAAGGCGATGGCAAAAGCTTCATTGGAGCAGAAAGGTTGTGGTTCGAGTCTCAGGAGGGGCGAGTTCTTTTTTTTTTATTTTTTCTTTTATTTTTTTTTTTTTTTTTAAATATCGTTACGTATTTTATAAAGTTTTTTTTACTGAAGCTTTACAAAAAACTGTAGATGGTTCATAAGTCGCAAGATGATAAATCTTGTTTTTAAGATTTTAAATCTTATTTCAAGGTTTTTCAATCTTGTTTTTATAAGATTGCAAGTGTCTCGAAAAGGAAATTTTCAATCTAGCTTTTAGATTGATTTTTTTTTCTCAGTGTACGAGTAACGGGTACAAAAATAGAAGGAAAGTCAACTTACCCTCCACCGAAGTTTACATACCTTTGCAGCTTGTATAATTTCTATAATTGAAGGCTTTGAATGATTTTCGTCGAACATTCTTAGCTTAGTTATTCCCCAAGCTCAGCAATAGATGGCGCCACTAACTTGACCGTTTGCTATATGGCAGCTAAACGATATACTCAGCTACAGTATTGAAATCAAAAAAAGTTTTTTCCCACTAAGACTTTTATCAGATCTTTCTTTTTGTATGGCAGCCATACTATGTAGTTGTCCGATTTTTTCTAAACTTAATGGAATTATGTTAACAGGATGGACAAACGGAAGGACATGGCTATATCAACTCAGCTCGGCATTCTGATCGAAATTTATATATATAATATATACAATGTATAAATGTATGTTCGTTTGTACCTTCATCTGTCCGTCTGTTTCCACACTCAGAAAAAAATTGATAATTTTACTCTCGAATCAAGTGCACTCGTTTTCAAAAATACGGTAAAAGTTAAAAAACTTGATCCGATAGTGAATTTTTGATCCCGACATTCTTGATTAGATACACGAGTACACGTGAGTTGATATAGCCAAGTCTGTCCATCTGTTTCTATGCTATCTCCTCCGTCAGTTTTAAAGCCATCGTAACCAAACTTTGCACGAAGTCTTTTGGTACTAACACGCTGCACAATTGTTGGAACCTATGCATAGGAACGATCGGTCGAAAAGCAGTTCTAGTCAGAAAAACCAGACAAAATGCTACAAATATTATTTGTATCAGCACAATATTGTCAAAGTTTGTTGCAAACCATTTATTCATATTAATTACACTAGCTGCAAGGATATAAAAACTTCGGCGGAGCTTAAGTTAACTTTCCACAATTTTTTCTCAATACCTGATGTTATTTTTTGAAGGCTTTTGATTTCCATGTGTTTAAAGATTGCTAATTGCTTTTCAATTGTCGCCAATCTTGTTTGTTTATTCGAAGAACTCGCCGTCCCAACAGGGAATAAAAAATCTGAACAAATTTTTTTTGGTCGCAAATAATTTTTAAACTCTGTACCTACACTCAGAAAAAAAACAAAGAAATTTGCACTTGAATCAAGTACAAACGGTGTCAATAGTACGGTTAGTATGAAAAATTTGATTCAAGTTCGATGTTTAAGATATTATAATACATATCCGTTTTTGGTTTGTTATGGTCTTAAACACAGCCCGATTTACTCTCAAAATAGGTGTAAAATGTTCTTTATCAAATTCTAATAAATTCTATAGACAATCCCGAAACATTTTTGAAACAAAATAATACTTCAAAAAATAAGTACAAAATGTTTTTGGTTTAATCTTATCCAATCCCAATTTGTCCTAGTTCTCTGTATAATACCAAAGTCCAAGATTTTTATACTGTAGATCAGAAATCTATCCCCACTCCATGACCAAAGTGTTAGAACCTAGAGGGAATTTTAAGAACAGATTAAACTTAATATAATTCCGTAGGACACTTTTTGGAGCCAGCATTGTAAGTCTATTTTGTCCTAATTCCAAAAAATTTTGTTTGTACGTACTTTTCTTAAATTTAAATAAAATTACTGCAACTGTAAGTACGAAATGTTCTTGATTCAAAAATACTTGAAATTTTAAGTACAATACGGTAAAATTTTTTTCCGATCGATCTAGAATACTGCCGGTCGTTTTTTTTATTCTGAGTGTACAAATTATTATTAAATTGTTTTTTAATTGCGTTCAATTAATTTTGGTTTTCCGAAGAACTTGATGTCCCAACAGGGATCAAACGCTAATTGCGAGAGTGCTCGACGCACAGGAAATCAGCATTAATCCCAATATCAAGTATGCAAAATATGCTTTTTTGTAGAGCTCGTTGCAAAAAATTTTTTAACTAAAGACTGCGGTAATTTGAAGAAGCTTTAAGGAAATCTTCGACCATATATATGTCTGGTCGCAAAAGCTGCACTAGGCCTCTTGTTGAATTTACGCCTAAATCTGACTAATTGGTATCTATGTAAAACTATATTCAAACTTCGAACACATATATACACACACATATATATATAATAGTTAGTAAAGTACTAACACTTGGTATTTGATGTTATTACACAGAGAGAAACGAGATAGAATGTCGGTCACCCCCAAATTTTGTATATATCTGATGAACCGTCTATCTACAAAACTGTGGGAGAAATTATGCTTTTTCCAATTTGCAGGGGCAGGATGAGGCTTGGAAAAATTGAAACAAACTTGATCTGCCAGCAGATGTCCCATATATGTCATACGTCTGAGATCTCTTTGTTCATACAGACGGACAGACAGACAAACAGACGGACATGCTGATCAAGATCTAGGCTAAAAAAATTCAAACCTAAAGTTATTTTGGCATAAAAACATTTGGTAAATACTTTTCATAAGCATTTTTATAGGATTTTTCGGAAACTACCTGATGCCAAGCTTCTCTATCCTTGCCTATACAAATTGTTTGCAAATAAATGAACGTTGTTACTTTTATTTGCTCTGTTTGTAACGGCTATAAAAATGTCGACTGGCAATTAGCTTACCACTGATAATACCCCCACCAGGAAAGCTAATTAAAAAAATATTTAAATTAATTACTGATTTACTTATTTTTACATAAACAAGCAAATCCGAGGCAAGCCACAATTGTGTTTTCTATTTACCTTTTTTTTTAATTTAATAACTAAATCATCAACTACTAACACTGTTTAAATCAAATTCGACAAGGCTGCTGATCCACTCTGTCTGCTCAGCTGTGGTTTGCATTAGAAATTATGATTTGCAAATTTATGGCAAACGTCGAGTGGAAACTGGAGTTCACTGACTTCCACTAAAGAGTGCTGAAAATGGGTTAACTATAGGCCCCGAACAGAAGGATTTAGAATGATAAACGTGGTAATTTTTGCCCAAGGAACGAGTTTTCGTTTCAATTTATTTTTTTTTAGTTCGCTAGGAAGGCAAAGATTAGTATTTTGGCCCAGGAAATGATGGGTGTTTTGCTTTTAATTTAACACAGTTAGAAATAAGAAGGAAGTAATTTAAGGCAAAATATTTTAATATTAGTCTTATCTGTGCTCACGCCACCATTTGATACCAAAAGAGGTTTTGGGCAGGGCGTTACCTTGTCGTGAGACTTCTTGAATCTATTCATTTAAGATCTAATGCTACTCGCATATGCCAATGATATTGACATTATCGGCAAAACCGAACGGGTCTACGCATCTTGGACAATCTGTTATAACGGGGGAGTACAACTTTAAAGTTGTTTAGGATTTTGTCTACCTGGAAATCCGACTAAGAATCACTTGCAAAACGAAGCTACTACGGGCTAACTAGGAAGTTCAAGAGAAACTCTCATCAGGCTGCTTCGCTTTATACTCCTGCCGGCTGAAAATACTAATTGTAAAAATCAAACCAAAGTTTCAATTTTAATGTTAAATTTTCCAAATGATTTAATGTTGCAGTTTACAAATTGAATGCACAGAATAAGAGATTGTACCTTTGAGGTCTTATTTCAAAGTTCTGGGCAATAACATAAAATATAGATGACATTGTATTTAAGACAATATTATTAACATACTGGAAATAGTTCAAAAAATTTGTATATTTCTTGGGAACGTTAGGAAAAGGAATCGTCAATTAGATTGAATTAAAATTTGACACATATGTACAATGTACATACCCAAACTCTGATCTTCCAGGAATTTGCAATGGTATTATTTGTCAGTATTTTGAATACGTGTGTTTGAATTTGAGGCCAAGTACGCTATATTCATACAAATATGGATCGTATGCGTTTATGTGGGTGTGTATAAATCTGTAGCTTAGTTTAATTGTGGTTGTTGCAATAAAATTAGGTACACATATACAATTGTTTTGATAACATGTTAAAAATGCTGTATTTTTCCTTCTTCTTCTGGGTTGCTTTTCATCTTGTTTTTCTTGACAAAACAAGATAACATTTGCTAATAGCCAAAAATTATGCTACAAAGTTTCTTTTGATTTCTTTTGGTTGTTCATTCGCGTAATACTCGAAGCGTGGTTCTATCATCTAGGGGAGGGGCGGGGGATACATAAGGATGCGTTTAAGGACACAAGTGCATAACATGTAACGTTCTGAAAACGACAAACTTAAAATTACAAAATGGGAAATGACGGGTTATGTAAAATCATGGTGGATATCGCTCCCGCTTAGTTTTGTAGGGCGGCGCGCAGCAGGCTGTCCAAGGTAAACTGAATGGTGCCATTGGCAGATGCTTGCAAAACGGATGGCGGCTTGGGTAATGCCGGAAATATGCTGGGAGTGCTTGACGCTGCCTGATTGATATTGCTGGTGCTGCTGAGACATTGCATGCCAGGGGGCAGCGAGAGTGATGGCGGGGGTGGTGCTTGGGCTGGTTGGGGGGGTGTGGCTAACTCTGTTACAGGACTGGAGCATTTGCGCGGTGGCGAGGGCGGCGTGCGTAGCGGACTCTGTTTACTATTGGGTGGGGTCTTCAGCTCGTCCTCATTTACCCTAGTTTCTTGAGAATCCTGCTTCTGTTGCTGTTGAGCAATCACTGTGTTTACCTTATTCCACAGGTTGCTTATGGCGGCCGCATCCTTGCCAGCAGCTGCCGTACGCTTGGCAATCTTCTCAAAGAAACTTTCTGGTTCAGAGGTGTCCACCACATTTGTTTGGGACTGTTGTCTCGCCCCAGTGTCGCTGCGTGTATAGGATATGAGACGTGGTCGTATCTGCGGACGTTCTGCGGGCAATTCTGGCAGCGTAGCAGAGACCGCACGCCCTTGGCCAACCAGCTCTAGCATAATGCGACGCGTGATGCCTTGAACCAGAGGTTTCTTGGCCTCTGTAATGAAGGCCTCCCACTGCTTGGGCTTGTTCTCATCATTGCCCGGCTGGCGACGCAGCTTGGCCCTCATGGAGTCGACAGCTAAAGTAGCAGCAGGCGCACCACTAGGTTGTGAGCCAGATGGATCCGATTTAAAGCTAACCATGTCGTACACAAAGTCCTTGTTTACCGCCTTTACACGTTTTCTTATGGGTCGCTTCTCAGCCAACTGATCGCCGGATTCCGGGGAGACCTGGGTGCGTGACTTGCGGCGCTTCTTGCTTGGTGTGGGCATTTCCATGGGCTCCAAATCGATTTCCTCCTTCACCACAATGGCCTCAGCTGCAACTGGTAAAACTGAAGCAGGTTCGGTCAGTGACTCTGTTTGGTTAATCTTCGGGCGCTTCAAGCGCTTCTCATATGTCTTGGGTGGAGGCTTAACATCCGGAGCAGTAGGTGTTCCCTCCGTCTCACCATTATCCTCCTTATCTAGCAGCACAATATCGCCGTCCACATCGTCACGCGAGTACTCACACTCGTGCGTGGACACATATTGCTCGGTGAGCTTCTCGCGATCTCCTTCGATTTTATGTGTGAATCCCAAATGATTGACAATGTCGTAACGCCGAAAAGCGCGATATTCGCAAAGATTACAGCCAAAGCGTCGCGCACGATAGTGAAACATGGATATGTGGCGACGCAGGTTGCCTAGAGCATTGAACTGTTTGTGACAGATCTTGCAGCGGCAACGCAGCTGCTTCTCTATAGGCACCGTTCGCTTCTTCTTCGCCTTGACATGGCTGCTGACGCTTGCCTCGGCATTGGGTTCTGGTTCGGGCTCCTCTTCCTCCTCGCTAATGGAGACCTCATCGCTACCCGAATCACTTTCGTTTTGCAGTTGCAGCTTGTCCAGCGACACAGTTCGCAGTCCAGCTGCATAGGATTCATTTTGCTCGGCCAGATCGGCAAACATTTCATTCAGTGAATTCGAAGCTCCTTCGCCTGCCTGCAGCGAGTGCTCAATGCTGGCCAGATCCACTTCAGCAGCAGCCACAATAGCCGGATCCTTCTCATCGCACACATCCAAACTGGAAGCGTGGATGTCATTCGTCTTGATCTTTAGTTTCTTCACAGAGGGAGCTGGCTTGGCCAGCGCCTCCTGCTTGGCTCGACAATTGAGCAAATGAGTCGACAAGGCAGCGCGACGCTCAAAGGATTTCTCGCAATAAATACACAAAGACATAATCTTGCGGAGCTCCCCACTGGTGTCTGTTGTATGCTCTGGGGCATGGCCAACCACATCGTCGGATAACTGCAGACGCTTCAGCTCGCGACTGGGGCCCTTGGGCTGGATATCGCCCTGTTGCACGCGACGCTTGAGGATGGTATTGCGCATCATACGAATGCGTCGGGTTGGTTTCCTTTAAAGAGAGAGAATGTAGCCTTAATTTCAATTGGAAAGATTAAATCGAGCAGCTTTACTTTACTTTCGCAAAAATCTTAAGTTGAAAATCCAACAATTTGTTCGAGAATGAAAATACTAAAGTTTTCTTCTCTGCTGAACTAATTTGACTTCACTTGCTCCACTTTGAAAAGACGACTTATTAAGATGTTCGATACACGAAAATGATAATCAAGTAGGCCTGCATTTGAAGCTAATCACTTTCAGACACATGATACAATGAAAATGTTACTTTGAAATCGGAACAAATGTACAAAAATATACAATTGAGATTGCAAAATTCCAACAAGTGTGAAAAAAATGTAGTTGGGCTCCAGAGGATATAGCTGGTCCGAAAGGGTACTGTCTTATATGCCTGCAATCAGAACACTTCAACATTGGGCATGTCAAATTTTGATTTTGAGAGTGGGATGTAGAAAAACATTATTACCATTTCAAAAACGTAAGTTAGTATCCCAATTTGGTATTGAAGCACTTTGATAATGCTTTCTTTTTCGAATTATTCAATCAAATAGTGCTCTTAAGCAAGGCTGCAAACCTCTAAAATTTTGCAGAAGGTTTGGTCCGGGGGTTCGAACCCGTTGTAAAACTTAAGGTTCGGTTCGCGGACCGGTCCTCGGAACTCCTGAACCCAAGGTTTTGGTTCGATCCTTGGTTCGCTTGAACATAAAAGAATAGTTTCGATTTATATATATTGATTTGTTTAAATAATAATTTATATTTCAATAATGTCTTCGATCAGAAAGATTAAAATTAAGTGTTGAAAAGGGCCCGTCCAACTTAAACCTGTGTTGCTAGAACAAAAAGCTTTCTGCTAAACTTAGCTAAGGCAATATTTTTAAGTCCTTGTTTTTTTTCTGACCCTTCCAAAATATTGAAACATTTGTCGTGGTATGTTCTCTTGGACAATTGTCGAAGGAATCTATAACATCATTTACAGATTTAACTTTTTTTATATTTTTTCATCGCTTTCTTTGGCTTTTATAAGCTTCTCTTCTTTGCAATCAGAAGTTGATTCACTTAAATTCAGAATTTCGCTTTGGAGCTTCAGCAGAAGCTAACAAAGTTTAAAAGCTCGGGTCTAAGAGCACTCCAGACAATATTGGCACTGAGCTTATAATAAAAGAACGTTTCTGAACAGATTTTTTCCCTTTGAATACAGACTTATATTCCAGAAGTGGACTTGAACCGCTCTTAAACTGGTTCAGACTGCTGGTTCCGCTAAGTTTAATATTTTACTTAAATAACTTTTTCGATATGGCTCTGGGCTATTTTGAAAAAGTTTTTAACCGCATTCGAACTAGTTCACCAACTTGAGAAATCATACTGTGAAAATTATGTTTAGACGCCAATAAGGAACAAACATACAAACATACTTTTACTTTTCAATATACAAAAGATTTCAGAACAATTGCTCTAAAGAAAAAGCCAGCGGAATGCAGTTTTCATTTCAAAAGATTTTAGGGTGAGCTTCGTTAAGAACTCTGAATACATAAATCTTTAAGTGTTAGTAAACGATTGCACATTTTGTGGGTTAAGTTCCATTGCGTCAATAGTATATTTAAACATTTTTTTCTATATGCAAAAGATTTCATATACGGGTGTGTCACAGAAATCTCTAGAGATTTTGACCTCGGTTGGTTTGCAAATCGTTCGAAAAATCCATCGGTGTCCCAGAACTTAAAGAGATTTCATTTTCTTATTTGAAAATCGAGTTGGAAGGTTTATGTCCATGCTTATGGTACTTTTCTCTCAAATCTATAAACAGGGTAGTCCTTTCATGCAAAAAAAATTTCCCATCTAGTTTCGAGTTAATTTGATGTTTAAATGGAATTTTTTGATTGTGTTACATGTTTTACGATGCAGTTTTGGATTATAATTTAAATTCTAGTCATATTCTTCAAAAATAAAAACAAACAAAAATTTTTGCGCCAAACACCAAATTTAACTTGGCAACCCTTAGCGCATGTTGGTACTGAGAGAGCGTCACCATGTGTAGAGGGCGCCAATTGACGTTGAGTAGCGAGTTGATTTGTCAATATTCGGTTGGTTTTGCAAAGAAACGCAAATTTTAATATTAAAATAATTAAAATATTTAATTCATTTGATGCAATCTAAGCAGAAAAATAATGTTGATTACATTTCCAATACCAAATTTACTTATCAAAATTGATTTAGTGGTGAATTTTGCCAAATCTCCCAACAAAACACTAGAGATTTAAAACCAACCAAAAGAGATTTCTGTGACACCGAGAATTGGTTTTGGGTTGGAATTTGGTTGGAAGAAATTGTGTGAGTACGGAGAAGTATGCGAACTGTACTAATGTCAAACTAAACTTCTTTAAAAATTCGTATTTACTATACTTAGAGATTGTGCAGCACAACAAACTGTTTTTACTTTCATCAACAATACATTCTTCATAGTTGTACTCCTTCTCTGCTCTGCAGTTGTTATTCAAAAGTTTTCCTGCTCGATCCATATTCGCTTCATTATAGACGTTGTTAATTTAAATATAACATGACATATCGCAGCATTGGAAAACTTTTTGAATGAGAGAGTCAGATGTCGTTGGAAAAACTAGATAATATGTTGAACCGAACCTAATTTTTTGAAAAAGCGGTCCGGTTCGGGTTCAGGTTCGAGGAGTCGAAAATGTTAGGGGTTCGGTTCATGGTCCGGTTCGTCGGATCCAAAAAACCCAAACCGAACCGGTTTTAGGGGGTTTCATTTTGCCAACCTTAAGAGCAAAGTTTCTGTGAACTATATTTTAATATATCGGGTCATCCAGTTTGTGTTAGAGAACTTTTTTGGTTCATTAAGAGCTTGGACTGCATGACTATCCTGACCAGGAAGAGTTCAAGTATAGATTTCGATCTAGCCTTTCAACTGAAGGAAATTGCATGCAGGACGATACTGCAGACTTGGAAGTACCGGCGGCACCCATGACGGGGTGTACTTCTCTATATTGCTTCGCTTTGTATTTTTTTAACAGCACTAATTCCAACAATTTAAAGGGGCGCCAAGTCCCAATACAACAAAAAACCTATGGATGCCGCAGTGAATAGCCGAAAAGCGATCAGCCACTGCGAGTGAGGCGAACGCTGACTACTTATAACAGGGTTCCCCAAGAAGAGAGCTCTAAAACGTGACTGTGTCTCTCTAACACATAATAAATTAAGTCTTCGGCTATCATTCGGCAAGTAAGTTCGTGCCCCCGGGGCTATCGCGCGGGAACTCTGACTTATATCCAAAATTATTGTTGCTTTAAAATTTGTCCGAGACATAGGAGAGAGAGTGAGAAGAGTCACATATGATGTTCTTGTTGCAGTTATGCAGTTTATTTCGAGTCAAATGGTTAAATGTTCTATGTTTTATGATTAAAATTAATTTTGGACCAGGGAATCAAGCCGCAACCGTATACCGAAAAGAACCGATTAAAACTCAGAGCCAGAGAAAATTTGTTTTATACCTCTATCCGAGAACCGATATTCTTGAAACCAGAATAACCTAAACGCTGTACCGTAGACTGAAGACTGCAAAGCTGGCACTTAGTTTTGGGAGACTTTAAAATAATTTGGTTAAATCGTACGCATTCAAAAAAAATTGTCTTGCTTGGAAAATCTTTTGTATTGTGATATAGAAAAATGCGAGAACAGTCTCTTTTAAAATGTTGCATCCTATATTCTTAGATCGTCAATTTAATGTCATGATAATTTTTGAACAAACGAGAGCGTAAGTTAAAGTCGGCTCTTACTGACTCATGAAAAACATGTTTAACAGTGTTCCTGCGTTCCCTAGGGTGACCATCCGAAAAGTATGCAACATTTTTTATTTTGCTCATAACTTGAGAACCGTTCATCCGATCTTTACCGTTTCTTCGGCAAATCGATTTATTTTGCTAATTACTAACTACCTCTAAAAGGAATGAATCGTCTATCTTTCAAACTGTAGTGGCCAAAATTTGAAACAAACTTGATCTGCGTGCAGATAAAAGAAGCATTTGTCCCATACATGACAAACCTCTACAGACCGACGAACGGACGGACAGACGAACATGTATATGACGACTCGGCTGTTGATGCTGATCAAGAATATATATACTTTATATGGTCGGATTTGATTCCTTCTGCCTGTTACATACATTTACACGACTTTAGTATACCCTTTTTACTCTTCGAGTAACGGGTATAAAAACTCTGACAAAGACTGCAAGCCTCTAAAATTTAAAAGAAGGTTCGGTCCGGACGTTCAAGCCCCTTGGAAAGCGTTATGTTCGCTTGTCAAACTGGTTCCTTTACTTATCGAGAACCTAAGGATATGGTTCGAAGCAAGGTTCATAAGTTCTGATATAGTTCAGATATTTTAGAATAGAAAATAAAACATATTATTAGTAAGGAAGCTTTGGACAAACGAAGCTTTTGAAAACGTTTATCAATACCCGAATGGACCACAGTCCTTATATGTAGTAATTATTCATTACCCTGGCTAACAAATGTGCCTGAACTTTAAAATGAAAAGCGTGACGCACCGTCTATTTAAATCAATAAACGGATTTGATGTGCCATTTAATAACTTGATTGTTTTTCCTTTTAGAAGTCGTGATAGGCTGTTTGGATATAATTTTTGAATGGTAATGCTTCGATTTAGCACTGTAAAATATTTTTTAAACGGTCAAACAATTGTGATAATTTAAGAAGCTCTGAACAAACTGACTAAAGATATTCTTTGAACCGAGTTTATAATGGTGTCAAATATCATAATTATTCCAGATAAATAACCAAAATAAAGAAGATGAAAAATAGACAAAGTTCCAAGCGCAAGAAAGCGTAGAACGTTTGTTTTTTGTAGTATAATTATTATGTCATCGCTAAAATTTGGATAGACGCAAAACCAATGATCCATCATTCTTTCCGGTACGTACAGTTATCAAAATAATATCAGAACCATATCAGAACGTTTTACCGAAACATAAGTTTGGGTAGGTCCCAGACTCGGAAACGGAACCGAAACACGATTTGGTTTGATTCGCTGGTTTCGAAGCATCTAACACATTACTTATTTTAGCAGGGGACGTTCTAGAGGGTAAGCAGTCGCCACCTCTTCGTTTTACATGTAAGTAATGGAGTAAGTACCATTTAAATTCAGCAGATCTTCGCCTACCTAACGATCTTTTCGCTTTACCAAAAGGGTACCCGAAATACCATTCGGTTTGAATCCCTGTTTTACAACATCAGAGTCCCCCAGCGATAGCTCCGGGGAGCACGAACTTACTTGCCCAATGCTTGCCGAAGTAATACTTCATTGTGTGTTAGAGAGAGACACAGTCACGTTTAAGCGCTCTCCGCTTGGGGAACCCTGCTATACATCTTCTGCAGCGTTCATCAAACGATGCCTCTTACGAACACTTTTGTTGCCTATGTCAGAGCTACAAATTATTTTATCACGTGTTCCTATTCGATTGTAAACATTTCCATAATGATGTATTTGCATCTAAATAGCAAACGCGAAATTTAAATTTAAGTCCCAGTTTAAATATTTAAATGGATTAAGTTGATCTTCTTCCAATTAATTCTGTGTACAGTTATGTAAAACAATCTCAATTGTCATTATTATAATGAATGTCCAAACAACAAATTGTTCTGCTTTTTTCATAAATTGAATTAATTTCCCATAAAAAATTGCTGCTTACAAACTTATGTACATACTTGTGATCCTTGGAAAGATGCCGTATAACTGCGGCGGCTTGCAAAAAGGTAAGCGAACAGGCTGGACACTGAAACACAAAGGCCGATGATGAATGATGCTTCTGGATGTGCAACTCGAGCGTTTTGTGCGTCTGAAATGTTAGGCTGCCTGTGAAGCGGAGACACGGAAAAATTCACTTAAACACTTCCACAGCCTACTCATTCAATTGCCTTACATATCTCACAGAAAATGTTGGTTTCCGTCTCGTCGCCGATAGATGGCTCAGCTGCCTCTCCGGAATCGCTGCCATCGTTCCGTTCCAATTTGGGTATGATGGCCTTGCCATCTGGTCCGACTATGGTGTCTGCGGGATTCAGCATGTCGTGTACTTCATTGATTTCCGTTTTGATGCTGCTGTCATCGGGATCAACTTTAATGGTCTGATACACAGCCTGACTGGAGGTGGGCATCGACTCCAGTTGCAGAACTGCTGGTGTCTGGCTCATGGCCGAGGGAGCCTTTTCGCGTCGCAGGCGTTCAATAACGCCACTCAGATTCCGCACACTGCCGCGTATGGGTCGAGCCTCACGTGGTACTGGAGAGCAGCCAGTGCTGCGGCTACGCAACATGTGCTCAATGTCCTGGGCGGAGGGTCCGCTGCCCGTTTGAATGATCATGGTGGAGTTTTGATCCTGTAAGCAAACACCCATGGAGTAGAGTATAGAATGTTTAGTTGAGCTGTAGTATGCGGCACACTCGCTTTACCCCCTCTCCCCACTCACTGTGTATCCATTCTGATTGGTCGAGCGAGCGCTGACGCAGCAGAAGACACGCTTGTGGCTAATGAAATTCGCCAGGCTGCGAAACATATTGCGGCACACGTTGCACTCGTAGATCAGGCTGCACTCTTGGCTAAGCAGACGACGCACCTGCGAAAAGTAGACATGCACATGCACATGTATGTACGCCATTTGTAGATGAAGGGTGGGTCACGTAGGCAACGCACACACTGACACATGTGGAGCCGTTGTCCATCTCGGGCAATGCTTACCTCATTGGTGCCATCCTCGTAGGCACGACGTGCCTCCTCGAAACCTGGGTAAGCCGTTCTCAGTGGGCGCTGCAACAAACTAATGTCGTTGTCTGTCGAAGTGTCCATTTCCATCTGGTGGTTCTCCGAAATGGAATTCCAGCGTGAGTTGCGCTTCTTCATGGCGCTGATTCTTGTGCCTACTTTGCCGATTTGATCTAAGCTGGCTGATAAACTGGATCAGGCACTTTGAGAGTATGGTTTATGTCTCAAAATCCCCGTTTAATTTGTTAAATATTTGTTTTTCTTGCCAAATCCATTTTGCATATGTATTGTGAACAGTGTGACCGCAAGTCGCGAGTTTTCAAATGCCCAACATGGTCCCCTTTTCATAAGAGCTGAAGAAACATCGATAATTCGATGTTAAATTATATATTTTAAAACAATTTCCTCCCCCCCCCTTCTCCCCAAAATAAATGGCCAAAGTCCAACCTGTTCCCAATTTCGAAATCGAGCTGATTTCGAATGAAATCAGATGAAAAGTTGTGCTAAAGAGCCGGCGGAATTAGAAGTAGTTGATATTTGAGACCGTAAAATGAATGTTAACCATTCTAAACCAGGGATCGCAAATAAGAGTTATGGACTTTAAAAAAATCAAAGCCAAATAAGTGTCCTAGACCCTTTTGGAGACACAAATTTTGAGTGAGCAATCCAAAATCAGGATAAACTTTTATTTTCAATTTTTAAAAAAAAATCGAAAAATAACTCTTATTTTTATTATAAAAATTTAAAATAAGACTTATTTTTGATTTTTATTTATAAAAATTGAAAATAAGACTTATTTTTCAATTTTTATTTTAAAAATTGAAAATAAAAATTGATTTTGAATATTTTTTAAACTAAAAGGCGCATATACAAAATATACTATGATCTATGATTCAATACCTTTCCAATGATACCTCACATGTCCTTGAAGGATCAAGGATAAGGATTAAGGATACCAATTTTTTTTATTGATTCAATGCCGCTGCTTATACATTTCGCTCACTTATTTCAAGTCTGCCATAACTCAAACACGTTAGAAAGTCGGTCAAGCCCTGCAAAGTGAAATGGCACATCAGTGTTTTAGTCCCAGTTTATATAAGCACTAGAACTACTTTTTGTTCCTATGGCAGCTATATGCTATAGTCATCCGACCTGGCCGGTTCCGACATATGTGCAGCGCATTTGTACCAAAAGACTTCGTGCAAAGTTTGGTTGTGATAGTTTTAAAACTGACGGAGGAGATAGCTATATCAACTCAGCTTGTCATGCTTCCTCCTGTGCGTTACAAATATCCTGACAATTTTAATATACCCTCTCCAAGGGTATAGAAATATCTCTTTTTCTTTAACTCGGAAATCATATCACCTTTTAAACCGCATATCGATTTGTTTTTTACACCCGTTACTCGTAGAGTAAAAAGGGTATACTAAAGTCGTGCAAATGTATGTAACAGGCAGAAGGAATCATTTCCGACCATATAAAGTGTATATATTCTTGTTCAGCATCAACAGCCGAGATGGTAAGAGATAGAGGTTTGACATGTATGGGACAAATGCATCTTTTTTTTTTTTCTGCACGCAGATCAAGTTTGTTTCAAATTTTGTCCACGCCCCCTCCTCCCCCCGCAATTTGGAAAAAACTTTATATCTACATTTTTAGGGATAGACGATTTGTTCCTTCTAGATATAGTTAGTAATCGATTTGCCGAAGAAATGATGAAGATCGGATGAACGGTTCGCAAGTTATGAGCAAAGAAGTGAACCAAGACCCCCCGCTACCCACCCTAAAAAATGTTGCATACTTTTTTGATGGTTACCCTAAGGAATGCAGGAGCACTGTTAAACATGTTTTTTTCATGAGTAACGGGTATATCGAAGTCGGTTAGAGCCGACTTTAACGTATGCTCTTGTTTTTTTAGATGATCCAATGACGAGCTATGATCAACACGTTTCACTTTTGAACTGGCTTAGCCGGCTGGTTCGGCTTGCTTCATAGTACCAGCCTACACATCAAGTTTTCAGTTCAAAGCTTAAGTCATTTCTAAGAAATGACTCTTAACCAAGGCTGAAAACCTCTGAAATTCTGTAAAAGGTTCGGCTTTTAAACTTAAATTCTATAGAAACAGCCCTTTCAATAATATCAATGCCGGACTCTCTTCTTATTTACAAGCAAAAATTGTGAAACTGATACGTTTCTTATGCTCTATCTATGTTCTTCATTGTTGGTCATCCATGGTTCGGGGTTCACTATTGTCAAAACCATGGCAATTTAGTTATTTTCCTTATGATCTTGACAATGTTCTTTACCTTTGGTCATCCGTGGTATTAATCGCGGTTAGGTATTATCATAAACAGGGCAATGAAGTTATGTGTGATAGTTTGTGGTCTTGAAAAACGGTTTCTTAAGCATTTCGCGGTTTTGTTACCATTGAGATCCCTTACCTGCGAATTGCGCATATGCATTGATGCTGACATGATTTTTCACTTAGTTGACAATTTCGTCTTTCATAATTACTATTTTTATCCTCATTGGTTTTTTTCGCGATTTAATAAGTCTTCAGTCAGTGTAAATGGTTTAAATGCCTCAACTATCACAAAGTCTGTAAATTCGTTTTACACTCCGTGTACTCAACTAAAAACCATTTTGTACTTAATTAAAATTGTTTAGTACGCACGAGTGCTGAACAAAAAAGAGTTCGGTACTTGCTTTTTTCGGTCGGTGCGTTACCAATTATTTGCCGTTCTTGTGATTTCGTACAGTAAAATTGGCTATATAGCTCCTCCAACGGGGCCAAGCCATATTCTCATCTCACATGGACAGTATAACATATAAATATCAGTTTGAAAATTTTACACAAATCAGTGTAAACAACACAGCAAATATTTCTGCATCATTAAGTCAAAATTAGTCAATTTTGAGTTATGACAGACTTGAAGTAATTGAGCGAAATGTATAAGCAGCGGCATTGAATCAATAAAAAAAATTGGTACCCTAATCCTTATCCTTGATCCTTCAAGGACATGTGAGGTATCATTGGAAAGGTATTGAATCATAGATCATAGATATATGTCCACTTTTGTAATGCGCCTTTTAGTTTAAAAGATATTCAAAATCAATTTTTATTTTCAATTTTTAAAATAAAAATTGAAAAATAAGTCTTATTTTCAATTTTTATAAATAAAAATCAAAAATAAGTCTTATTTTCAATTTTTATAAATAAAAATCAAAAATAAGTCTTATTTTCAATTTTTATAAATAAAAATCAAAAATAAGTCTTATTTTCAATTTTTATAATAAAAATAATTCTTAAAAGTGATTTTTATTTTAAAAATTATAATCGTTACGATCCCTGTTCTAAACTAATTGTTAACAAAATGCTTGACATTCTTAGAAACGATTTGAGTGTTTTATTCATTTGTTTAATATTGAAATATGGCTTGCACATCAATAGAATAGTGCAAATATATTTGCTATTGCATATTAGTAGATCAGGTCTGTGTACCGACCCGGTACTACCGAGTTTCCAAAATTTGTACAGGGTCGTACACTTTTTCAGTTTTACCCGTCAAACTTTTCAGCAACGAGATACGACAGCTTGGAAAGTGTAAGGATACTTACGAAAAAAACTATAAGAAAAACTTAGTAGACTTAAAATTGTCGCTCACTTACTTCAATACTGACATAACTCAAAATAATCCATTTTGAGAAAAACCACTTAAAGTTCTCAATGGGTTTATTACAGAAAAAAATGGTTCGTTTAGTTTCAAGTTAATCTAGTAAAATATTATAAATTTAAAATGCTCATTAATAAAACTTGAAAATATGATGTTTTATCTAAAAGCCGAGGTATGATTGTGTCATATCGACTGCAGGACAACTGAGATATGACGCTCTTTCATTATCATGAAAATTAACCTGTAAAATAATATTTCGACAAATTTTGATCTCACGTGAAAAGTATAAGAGATATCAATATGAAAATTTTACACAAAATAGTACGAAATACAGCGAATATTTCTGCATCATTAAGTCAAAAATCGCATTTTTCGAGTTATGTCAGTATTGAAGTAAGTGATCGATGTGTTCTAACTTTTAGACTGGTTTGATTTCTAAGTTATACTCCGGAAGAATGCAAGAAATAAAAAAAGGTATTTGAACTTTTCATCAAAAAAATCTCAACAAATGCCATTCCTCAACACATAATGTAGTAGGAAGTGTTCAGATTTTGGGTGGGTGGGTTATAAAGCCCATTAATACGGACTTTTACCCCCAAACATATTCCCTACAGTAGAAATTGCCAAGTTTAATGAAGGTTTTACACCTATTTTTAAGATACTGAGTTTGATGGGCTTCACTTTTGGCTCACAAGACCCCACATATGTTCTAACACTCGACAATACATAGGCGCCATGACCGCTCGGAGCTATATGCGGTTAACAGCAGCTTTTTTGAAGCGAAGAATGGCGTCCTATACTGGACTGGTTCTGGTACCAAAATTACCGATTCGTTAAAAGATTCTGTTTTGGTTATATTATATTACATAGATTTTTATTTCGGTATACCGGTACGTACTGGCATGTACCGGCCAAATTTACAGAAAATTTTAAACAAAGTAGGTGAGCAAGTTATACACTAAACTGGCCCTTATAAACATTTTTTAGGATTTCAAAACACCGGGTGGAAAAACCCTGGTTTTGGTCCAAATAGATATAAAAAAAAGATTGGTCCCGATCGGACAACACTTAGTAAACGCGAGCTGACCCTTAAAATTTCAATTTTGAAATACATGGGAAATATGTATATTTGAGGAGTTTCGGATTTAATCTGTAATATTTTAAAATTTTGATTTAAAGTGAAAATGCTACGTAATTCAGTTGGGGGAATCTGTAAGCCACATTTTAAATATAAATGTGGGATATTTTGGTCAAAAATTTTGTATACAAATTTAAACATGTATCGAAGTTAATGTGCTTGATAAGCATGATAATACAAAATTGCTATGATTTTTTCTTTGATAGCGCTATTTAATTTGCTGCTGTGCTTACAATTTCTTCAATGTCAAAGGCAAAATACTGCTGATACACATATGATTTTGACCTTGGGATTTTATGTGATCGTTCAGAATAACTTGTAATTCTTACAAAACACGAATAGTAATTTCACAACTTTTAACCGCTGGCCATGTGCAGGCGAGTTTACTACTGAGCTCTTCCGTTTTGCACACAAAAGAGAAAGATGCGTAAGACTTAGCTGAAAGCGAACATGCAGACACAGAACTTAAGTGGGAGAGCTACAAATATATATATAAACTTTCGATGAAACAATGTCTGTTGTCACTCTCTCACGCTGTGTACAGTTGGCGCATTTGGCACATCTAAATATTGAGATGACACTCTCTATATTATTGGTACAGGTAGCAGCTCTGAATATAGCGGTGATACTAGGATGCTGACTGCGGTAGCTACAGATATCAAAAATATCGCTTCTGGTTTTATGTTTCAATCGGTTCTTTTCGGTATACGGTTCCGGTTTGATTCCCCGCTTTTTCTCGAAAGCACGTTTATATTTTACTGAACCGATTTTAATGAAATAAGTTTTAATCGACGCTGAATTAAATTGGATACTATCTCAGTTTTAAAGTTATGGATGTTGTTTAGTACTTATTTTTTACTAAACAACAAAATAAGTGTATCCGGGTGTGGCGCAACGGTTAGTGTGTCAACTTCCAGTGCGGTAGGCGTGGGTTCAATTCCGCCTCGGACCATCAAATAACAAGAATTTATTTTCTTTCTTTCTTGTGCGAAAGATTAGGAAAAGCGTGGCTGGGCCCTTTGGGGCTGTAAAGCCAATTTTACATTTCAAAAAAATAGAGGCCAGCTAACTTCGGCTCGACCGATGTTTAAATACCCTTGGAGCTTGATATATGCCTGGCAGTTTGTATGGCAGCTATACTATATAGTGGTCCGATTTCGACAAATCTTGTTGAAATTATGAAATTTTTTAAATTATTGAAAACAAAAAAGTTTTTCTCATTAAGACTTTTTTTCAAAACTAACTTTTGTATGGCAGCTATACTATATAGTTGTCCGATTTCGACAAGCCTTGGTGAAACTATGTGAAATCATTAAAAACTTATAAATACAAGCGTTGGGAGCGATAGCACTAAAAACAAAAAAGTTTTTCTCAATAAAACTAGTTTTTCGACCGATCGTTCCTATGACAGCTATATGCTAAAGTCATCCGATCCGGCCGTTTCCGACAAATGTGCAGCGTATTTATACCAAAAGGCTTTGTGCAAAGTTTGGATAAGATAGCTTTAAAACTGACGGAGGAGATAGCATAGAAACAGACGGACAGACGGACATAGATATATTAACTCAGCTCGTCATGCTGATCAAGAATATATATACTTTATGTGGTCGGAGATGCTTCCTTCTATGCGTTACAAACATCCGGACAATATTAATATACCCTCTCCAAGGGTATAAAAAAGGTTCCAAAATCTAAATTTCATTATCAAGTGACCGCCATTTTGTCAAATTTTACTCAAAAATTTGTTTGGACGTTGATACAGTAATATTTAGCAGTATGTACATTATTTGCCTATCTTTATACCCTTGGAGAGGGTATATTAAAATTGTCCGGATGTTTGTAACGCACAGAAGGAAGCATCTCCGACCACATAAAGTATATATATTCTGATCAGCATGACGAGCTGAGTTGATATAGCCATGTCCGTCCGTCCGTCTGTCCGTCCGTCTGTCCGCCTGTTTCTATGCTATCTCCTCCGTCAGTTTTAAAGTTATCTTAACCAAACTTTGCACGAAGTCTTTTGGTATAAATACGCTGCACATTTGTCGGAACCGGCCGGATCGGATGACTATAGCATATAGCTGTCATAGGAACGATCGGTCGAAAAACTAGTTTTAGTGAGAAAAACTTTTTTGTTTTCAATGCTATCGCTCCCAACGCTCGTATTTATAAGTTTTTAATGATTTCACATGATTTCACCAAGCCTTGTCGAAATCGGACAACTATATAGTATAGCTGCCATACAAAAGTTAGTTTTGAAAAAAAGTCTTAGTGAGAAAAACTTTTTGTTTTCAATGTTATCGCTCCCAACGCTCGTATTTATAAGTTTTCAATGATTTTACATAATTTCAACAAGATTTGTCGAAATCGGACCACTATATAGTATAGCTGCCATACAAACTGTCAGGCATATATCATCAAGCGTCTTCGGTCGAGCCGAAGTTAGCTGGCCTCTATTTTTTTTTTTTTGGGACACCTTTTTTGTAAGGGACAATCAGTTGGAGGCCGAGAACTATTGATTGAATTAAACGTAAAAAACAGAATACATAAATCTTTTACTGTTTTCTATCAATGATTTTTGAAACACTGCAATAAAAAACGCTGTCTAAGCTTGTGGAGGGTCTTTAAAACCTTTCTGATATATTGCTCTTCTCAATTTATTTAGACAATAAGTTCGGGTTGTTTATAAAATTATGAATTTTTTCTGTAAGCGATCAAGGTATTTCAGGGTATACATATATATATTGATAGATTTTTCTATATGAAGCGTATGATAAGCTTTTCAAACTTTTAAATTGACTTGAAGGTTGGAGCAAGTTTTAAGGGGGCACAACTACGCGAACTACCAAAACCATCTCATTATATTGTTCTTTTTTATACCAAAAAATGTTTCCAGTGAATGGATTTTCCAATTAATTGGATTTCAGAAATTAATTGAGTTTTAAAGGAAATTTTAATATTCCCTACTTTGGGTCGTACACCATCCCTTATGTATGCCAAGGTATCTTAAGTAGAGATCCTGCGGAACATAATCCTTCATATCTTGCCACACACATTAAATACTTTGTGTGCGCCCGAGATTCTGGATTCACGATACGTTTAGAGTTCTTTGCTTTTCATCAGTCGGACAGAATAGTTATTATTTCGAGCTAGGTGTTAGTTAGCTATAGCCAACTTCTCTTACAATCGCTCCAAGTTCCCACTTGAACTACTCGTTCACAGCTGTATTTTCGTTCCTCACTTTGTAATCGTCTGGTTTCCTATTATATGACGAACATAGTCTGTGCAGACTTTCCTAGGGACGATTTTAAACTCTAAATAATGGTCGAACCAACTTACTTAGCTCTCCACGAAACCTTTTTCGACTTTCAGCCGAACAAAATCCTGCATCATCAATTGGCACCAAAATGTACAAATTGGTATGTACATTCCTTCACATCCCTGCGTATCGCCTTGAGTTGCATCCGAAGATTCCATCAATATCCAAAATAAAATAGTACACGATTTGACTTTATTTATTTCATATACGTATTATTGGAAATTTTGTATTATACGCGTGAGCGTGCTGAAGATTTCTGTTTTGGACATACCGTTTTTCTAGTACATTTGTGGATTTTGAGTTTTCGTTTTTATATTTTAATTTGTTTAACTAATGCTAGATATAATTTAGTGAATTTGTTGTATTGTATTTGTTTGTAAAAAGCGCTTGTCGTAAAATAAAATTGGAATTACATTTCGTTTGCACTGCGGTTTACCATAATAGTTGAAGCTTGCATACATTTTTCTCGTATTTCTCTGCCTGTCTCCGAAACTGAATGACTAAATATGTATGTAGGTATATATACGTACGCATATAGAGATATTGTTCTTTGGATTTTCACAGTAATTAAACTACAAATACATATACATTTAATTAGGTTTATGAAAAATACTCTGAATCTGCTCTATGGATGTTTGTATGCACGAGTTGTATGCGGTGTAAATAGCGTGTCTGGTTCAAGCAGAAACTGGGTAAATATATATAGTATATATATGCTTTGTCTCTTCTGTATGCTATAGGTATTCTTCCATTTCAGTTTTCATTTTGTATTACGAGTAAATTTGTATAAAGGTTAAGGTAATGCGTTTATCTTTATCTTTAGTAAGGCACTAGTTACACGTTAAGCTGGGTTGTTAACGTGTAACTACTGACTACGACATACAAATCCTTCCATGGTTAAAGCTAACGTGTACATTTTATTTTCATTCTACCGAAACTTAGCTGGCCGCCTAATAAAGATAACGGGGTTGGGTAAGCAATTGCGACAACTGACATACATATATGTGGATTGGTTTGGTTTGGTTGGTAGGATGTGTTGTTCTGTATTGTGGTCTAACCTATAAATACATAGTGTAGCATCATTAAGGGGGGAAGAGACGGAGAGAAATAGAAAGAGAGTTGGTATAGTTAGCGCTTTTGGGTTTAGGTTTTCTAGATCGGACTATAAACTAGTTAAAATTTACACATGACAAACTACATACAAAAGTTTCAAAATGCATCGGCAGCCGTGGGCTGAGGAGTGGGGGGGAGGAGCGAAACATGTTGTGGGTATGTTAAAATTTGTATCAAAATTCTGTCAAGTGAATATGTCCACATGTCCTGTTTCGGTGTGCCGTAGCAAGTATGTAAGTAAGTTGAGTAGTGTTGGGCTAATCATGAGTGAGTGAACAAAAAAAGGGGCGCATTCAGCAGAGCATCTTGATCACTGATCAATGATAGATTTCTACGAAATTTTGTTTACCTTCTTTTCGGGTAATATTTTAAATGATTTTCTATAATTTCAGCCCAAACATGACTGTGCTGAATACACCCATTGTTAATCGATTAGTTGACTCACTATGAAAAGCTTAACCAACACTAATGTTGAGGCAGTTTCTTCGACCTGGTGACTAATTGCAAGATGGTGTCTATTCAGAGATGTGACTGGAGGAGGGATGGTTATACATGCATAGCAGAATTAACAACTAAGTGCAGGATGACAATTTCATTTCATTAGGTTCACAATTCTTGTCTTAGTTTGATCTTAATATTTAAACGTTTGTGGAAAAAATTAACTTTTGGGTTTATTATAAAATTTCACATGTTTAAAATTTTACAATGACTTAAGTTTCGCTTCGCTTTAATGTGTGTGAGTGTGAGTTTGTGTGTGTGTGTAATGTATTGCTTCTCCTTTGACATGTACAATGAGATTCGTCGACGACATTCTACTTAAATTATAAAACTAAAAACAATCAATTGACAAAGAAATGTACACTTAAAAATCATACCAAATAAAGTTCCATGGAATCGAACTTATAGTCTAGCGAGCATAGATATCTTCAATATGAACGTAAATTACAAATATGTCGAACATAAAGTTTAAAAAATTAATACATAATAGGTTTTTGTTTTTTAAATATGTTTCATAAGGCCTTGGTATGTTGGGAGTGGGCAAGGGGCTCGAGTGAGAAATGCTTAAAGTTAAAGCCAATCTAGCAGAGTGTTGGGCATAATGAGCGTGCCTGGATTGGTGATGTTTTGTGTTCAATGTGGGGGCGTGTTCCTTGTGACGCATTTTTTATAATACAGTTACAAGTTTTAGAGTTTTTTTTGTTTTCAATTAATATCTGTTTTGTAGACGACTGTTGTGGTAGTTGTTGTTTGATTTGGATGCATTTTTTGTTTTTTTTTTTTTTTAGATTTTAGTTCAAGAACTTCGCTACTGTTATCATTATGAAGTTGGCCAAGATGATGCAAATGCTTGATTCTGTCAGATAGCTACCTCCGCTCACAACCACATCCTTCTCCTCCAGCAGCGGGTAGTCGATGACATGTATAATACCATTGGTGCACTCCACATCAGGCCGATAGACATTGATCTTCTTGTAGTTCCAGATAATCACATAGCCTGCAAAACAAGAGCTCAAGTTAGCAAAGTTAAATGGGTTATAAATCTTTAGGAGCATAACTACAGCCGCATCAAATTTGTTCAGTGGGAATGTACAATCGTGTGTTTCGCTTTTAATGACAAAAGACTTTTTATGTTGATAGTCGATAGCGTCAGAATGAGCAGGTTCACCAGCACAAATCGATGACAAAAAATCGACTATTTTTGTAAGATTGTGCTGGTGAACAGGCATGATGCACAATTATGTTTGTTTTTTCGCGATTGTGTTAGATGAGAATACATCAAAGAAATAGTTTGTTAGAATTGCTTGATGGTATTTCTTTATCGATAGAACACAACTGTTAGTAGTAAACATAGAAGTAATTTTGTCAAGGCAAATGAAAAATGAATGTGGAAACCTCTATTTTTTTTTAATAAGTGAATTGTCCGCGGAAGAGGTTTCGCAAGTAGCACGCGGACATTCTTTCAAAGCTCTGAGGGCTTTACTGGTTGTTGCGGAGGAGGGGTAAAGTTTGAAAAGCAGCCTCTCCAAAAAGAAGAAGCGCTCGCTTTCGCAATTGTTGGGACAGTAAAAAACATAGAAGAAACAATTTTAATGAAACATTAACCAAAAATTTGAGGGGGATTACACGAGCAGTTAGTAATACATATTTGGTACAATTGCAGTCGGGGCACTTGACTGAAACACTCTTACTTGTTTAGTCTTGCAAATACAAATGAAAAATATAAATCCAAGTTATTGAAAATTTCACGAAATGTTTTTAGTTTTATAACTAACAAATGAGTTCAATTATAATTGAACCTACTGTTTGTTAATGGGTTTTTGTAGCCGCACTATTGGAAGTCTGAAAAATTACTTTCCGTACAGATTTAAGAAAATAAAGCGAAGCCTTTGTTTTAATAAAAAAAAAGACCGAGTTAGGTTTTGTGTGCTTAATTGAATCAGAGTAACAAGCGGGAATTCAATAGAGATGACAAACAAGACCAATATTAACTATCGCAAAACAATTGTGATGACATATTTAGTGATGATCGTTACTCGTGACTGAATATAATATGGTTGATAGTGACTTCAATGTTATTAATAAATCATAGAATACTAAAGGGAATATATAAGAAGCAAAGTTATATTAAGAGGCATTCTGCTGCGAACAAGCACAACTCTCAAGACGTCGATCCGAATCAGAGAACGGCGTTGTTCGATTGCACAACGTTTATACTAGAGGTTTACCATGGGACGTGAATTTGAACGTGTTTTACGGTGTGTCACGACGTGATCGTGTTCAAATACTGAGTTTCGTGCGTCAGCATCCGTAATCCGTGCGTATTTCGTGAGTGAACCAAAGTGGAAGTACTCACGAATTTTTAAAAATTTATTTTACCGTCAGATGTTTGTTTCGATTAATATTGATAAGCATATTGTTTTATTTTTTAACTTTTAACTTAATTTTAAATTTTAACATAACTGTATTTTATGTATAGGTAAGACATGACAGAACGACTGAATTGTATTTCGCTAAATCAATTTTAAGAACATGAAATTTGATCGTGCGAGTTCATTCGTGACGCCTTCTTGAAACGCTCAAAAATTACGTGCGTAAATCGTACATACAGAGAGTGCTGTTGATTTCCCTGTTTAAGCCAAGTATGGTCAACAGAAGAAATGACCTCTGAACCGGCTCAATGAAGTCTTGGTATCTTGCATACTGAGGTGACCATGCACATGAGCAGAACTCAAGTATTGGCCGAACATTAGTTGTTGTAGTTTCTAAGAGAGTTTCTGATAAGTGTTTTGAGAAATTAAATCAGGGTTCGAAAATAGAACTCAAATTTAAAGACCTGGATTATTATTTCTATCTAAATATAGGCAAAGATATGTCCCTTGTTTTTCGTCCTATCAATTTTCTAGCGATGACATAATAATAATACTCCAGAAAACAAACGTTCTACGCTTATTTGCCTTTCTCAAAGGTAAATGTGGAAGTTTTGTCGAGTTTTCATCTTCTCTATTTTGTATACGTTTCTCATGAAAAATAATGATTTTTGATGCCATTGAATACTAATGTATTTTTTATACATTCAGTATTAAAGCGACCCCGCAGTACCAGTTCGGTTCTGGTTTTTGGTTCAATCGAACCGGACCCACAACCGAACCTAGACCCAAACTGGACCTCTTCTGATTGAAAGAGGTCCATTAGGGTCCATTAGAATATTGATAAACGTTTTTAACAGCTTTGTTAGCTGAAATCTTCCTACCCACAAAAAAAGTTTTATTTTTTACCAAAAAATATCTTAACGAAAGCAGAATTCATGAAGCGAAGCTAACAATTTCCAAGGTGTTTGAAACCCTGTTCCAAATCTTCTTCAGAATTTTCATGATATATCATGATATTAAAAATATAGGATGCAACATATATAGACTGGTTTCGCGTTTTTCTACATCACAATACAGAAGATTTGTTAGGCCAGACTCTTTATTTTTAAAATCATACGATTTAACTTAATTACGTAAAAGTCTCTCAAAACTAAATGCCAGCTTTGCAGTCTAGTTGTTGCTCAGAACCGAAACTGTTCGGGTACAACAATTAGGATTAGAATAGTGGTTCTCGGAAACCAATATACAAAAAGTTTCAAAAATCGGTTTCGGTTCTGGTTCTCAGTTTTAATCGGTTCTTTTCAAAATCCAAATAATGCGGTCCATGTTATAATTGTATAAATTTTTTGTCACATTTCAGAAAAAAGAAAATCATCAAAGTTTAGTTTTGTGTGTAGTTTTTGTTACTCTTAAAGGCCTGATTCCAGATGACATAAATTTTTATTTCGGCACAATACTTCATTCAAATAAGATTGCTTTGCATAGGCCTTCAGATTTCAAAACAGTTCAAAGGTGTTTCTATTCATGTGAACTCCAACATAAAAATTGATTTTTATGTCATCTGGAATTAGGCTTTTAACCGAAAATTCACCAATATTCATTATCACATATCCCCAGCACTGGAAAATCGGAAGCGGCTATAGCTTATGCAGGCTATGTAGTGAACATTAAGCGGTGGGTGGTGGCATGAGCTGTGCAATGGGTTTTGTTTTTGACAAACTGCAGCACTCACCAGTCCATTCGTGACTAGCATTTTCATCATGTAGAACTTTATTGTTATTTTTTTTTGGTTAAGCACAAAGCAAGAAGTTAGTTAAAGTTAGTAGACAGCATTGAGACCAATTATAGAAAGCTTTAAGGGAAATGGTCCAGAGCGAATGTCTCTTATACTTACGTCCAGCCTCCTCCTCCACACGTATCTTGAGAGAATCACGGAATGTGGGTAAAAGAACCGTTTCGGTCTGCAGGGACTGTTGCGCTAAATCCTTCATGGTGAATACACGATCCGCTATGGCCAAGTGACGTTCTAGTATGGATTTGGACTAAGCCCAAAAAAGTTAATAAAAGAGGGAGAGAGAGCGAAAAAGAAGACCAACTTACATGATAGGCAAAATCACGCATAAACAGCTTCTTATGCGCCGAGGGATAGTCCAGTTCGGTCTTCTGCCAGCCCTTGTCGCGTGGCACAAAGTAGGTAAAGCGACGCTGAGTATTGTTCAGCTGTTCATTGAAATGGGAGAACTGACCCATCTGGTAGGTGCCGCTGTCAGTTTAAACGACAATATTTAGTTTTTAGGGTTGTAATTTTTGATAAGCCTTCAATTATTACCTCATCATGGGATCGGATTCCAGTTTGCCCAGCACGGTGGTATGTGGCACGCCCAAGACACGATCAATAATATGCACATAACCATTGGTTTGAGCCACATCAGCCTGTACAACCGTGGCATTGACTCCGCCACCCTCTACAGTGATCACTGCATCGGAACCCTCACCCTGGATGTTGAAGTACAGGAACGTGTGATTGTTGACAGTCGGCACCTGGGCAATCATATTTGAGTTCTTTTGTCGGATCTTCTCGACATTCAGGCGATCTTTAATGATGTGCATGTTTAGGATTTCTCTCATCTTCTTGCGGTCTCTGTTAAGATGAAACTTAAATTAAAAAGCGGTCTATTTATTAATGGGAAGAAATCATTTTACGTACCTGACAATATTGTTAATGGCAGAGGCATTCCAGGCCTCATTGCTTGGCGCCAAAATGGTCACCTCGGAAAGATTGTTAATGTCATCCAGTACGGCACCGCCATTGTCCATGATTACCTCGTAGAATTTACGTAAAGCTCCATTCTCTGAGTTCTTCTTCAAAGAAGAAATAGAAGACGACAAAAAGGCAAATATTAAATATTATTATAGAATGAAAATGAAACAAATACAAATAATGACGGGTGGTGGTACAAACATCCAACAGCGACATCAACATTTATAAGAAATTCATAAACTACAAATGGATTGTGGTAAAAATAATGAGGTGGTGGAATATGCTTGACATTGTGGAGATCTTGAAATTGATAACAATGATGATCCGAAATCGATTTATGCAAGTTTGAATTTAAAAATTTCTTTGGTAGTCAAACATTACTCTACGACATTTCTTCAATACGTAGTCTTTAAGATTATAATTGTCACAATTTTTCTTTCCAAAGTCCAGTAAAGGCAAATAAAGAAACAGATCACAAATTTTACAGATCTGGCAACGCTTTTGCCATTTGTGTTTTATTACGAGTTGACTAGCGCCAGATCAAGGCTTGCAAATGGAATTTTCGAATAAGCCTGCGAAAAATGCTACGAGAGATTTTTGAATATTTTTAATCAAGAATGGAAGCTATTACTACGTTTATGCTATGAAATTCACAAAATAAGCAGCGCACATATGAGAAAACAAAAAACCTGGCAACACCAACTCAACGTTAAGTTGCCTGCGCCACGGCATTTCATGAATTGTGTGTTTTCGAATTCATGAAATGGTGTTTATGCACGCAGATTCGAAGCCATTTCATGAAATGATTTTACAAAATGAGCATAACATAAACGTAGTATGTAATTTAGAAAGGCAAATTTCAAGTGAATATGTCTATTGGTTGACGATCTGCAGCAATCACAACACATAAATATTTTTTTCAAAACTTATTTCTTCTTTTTATTCGGTCGCTCAGTGGTTACAGATCATAGAACAACTTATTCGAAATGCCCACCTTGGGGCTTCCAGCAACGCTGAAGCTTCTCTGGTATTGTCAATGAATTTAATTTATTTTTGGTAAAGAAATTAGCTAGTGGTTATAGACGAAAGTACCATCCTTATTAATGGTATTTATCATACATTTCTTTTCAAAAGTCATTAATCTTTCTTTTATGAGAAGTTTGTATGGGAATTCAGCTTAATCTCCCTTCATGAAGTCGTAATACCCAGAGTTTGGATATAATATACTTACAAAAAGGATCTTAAGAGGTTAATTAACCAACCTTTACAACAAAACACAAGACAACAAAATTAGACTTTTTGCAGTACATTGAAGGGTTGGTGTTGATTCTAGATGATTTTCGTGAGCTGAACCCTGATCTGTATTCAGAAAAGGTTAAACACGTCGTGATTTGAGCTTAAAGTAGAAAAACTTTCTAATTGGAATCTTTTTAGACGCCTTTTGTGGGGAACTTATAGTTTTCTTCTGATTCTCTTCAATATTGTCGGAAGGTACTACTCCTTAACTTTCAAATTAACTATCCCAACAAATCTACGATTTTTTTCAATTAAGGTTTATCATTTTTAGTAATGGTACCAGGGCTGCAGGGAGTCGGAGTCTCCGGAATTTTTTGTAAGTCCGAACCGAACCCGAACCGGAGCAGGTTAATTTTTATCCGCCCGAACCTGAACCTGAACCGGAGCAAAAAATATTTAAAAATGGGTTCGGTTGAAAAAATTATAAAAAATTTTCTAGATGCTAACTTTGCCATTTTTCAATAGATTTAAACGCACACTAAGAAAAAAATGTAAAATCAATTTAAAGAATTGGCCTTTTTTCAAATTTGCCCTGGTATTTAGAACAAATTTCAAATAAACAGGAAAAGTTTTTTAGAACTTTGAAAAATATAAAATAAAAAAAAATTTGCGAGATTTGTCTGACAACACCGGAATACAAATAAGACCAACTTTTTCAACAGGAATGATAAAACTTTTCACAATTTTTATTGGTCACTGAATTGAAATCATATTTCCGTTTTCACTCAGCACGTCAGGGTTACAAAATACGTCCTATTTGCAAAACCGTGTCAGGGAAAACAATATTATTCCTGAACCCCGGTTCGTGAACCCGAACCCATAAAATTTCAAGTGTTCGAACCCCGGAGTGAACCCCTCCCGGTTTTTAGGAGTTTTGCAGCAAAAGTCCCATTTATTTTTGCTGCCCCCAAAAAAAACGATTAAATTCCCAAATTAAATTGTATTACTTTATATGTAAAGTAAAAAATATATCTTGGGTTGCTAGATCAGAAGGTGAATTTTGGCAATTTGGAAGCAAATCTACTTGGCTTTGTATCGTCGGTTTCAATTCGCTTTACTTTTGCCATTTGATCCAGAAGCCGGGCTTATTTGTTTCACTTCTATTAATTCCTGTGTCACCCCGATTGAGTCCAAACAAAAGTATAGGATCCCTACAAAACACACAAGGGTCCAAACAGGCAGTTTTAATTTTTAGCTATTTCTGAATACAAATTCGTGTTAAAGCTTGGTATGGAGATACTTGCGAAAAGTGTGCGAAATTTCTGCACATTATTTCGTCGATAGCAAGTGCGAAATAAGTCGCTCATCTCTAGTTGCTTTGTTTTCAAATTAAATATGGCGGGACAATTTAAACTAATGAACAGCGAATATTTATGGTGGCCTTTAATGATGCAATGTTGCAGCAATAGCTTTATGTGATTTGTAAGAAGCTTTAGTGAAGGCACCTAGGGTTCGGCAGAGTTTGTTTAATCCTTACTTCCTGTGAAGATCCATGTGGAGGCAGTTGTATAACTTAAATAAATCGCAAAAAAATAAATCGTTTGTAGGTTCATCGTTACCTTTATTTGTAACTTTTCAATCATTTGCTCCAATTGGCAATTGGTGCTTTTTGGACACGACTAGGGAAATGGCAGAATCGACTGTTGTGGCCATTTCATCTCGACGTTATGTACTTATAATGCAATATCATAGATTAAAAGTTGTTGTCCACGACTTGCGGCGACAAAGAAGTCCCAAGTCTGACCATTGAAAAGTTCTGCGGCTCATCCGGTCAACATACGGAATCGCCGTCGTTCACAATTGAATCACTTTGTGCTGGACCAAGTTCCTTATCATCTTTGTGCCGACAATTTGGTCAAAAACGACACAAGTGGAGCTAACTGCCACTTCACATCGTTGCGATGGATACTCCACCACCGCTTTAACTCTTGGCGTGCTTAGAACGCCGCCAGCGAACGGTGGCGCTGTCGTTTACCGAAACCCAAGCCGCTTTGCAATCATCTCCTAGCAAAAACAATCAATAGAGAATAGCATAATTAAACTCAATAAATATCTATACTGTTAGAGATCATTTTTGTCAAGCCGCTATCACCATTTCCTCCAATGAAAAGATGTTCAGCCGTTTTAATGGTTTTGTATAGGTGTACTACTCATTTGAAAACTCCGCGCCGCAACACTTGTATGTATATGAGTGTCTACCGCCATGAAGAGTACGAAAAATATGTTTTACATATATTTCACACCTTCGAAATCATCTCTCATCACTTGCCTATCGGGTGACTACGCTATCGATATGCCAATTTCGCGCGAGAACTCTATACCAACTCACGAAACAGCAACTTGCGAAATCCGTGCGAAATCATTTTTTTTATATGGACCTTTTCATTTCGCGGGTGTTTCGCGGGTATCTCCATACCAAGCTTAAGCACAAAAAAATCACCACCATTTAACATCTTGGACCTTGTTGCCTGGTGTAATTAAGAAATTTATATAAAATATGACAAAATCGGCTATAGTTAGTCTGAATCGAACTTTTTTTCCAAACGTAAGCTCCAGCTTATGTTCGGAAAGTAATAGATTTAGGCCCATTTTCTCAATGTCCGGTTAGTCAAACTTACCGGCAGGTTAGCCGAATTTGAGTGTCTCATGCTGTCTTTGGCAAAAACCAGCCGGCAACTTTAACCGCAGCCTCACGATGGGTCAAATTTTAACCGGCCGGCAAGTTCCGATAAAACTATCGATACTTTCACTCGATAGACACAGCTGTGTCAAACACTTGAATTATTTACCAAACCAAAATGTTTATAAATAAACGAATTTGTTGCAT
Organism: Lordiphosa clarofinis; assembly: GCA_018904275.1. NCBI lineage: Eukaryota > Metazoa > Arthropoda > Insecta > Diptera > Drosophilidae > Lordiphosa > Lordiphosa clarofinis. The sequence goes on along the minus strand of JAEIGQ010000072.1, from coordinate 1,100,973 downwards.
CCACGGAATGAAATTGGGAGTCAGGTAGTGAGACAGGCGATCTGGAACAGAAAGTCCAGCAGAATGGCAGCCGCCGCAATGGCAAATGTCTTGACCGCTGCGCCGAAAAATTTGAAATGGCACCAATCGCAAGGCAGGCCAACCCACTGCCCGCCGTCTGCGAAATCGAAGGATCAACTAGGCCAACGGCCTTGTGATGTGGCATACTGATTAAGATCCAACTGCGGATACGTGTGCACCATAACGAAAATACTATCCACACGCATTGCCAGAACCAGGAATGGTATCACTTCAATGGCCAACATAATCCTAGACGGAGCAACGAGTTAATAAAGAAAGAGAGTACTGGGAGGGCGCTAATTATTTAATGCTCTCGATGAAGTCAAATTTTTTCAACGATTCAGGTTGACAAATTCAGCATGTCATATCATTCTTTTTCGTTAAATGATAACCAGCAACAGCAATAGAATTAAGAAAACCAAAACAAACACAGCTGATTCGTTGTCAGTTTTTGGTCACACTATGGCAGCGATAGCAATCTATCGATATCGGGCGAACCCGCCGGTAAGTATTGTTGAGAAAACCAAATGACTTACCGGCAGGTTATTCCGCCCGGCAAATTTGACCGGCCGGTACCTAACCGCAACTTTTGAGAAAATGGCCCTTAGAAGTTTCGTTCCATTGTCCGGTTCGAGAAACCCAAAAAACCCAATCCGAGCCGGTTCTACGTGGTTCGGTTCTGGACCAGTTTGCAGCTTTGGCATAATTAATCATATCTGTTACTTAACGACTCAAAGTTGTAATCTGGTATATCGAATTGACATACTGTAGCGCGTCGACTGGTGTCAATGTCTGTTTTTGCCCGGGGGTTTGATAAAATCTCGCGGAAATTATTTTGGTGGAACAATTTTGTATATGTGTGTGCTTTAACGACCTTTATGATAATCAAACCATCAATATTAAGCTGGCTTAAGGTCTCGTTATGCTTGCGCATAACTCCAAAAAGGAGGAACACAACACACCACAAGTGAAGCTAGTTAGTCATATAGCTGTTTCAATGGTATCTCTACCATATCATCAGAATTTTTAAACTTTTTTCAGTTCTTAACAGCAGTGCCCTTTTCCTAAAACACTGACGTCGACCCAGCTAAAACCCCCAATCTGTAAATTTTAAATGTTCAAATTGCGGAAAAAGCAGTTAAAGTACGCATTTCGAAATGTCGCAAAATAATATTTATCACCAAATTTAAGGAAAGTGGATGAGGGACAGTGCGATAGAACAACACATTTGTTGTTGTTAATTTTCGTGGTGTTATACAATTACTTACGTTCATAAACTAAATCATATGTAGAAGTAGTAGTTGGGTGGGAAATTTTTACAGAATTTGAGTTTTCGTTTTAGAGTTGGAAAACGTTTGTAACAGATATTAACGAATTTTTAATTATTATTTTAATTCAGGTTCCGCGCAGAGTGCATGGTCCGCCACAGACAGGTTTGTTCATAAAAGAACATTTGAAACGAAGGAAATTTGTAAGGTTTATTTTCGTTTTTCTTTTTCAACTTGCATTTATTTTTATTTCTACAATGCAAATATAAAATAACACTTTTTTCAAGCAAGGAATAATTTTTTCTATTTACACAATGTGTGTTCTGCATATGTAGGCTTTGTTTTTGTTTTTTTTGGCGTGCACTTTCTCAAAAACTACAATTGCAAATGCGGGTAAATAACAAAACGTTCGACTAGTTGGTGGTAAAACATTTGACATGGAAGAGTAAGGGAATTAGGCAAAAGAAATTAAAAAGCTACACAGGAACAAACATTTGGCACAGAAAATAAAAAAGTAAAAAAAATATAAAAACCCAGTCCTATACCTGGCAAAGTTTGTGGCAGCTAACGTTAAAATATGGGCGTAACAAAAATTAATCACATATCTATACTTATTAGTTTTTACGCTCGACTGACTGACTGATATGAAATCAAACCACAGGCAAAACTGCTATGCAGTCGCGCACTAAGAAAGAAAATTTGGAAATTTTCACCGCGAAATAGGGGAAAAGACGGCGGCGCTCAAACATCGTGGCAATGATGTTTTGTTAAAAATCTTCTTAAAATCTTGGAAGCGGCAAAAAATTGCGGTGGGTTCAGCTAGTAAAGATAAAGTCGGTGACCCTTCCTTTTGGCTGTTACAAACATTTTCTAAAATTTTGTATATGCTTTAATTTTTGCTTTCGCAATAAATTTACTATATAGTACCTAAATCACAAAAGTAGTTGCTCCGAAATGCTGGGGCGATAACCGATAAGTTTGTCGATACAGCTGCTTCTTCCACGTGAAGTGTTGTAAAACGAATTGGAAATGAAATAGAATCGATAACAAAAAGTTGCGAATTTTGGAGCACTTAAAATTGAATTCGCACGAGTTTGAGAGCCGGAGCACAGTTGTATATTCCTTGAACCTTTGGTACAGTGTATACAAATTTGTGATGCAAAAAATTTGATTTATTTATGCCTCAACCTCTTTTTGGAACCCTTAATCCTCTCTTTTACCCTGCCAATTAATCGAACTTATTGTATAAACTCATTTGAAGAATTAATATTGAAAAAGAACCGCATTTAGTTGAAATCTTTTAAACAAAAATAAGTATTAATTTAAAACATTTTAACTAATTTTAATAATTTTGTAAAAAAGTTGTACAAACCAAGCAAACTAATAAAATATATCTACATTCATGCCTAGGAATCTAACTATATCATTATCAAATTATACAAATTGATTAGGAGTTTGGTTTACCTTGAACGACTGATCATCGTTTTTGATTCAATTCGGTGTAGAGAGCGATAGTTTTGTATTTTGTATACAAGTTATTCAGCATGTACAAAAAAACAAAGGATAAAAGCAGGAAATCAGTAAGTAACAATGCAAGAAGCTATATTATAAAAACACACAAAATACAGTTGAAAAATGTTGAAATGAGATCAAGATTTGGACAATGTATTTAATGTGTATGTCTATGAAGGAAGGGTGGGAGCATAGACAGCTACAGTTACAATCAAAGATCAAAGCATGCCGACTGAGCGAGCGAGCGAGTGATCAGGCGATTGATGCGAACGATATCCGAGAAGAGCGAGAAAGCTTTAGCCAATTAGTATGTTTGGGAAACTATGGGATTACCAATAATAGACATTCAATGTAGATAATAAGTATGAGGCATTTTTTCATTTTGGCACAATTGAAGCAATTTTAGAATTTGAAATTTTGTGGATCGAATTTTTGGTCTTCAAATGTACCAGCTTAATTTTGGTTCTTGGGGAATTTACAATAAATACATTGCTGATTTCGATTTCTTTTTTGTTTTGGATGATTTTTTTTTGGCAATACTTACATTACACCCAAAATTTTTTTAAAATAAAATTTATATTTTAAAAATTATTTTAAAATAAAATTTTGCTTTTGATTTTACATGAAACTGAATCAGTAAAAGTTGTTTAAGTGTTTTTGAGCAAAGTTCTATGGGGCAAGTGAACCTGGCATCAATTGATCGATCCAGTTCTAGGTAATATCAGACTTTGGGCATTTGTTTTTTTTTTCGCAAGAAGTTAAGTCAATATCAAGCGCTGCTTGGGCTAAGTCTAAATTTAAGTATGTTAAATTTGTGTGGTGCAAAATTTGATTAGACTTTGCACTTAAGTGAGTCCATTTTGGGGGAGGGTCTACTTTTGTTGGTACTTAATTTTTGCTGGCTCAGCTAAATGCAAAGTTAAGTCTAGTTTTTAAGTGTGTGTTTATGTATGTGTGTGTTTGTGTGTGTGTGCGTGCCAAGCAAATCACAATGTCAAGCGTTATCACAATTCACTGGCACCGTATCCGTATCAGTGGGTCTAAGTGTTTGTAATTGGCAAATGGTTAATGCTTCCCCTGCCTACCTGTAGGAATTGTGTGACGGTCGTATCGATAATCATCAGCGGACGGTGTATCAAATGGACCACACCGTTTCTCACAGGAATATTGGCCTTGACAATTTCGGCCAGCACCACGCCCTGTGGATGCTTGGCATCCCCAATTATAGTATTGGACTTTACATACACTGCAAGAAATTAGTATAAAATCAGCGTTAAGGTGGGTTTATCTAATTTAGTTATTCACTTACTCTTGCCATTCTTTTGCTTAAAGAAACTGACGGAAACCTTAAGCAGATCCTCATAAGCAGCAGAAGTCTTGGGATCATCATGCTGAGAGGCGGCAGTGAAGATGACAGTGTTCGGTATAACATGACCATCAATAACCTTGGCGTCCACTAGGCTGCTGCGCGTCGAAAACTGTTTCAAAAAGCATTGAAAAATTTTACACAAATTGGGATTAAAAAAAAATAAACTCACCTTGAAACCTTCATCAATTGGTACAAGGAAGGTATGGGCTCCAGCCGCACGGTAGACTGTCTCCTTTTTGGCCAGCGCCACCTGAGAGCGATAGGTGCTCAAACGGTTGTTGTTAAGATTAAACAACTCCGACTGCTGCAGAAGTTGGTAAGCATCCGGATTGGCAATTTCTACATTGGCACCTGGCAGCGAGGTGAGTGGATCCAGTACCTCGTCAATGACGTGCATAACCTGCAGACAGAAGGGAAAATTAACTCGTTATCATTCTTTTAATAAGCAAATGTCCCTCTGGTTACTGACCTGACGCTTGCCCTCACGATTGGTCAGCTCAACACTGAGCGAGGAGATTATACGAGCATTGTTTACGTATGTATCACCATTGCTACTCTTTGTTATATACAGAGGTGGATTGCCCTCCATATCCGATGACACAGTATTTGGCAGTTTATCTTTGCTGAATGCCGCGGTAGCTGAAAAGGGACGAATGACAAAGAGAAAGAGTTTTATTAATGCGAACCAATAGAACAAAGGATTTGCTATAATAACGCGACGGCAAAGCTGACGCACACGGGTACCGTAGTCGATGCTATACGCAAAAAGCGATCTGTTCCAAGAGGTCAAGTCTTAGTTGGAATCGAGACAGACCGGATGCATTAAGAAGGATGCTTGCCACCAGCTTTCCTCCTACATATTAACTCGTCACTGCCTAGGAGACGCCCTTGTTATCATGTCACTTCTTGCCTTAATAGTCTCGAGTATCCCCTTGTTATACTCTGTACCAAAGGTGCACAGGGAATAATAAGTTTGTTCAAAAGAATGTAAATGGGAGAATGAAACGTTTCCGACACTATAAAGAGTACCTATTTATTCTTGATCAGGATTAACAGCCAAGTCGATATAGCCATGTCCGTCTGTCCGTGAGAACAAACAGATCTAAAAGTTGTTAAGAGATAGAGGTTTGATTTGTTTGGCTTACGGCCGCGTGGAATGAAATACAAATGCACAAAATATGCAAGAAATTTGTCAGCCATTTGCAACCAGTTTATCGACAGATGGCATAGGTGGGAGAGAATTGTCCCCTGCAGCAGCCATTTTCAACCAGTTCAATACCAGTTAAAACTTGTGTGTTCCCTATGACAGTCTATTTATGTCGGTCAACTTACTTATTACCGATTCGTTTGCAACTAGTTAAATCACAATTTAATCACAACAACCACAAATTAGTATTTTAAACGAGCATCTTCGGAAACTTATGTTGGTTGGGGCTCAACTCACCCGAACTTAGCAATTTTGCAACTAGTTAAATTCTACTTATATTGCAACTAGGTGAGAACAGTACTTTTTTATTACTAGTTGGCAATTTAACTGCAGGGAAATTTTGTTGTTGCGTACGAGTTTGCGAGAGATATAGGAGAGAAAGACATATGGGCATTTCCGCGGGTCGCGAACGTACGTTTGTACGCTTTTGATGTACAAAAAATACTAAAAAAGACAGAAAACAAAAACTATCCCCACTTTTCTTTTTGCGATTTGATAGCATTTTGTTAGCTCTGTGTTTAGTGCAAAAGACGTGGCTTATCGAGTTTTAGATTTCATAATAATAGCAATAAACATGAGGTCGCGAACGTACGCGGAATAGAAGTCGACTTTGGCTTAATCTAGTGAAATGCAAAATTCTGCGAAATGGAATGGAATATTGTAAAGCTATTAATTTATTATAAAAGAGGATTAATGAAGCTTTCTATTGATTGTTTACACAGAAAAATATCTCGATTGGTTTTTTTTAAATTGAATTAATTACCGGTCGCGAACGTACGGGTCGCGAACGTACGGTTAGAAAGAGCAAGATAAAATTTAACCGTTAATCGAACTTTTTTGGTCTTTATGCATTTTTTTTCTTCTTACTTGATTGCAATGAAGAGATTTTGTAAACATAGCATATGTTTTGCATGTTAAATAATTAAATATAAAATTGTCATTAAATTTTATTTTTCGGTCCAGGCTTACCATTTGGCGGAAATGCCCATATATGATATTGTTGTTGAAGTAGGCTAATGGCGCGAGTCGGCTATATACACGCCAGCTATTTCCTTGCGTCAAACAACAACGGAAGGGACATGGGTCACCTAAAATAAATTTTAAATTTTTTCACTCCAACTCCCAGCTCCGCAGCAATTTGAAAATAAAAGTCATATCTCTCAGAGTTTTTTAAATAGATGGTTCGTACCAGAGATCTGTTAGCGTTCCTGTATTCTCGCTTTAAAAGTTTTGCATTCTTGTGCGGTTCCATGTCTATTTAACCCAAAACAATTTTAACACGTCAATTCAACACAACACAATTATAACATAAGATATTTTAACAAACTTACAATTTCAACATAATCAATTTCACTATAATGCAATTGAACATCGCCAAATTTCAATACTACAATTTTAATAATAAACAAGTGAGAAAGTCGGTCAAGCCCGACTATAACATACTCTGTACCTGGAGTAGAAACTGAATGCAATGCTGGTGCTGCGCTCATCTCAAAGTCTCTCTCTCTTTTTCTCTCTCTCTCGCTCTCTCTCTCTCTAAGATTGTGTGGTGTTAGTTGTAAATGGGTAGGAGGGGGTGAGGCGTGGGCGATATACTTTTTTGCTCATAACTTGAGAACCGCTGATCCGATCTTTATCATTTCTTCAGTAAATCTATACATTTTGCTAATTACTAACTATCTCTAGAAGGTACGACGAGAAGGTCTGCCTTCAAAACTGTAGGAGATATAACGTTTTTTCCGAATTGCGGGGGCGGGAGGGGGCGTGGCAAAAATTGAAAATAAACTTGATCTGCCTGCAGCTATAAGAAACATTTGTCCCATACATGACAAACCTCTATCTCTTACCATCTCCGAGATCTGTTTGTTCATACGGACGGACGGACGGACAGATGGACATGGCTATATCGACTCGGCTGTTGATGCTGATCAAGAATATATATACTTTATATAGTCGGAAATGATTCCTTCTCCCTGTTAAATACTTTTGCACAAACTTAATATACTCTATGTACCTTCGGTACATAGTATAAAAAAGGACACCACAACAAGTTTAACAAAAATTATATTATCAATCCTACAAGTAGAAAAGCCAATCGAACCCGAAGAACTTAGTATACTCCGAAAGTGTACTCCATCTCGCAATGAAGTTAAAGGTTACACGGAGTCTGTTCATACTGTTAGCGTCACAATTTGCAAAAATTTCAATCCCGTAGAATAACATCGGGACTAAACAGGATCTTGCTATGAGCATTTTAATATTCTGCGGTATCACGGTTTTTGAACCAGATAATTGCCTGAGAGATCCGTGAGTTTTCCCAGAAGCTTTAGCTATGTGGTTACTCCAGGAGAGAGTTGCTGATTTGGTTTACATATTCTAGGGGTGTCTCATCAATAATTAGTTTAGGCAGCTGAGTCATATCAAGGGTCTTTTTGTACACGATTAAACACTTAGATTATGATGGGTTTAATCCCAAACCATTCTCCTTTGCCCAGTTGCATATTTTTAATAGGTTTCCATTGCAAACACGACACAGTCAACAATTTCATACAACGGACGACTAACATACAACTGGACATCGTCAGCATACATATGGACGGCACAGTAACTTAAAATATCAGGTAGGTAACGACCTGATAGAGAACAAAAGTTTCACCCTTCTTTCCCAGGATGAATTTGTTTGTGTTAATTTGTAAGGCTGCCTTCACACTGTTCGACACATGAGACATGATAGTCTAGTAATCCTGAGTTTTGTTTTGTTTTAAACTCAAAAAGCTTGTCAAAGCTAGAATGTCATGGGTCATGTGTAGAACAGTGGGAAGGCAGCCTAATGTGTTGAAATGACGTATGTTCAACTGACTTTTCAAAACTGTTTTTTGTCGATTATACAATTTTGTAATTTGTAAAGGAACCTTTTTGATTAATTTGTTAAGTGTTAAAATCACGTATATTTACTGTATTGTTACTGTTTTTTTAAATATTTAGGGGAGAATGGGGGGTTCTGAGCCGCTGGGGGTTGTGAGCCACTCGAATATTGGCCACAAAAAAAAAAAAATTTAAACTTTTTGTTTATGTTAAGTGTCTCCCTTCTTATTATCTAACTATTGGCTAGCAACCGATCAGTCAAAAAAAAGTTTTTTTTTTCATTTTTGACTTGTGAGTAGAGGTGGGCGCGGGCCGGGCTTTTTTTCGTGGCCCGCGGGCTTACACAGGCCCGGAGCGGGCCCGGGCCTTAAAATTAAGATTCGTGCGGGCTTCGTGCGGGCCCGGGCCTTAGCAAAAAGGCCCGGCCCGTAAAAGCCCGAAATAGGCCCGTAAAAGCCCGATATAGGCCCGAAAACAATTTTAATTTGTTCGCGCTATTTTTGTTTATGCTCGAATTAGAACTGCCACTTATCGCATTTTAATTGTTTATCGATACTACTATCGATTTGCTTATACATATTTTACTTGTTTGCTCACCACTTATTCAAAATTGGCGTCCTATTGTGAAATTGATAAAACTTTGCAATATTTGCAAATATTTGCATTGTGGTCAAAAAAATTATGTAAACTTTGCAGAGCTAGCACACTTGATTCCCAAATAATAACTGAGTTTAAAACAATGACCCTAAGCGATTTAGAAAAAAGGTTTCTTCCGACAATCGCTCATTTGGTTGGGCTTTTCTTGAACCCTCCTTATGGAGAGAGATGAATTTCCTCTCAGAGGAAAAAAGAGATAATGTGTTAGCTTCGGTAAAAGCAATGCTCTCCGAATTTATAGGGGTTGATGATATAACTAATAACATAAACCCAAATAATTCCGAAAATGGAATGTTTGCTGAATTTTTAGACTTAAGTTATATAAAAAAACGAAAAGTTGAGAAAAACGCTATCGACATAAAGCTTGACAAATATTTGGCCTATCCAGCAGCTGCTCCTGGCACACATATTTTAGAATTCTGGAAAAATGCAAGGGACTTAAAATACCTTCCCAAATTAGCTCGGACCATTCTGGCTATTCCCGCCAGTTCGTCTACGAGCGAAAGGCTTTTTTTCAACATCGGGCCATGTTTTAAATGAAAAACGCACTAGGCTAAAAAGCTCAAATTTAGACAAAATTATGTTTCGTGCCGGGCCGGGCCGGGCCCGGGCCTTGGTGAAAAAGTTTCGTGTTGGGCCGGGCCGGGCCTCTCAAAAAAGAGTTCGTGTTCGTGCGGGCCCGGGCCTCAAAATACAGGCCCGCGCCCACCTCTACTTGTGAGTATTATACAAAATAGTTTTCGTAATGTCAAAAGTAAGTATGAGGGGAAATATCTTGGGTCGATTGCCTTTTTGATAGAAATATGTTTTTTCTTAAATATTTTTTTTTGGTTATGTGACGTCACCAAAAAAAAGTGAGATATGGGGGGTTGTGAGCCACTCTGAAAAAAAGTCGTTTTTGACTTCCAAAGAGAATATTGCAATGATGCGCAATAATACAAAGGAAAAACTCTCCAAAGAAGTAAAAAAAACATTAAAAAAGGCAAACAAAAGAACAGCCAACAGCAAAAAGTGCTCTCATATAAAAGAAAACATGCCTGATGCCGTCAATCAATTTTCACTCTTCATTAATATTTCTTAATTCACAATATGAGAAAAATTGTTATTATATTCATTTAATAAAAAATATTTGCTTAAAAACACGAATTCTGAACTTTTAGATGGGTGACGTCAAACCCCCAACAAATTTTTGAAATTTCTAAACATCACTTTTTTTCAATATGAAATAAAAAAACCCGAAAATTTTTTTTAAAACTAGTGATGAGGAAAGTTTTGTGCATATTGTCCCTAAAATACAAAATTTACAGAACGAAAAATATGGTTTTTCGGCGAAGTTATGTTCGATAAACAAAACTATGATCACAACTAGAGGTGGGCGCGGGCCGGGCTTTCTTTCGTGGCCCGCGGGCTTACACAGGCCCGGAGCGGGCCCGGGCCTTAAAATTAAGATTCGTGCGGGCTTCGTGCGGGCCCGGGCCTTAGCAAAAAGGCCCGGCCCGTATAAGCCCGAAATAGGCCCGTAAAAGCCCGAAATAGGCCCGAAAACAATTTTGATTTGTTCGCGCTATTTTTGTTTATGCTCGAATTAGAACCGCCATTTATCGCATTTTAATTGTTTATCGATACTACTATCGATTTGCTTATACATATTTTACTTGTTTGCTCACCACTAATTCAAAATTGGCGTCCTATTGTGAAATTGATAAAAACTAAACTTTGCAGAGCTAGCACCCAAATAATAACTGAGTTTAAAACAATGACCCTAAGCGCATTAGAAAAAAGGTTTCTTCCGGCAATCGCTCATTTGGTTGGGCTTTTCTTGAACCCTCCTTATAGAGAGATGAATTTCCTCTCAGAGGAAAAAAGAGATAATGTGTTAGCTACGGTAAAAGCAATGCTCTCCGAATTTATAGGGGATCATGAATATAGTAGCGTTGATGATATAACTAATAACATAAACCCAAATAATTCCGAAAATGGAATGTTTGCTGAATTTTTAGACTTAAGTTATATAAAAAAACGAAAAGTTGAGAAAAACGCTATCGACATAGAGCTTGACAAATATTTGGCCTATCCAGCAGCTCCTGGCACACATATTTTAGAATTCTGGAAAAATGCAAGGGACTTAAAGGTATTTTAAATTAGATCGGACCATTCTGGCCAGTTCGTCTACGAGCGAAAGGCTTTTTTTTAACATCGGGCCATGTTTTAAATGAAAAACGCACTAGGCTAAAAAGCTCAAATTTAGAAAAAATTAAGTTTCGTGCCGGGCCGGGCCGGGCCTTGGTGAAAAAGTTTCGTGTTGGGCCGGGCCGGGCCTCTCAAAAAAGAGTTCGTGTTCGTGCGGGCCCGGGCCTCAAAATACAGGCCCGCGCCCACCTCTAATCACAACCCCCCACTCTCCCCTAATTATTGTATTAATGTATTGTTGCATTACTATTGTATTGTATATTATACTGTGTGCGATGACTTTAGGGTATTTAACTATGTCATCGTTAGAGTGGTAGAATGAAATAACTTTTTTTAAGGCGTGCTTCGTAGTCTCCGTATTTCGCGTGTTGGGTGATATGACTGTGATACATATGTTGACTTTAATATTGTATTTTGTTGAATTTGTTTGTGTTAAACTGACGATTTGATGAATTGCTGTATTGGGTGAAATGACTGTGTGTTTTATAGACGTGTCACCACATGTTCTGTTATTTGTATTTTTGCGAATGAATCTTTTTAAATTTTTTTTTTGTTTGTGTCTGCCAGTCGAAGACTCACAGTACACACACAAGTAAAACATGGGTTTGCATAGCTGGTTCAACCTGAAATCGAACTTCGTGTAGAAAAATAAGTCAATTTGAGCATGTTCCAAACCAAAACTGACTTTTAAAATTCTTAAGTACTGCTTTTTGAAATTGTTTTGACATTGGTTGACAGAGTATTGTTACAAAAACCCATCGTTTTTAAATACTCGATTTCAAACATTATTGAATGAAGACTACGTTAGAAACTCAAAATGTTTTCCACTGAATTTTCATCTATTTGCCCCTAAACTAGTATAAAATACTTATATCTCACTAAGGGCCGATTTCTGTTCTCCCAGATAGCTGCTATGTGTCAGATAGTCATAGATTTTATAGTGCTATTTGTAAGTTTATGTGACAGATTGCTCTATGTAGAAGATGTGAAATCGGCTGTTAGTATCTTATATCACAAATCCATTGCTATTAATCGGCAAGCGTACAATTATTTTATTCTGATAAATTTTTATAATCTACGAAATAGTTTCAATTCATTAAAGTAACTTACTGATGTGATAGAGCACATGGGTAGGTCCTGTGTGTCGCTGGAAGGCTTCATTGGTGGGCACAAAAATTGTGCAGGGGCGCAGCGTTAACGTTAAATTGGCAACAGCACTCTGCTCCAAGAGACTATAGAACTGCAAAGAGAAAGTATTTTAAATGGGTTAGAACAATTTTTGCATTATTCAGGGTGGAGTGTTGGTTGAGGCTTCCCTTATTTTTTCTTTTGGCGATTGCCTTTGTCATGGCAACAAGCAAAAACAAGTAATAAAACGGAGCACACATTATGCACGGCTGGCGAAAAGGTTTATTGAACCAATTACGTAAGCACTGAGTCGAGGGTGGTTTCCACCCACCCACTAGTAGTTCAATGGTTTTTATGTGTCATTGATTGAGGCTAGCTGACTATTTGCTGTCAGGATATGGAATTGCATTTTAAGAGCTACCCCGAATACCAGACACTGACCCTACTACATTTACCACCACCATCGCCACCTGCCTGGCAACCGCACACTTTGCGGCTTCCCACCGAGTAGTACCACCTTCCGCCACGCCCTGCTGCACATACTCAGTCAGCTAGCTTTATGAGAACAAATTCACATTTGCTTGGGTGTGTGTGTGTGTGAGTGCAGGTCCTGGCGAGGACAACACCTTTTTTAGTGCTCTCTTTTAGAATGTTCGTGTTGTTGTTCTGGTTCCATGACTCACGGTAATTCGCCTTTAAAAGGTTGTCCCTTTTCACCATATCGACACATCTAAGCGTTCAGGCAACGACACACACACACACTCACATCCTACCAGTTTTTTTTTTGGTAATTGGAGACGCCAGTTGCCGTTTTCTTTCTTGTCCTGGTCATTATTGTCCCATTTCTAACTTTTGTTCTACCAACTGCTCGAACCCGACTGCCGAATGGTTTCAATTTCATTTTTCTAAATGTTTTTGCTTATCTTTGAGAGAAGAGTACTTAATGAGGATAGGTAAGATAGGTAGGGGGACTGGTTGAGGCATATGTCAAATCCAAAGTTTGAACGACCAGACAAAATGAGTTTTTTATAGTACACAGAGTATTTGAAGTTTGCGCATTTATAAAAATTAAAAAAAAAAAAAAAAATAAAATTAATTTTTTTTTTTTTTTTTTTTTTTTTTTTTTTTTGGGGGAAAAAATACTGTTCTAGTGAGAAAAACTTCTATTTTTGAACGCTTTACACTTTTCATTTATGAATTTATTGATGAATATATTGTATAGCTGCCAAATAACAAACTAGCAGACATATATCGTGCTCCAAGGGTATATAAACTTCGATCTCTATTTGTTTATCCTAAAGTACAGTTCTTGTGACAATCACGGATCAGAACTTGAAAACACTTGGCACAGACCTGCAACGAGCACTTAATTATGTATCATTCTCGCGCATTTACTCGTTTCGTCTTTCAGAACTTGCCAAGATCTTATTTTGATTAGGATAAGCTAGTCATATCTTCTGGCTAAACGAGCCGACACGAACAAGCTATCAAGCTGACTTGCATGACGTTCTAAACAAAATTTGAGCAAGCTTACTCAGCTTGTTGACGACAAGCCACAAGTGAGCTCTCTCACACGCACACACACACGCTGTCGTGCCATCTCTTTTGCTCTCACATGCTATCGTTTTTTCTTGCTTGGGTTACTCGTGCACAAGCTATGAATCGTATCAGTTTGTAGCAGATCTTTGATTTTGCTTGCGGTGGCTTGTGTTCGAAGCTACGAGTCAACGCGTGTAATACTCTAGCTCGGACTCGTAGAGTAAAAGGGGCATACTAAAGTCGTGCAAATGTATGTAACAGGAAGAAGAAATCATTTCCGACCATATAAAGTATATATGTTCTTGATCAGCATCAACAGCCGTGTCGATTTAGCCATGTCCGTCTGTCTGTATGAACACCCAGATCACAGAGAATAGAAAAGCTAGAGCAAGTAAATTTGACACGTACACTCCTATTGTCTGCACTGAGATCAAGTTTGTTTTTTTATGCAAAATCATATTATAAACGGGTGGACCGAAATTAGTTCTGAATCAGAACTTCTGATTAAGCACATTGTAAATATTACTGGGCAATAAAACAAACCATTATTGATGTTATTATAACTATAATACCTAAAATTTTCATTAGGATCGGATATTAAATAGCCGATTTAAAAAATGTTGCATACTTTTCGGATGTTTACAGTCAGGAACACGAACACAGGAACGCTTTTAAGCATTTGTTCTCATGAGTGACGGGTATATCGAAGTCGGAAGAGTTGACTTTAACTTACGCTCTCGTTTCTTTTGTGAATAGTTCTTGTACGAGCACAGCGGGCTACGAGCATTGAGTTTACTCGTACTGCGTTTGAAGCATGAACAAGCTAGTTGCAGTTCTCTGAGCCCAGGTTTGAGAAAATCGTTTAACTTCGGAAATGCTTCACATAATGAAGACCCCAACACAAGTAAGACTAAATTTCAAGATGAACACAGAGAATTGAGTTCATCTATATAGGCACTAGCTAGACTCAAGTAAAAAACAGAATTAGTTTTAAAATCCACAGCTGACAAGCCAGATGCTGTGACTCCTCCTAAACAGTGGAAAGACCATTTGGCATGCAAAATAATCGTGCAAAACTTTTTATTGATGCACAGGCAAACTCATTTAAGAAAAAACAATTCAATACAAAAACTTATACTTTTAGCGAGTAATGCATGAATGCCAAAATCTTGGGTTTCTCATCATCTTCACAAAGTTTTTCCTAGAGTGTATTAAGCTAGCTACCCTTTTATATGCCGTTTTTGGACACTTAACATATCTCTAATCCCCAAGGGAGTGATATGACAATTAGATGCAATTATTCTGATAAAATTTCAAATAGGTTTTTAGCATTTGCATGAAAGCCAAATCAATCTTAATGAGTTTCCGCACCCTTCGATGCCAGATGGCTTGTCATCGTCCATCCCCAGGGAGTCAGCAATTTGCTACAATTGTTAGGGCATTATCCTGTCGACATGCTTTCAATATTTCATTTAATATGCAAACATGAGCCAAGAATTTTCTTAACATTTTGGCTGTATCTCTACTCTCTACTCCATTTGGCTTTTCATGGGTGCCAATGACCTCCGGCGTGTCCAGAGCAGACGCGCACCCCCAATCTTGTAGTGTCAAGGGCATGACTCACAACCAGACGGCGGTGCAAACAAAATTTTTGGCCAATGCAATATGCACAAACACACACATACACACACACACATTGAGGGTGTAGGGAAAACAACCCTTGCGGGAAAATGTTTTAACCAAATTAAGTTAAAATAAAGAACATGTAGTTGTGGTTAATTTAGCAGCTTACCCTAACTGGCATTATGCGCCTGAAGGATTTGGCAGTACTCTGAAAAAGAGAAAAAGAACCGCTGAGAGTTCAAAATTTTGAATTTTCTATTTTTCTTTTCAGAGTTAATTTAGCCAAAAATTTGTGTTACAAATCAAAAGAGAAATTTCGAGCATTTGTAATTGAGGAAATACAGTTTTCAGCATCTAATGGAGGCATTAAAATTAATTAGCAGGGGAAAAAGGGAGGGGCGTACGCTCGCTCTCCTCCTGGATAGTAGCCTCTATAATCTAGATATTGAGAGTGCATGTTTGTATAAATAAATTTAATTGCTACAAATTATGCATAAGCGAGAGTGTGGCAGCTACCCCCGAGACAAGCGATCATTTCTTTTAATTGGCGTCATTGGAAGAGAAGTCGATTGGGGGAGAAGGCCATCTCTCGCCCACACGCCATGGCTTACATTCGTCTAATGGATCCAGTCTATGAGCATGTGTTTTACTTATGGCTCCATTAAGGTCAGTCGAGGCTCATTCATCGCCTCAGATGGGAGGCTCATCATATCCATATCGTGTATCGCATCGTTTCGTCAGCAAGCCTCAAAACACATCACGCGCCTTGCTTTGGTATTGTAATCTTAAATTAAATTTAATTGAATTCGATGCTGCCTGCCCGGTTGATGATTTCTGTATGTGTGTGTGTGTGTTGTGTCTAGGCATGTCCGCCTCGACGTCCCCTCCCGAACTGCTCCAAGATCCAATTGCAGTTGCATTTACAGCAGCTGCCAGTCAAAGGTTGAAAATTAAAATTAATAAAAAAAAAACCAAGATGATGACAACGCATCGCTGGACAGGAAGCTGGGGGTCACTGCCGGAGGTCAGCTTTACGCCCGCCCGCACATTTTTTTTTCGATTTAAAGAGTTCTCTTGAAAAGAATAATTAATTCTTAGAGTTGGAAGTTGTGTGATCTTCAAAGCAAAACCACAAACTTGACCACCTTGTTTTCAGACCAAAAACCAAACACATGAATTAAGTTTAACAGTGTGCGTAAAGCTGCAGATAACAATGTGTGAGTGAACTTGAGTGGACATTTGGTAAAAGTTAATCTATAATATCTATATAATCTACTTCTACTTCTAATGCTCGTATTTTCATACATTTGGCCTATTTTGATTCTTTTGGTAAAACCAAATTACGTTCGACCAAAAATCGAACATACTCTAAATCAGTGGTGCCCACACTTCATTTTCCCTATCCCGTGTGATAGGAAGTCATAATTCTGGCAACGTCGCAGCCGACACACGCATAGAGAAAGAGAATACGTGTGCACACATATGTGTGTGCCTATAATTGACGTAATGACGTTTCCCTCTAGTACGGCCGACCAACGCTATATCAACGTTCCGTCGACGATATTGTGACTGTCGTCGACGCACGCTTATTTCCCTCACAATGAGCTCGACTGACGTATTTTGTAAGGGGATGTCCGCTCAATACGTTAACGACTCTCCAGGCACGCTAGGTCGACGCAATGCCATGCAGAGAAGCTACGTAAACGACGCTGGTTCGCCCCAATGACATGGATGGTGCGACTTTATCGACACTCGTTCGACCCAATGCCATGCACAGAAGCAACATAAGCGACGCTCCTTCGACCCAATGCCATGTATGAAGCGACTGAAGCGACGCTCCTTCGACCCAATGCCATGTATGAAGCGACAAAACCGACACTCCTTCGACCCAATGCCATGTATGCAGCGTCATAAGCGACGCTCTTTCGACCCAATGACATGTATAAAGCGACAAAAGCGACCCTCTTTCGACCCAATGTCATGCATGGAGCGACATAAGCGACGCTCCTTCAACCCAAGAGAGATGCTTCTCTCTTGACGGCAATGTATAATATAGTATAATATAAATATTTCACATTACGTACGTACTCTTCATCATAAATTTTAATAGTTTGTGCGCATTGCAATGGATTCCACTTGCGTGTTGTGAAATATATTGTTGATAGGGTGTTTGAGGATTGATATACCTTTTTTCAAATCCTTTCCTATTCTTTGCACACGCTCCCTCGCTGAAGAAAATTAGCGCTGAAAAGTGACAATTGCTCATTTTTTCTGGATGCTTGGAGCTGGCATATGAACTGCAGGGAATAAGTGGACATTTTGCAATGTAAATTTTTTGGTTTTTCTTCGCGGTCGAAGGCGTCAAAAGGTCGATTTCCAAGAGGACAACGCATTAATGCACAGCTTGAATGCAATAATGTTCGGTTTTTTGAGTGGAAATCCGGTGGGTGTTGCGCCCGCAGGATTTATGCTCAAAACCTTAACTACCATAGTACTAAGGAGCTCAAATTGGCAATAACTAAGGCATGGAAAGAACTGTCCCTTGATGATTAAAAAAAAAACTCGTAGACAGTATATCGAATAGGATCTATAAGTTAATTAGTGCTAAAGGCCTAATTCCAGAAGACATAATCATTTATTTCGTCACAATACTTCATTCAAATAAAACTGCTTTGGATTCTGAGTTCGAAGGTGCTCAAAAGTGTTTCTATTCATGTGAACTTTGACGTAAGAATTAATTTTCTTTCGTTCTGAAATTCGGGTTTAATGTTTACAATCTGTTTTCTCATATTCTTATCGCCCAGTTTTTCAACTCCACTACTCCAATGGCGAGATTTAACGCTCATATCTATAGCGACAAGCCCACAAGAGTTGAAGCACTGGAAGCCCATATTGTAGAATTTATTTCATTGTATAACCATTTAAGGCGCAACCGCGGTAATCATTTACATAATAAATTCTTTCTCTTAAATTACAGGGATCTCTCTAACGACTCAATTAAGGATTTCATACATTTTTCTGAATTTTATGCATTATTTCTTTAATGAAATCAGAAAGCTGCTGAAAAATCACCACTTATCAATGCTTCCATGATTATAATAATCGAAACATTCGAAAATTGAGTAACTTTTCCCTTTTTCTAGAACTTGCAAAATGTATGGGACATAAACTTACTTGCAAGCAGATCAAGATTATTTTAAATTTTTGGCCAACAAAATTACAGCTTTTTGCTTATGTCAAGTTTTTTCGTCCTTTCAACTAACTTTTTACAAGCAACCGATCAGTCAACACATGAATTAAATTTGTGCTATTAATACCCTGTTCCCATTAAAAATGGGAAAAAGGGGATCATGAAGTTTTGCAAATGTATGTAACAGGGAGAAAGGAACCATTTCCGAACCTATAAAGTATATATATTCTTGATCAGCATAAACAGCCGAGTCGATTTAGCCATCTCCGTCTGTCTGTATGAACGCGTTGATCTCAGGGACTGTAATTGATGGAGCCACAAGTTTTGGCATGTTTGTAGGTGTATACAGTAGCCACATCGAGTTTGTTTCAGATTTGGAAAACTCCACATCCTCCATCATTTAGCAGCGAAAAACTGTCACTCTCCATGTATAAACGCGTTGATCTCGCAGACTATAAGAAGTAGAGCCACAAATTTTTGCATATATGTAGGTGTACACCGTACCCAGGTGCTCCAGGTTTGGCAAATTTCTCCTCCATCTTTTTCTAACCGCGAAAAACTGTCTGAGCTTCAATTTTTAAGTTTGAACTTAGTGACTTGATATATATTCAGTTAGGCCCAACATCTATCTATTCTGTGTACCACAATGAGATCCGAGCAAAAACACCGAAGATATGTACATTAGGTCGGACATTATATATATGGAAAAATGTAACGTCATACTGATACCTGCTTAAACGATGAATATTTGTCTATAAAACGCATACCAAAAAAAAATTTTCAGAAAAAATAAGGTTTAGGGTCTGCGACTTGGGCTTAAAGTTTATCACTCATACGTACTGTTGCCAATGTCTATATTTTAAATTTTTTAGTAGTTGGCGTAGACTTGGTTTTTTAGTCATAACATTTGACAAAAAGGTACCATGACCAATAAAAAATGTTTTTTATATAACAGACACAATATGTAGGTAAATATATTTGGTACTTAATATATTTGGTAAAAATTGTATATTACGGCAAAATTTCTACTATTTTGCGCTGTTTACTTCTAGATGAAAGCAAGTTTTAGCCGTTCAATAAGAGGCTATCAAGATATCTTTGAAGTCAGGTCCCACACTGAACTGAAGTACTGCACATCACGGTTGCAGCCGTTCCTGCGAATAGTCTACTTTTACTGGGCTGCTTATAAATAAGCTTCTTCAGGATCAAAAAATAATGCGGACTACTATACTACTATGGGCAAAAAATACAGGGAATTTATTCATAAAACAAAAACTCTTTATTAAATATTGTCAATTCATTTCATTCCCTTGAAAGTAACCTTCCCCTACTGCACGTTTTTTACATTTTTGTTTGTGTTTGTAGGACAATTTTAAGACCATGCTGCAGGTATAGTCTTTAAATTCTTCTTCGTTTGGAGCTCTGTCTCTTTGTCGATTCAAAACGGTGTCCACGGAGCGATCTCTTGAGTTTAGCGAATTGCCCATAGTAGGCAAAATGGACACTCAAAATGGTTTGCACTGTTATGTCTGTAGTATCTCACTAGAAGGACAGTGCGTTCATGCGTACATGGCCCTTTGTTGAAACCCCGCTCGTGGACCATGCTGACTTCAACTTGCGAGCCACACTAGTCGCACTCTCTGAAATCGGCAGACTTAAGAATTTAGTCCCATATAAAAGCGTGGAAAACACGCATCTCTTCCTTAGAAATGGGCTCTCTTCGTCAAAATTTGGTCCTAGTCTACCAACCAAAAATACATTCGATTCCTGCTCCATTTTTATTTGTTGTTCGATTAAATTTAAATTTGACAACTTTTAAAATGATACGAAGAATTCGTCGACAGAATTTCGATTCGGTGAATGGGTCTTATACGTAATATTTGTGGAAACTTTGAAGGCTTTTCGCAGAGGTTAAAACATGATATAAAATTTTTTGATTTTTTAATTCATTATGTACACCCTAAAAGTAATCGTTTAAGATGGTATCAGTTATATTTGTTATCGGCGTCCACCCTAATGTACATACATAAGTGCGCCTGCCCATTTATTAAAATAAATTTTAAAATAAATGGAATTCAAAGCTATAGGAACCACATTACTTGGGACATAGTATTTTGCTGTCAGGACACTCGACCGCAACACTCTTACTTGTTTTTTTAAGTTATTAATTTTTTTTCATTTTTGATTTGTGAATATTACTGAAAATTGTATCGGAACTCTAAGTGTGAGATTGAGTCGTCACCCAAAAAAAGTAATTTATAGGTTTTTGCAATGATACGCATAAAGATAAAAACCTTAAAAAAGAAAGTCAAACCAAAGAACAGCCACCAGCAAAACGTTCTTATAAATAGAAATTAAGCCGGTTACCGTCAATAAATTTTCACTTTTGTATTGAGAATAAGAGAAAAGTTACTTTATCATGATTTTATTTTTAACGGGGCTCATAACACTCCAGAAATTTTTTAAATGTCAAAAAAAAAAAAAAAAGAGAAGTGAAAAGTCGGTCAAGCCCGAATACATAAAAGTACAATATACTCTGTACCAGTGTTATCCAAGGAGTCACGCGGTTTTGCAACACGATCATCTCTAAGTTTCTCTCTGTCTTTCTCTAAGATTATCTCTCTCTCTCTTCTAAGATTGTCTTCATTGAATGTAATGCGTTGTTGGTTGGGTGTGGTGGGTTTTCTTTTTTTTTTTTTTTGCTCATAACTTGAGAATCGGTAATCCGATCTTAATCATTTTTTTTGGCGAATTGATCAAAATAACGAATTACTAAATATCTTCAGATGGTGTGAACCGTCTATCTTCACAACTGTGGGAAATATACTGTTTTTCCGAAATTGTGGGGGCGTGGCAAAAATTAAAAAAAAAAACTTGATATGCTTGCAAGTTTAAGAAGTTTATGTCCCAATATATATGTCAAACCTCCATCTCTTTCTGAGATCTGATTGTCTATACGGTCGGACGGACGGACAGGGCTGTTGATACTGATCAAGAATATATATACTTTAAGTGGTCCGAAATGACTTCTTCTCCGTGTTACATACTTCAGCACAAACTTAATATACTCTGTGTAACTTTGGTACAAATTATATAAATGAATAAACCCAAAAAATGTTGTTTCAAATACATACATGCATCTTTTAACTAAAATACAAAATTTACAGAACGAAAAAATATAGATTTTTGGCGAAGTTATGTTTGAAAAACAAAACTATGATCACACAACCCCCCTTCTTTCCCTGGTATTTCAAAGGCATTTTATAGTTTGTGCATTTTGTGTTTGCCCATCACACAATTGCAACAACAACAACAACAATTACAAGCACGACTGTCGCACGCTTTCTTTTCAATTGTGAAAATTTTCTAGGCTTAGGCTTAGGGTAACAACTTCCATAAAAATGTACAATGTACATTGTACATACATATACTTTTGGGCATTAATTGTTCATCAGAGTAGAACCGCCCGTACAGATGTTGTTATTGTTTTAGCTGTCTACCTTTGTTGGCTTCTGACTTTATTTTTTACACTTTTATGTGTTTCCCTATGTAACCCTTCTGTACAAGTGTGTGTGTCTGTGTGTGTGTTGGGGTGTGAAGGTGTAAAAAAGTAAACTAAATGGGAAAACTGTTATGCTCAGTCGACGTCAACGGCCGGCACTTGTCTGGGGTCGGCTTAATTTATGCACGTAGTTAACATATGTATGTATACCTAACAGACTCCGCCATGCATACCAAATATGGCCAAATAGAGTTGGACTTTGAACTGTAACCGCAGCAGCATTTAAATTCTGAGGCCTAACATCGATTATTCCACCCAACAACAACAACAACAAAGAATGAATGCCAAAGGTCAAGGACGAGCAGAAATGCTGCGACTGCTACCTGTGCTGCACTGTGGGTGCCCTGGTGTATACGTATACATAGCTGTCTGTCTCGTTTGCACAGACTTTAGCTCACTCTCTCTATCAAGGATTTTCTTGTTCAAGGGCAGCCGCTAGGCACAGCCAAAATGTGTCAACGTTGATGCTAATGATGACGATGGAAGTGGGCCTGCTACTCACCTACAAGTGTTGTTTTTTTATAGATTGACTCACCTGTGAAAGTTCCGAATCATCGCGCAATTTGTCCGCCAGTTCGGCGGCAGCTGCATATGATGCACAGCAGCTGAGCAGCAGCAGAGCTGCTGCCGCTGCACTCAGCCCACGGCTAGCAAACATTTTAGAATGAATTACACGAAGCGGCGCGCACTTGTTCGACGACGTCTACGACGGTGACGAATATCGAGGAGGGTGGTGGCAGTATTATGTTATTGTATGAGTGTGTGAAGCTGTGTGTGTGTGTACGATTAAGATCTGCAATTGAAAAACAAACACACACATAAACTAAACCGCCAAAGCCATCCCCCGTTTTGGTCTCCATTAAGAGACTTTGATAAGGAAAGACTGCCAAAATATCCTTTCACAATAAACAAGCGCAAAAAAGAAAATAATCAAAGAAAAAGACAAAGCGAAGCTTAAACTGAAGCAGCACCCACTCTGCTTGGCTTCCTGTCGGTCAATACACAGTGGGACCAATTAGTTGAAATTGCAATGGTTATATCCCCGGCTAATTTTATTTTTTGTCAAAAATAATTTGAAGGAAGGAATCAATTGATTTATGCCATAAAATAAATTTTCATAATTTAGCAAATTTGTTTTAGATTTATATTAATGGGGAGTACTTGAAATTGACCCACAACAATAAATATATTAGGAAAATACTAAAATTTAAAACCAATATAAGGCTTAAGGCCCACTGTGCAACGACGCAGCTGCTGTTGCTAGACTTCGAAGGTTGTTTCTTTTTTTTTTTTGGTTCGTTTATTTTTTCTTTTGCAAAATTGCACACCAAAGCTTTAGCTTCGTTCTCGCTCACTCATTCAGCCTTATACCGTTATGTCACAAACGGACGGCCCAAAGAACCAAACAAAACCACAACAACAACAAGAGAAGCCAAGCTCTGCTTATTGTGTATTATTTTTTGTATCGCTGTCGTTTGTGTATTCAATTATTATGCACATTCCATTTCTATTTACTCATAACTGCTGCTGCGTTGCGTTTTTATTTTTTTGCAGACAAGCCGCTTTTTGCTCAGTCCATTTTCAATAGAAAGAGCAATTCTAAGAAAGCCAGGCCTAAAGAGAATTGAAATTATGCAATGCTGTCGCTGCCGCCACCACGGTAACCGTTGCCTGCTGCATAACACTTTAGTTAATTATTGAAAGAAAAAAGGGGACACTCTCACACGCACGCACACACAAATTAAGCGCGGCAAGAAATCAATAGGGAATTGAGCATTTCGTTTTCTTAAAAAAATCCATACTAAGCGCAGCAGCAGTGCCTGAGATACAATCCGATAGGTAAATGGAAGTAGAAGTACACACCAGACACCACACCAGTTCAAGTTAAATGAAATACCGAGCACAAACGTCCGCCACGCTTTTATGTTTTTGTCGAACTGAAACTGAAACGGTTTGCATCAGTGATGTGAAACTACAAGCCACTGACGATGATGCCATCGACGGTTTCCTTCCCGCGATAGCTATCGGTGTTTCATCCCCTCTCAGCAGCTGAAAAAAAATTTGAAAAATGTTCGCGCCAGCTGTGTGCGGATTGATGTTAAGTGAGAAATGAAGTAACATGTGGGCATTTTTATATTTCATTTTGAATTGATATTTGAATTTTTTAATCAACTTTAAAGCTGGTGATTTTTCAATGTTCTTACATCACTAATTTGCGGTTGCCATAACAGGTTTTCAAGCCCGAACTAGTGATGGCATATTTTCGAGGCGCTATCGATACTATCGATGGTGAGTTTCTTGTGCCGATTATCGATATTTATTCGAAGTTAACATATTTTTATACTTTGTTTCAAATTATAGTAATTTTGTGCAGATGAACAATGTATCAGCCAGATGAAAGCATCTCCGACCCTATAAAGTATATACATTCTCTTGAGCAGCATCAACACGTGCGCCGTATAGAAAGCGCATTATAAATAATTGGGCTCAAAAAGTTCAACAAAAATCCTCGTAAAGATGACAACGATTAGAAGCAGGTTTGCAAACCTCTTTAATATCAGGAGGGGTTCACTTCGAGGTTCAATTTTTAGGTTCGGTTTCAATGATTGGGTTTAGAAGGTTCGAACTAACACACGTAGCATCGAATTAAGGTTCATGATTAATTTCTTTTTATAATTCAGAAAGAATGTAAGTATGTAAATTGTACATTTCATTCATAATGGGATTAAGATTTTTTATTAGGTTAATCATAAGTATGTATTCCAGTAAACTTTTATAAATATATATATATATGATATGAATAATAGTTTTCCCAAAAATTTAAACCATAAGAATTTCGAGAACATTTTTTAACTCCATTAATTGGGGTTATGAAGTCGTCACTTTTAAGTCACTTTTTATTTATTGTCTAGGAATATCTAAAGCATAATACAAGTTGAAACTAATCCATTACGGCTATTATTATCCACCTAGGTCGACAGTTGTCAAACTTAACGGTCCAACAAACTTAACTGTTGAACTCTACGCCCTCTTAAGGCTAGACCATTGTACCTAGCTTTATAATGGAATATATAACAAAATTAACCATATTATTTTCATCAGAATATCAACATGCTGAGGAATCAATACCGCTTTCAAACAGAACTCTAATGTCATCATAACCTTCCAAGTTTAATTACTTTTCATTTCAATAATCACAATTATTCAGATAATCAAGAAACTTAAACAATTTTGAAAATTTTATGTTATTATGAACCGTTTGATATACAGCTCCAGTAAATACCCGTTTTTATAACAATGTAAATTCATATGAAAATTTTACAAATTTCCAGATTTTTTGACCGTTTCATGTACAAATCCTATTTTCCCGTCTTCACAACAATCTACAGTCATGTTTACCCGTCCACAATTGCTATCAAATCAGCTTAATAATAAAATTCTTATAAAAATTGTCAAATTTCTGAGTCTATTTGTATTTTAATAGTTATTCTGCTGAATCATTAAAATCGATCCCGCCGTTCTTGAGTTATAAATGGTGAACGAACCCGAACTTGGTTTATTTATTGTACAAATATCGATGATAATATAGTGCCGGTAAATTCGACGAATAAAATATTAGATTTTCAACCTTAGATTTTAATCATGACACAAGAAATCACAAGCGGTTCATGGTACGGTTAATCTGAACCGGTTTTAAAAAGGTCCGGTTTCGGACTGGTTTGCAGCCTTGGCAAAAACATTAGACTTTCTGCAGAAAGCGGACAATTTATAATTTAATGAATCTCTCTGAAAATCTTTGACTCTACAGAGATCGCGTTCTATCGAGTAATATTTTATAATAGCGAAGAAGCACCTTCGATTCTATAAAGTATATAATTTTTTTAATCAGCAAGTCTAACAAGAAAGGTAAATTGAAAATTATGAGAAACATGTCAGTCCAAGAAGTTAACTCAATATTAAATTAGGAAATCAAATTCATAAGAATCACATTACTTGTGTCCTACAGGGTATTTTATAGTCTAGGCAATCGACTGCAACACTCACACTTGTTTTAAATACATTTGTTTATTTATTTTAAGCATTGGATGTAAGAGCACTCAAACTAGTAAACAATTTAATTGTATACCCTAAAACGCATGAATAATTCAACATTTCAAGCACAATTACTCAATAATCACCATTTACAAGTACACTGAAAAAAATGGCAGCAAGATTTCAAGCATGAAGAAGAATTATTTGATCTCAAATGTATCGATCTCGACTTAAAGATTGTATAAAATATAGACAAAAATTAATAACATATCTGAAATAAAAATGAAAATACTGTCAAAAGTAAGGCAGCTGTGGTGAGTACGTCACCTAATTAGTAAGCCCACCTTGGGCCAGCTTTATAAGGTCACTCCCACACACACTGGGACATGATACATCTCATTATACAAAGAACAAGGTATGGCGCTCAGCCAATGATTTTGGACTAAGATCTGTTGCTTTGCATCAATAAAAAATGTTGAAAAACTCCTACTAAAATTATAATCCCAATAACTATAATCCCTAAATTTTAATTAAGATCTGATAATAAATAGCTAATTTAAAAAAACACTATTTAACATTTCTTCCCTTGAGTAACGGGTATATCGAAGTCGGTTAGATCCAATGTTAACTTACGCTCTCGTTTTGACTATGTTCGTCTTGTCCTAGGTCACAATTATTTTGAGCGAAGTTTTAGAGTCATTCCCATCTATTGCATACCTTGGGCCAGCAACAATATACAAAATATTTTGTAAATTCATCTACAAGACCTTAAACTAGTATATCTTCGTTAAAAAAATTATAAAATATTTTGGGATAGTTTATTTTAAAGTAAAGGAGTTATATTTTCCGTATATCGATACAAATGAATAGCATTCCCGCAAAACGCGTCTAAAAAGGTCAAATTGGTACTTTTTGACAAATAAGCTTAAGTTTCTAAAAAATTAAGGATTGAATTTTTATAAAAAAGGTTATGTACCCAAATATGGAGTGATATGACCTTCAAGCCTTCTACATTAGGGAAGACTACCCCAACGTGATGACGCGGCGCTTTTGTTCGCTAAGTACATATTTTGATTGGGTTTTATTTTTCAGCTGTTTAAATGTTTAAATTTAAGACCTGTTGCTTGTGAGAATTTTGTGTGTTCAGTGATTAAATGCGCTGCGGGGCCTAGGGTTAAGAATCCGCATTGAGACGACGAAGTTGGCCGGCGAACGAAACAGTTTAAAATGAATATTCTGGGTGTAATTTGATTGCACGCGTTGATTAATTCGGCACCAGGCCTAATTTAAATTGGTTCCTCGTTTCAAAGAAGTAGACTAAAGGTTTCAAAAACCACCACAAAAGAAATGCAGCCATGCAGCCAAGGAGGAACTGCAGAAGGCGATGCATGATGAGAAAGCTACAAAGAAGCAGAAAAAATGGGATTAGAGTGGCGTTACGAAATAATGGTTTCAGGGTTACGTACCGCTGCAGAAGCTTTTGTCCCTGCAATAGTGAGGCTGCGGTAGAGGGTTCGTTGCCCAAATAGAGCCGCATGCCGCGCATACCGTTCTGGAAATACTCATTCCAATCCAGGCGGTTCATATCGAAGTTATAGATTTCTCGATCCCGCGGGGTCATATCTTGCCACAGCCGATTCGTATTCTGCATGTCAAAATGATAGGTTCTACGGGAAAACGGTTCCAAAGCGATTATAGTTTTGTGAATCCTCTGGTATACTTTCACCAATCTTGGCTTGTTGCCGCTCACTAGAAGAGCAAAATCGATAAGATAGCCGGGCAAGAGGTGATAGAAAAAGGCCACGAATGGAAAGAGCCAACGAGTCGTCATGCAATGAAGGAACGGATACCATAACATTTTTGTGAGTGGATAGTTTAGGCCAAATTGCAGGGCCTTATCCCTGAAGTCACCATAGGTGAGAACATTCTCATCGCTCGAGGCAAAGTTGTAGATGGGGGGCAACTGCTGCTGCTCCTTGCGCTGTATAGAGTCCTGTGCTGTTTTCCGCAAAGCAGCCATAATAACATTGGCGCAATAGTCCACAGGCACCACAGAGATATGGGCCTTGGTGTCGAGAAGGCAAACGCGTAAGACACCATGTGCCACCCCGTAGGTAATGGCAATGGGTCCATACAGATTGTCTATCCAACCTGCTACGGGATCCTTAAAGGTGGCAATTACTAGAAATATGGGTAAAAGCGAGGGGTTACAAAAGTTCATTGAAAGGAGGTAAAGGGGCTGGAAGGTTGGTTCTGTACTCTCCCTCTGTCTATACATATAAATCTATACGCCCGACTGACCAGGATTTAAGTTTTAAAACAAACCTTCGTTGAGTTAAGCAAGCGCGCACTAAAAAATTGGACAAGTTGACCGTGAAGTGGGTGAAAAGGTCAAAGAATAGTTTGTATGGGACATATAAATGAGCTAAGAGGCTCTGTTTAAAGGACTAAAAAGAGTAATGAATGAAAGAACAAAAAGAAGAATGAATAGTGAAATGAATACAGCATGAATAGACGATTGAATACTTGAATGAAGAGTTAAATGAATTGATAAATAAATACAGAAAGAAATGGAAAAAATAAATACGGAACTGAATTAATGAACAGAAGAATAAAGAATAATAAATATAGCAATTTCAGTTGAGCATTGAGAGTAATAAACAAATTGAAGAGTAGATTAATGAATAATAGCTAATTATACTATAAATACAGAATTTGTATAATTTTCCAAACAAATTTTGGAACAGGACAGACAGGGGCATTGAAAATAAAAATTATCTGCTTGCTTTTATAAGACGACTTCATTTCATATTTTATGTTTTAAAACTTCTTCTTCTTTAAGGTTCTTTCGGTTCATGGTCAGAAGAATCCTCTATTATATCGTCCGAAACCCGAAAGTTACAAGCTATTGCAAAGCAGATTTACGCTTTAGTACCGACCCTCCCCTTATACTAAACCATCTGAAAGTCACTTACTAACTGCTGGTCGAAAAATGCAGACAGGCAGATCGCTTCCAATCCTTAAGACTGCATCTTCGGCAAGTGCCTTGGTATACGTATACGTGTTGGGAAACTTCCCCAGCAAAGCAGGTTCCATATTGTCCAACAGTTCGTCACTTACTTGCTCACTTATAGCCAGTACTTGCTCTGAATTGCAGGATAATTGTTCGGGATAGAATTCCTCCTTGACCTGATCCAGCATACAGTTGGAGAATGCTGTGGATATATGCATAAAAGCCTCCAGTTGAGACATCTGCTTGGCCAATTGCATCATGGATTGGGTGGCGCGTGTGTTAGTGGCCAATGCCACATGTAGAGGTTCGGTAAAACGCACCGTGGCCGCTCCATGAAACACCAATTGTACCTGACTAATTAGTAAAGCTCGATCCGATTCACTTAGGCCCAAGTCCGGCTCCAGACAATCACCAGTAATTGGATGGACTCGCTCCAGAGCTTGGGGTTTGTTCTTCAACAAAACTTCGAATAACTTTTAGCCTGATCAGCATCTTATGTTTGCTTGAAAATTAAGTTTCCGTTCACTTACCGCATCCTGCCTCCATAAAGTCATGCGTTGCTCAATGTCTTGACTTCGCTTGGATCTGATGAGGAAATATATGCGCGCCACTTCTGTTGTGCGCAATAGTTTCTCAATGACAACTAATAATAGGAACAAGAGGTTAAACCTTTTGATTTCAGTTGATGCCCCAGCTTGTTTACCCTTGCCCAGAAACCCAGTTCCGCCTGTTATAAATATGGTCTTGTTCTTATAAAATCCTTGTATTTCCGACTCCTTTTCTAATTTGGGGTGCTCAACTGAAGAATCCATGGTGAAAATCCGTTGATAGTAGCATTAATATGTCACTGACGCGAGCGTTGCTTAAATTAAGAGTGCTTCCGATGTTGTTTCGGTATTTATATCAAACATTGTATATAGGCGAATTGAGGCAAGGGGTCAGTGTGCGGCGACCAAGCTAAGTCCATGCACGATTACAAATTTTTGGGTTCGCCATTGTTACACCCATTATCAGAAGTACAAACGGGTATAATGAAATGGAGCAACGCGAAGTTGTACAATAGTGCACCACCTCTTCCTATTATATTTCGTTTCAAAATCAGTAAAAGTATTCAATTTCATCGTAGGGGGGTCCAGGGGTATTTGAAACTTCTGTTTGGATAGCCCAAACCGGGCTGGTTGAACGATAAGGGTTATTCCGATATGATATTTTTTTTACCGATAAATGCGATTATCGATATTTTAATAAACGATAAGTCGGAAATAATTACTATGGTAAATTGCAGGAGCAAATTGTCATAGCAAGACTGTCGATTTTGTTTTGCCCAAAGCTTATAGAAAAAACGAAATCTTCGGAAAATTTCGTTCAAAAACCATGGGTCTAAAATGAATTCCTCCATTCAACTTGATCCAGGTTCGGTACTACGGCATAGATTTTATTCTCTTATACGTTATTTCTTCGTAGGAGAGCGATTTCAAAGTTAAATAAATAAAAATTGTTGTTTTAAGTCCTGTTGGAAAAGAAGGAAAATCTTTGTGTTTTGCGCGGGCAAGAAATTCATTTTAGACCCATGGTTTCTTGGTGAGATTTTCTGCACTTATACCCTTTTTTCTTCATAGAAGTGCGATTTATACTTCTACTTAAAAAATATAAAAATTCTTTTCCCAGTACTGTTAAAAAAGACAAAATCCTTAAATATCTATAATATTTGAGATCGATTGGTACCGATTAGGAACTCATTTTGGATCCATGGGATCTTGGTGAAATTTTCTTAGAATTTTCCAAAGATTCCGTTTTTGCTATTCGCTATAATCTCTAGCTTTAATAATCTAGTTTCAGAAAATTAAGTCACTTAAATCATAAAGCTATCCCATTAGAAAAATAAGATACAACGGCGACTAGAAATGGTCATTTGGCGGTAAGAACGTTCCTTGAAATCTTTTCACTTTTATAAAGCTTTAGAAAATAACGATATATCGATGTTTTCTGGACCCGATATATCAAATATCGATATTAAAAATGTAGATTTTTGGTATTATCGATATTGATATTTTGAGAAATATCGACAACCCTAGCCGACACATACTTATTTTGATCGTTGGTTCCCAATAAGAACTCTCTCCCCCAATAGAAACTCCCCTGTACAAGTTATAGTCGACTGATCTTTCCTATGGCAGCTACTTATATGTCATACTCATCCGATTTGGATCAAACCTTACAGTATTATGTAGAAGCATACAATTTTAATAAAAAATAAGTTTGAAGGCGAAAGCATCACAAAACAACAAAGTCTTTCTCACGAAAACCAGTTTTATAATCAATCTTTCCCATGGCAGTTATATGATATAGCCATCCGAATTGTTTCCGACAAATGTGGAGCGTATTTACACCTAAACTCTTCGTGCATAGTTTGTTCAATATAGGCGATAGCATAGAAACAGACGGACAGATGGACATGGCATTTACAATTCAATGCCTATTTCAGACAGCTATAGCGTATAAGTCAGTGGGCGCTCGCACTTGTGTGTGTCATCCTTTATATAAAAAATTTAACTACAATGCGATACAGTACAAAGTACATTAAAGTGGAGATGCAACGGCTTTCTTACTTATTTTAATATGGATTTGACACCCGTCGGATTCGAATTAGTTTGTCTCAGTTCTAAACTTAACGACTTTAAGACTCAATTTTTTTCTCCAAGCTCAAAAATTTGTTCTTCAGTTTAGCTTAGTACTAGGTTGTTGAATATTTCAAAAAATATCTATATCGATTTAAATTTGTTGGTCGTGGCCATTTTATCTTCTTATTTTAACCAAATTTGATTTAATGTGAGTCATTGTGCGTTACAGAAAAAACAAACAGGTTTTGGTTTTGCTGGTATGGTACACATTTTTATTTGCAACACTAAAAAAATGTGGTTATTTTTTTAAAAAATCATATTTTTACCAACTATTAAAAATTCTTAAAATTTTTCGCTAATAAAAATCTTACAAAAAAAATAGTCGGTAGTCCTTTTACTTCTTATTCTTTATTTTTAGTTTTCTATATCATTGCGCTTTTAAATGTAACTACCATAAAAAATGTTGTATTTTTACATATCTTCAAGAATATTTCGGCGGTAAAATGTTAAAAATTTACAAAAAACGATATCGAAAATTAATATCATCGGAATCGACTACTGCTGGACGCTAATCTCCGAAGACAATGTGCCTTATAAGAGAAATTCAAACAGAATTTATTTTCCAACTTTTATTTCTGTAAATAGAAATAAAGACAATGTTGAATAATGTAGCATTGCAATGCAAATTTTAATATATTACATACTTATCTTATTGCCTTAAATAGAGAATAAGACCTAGTTAATACACTTGAGGAAGATCCAGTTCATCTTGTAATTGGCATTTTTTACCAACTTTGACCATTGATATCTTAATAACTTGACGTGCTAGAATAATTTTGAAAATTGATTTTTTTTCAGCTTGAAAGCCTCCGTCCGGTATCAAGCTCATTCCCAGGCCCGCGATGGCCCAATATTTGTTGAACTGTGTTATTGGCATGGTCTTATCCGAGAGTCTACAAGAAACGCATACAGTCGTAAAAAGTTTTGAAGTGTTAAAAATAAAATTTTATTAATTTTGCAAAAAAATTGTATACATATTAGAATTATTCTATGCCTGAGCTTATTAAATCCCCTCACTAGAAGCTAGAAAGCAGTCACAGTGGTATCTGAAGAAAACTAAATGTTTGCCTATTCTAAACAAAACGAGAAAGGCAAAGCTAACTTCCTTGTGCGAGTACTTGAAAACTTCTCAAGGTTAGGTTCGACCAAACGCAAACAGCTGAAAAACATTAAAAACCCATACCGTTTGTTTCGTAAAAAATCCATTTTTGCCGATCTGTATGGCAGCTACAAGAAGTAGCCATCCGATCCGGTCGGTTCCGACATATTAGCAGCGTGCAGACAAAAGAAGACTCTGTGCAAAATTTCAGCTCGATAGCTTCAAAACTGAGGGACTAGTTCGCGTAGAAACAGACAGACGGACGGACGGACAGACGGACAGACGGACGGACAAAGCTTAATCGACTCAGCTCGTCACGCTGATCAAGAATATATATACTTTATGTGGTCGGAGATGATTCCTTCTATGCGTTGCAAACTTCTGGGCAAAATTATAATACACTTTTCAAGTGTATAAAAATTCTTGAAAACTACACTTTATGTCCGATTTCCGCATTTAAGAGCTTGTTTTAAAGTAAATTAAATGGTTTTTACTGTCCAATTAAAAAACATAAGTTTTGTATAATTATGAATCTACAAGCGCTTTAATTTTGATAGATTTTCAAATTTGGCAAAAAAAAATTTTTTTTTCTCCATTTGAGCCCATAGCGTTAAGGGTACTGTATACATTCAGAAAATTTTTTTTTGGATTTTTTTTATTTGCTTAAACGTTCTATTAGGATCTTATAAACATCCTGCAAAACTTTCAAGCTTAAAGATAAAGATATAAACAAAAACAATTATTTTTTCCGAGTCTTTTATATGAAAATTGTTTTTATCCACCCTCGTATTTTTAGAAATTCGTATTTTTTTCCCTCTTTTGGTCAAAAACTTTATAAATATTTATAAAATGTTTGATATTATGGAAAAAAAATTTTTTGAAAAAAAAAAAAAATTTTATTTGGAAATTTTTGGAGATTTTATTTTTTACCATGTCTGGACGCACTTTGACTCAAATTTCTGTAGAACTGCTTAACCGATTTTGATAATCTTTTTTTTCGGTGAAAGTTAACACCCAAATGCACCAAATCCGATTTATATATTTATTAAAAATAATTTTTATTTCATTGAAAAGAGATGTCGAAACTTTAAATGCGTCTATCTCGGAACCACTTTTTCCAAAATGGTTGCAAAGATTTAAAGAGTACCTGTTGACCGATTTTCAAATTCTTTCCCTTAAATTGCTCCTAATACCCACCATTCTGGTGTGAACTAGGATATTTTTGATCGGTCAACAAATAACGGAGCTAGGACCAATACAGTGGGAAAAAATAGTCGATTTTCGAAATTTTGACTTTGAAACCCCATAACTCCCCCGATTATTGACCGATCCAAAATATCCTAGTTCACACCAGAATTACATCAACTCTTAATAAAACCCCGTCTTCAGTTTTATATTCAGATCATCCGTTCTCAAAAAATTTTTGCAACCATGGGCAATGTTTTAAATTTTTGGTTAACTTTGAACAGAAATACAACAACAACCGTAGGTACAACAACAACAACAAAAATTACTAAATTTAGTTTAACAGATTACCTATCCAATGAAAAAACCCGCTTCTTAATACCACTTATAGTTTTTGAGTAATCTATTTTTTCGTAAACCTTTAAAAAATGACACCTGAAGGTAGACAGTACCGTTAAAAGCACACTAACATCATTTTTGTTTTAGAACAAACTGTTTGGCCAAGTTTTGTCTATTTAAATTTGTTTAAATCATTAACATCGTTTGAAAAACAAAAAGTTATGAGAATTTAAATGGAGATAACTTTTTGAAAAATCGAAAAAAACGATTATCGATAATATCTCGATAACGCGTCGATAGATTTTTTTTTGACGATTTTCGTGATCAGCGGGCCCATTTACTTTAGAAAAAGTTGTTTTGGCGCTCTGGAGAAAAATACTGTCGAGCAGTGCAACTGCACACCCCTGGGTGGAAAGTGGGTTAGCATTAGCGTTAGCAGCAAATTCATTTACAAAGTTACACATAATAAAACATAAACAACGTAACTTTCAATATTTTGAAATCCATACAGTCGGAAAATTCACGGAAAACTGTTGTATGAAACTTTTATGTCCATCTTCCAATCAGATTCCAACTTGTTTTCAAAAACCAATTTAAAAATTCAGCTATCAGGAAAAATGGAAAATGGCCGCAAAAACTATTTTTTATCCGATTGGAGAATAGGGGTTTGGACCCCTATTTGATATAGACCATATAAACGATCTGCCCGATATGCACCAACTTCGTTGGTTTAAAAGATATTGAACTGCTAATATGGTTCGATTCGGCAAACTATTTCATACAGCTTCCATATAACTGATCTGTCCGATTTGCTCCAGCTTTGTTGTATTTTACGCTATTGAACTAAAATTCGGTTCGTACTTTTGCTTTTCTTTTATAAAGGATTCAAAATAACTTTTTTTATTTTTAATTTTTTGGCATCTTCCACATAGCAATTTCTAATTTATTCATAAATCCAATCTGACACAAATGATATTTCGTCATTGTTACTGCACCAAATATCGAAGAGATCGCTAGGAACAAACAAAAACGTCCTTGAATATTGTGGAATTGTGAGAAAAGGGGGACGAACGGGGAAACGGTGTTAATTTGTACAAACAGACATATGTACTTAGTTT
This sequence comes from Lordiphosa clarofinis, assembly GCA_018904275.1. NCBI lineage: Eukaryota > Metazoa > Arthropoda > Insecta > Diptera > Drosophilidae > Lordiphosa > Lordiphosa clarofinis. Next base: position 1,065,336 of record JAEIGQ010000072.1, on the reverse strand, counting down.
TTGTGGGCAGACGTTGGGTCGTTAGTTATATTCCACGAAACACAGGGGACGCATGTTAATTTTCTACAAAAATACACAAAATTTGGACATTAGACACAAATCGAAGATTAAGACTTTACATAAATGTACTATATACAGCGAATACTAAATACTTTGATCTTAAAATTACATTATCATCTTGTTTTTATTTTCACGCACAAACGTAAACAAAATGATAGTGGTATTCCTGAAAGTGATATGCTTTTGATCTGCTTTCGATTTGATTTCGCGAAACAGCTGATCGCAGCTGTTCCATACAAAATGAGCAGTTTGCCCAGAAAATGTAAGGAAATTAAGGTAATACTAATTGATTTCGCGAAATCAGCCTCGAAGCTGATTTCGACTTGCTTTCGTTTTAGTGTGACCGCTCTCAAAGGAGAAATGGCTCCGCGCGCATGGTGTTTGTTTAAATTTTGTTGTGATTTAAATATAAAGAACGTTGTAAATTATTTTGCATTCTATATTTCAGCAATTAATTGATAATTATTTATTGCATCTTAGTCTGCATACGAGACTACTGAAAACAAGGCCCTCGGCCTAAAGCGGACAGAGTCATAAGTGCGCGAGTTCTTGAAGCTTTTACTTGACGTGGTCAAAGATGTTCGGGCTTACATATTTGCACAGCTCTCCTAGAAGGTTCGAGGTTACAAATTCTTCCATTATTTTATCCTGCCTCTTCCTCTTTGGATCTGTCAAATTGCATCAGTCACTTTCTGTGGCCATAAGCAAATACATAATTAATTGAATTCACCTTAGTAAAATTACAAACTTCTTAGAACTACATATTCTGCCCACATACTATTGTTAAAGAAGATTAAAAATTCAATTTTACATTTTCATTTGTAATTTTTTGGCTTTCCCGCCATTGTTTAAATTTTACGCCAATTGAAAGCAAATCAAAATGAAATTAGGGTCGTTCCACCAACTGCTTTGCTTTTGCTTTCACGAAAGCAAATCAAAAGCAAATCAACTTTCAGGAATACCACTAATGTGTTATTAATTGTAAGCAGCTGATCGATTGTGTTCTTTTGAAAGCTTATAAAAAGCTTCAGTGAAGCTTTTATAGTTTTTTTATTTTAATTCTTTATATGTATGATGTATTAACTTTAAGAATTTAAAGTCAAAAATACAAAACATTGACATACATTTTTCGACTTTATGCCAAAAAAATCGGCCTCTTGGATCGGCAACTGTCGGAAAATTGCTGGGGATTCAAATTTTAAATTTATTATTTTTTTCAGATTTAACTTAGTTCATACTAAAGTGTAAAATATAAACGATTCAGTCACTTTAAAAATTTTTGTTGCATATAAGTTAATTATGGAATTTTTCTTGCCAAACGAGTCACTGTGATGGCTGAATATGTTTTTAAAATTAATCATTTCGCCAGCCCTGGACTATCGATAACGATAGCCAAGTTGCATGTACTTGTTGCTCTGTGGTGTAATTTGAATAAATTTTATTTAATTTTGTTGTGAAACAGGCAAAAATAGAAACACGCTGCACTTAACACTTGTACAATTTGAACATAAATCAAATCTATTGTCTCAGAGCAACTTCCAGCAGCAGGTGAAACATCTGAAACAATGTCGCTGCCCGGCACGAAAGCCACGACTCCCACGGCTACACACGCTGTCGTTGATGCCTTGGAGTCGTACATACAAAATCAAAATCTTTTGGGCGAAATAGCTGAACTAGATGAAATGTTGGTGGATCTGGTGGAAATGCACAGACATAATTTGTTGGCCCTAAAGCGTGTGCTGCAGTGCATCCACAAGCTGTTACAGAGCAATAGCAAATATAATGTGCGTTTTGGCTCCAAGATTTTTCACAAACTGATTTCGGTGGCCATTGCCGACAGCCGAGAGGACTCGGGGCCACATCGTCAACTGGTGGCCAATGTCTTGTTGTGTATTCAATTGCATGCACGGAAATTTCCTAGAGTGGATAGCAAGTTCCTGCTGCAACAGCTCTGGTCACTTAGTCTGAACAGCGAACAGCAGCCGCATGCAGCCCAAATCTTGGTCCACCTTTTTGATGATTTTGTTAAAGAACTGGGGCTGGAATGCTGCACTCAAGTAATTAGCGTGATGCAGCATCTGCTGCAGTCTGAAGTGCGTGAGGAGCGCAAATCCGCTTACTTTATCATGCGAAAGCTGTTGGGGATAGTAGAGAGAAGTCCGGAAGTGCTCCAGGCCCTCGGATGCAGCCAACAGCAATGGGCGGCCTATGTCACGGTTATGGAAAATCTAGAGGAGCAGCAATCCCATTTGGTTTTACCCACTTTAAGTACACTTTTGCCAAGGCTATGGGCCAACGGTCATCCCCATGAGCATTGGATGACCTGGTTACGTATCTTATATGCTCGCCTGCTGCAGGATAACAATATATTGGTGTTGCGCTGGAACCTCAAGTATTTTCTCACCCATTTCACTCAGGCTCAGCTAATGCAGCTGGATCTGCTGACCGAGTTCCTAGTGGCCACCAATAGAACTCAACTGTACAATGTGGAAGGCGATGTGTCGCTGCTTGATTTTTCTTTGGATACATTTGTAAAAGATTCAGGTGTATTACTGGAAGCCATGGCCAAAGTAATGTGGCACTGTGTACCGCTACTCTACTGGCTGCAACTGATCGATCCAAAAAATATACCTTTGATGGCTAAGGAAGTGCTCTTCGAGCTTAGTACGCGGGTACGCACTCTACAGAATACCACACTAAGGCGACCCGCCAATCAACGTATCTTTGAGTTGTTCGAGGTAAGTGAAGCGAAGCAAGTCCATTGTCCAATTTAATGCCATCAAGTCTCAAATCTCTGATTGAAGATAATATATAGCATATACATGAAGAAAATATACAGGGCATAACACATTTTAATTGAGATTTTCGATCCTGAACCCTGAATGAATCGGTCCGATCGGTCCTATGACAGGATAAGATATAGTTATCTGATTTGGACCAAAATTTATTTGAAAGCAACAAAAAAGTTTATCGCAATAGGACCCGAAAAGGTTCCAATGGTTCCTATAGTCATCCAATCTGGGCAGTAAAAAATCGTTTGCAAAATGTCTGCTGAAAAGCTTTAAAACTAAGGGACTACACACGATGCGCTTCAAAGAAAATTAGTTTATATCGGGTTCCAGGACTTTATTAGAGAACATTTTGTGAGAACATAATCCGATTGAATCAAAATCGTATCTAATCCCTTTTTCGAGATATTCACAAAATTCTTTGATAAAATTATTTAATTCGTTGTACTTTATATTAAACTACTAATAAAATTAACAGCATTCGAATTTTAATTTAATTTTTTATGGTCTGCAAACTGATTCATCCACCTATTTCCCTATTCCTTATTGTTTTTTACTATTAAGCAATTAAAAAATATGTAAGACTAGCTGAACCCGCTTCAACTTTCTTTTAAGAAATTTTGGTGTTTCATCTTGTAGACAGTTACCAAACCAAATTTTCTAGGTGCTCGAAAATTTCGGAATTATATGTTAGTCTTTGCCAGTCAATTAGATTTTGAAAACATCGGGACCAGCGTTATTATATGAAGACTGTGCATTTCAGAGCAGCATCAGCACTCTTCAATTATAATTCAAATCAATCCATCTTCCAACGCTCTTCACTCTTCCCCCTCCCCCCTCATTCTAACACATGTAGCAGCTGTCATCTGTCACGAAATAAAATTTGAAATATGGTCAACATATTTTCAGCGCAATCGATGCGATTAGTAGGTGGATGAGGCTTTTCGCAATTTGTTTTTAGCTCAGAGAGTCGTTCACTGCTCTCTCTATCTTAGATCTGTAGGATAAACAGTTTTTGCTGTGGTAATCTGTAAGTCTTAAAAATTTGAATGGAAGGTGTAAATGAAATCTGTGGTTACTAGATCATTTTTGATTGAATCGACTTGGCACTGAGCTTTCGGTTTTAACTGCTTGAGCAGTTGCACTTTTACTGATCGAGGATCTAGTAACCGTAGATATAAGTGTCACTTTCCATACAATCTTATTAACATAGAGTACAATCGTTTTTACGAATACCGAAGTGGAATTGAGAACAGGCCTCTAGGCTCTACGGCTCTCTAGCTCTTTGCATTATTGTAGGTGTGACCGTATATTTTGAAGACAAAAATTTCGAAAATAAATAATTTTACAACACTTCACATCTTATCACTTTCACGCTGATTGTAATATCCTTTTTTCGTAGAGTAGAAAGGGTATACTAAATTCGTGCAAATGTATGTAGCAGGCAGAAGGAATCATTTCCGGCAATATATAAAGTATATGTATTCTTGATCAGTACCAACAGCCGAACACCTAGATCTCAGACTATAATAGATAGAGCCATAAATTTGTTGCATGTAGATGTATACCGTAACCATATGAAGTTTGCTTCAGATTTGGCATATTCCTCCTCCTTCTCCTTCTAACTGCAAAAAACTGTCAGAGTCACAGATTCTAATTCTGATCCTAATATACATTAATTTAGGCCCAATATCTATCTATCCTGTAAACCATAATAACATCCGAGCAAAAACACCGAAAATATGCAAATGCGCCGCCCCATTTATTCAATCGAACTTTCAAAAAAAAGGAGGCCTATCGAAAAACGTAATAGGCTAATCACACTGAGCACATCTCAGCGGAACGCATGGAATTTTTTGAAGATGTGAAATAGCGATTCACACGGACAACATCTAACATAAGAGTACCGAGAAGAGCTTGTGTGTTTGTAAGAGCTAGTAAAATCCGACTTTTATACGTGCAATTCGTTTGCATATTTATATTTTATGCTTTTATAATTTAGAAGCGGCCTGGCATGTTTAATGAGTACATTTGGATGGAGCAATCGACATTCTTAATGCTTGTCAACAGGCTTGCCTCAAGTGGACCCCAGTAAAAATGTTGGCTATACAGCTCCTACAACGGGGCCTTCTCACGATCTCTTGGCGTGTGTGCTTTAAATTTTTCGCACAAGAGAAAGGGACTTACAGTTTAACGCCGGATCCGAACGGCAAAGTTTGCGAATTTGCTTTTTCATGGCTAGTTACTTCACAGCTGGCGCCAATAGCTGGTGAAGGTGACCGTATGTGTAAAAGCTATTTTCTAAAGAAAGAAAAAAACTTTTATTATTAGATGTTCAGAGGCGGAAACGAACCCACGACCTCCCGCTAAGCATATTACGCAGATCTTTTTGATGCTCCGTTTGAAACTCCATCCGCTCACTCGCCATGCTCTCAAACGAAGCCTGGTGGTCAGTCTTGAAGTGATTTGCTGGTGGCCTTTGCTTTTGCCGTTGCTTCCAGAAATTTGGATACCACAATTCGCCAGCTATGGGAGAGATTTGCAAGAAGGTCAAAGCATGTACATTATTATATGTCTGTTCATCTAATTGGGTTAATAAAACTTACCTTAATAATACAACGCCTGTTCATCGCAATTGTTAGTATGGAATTATTGACATATTTGAATTAATAATGCATGTTGTACCATTCCCTTTTGTTGACATTGTTTCTGTTTCGCAGTGAATGACAAATTTTTAGTGGTGGACCAATAACTATCGTGAAATTACTGATTGGAACGCTGTAAAAAAAGAACTTCCCCAGAAGATATTGGAATGATGATACAATTTTGGCACGGGAAAAGCTTATGGAACATCTTTGGTAATGATGTTAGATGTCAGATGTGCCTCAGTGTGAATAGCCTATAAAGTTAAAAGTATGAGAAGCATGTCAAGCCGCACGAAAATATAGCTTAGGCCGTAGAAACCACATTACTTGGTGCAGGGTATTTTGCAGGCGGGGCAGTCGACTGCAACACTTTTACTTGTTATATATATATAGATTATTTAGGTAAAAAGTAATAATGGTTATAACTGACCTGCTGACGCTTTAGGAATCAAACAGCAAAATTTAATTATAAAACTTTTCTCTTAAAGGTCACCATCAACAATTTGTCTCTGGGCGATTATATGGTCTTTATTGAGTCACTATTTAATACCAGCGATAAATATTTTGAGGACTATATACGTCTTATAAACAAAATTGATCAATGCGAAAATATTGGAAAAGATATTGCGTTCCTTAACAAACGTGGTTATGAGATTGTGGCTCATTATCCTCAGCAACTTTATCATCATGAGATATTTACAAAAATTTTAAAGCAATTGCAAAAGTTGCCCAAAGCCCAACATGGTTGGTGGCGCCTCTTTCCTGTTTTCCTTTTAAATAACCCTTGCTTGAGTGAGGAACATAAAAGAATATGTCTACATTTCTATGGCACTGAGTACCAGGTGGATACTTCCTTACTTATGAAAGTTACAAGTCTGAAGGGATTACAAATGCATCTGCTTGATAAATTGAATTGTAAAACAAAAGAGGAGAAATCGTTTATTCTAGAAACATGTGTGGATTACTTTGTGATGGATAATCTCAAGGAATGGAAACAATTGGAGGAGCTTCAGTTAAACCCCATGGAACTCTTAGATCAGGGGACAGAGTGTACATTTCATCACTTGGCCAAACTATTGGGAGCACATAACAAACGATTAGAAAATGATAATGTGCTGCCTGCTTTTGTGGTTTCATTAAAGCAATACTCAAGCTCAAAGGAAGCGTAAGGAAATCATTAATACAATATGACTAATATATACTAGAAACAATTTTTACATTTTTTTTATAGTACCGAAGGAATTATGAAGTACGCAATGAAACATCTTACCGAAGAGGAATATGATAAGCTTACATCAGACTTAATCATCAGTTGTGGAACTGAAGCCACAGTTAAGTCCGAGTTTCTGATTATACAAGGTATACTTTTTGGTGAGATTACCACGGGAGATGCACGGTAAGGCAAATTTTAAATTCAATAGATAAACCCCTCAGAAGCGATTTGATCAAATTAAACATGATTGCTTCTAAGTTTGCTTCTTTTCTCAAGGCTGCAAACCCCTAATATTTTGCAGAAGGTTCGGTTCAGGGGTTCGAACCCGTTGTAAAGTCTAAGGTTCGGTTCGCGGGCCGGTTCTCGGACAATTATTCAAATTTACAACATAACAAGAAGCAGGGCTACAAGACTATCATGTTTCGAACAGTGTGAAGGCAGCGTAATAAGCATTATATCTTCTAGGAGCTGTTGATCTATTCTAGCTCTTATATCAGAAAGATAAAACTTTACTAATGAATAGGCCTGTTTAACTGATACCTGAGTCCTCGTTTATTTTTTACCTTTTCTAGATTTTAAAACATTTATCCATGTATTTTGTTTTGTTGTATTATTGTGGTGTCAATTGGGGTTGTTGTTCGACCGTCTTCCCTTCCTGCAGTCATAACACTTTATGAATCAGGTTCTCTCCTACGCGTTTCGACAAATATATTGCCTTCTTCAGGAAGTCTGTACATTTTAATAAACATGAAATCCATGTACGTTCTCTGGGGTAATTTTCTCAACATTATATATTACCGATTATTTACAGACTTAAAATTCATTATGTGATTATCAGGTCTATTCTCAATTCCACTTCTGTCTTCGTATATGTTTTTGAATTGGCCATTTTACTTTTACAAATTTATGTGGAAGGTGGCAAAGAAATCTGTGGTTTCTAGATCAAGGCTTTCTGTTTCTACGAATTGAATTCTTTTGGCATTGAACTGTCTGTTTCAACTGCTTCAGAAATTCCGAATTTACTTAAACCGGATCTTTTTACTGTTGATTTGAGTAGTAAACCTTATTGACCCAGAGCTCAACATACAATCGTTTATACCAAAACCGAAGTGGAATTGAGAACAGGCCTGTACGGCTTTCGTAAACTTCCTTTCTTGGTAATCAGACGTTGAGTCGTTTGAAGTTATATTTGGATAACTCTCATTAAGAATGTCTTGCTGGAGCGTCTGCATTCTGTAATGTGCTGCTTTACAACTTATTTGTTTGGTCAGAAGTTACCTATCTTGGGTCTAGAAGCATTGCAGCAAACATTGGTACTGAGCTCATAATATAAGAACGTTTATCGAGGCATTTAGATCTTTATAAACAATATTTTGCTAAAGAATTTAGAACAATTGCTCGAAATAAAAAACAAACATAATAAAAATCACTTGGTAGTAATTGTGAATCCTGCAGCTTTGCAAAAGTTTTATAATTGGCCGTAGCATTAAACAGATATTTTTAACTTGACTGAGTTCCATCGCGTCTAGCACTGTTTTTTTACAAAGTGCGCGTTCTCTGCTAAAGTAAAACTAAACTTCCTTAAAACAATCGAACTGTTATTATAGAGTCCTCCAGGTAATCTATTCAGGTCATCGTTCAAAGCAAGAAATGCTTTTAATTCAAATGAGCAACCTATGTCAACATTTCATTCTTCATACATAGTTGCCTTTGCAGTTATCATTTAAATGTGCTCCATATTCGCTCCATTATTGACGTCGATAGTATAAATCTGAACCAGAGAAATGTCGAAGGATTGAAGAACTTTTTGAATGATACAAGTCAGATTACCTAGAATTTGCTTATTTCCCTGGAATAACTACTTAATTTTGCGTACCGAACCTAATGTTTCGAAATAGTAGTCCGGTTCGGGTTCAGGTTTGAGCTGTCAAAAATATTAGGTGTTCGGTTCACGGTCCGGTTCGTCGGACCCAAAAAACCCGAACCGAACCGGTTCTTAGGGGTTCAGTTCAGGACCGGTTTACAGCCTTGTCCTTTTTAGTTTAGCTTTAATGGATCTTTTATCCCAGTGAATCAAGATTTTCAAGGTTTTCTTTTCATTTTTTCTTTATTAGTTAGTTAAGTTATTAGTTAAGAAAAGTTTCCTCTAAGTCAACAAATATTTAATCCCAATTTCATTTTATTCAACAGAATTGAGGCTGCTTACGCGCATAAAATAATTGGAAATTGTTTTCCCGATGTGAAACTACGCGACCGGTTTATATCCATGGCTACCGAACAATCTGATCAAATTATATCCAAACTATTATTGATGAATAATGAACTGTCTAAGAAGAAACCACGTTATTTTGAGAATTCCAAGGAGCACAGAATTAAAATACGCATTGCTCGAACTCTATTAAAGCTCGCATTTGATGTACCTGAAATTCGCTGGTCGGATCAGTTGTGGGAAGCATTATTAGAGCCGAACAATCAACTCAATATCAGCTACATGTACGAGAGTCTTGTGGCTAAACTGTTGCCCAGCTTCGATTTGCTGTTGGATCGTTTGCGAGTGTTGGCCACCCTTAAGCCAAGTCAGCAGGTGTCCCTTATTTCGGTCGTTCATCTGTATTGCGTGTGGCAATGGCAATCCCAGGGTAGCCTTGATGCAGAGAGACTACAAAATGTCATGAGTGCTCTTCTGCCCCACACAATGGGAGCACATTTTCAAACCCGTCTACTGGCCCAGTTAGTTTTGCACAAGCTGGCCGTATTGTGTGATAAGAGCAGGTAAATTGTAATTGATTTCTTAAACATGGACGCGTATTTCATTAAACTAACATTTAAATAGACTCGACCTATCGATTGCCAGCGCCTTAAGAACCTCCATAGAAGCAACTCTAGAGGATAAGTTGATTGAACTACAAAAGGATCCACGCCTTATGCTAAGCGAAATGCTACAGCGAGATTCTAGATTATGTGACGCTATTCTTTACATGTCAAATGCTCCTTTCGATGAATATAATAATGAATTTTCTATTTCGGATAAGCTGGAAATGGCAAGAGCTGCCTTCAAAGCGAAAAGAAAAACATCGGCGGTTGATCCACCATCATTAATCCTAACAACAAATGACAATGTCCAGCGGAAAATGAATCCGATTAACGATTTATATCTGGCCACCACAGATACGTCCGCAGATCATGAGCTCATCGTAGTGGCCTCTTTAATTGATAAGTTGCCAAATTTGGGTGGATTGGCCCGTACCTGCGAGGTGCTTGGCGTTAGAACATTGATAATGGCCACCAAATCGGATGCATTAAAAAGTGATTTTACAAATTTAAGGTAGATTCGCTTAAATCAATACATTTCAATGTATTAATTTTCCATTACTTGATAGCATGACTGCGGAAAAAACGTTGAACATAATGGAGATCAAGCCTCTAGTACTGGACGAATTTCTGCTTGAGAAACAAATGGCGGGCTACAAAATTGTAGGAGCTGAGCAAACAGCGCATAGCTCGAGTTTTTCCAACTTTAAATTTCCCAAGAAATGTGTTTTATTATTGGGGTAAGTTTTTTTTTTTTACCGAGCAATTGAACTGTAGAGAATGATTGAAATTTTTGCTTACAGACATGAGAAACATGGAATTCCCGTGAACCTGATTGGATTTCTGGATCATGCCGTTGAAATACCCCAATTTGGTATGGTGCGTTCCTTAAATGTTCATGTGACCGGATCACTTTTCATTTGGGAATACTGCAAACAGCATATGGCAAAATAGTGAACATTATCTTCAGCGAAAATCCAATGGAGGGCAGTGCACTAGTGATGACCCTGAGCGCCTCTTTGGAAGGAAGCGTCTCGCCATGGCTTTCGCAAATTTGTTACCCAACAATGAGGAAAGCCCGTTCCTTATTGTTTTAATTCTGGAGCTCAATGCAAGCTGATCAAAGAGAGTTGTGCAGAAAAATTTTCTGGGAAAAGAATTACTATTTTTAGTGATTCTGAGAGGCATTGGAGATAATCCTGCAATATGCAGGATCAAGTCAAAATTGATCAATGCCCGATAGAACTATTATATTATGTAATTAGTAGAAGTAGGATTTAGAGCTTCCATTGAGATTGTTAAGTTTGAAATTTACAAAACCAAAACTGCATCAAATCGGGCAATGAGACCATTTTACTTTTTGGAGTACCGGCACGCAATTTAGCCAAATTCCTCCAAATTCTGTTCTACGCAACAAATTGCCTTACAACTGATTGCGAAAGGCGCCAGTCGAGCAAATGGCCGGTTGAGACTGGTCTGACAATTAACAGTACATCAAATCGTGTAACAAAATAAAGCCCGTTGGAATTGTTAATTGGGAAAGAGGCAAAAACTTTTAGGAATGATGACTATTGGAAGTGAAAGCAAAATTGATAGGGACCTGACAAGAATTCAATCCATTGAAAACCCTAACAGAAACGCCAAATACGTTAAGACTAGGTTTGACAGAAACAAAGTAAAAATTGATTGGCCATCATGTTCTACTAGGCTGCAGAAAAAAAAACAAAGTTGGATCCCAAATTTAGTGATACCCTTGAGCTTGCTATAGCCTGAAATTCTCGATGACAGACTAATACCAATTAAAGTGGCCGATTTACGACAAGCGCTACATGAAATTATGCGCAAAATTATTAAAAAGCTTTACCAAATACGATCGTATGGGAGCGAAACTGAAAAGAAGAATTTGGACTAGTAAAACTATTTTCGACCGAGTCAAATTCTGAGCATATCGATCCAGATACAGTGGCACACGAGAGTGCGAATGACCTGCAGCGATACTTTGTACTGCAACAGACTGTCGTCAAAGTTTGGTTACATAGTGCTTTAAAACTGTTATCGGAGGAGATACCATATGGATCCGCTCCACGTTTGCGCGCCGGACAGACGAGACGTAGACTCGTCATACGTCACCAAAAAAACCAAAAAGAAGATATAGTAGATTGGCCGATGATACTCTTTTATTATGCTCTTGCTTGATAAACTAAAACTGAAATTAAAGTAGCCTTTAAAAAATTTCCACAAATAAAATTTTGAGTATTGTTTTTTTGATAGTATTTTTCAAAGTTAAAGGTCTAAACTCAGATGAGATAAAAAATTAGTTCGGCACAGTATTTTCAAAGCTGTACAAAACTGTTTCTATTCATGTACTAAACTAAAAATTTATCTGATCTGAGTATAGGCCCTAAGGAGTATTACCTTCCGATAGTATTGAAAAATATCAGAACAAGTACAGGTTCCCCAATAATCGCATTTAAAAAGAGTCAAAGTGTCATGGTTCGGAATTGCTAGTTTTAAATGCTCCGGTTTCTTATGTAATTAGCGGTCTTATTACCATGACCTTACAAAGCGCTTATGGCAAAAAAAAAATTTGGGCCTATTGAAACGTTCTTATAAAACACGTAACCATAAATATTTTATTCGCTGGAAAATGTTACGTAATTACAATTTTGAGAAAAATGGTTCCAGAAAAAAGTCTGTAATAAAACACGTAACCATAAAATACCAGCTGTGAAAAGGTCGAAATGAAACCTGTGAAGTGACTGAGTAATTGAACCATCTCACCTGACGAAACCATCATAGGTAGAATTTATTTGACTTCGGATTCGTGTTTACTGGGTCCTAATTAACCTCTAAATAAAAAACTTCGTGCAGCGCGGCGTAAAATTGTATAATCTTGACTATATATTTTTTATCATTGGCCATCTATGGTGTTTATCGCGGTATTGTCAAATTCATGTCAATGTTATTAGGCGAGAGTTGTTTGATGGCTCGCGGCTTACGAGCTGTGGCTCACGACGTGATGGACAATTTCTGAAAACAGATTCGCGTTTAGCTCACGAAAATTACCTAGAATCAGCACCAACGTTTCAATATACTGGAAAAAGTCTAATTTTGTTGCCTAAACATGCTGTTTATTCTATGGTATTGCTCGATGGTCCTTAGAATGAAAAATATTGTCCAAAAACCGCACTCCTACAGTTACTCGTTGTACACAAAGGCAATTTTTCTGAATTCTGTGATAAATATAGAAATTGTAAGTGCAATTTGATTTGCATTTAGGACTTTAAATGACATAAAAAACCTGCCCATAAATTTATTTATCAAATTCAGAGTGCTACATTTTTTTCACCATTAAAACTAATCTTTGGTTTCTTTAGAGGATCATTACCACAAGAGACCTCAATACGAGTGCAGCCACACAGCATAGGACAAATTGCAGCGACAGGTGCAAGATATACAGTCTGGAATCAATTACAATATAACTTTCTTTGAAAAATGCGGTGAAGTATTGAATACCCACCGCTTGTGACGTTTGCGAGCCGGCTCCAGGGACTCTGGGGTTGGAGGTTCTTTGGCCAAATATAATCTGATGCCCAGTAAAGCGTTTTTGAAATACTCATTCCAATCCAGATGATCCATATCGAAAGTGAAAAGCTGACGATCCTCTGTAGACATGCTTTTCCACAGCTGTTTGGTGTTACGGTTGTCAAATTTCCAGTTGTTCGTACTGAAAGGTACTATCAATTCGTAGCCTTCGTGAATTTTTCGGTAGGTCTTCACCATACGCGTTTTCTGACCTCGTAGATAGAGTAAAGCATCGATAAGATAACCGGGAAGCGTGTGGTAAAAGAAGGCAGTTAGGTGAAACAACCAGGGAGTTAGAATACAGATCATGAACGGATACCAAATCGCCTTGTTTAATGGATATTGATAGCCATATTTGTGTACTTTGTGCGAGAATGCCCCGTTTAACATTTGATTCTTTTCGGTGGTTGTAAAATTGTAGATAGTAGGGATGTGCCGTGGGGCATTTTCCTGGGCGGTTTTCCAGGCAGCAGATAAAACCATACTGGCGCAATAGTCGGCGGGCACAATGTTGCTTGGTTTCTTCTTGCATGCTTGAAAGACACGAATCACTCCATGGCCGCAGCCGTAAAGTAATCCAATGGGTCCGTAAAGATTATTTATCCAGCCTGAGACCGGTTCCTTGTAAGTGGCTATGACTGTGGAAAGAGGATTAATACAATGGCATCACAACTGAATAAGTGAACTTATACTCTTTGTTTTTTTTGTTCAGTTGTTCATAAATTTGTAAATTTATTCTGTTATGTCAAAGCTCCAAGGTTCTCCAACCTGAGGAATTCTTGGTCTATGAAATGTGATTAATGGGACTCAGAAATGATTTCTTAGTCGAACTTCTGGCATAAACGAATACATTCTGGAATGCTATAAAAATCTTATTAAAAAAAAAATGAATAACTTAGCAAACGGAACAGCTGCATCATGAAGATCGTATCAGCGCACAAATGAACAACTGAACAAAATAGAACAATTGAGCAACCAAGTGATTCATGTGAAAAACTGTACGGTCATTCAAATAATACAACGTAGCGCAACTAGAAGTGCTATTGGCTATTTTTGCATTCATTTATTCATATAGATACTTACTAATCACTGGTCGAAAAATGCACACCGGTAAATCGCTTGCCTCCCGCAGTATAACATCCTCTGCCAAAGCCTTGGTATATGTATAGGTGTTGAAATACTTTCCCATTAAAGCAGGAGCCATCTTGTCAAACAGTTCATCACCTAGCAGATCACTAAGCCCCATAACTTTCTCGGCGCTGCAACTTAATAGCTCCGAGTAAAATCTCTCATGGATCTCTGAAACCACACAGTTGGAGAATGCCGTTGAAATATGCACAAAAGCCTCTAGATGAGACATCTGCTTGGCTAGCTGCACCAAAAATCTTGTAGCTCGCGTATTGGCGGTCAATGCCACATGAAGAGGTTCATTAAAGCGCACCGTGGCAGCTCCATGGAGTACCACTTGTACTTGACTTATTAGTAGAGCTCGATCCGATTCGCTCATGCCCAAATTCGGCTCTAGGCAATCACCTACAATAGGATGGACTCTATCTAGAGCTTGTGGTTTCGTGGCCAACAGTACGTCAAACAACTTTTGATGAAAGAGGATGGATTACAACGTTTGTCCATATTTGCAAACGTTGACTTACCGCGTCCTTTCGCCATGCATCCAATCGTTCCTCTATGGTCTTGCCACGCTTGGATCTGATCATTAGATAGATGCGTGTGGCATCTGTGGTACGCAACAGTTTCTCAATGATAACTAAAACACAAAGACTGTGGAGTACTTCGAATCGTTTCAAATATTTTGCATACCTCTGCCAATAAATCCAGTTCCGCCTGTGACAAAGACGGTCTTGTTCTGGTAAAAACTTTGTATTTCAGACTTCATTTTTTTAGACTTTACATGTGCCGTTGTCGCGTTGGTTAATTTAAATGTACTGCCATTGGAAATTGGCACAGAATTTATACCAAATGTAGCTGAATGATAAAAATTAGAATTTGCTTATAATGCATTTTCTGTATTCGAACTACATGCAATAGTTCGGACTCAAAGAGAGGCGCTCATGGTAGTGCTTAAGTTTTATTCTGCTTGCCAGTGGCGTAGATAGCTTTTTGCGGGTTAAGGCGTTGATTTGTTCCTTTCATATAATTGGTTTATTAATAAATTGGATGAAAGAGTTGTACGAGTAACTTGTTTTATAAAACTTTAAGTCCCTGCCGCTCTTATGTACAATTAGTAGTATTAAAACAGACAGAAACAAAAAGAAAAGCAATATTTTAGGTTAGGTTGCGATGGCTAAGAGCGATAAGTCGCTTTATGCTACATTTATTTCCTATGAACCCTCTTTAACACTGAGTTACTGAACCATTGTGTGGATAGAATAAATTTGAGTAGAGCTGGGATCTCTAACCCGGATGTCCCTGAGAAGTTGAGTAGCATAGGTTGACCAAGTGTCCTAAGTCCGCTTCTATTCGGGGGGTGGCAATGGCAAAAAGGTGTTGTATCGATTTCTCCTCTTCTTCGTCGCCATTGGCATCCCTATCGTGCTCTTCTCTAAAAGGAGCTCGATGGTGCTACCTATTCTGGCCAGTTGGGTTCTCTTTCAGAGATGAGCGACATTCCGTAAATGTTTTAGCATTGTTGGTATCTGAGTCAAGTGCTTTAAGAGCGTTTCCTTCATTGACCGTGAGTGTGCTAAAGCAGGTGGCAGCTTCCTGGATGGCTACCTTCTACAGTGCCTTCTACGAGGGCGGAACGTTAAGTTCAAATCTAGGTTGGGAGAGAAAACGTCCCCTCCTACTTTTTCGTCGAGCTTAAAAGCTCTGCTATGGGGAAGGTTGTCCCAATCGTTTCGGCTTGGGATATAGACATCGTATAATTTGTCGAACGTAGTTTGTGGTATACAGTAGTCGGTAATTAATGGTACACCCGTTTGGTATAGGAGTATGGATTATTGCAATAAAAAATTCAAAGGTAAACAAGGCACCGAGCGAAGAGCGAGTTCCTGCGAAGTTTTTCGAGCATGCGCCTGAGTCCTTTATAAGCTGTATTACAAATGAGTATACAAGTCTTATTTCAAAAGAAGTATTATATTTCCCATTAACAAGATAGGCAACCACGGGATATCCTTTATAAACGTCCAAGCTAAAATCCTCTCATCAGTTCTGCTTACCAGATCGGAGAAATGGGTCAATAAAGACTTAAAGCTTAGCGAATTGCAATTTTTAATTAAGGCAGGGATATTGAACTGTTGACTTCATATACGTGCGCACATCCATCGCAACCTCCGCCCTATAAGCAAGTAAAAAACTTTATTGCTGTTTTGTGGACTTTAAAGCCTGTTTTGACAGCGTAATCAGAAGAAGCCTTAGATAGAAATTGAGCAACCTCAATGTGTCATACAAAATTATAAGAGTGTGGAGAAAACTTATACGATTATCACTGCCAAAATTAGTTTTTTTTTCCCAGATTTTATTCCCATATATGAATACTTTTTCACGATATATTTTTATTTATTTGCGTTAAATTATTAATTATTGAATAAAATCTCACTATTATTACGAGCTTTGGGAATGCTGAGACCTACTTTTATTCATTTTGCCCTTTTAGGGTCTGACCTATTGCCCATTATAAGAAGTTAGAAGATAAGTTTCTTGGATTTTTTCGCTCTGTTCATTTACGACTTAATGAAGGGATTGATCACCTTAATCCCTCCTATCAACGCCACTGGGGCTAGCTTATGGGAACTGAGTGGCATTAGCATTTGTAAGCGTATAAAATAATGGTATTGTCAAGTAATCGACTGCGCGTGCTTATATAAATGCATGGGATCAGGAGGGGCAATTTTATAAAAACAATGGTCGTATCTACTATATTATTAGAAAGAATTTAAAAAAGAAAAACCAAAGCCAAGTTTGTCTGTGACAAATATTAAATTCACTTGAAAAAGTTCGTTTCGACGGTTAGCGATTTCGACTACATTTCTGAGATTAGGTTGAAAACATATCCCTGCAGTTCTGGCACTTATTAAGCGCCCCATACATCTCACAAATTTTTGCGCAAATCGCTTATGTGTGTTAGTGAAATATGGGTGTATGCGTCTCACGCACGCACGCGAGACAAAAATCAAAAAGGCTTTGATTTTTTGTGTTATTTGCGCAAAATTTGTGTGGTTAGTGGGCACATTGTGCAGAAACAGAAGCAGAATACAAAGAGCGCTACCCAGATGCCATGAACTTTACTCGTCGAGCACTTGCTTTAAAATGAAAATTGCGCAAATACTGGTGTGGTGAGTGGGCTAAGTGCGTGTGAATTTTGCGCAAAAATTTGTGAGATGTATGGGCCGCTTTAGAGTGAGCCTACTATACTATATAGTATTAATAATTGAAATAGGCAGCTTGTGGACTTTTAGTCAAGCCTCAAAGTAGGCAATGATATGACAAAAGCTAATGCACAAAGTCAAGCTTTTATAAAACACCCTCTGTCGTTGGTGGTTTGTGTCATGATGCAATAAGTATTTGTAAGGTGGTTCGTAGGCAAAAGCTGTCCCATAGCGTATGATAGCAATAAGTGGGATTGGGAAACGATTTCCAAGATATGGCGGAAAAACGAAAAAGTTGAATTTTCGGCACTCTAGGATTTATGGGCAATAAGGAATAACAGCATATCTCGAGTTATGTCGAAATTGAGATATTAATACCAATGGCTTCCTCGGTTTCTTTTCCATTTTGTGTCAAAATTTCGGGACAATCGGGTGATTGGTTACAAAGATATTACGGTAAAACCAAACAACATAAGTCTAAATTGCTTAAGTTTATAAAAGGCAAAACAGCATATCTCAGTTGTGTTATTCTTCCCTATTCTAAATCTGCCTTATGACAGAATTCCTATTTTATTTTTATTTAAAAAAAATGACACATCTGAGATGTGCTTTTATTCCAAAATACACACTGTGACTTATGCTGTTATTCCACATTGATATTTTTGATTACCTGATGGCATATCTGGACTTAAGCTTTTATTCCATATTAAATGTTTTTATTTTATGGATCATAACTCTAAATGTGCCTTTTTTCCAAAATACTTTTTAACTTTCAGGTACACATCTATAATTGTGTCTTTGTTCTAAAAGCAGTTTGCTGAAAGTTTAATACATAACTCGACTTATGCTGTTATTTCAAAGGAAAATTAATTTAGTTTTTGAGACATGTATTCTTAGGTTTTACCATATTTTATAGATACAACTTAAATCGATATAAGAGGAAAACAGTAAAAAAAATAAACTAAGAGAACAAGATATTTTAGAAATTGAAAGCTATATAATGAGTTTTCCGATGTATAAAACTCATTACTACCGCCATGACTCCGCGAAATACTTAAGTTCCGATAACTCCAATAATAATTTATGCTCGGGCATACCCATACGGAATGTGACGCAGACCATGCGGTAATAGCGTGGAAGAAAAAGAAGTCGTGTGATGAATTTCACCATCCACTTGACTGGTACCAATTTGTTCAAACCGTTGGTACAAATAAGCAATTTTTTGTTACTGAAATGCAAACTGCTGATTTTTTCGATTTTGGATCCTTGGCGTAAACAAAGCTTCTTTTTCGAAAGGTAAATGCTAACGGGCAGCCGTTCGCTTGGAAGGATCTCAAATGGCTGCGATACACAAGCAATGATTTTGGGAAAATTAAGTACAAAAACTCATTGCTCGAAACAGAACCGTTCAAAGTCTTAAACGCCATGCAGAGAGGAATGAGTTCACTTACCCCAAGTGACGTAAAAATAGTGGCTACGGAGTCACTCATTTCTAAAGAAAAGAAACGCGATCTCCTAAGCATTCTACAACTAACTAATCCATGTATTCATGTTTTTACAAAAGTTTGAACAACGGTGACATTCCCAACGTCGATCCAGTTTTGCTGATGGCAAGCAGTGGTCTTGAGCAAGATTTTTAAAATTTTTATCAGTAAAAATAACAACCAAAAATGCTATTTATAAATTCAAAATACTTTCATAAACATAATGTTTAAAAAATTGTTTCAATATTACCAAGTTGATTTTGGCATTGTCAAACCGACGTGAATTACTTCTTGCTTTAATATACAATTAAAAAAATATTTTGATCTTATGATTCTAGATAGGTGCATATTGTTTAATTAATAATAAATATGATACATTGCAATGAAAAGGTTACAAATTAAGTAAAAGTTTAGATATTGTGGAAAAACCGCACAACTAAAAAAATATAACAAAATTTTTCTGATACGAACAAGGAAAAAAAAAAAAAAAGGTGAGGTCTACAAAAAATGGAGAAAAAAAAGAAGAAAAAACAAAAAAACTATTGATGTGTTGGTCTATATCGTGCAATTAAATTTGGAAAAACAGCACTAAAGCATTTTTGGCCTGTAAGTCCAATTATAAAAATAAAATCTTGATCTTTCAAAAAGATTTATATAATTAAAGCCATAACGCTTCTAATCTGTATAAAAATGTTCCTTTCAGATAAACCACTTTTTTCACAGAATCATTTAAAGTTACGAATTGCTCTCCTGAAAAGTAAGAAAAAAAAAAAAAACTTTTTTTTTTTTTTTTTACAAAAAAATTCCTTATCCAAAAAATTTTTAAAAAAAAAAAAAAACCCCCCCCCCCCCCGGCTGTTTCAAAAAAAATATAAAACCACCACACACAAAAAAAAATTGTTACCAAAACAAACTTATCCGACTATTCTCCGACTTTTCCGGGTGGGATTTTCCGGAAAATTGGAACACAGTTATTGTTGAATTTTTCTATACATCTTTGAAAATGGGTTTGAATCTGATCGGATAATAAGCAAAAAAGTTTCATACAACAGTTTTCCGCGAATTTTCCGACTTTGGGGATAGATTTTGAAAACTTGAATGTCACTTTTTTTATGTTTTGTTATGTGTAATTTTGAAAATGAGTTTGGCACTAATCGCTGGCAACTACAGTCTCGCCCATACAACCTTGACCAATCACTTTCCACCCAGCGGGGGGAATTTTCCGGAAGATTGGTATGCAGTTGTTTTTTAATATTCATATAGATCTTTGAAAATGAGTTTGAACTTGATCGGATGAAAAACAAAAAAGTTTCATACAACAGTTTTCCGCGAATTTTCCACATTTGCCGACAGAATTTTCCAAAATCCGTTTTTAGTACTCACTTTCAGCATAAGATAAAACTACTGTGAAAATCTCATCATCCTATCTTTTGTGGTTTAGGCTGTGTGACGGTCACCAGTCAGTCAGTCAGTCAGGTTGAACTCTTTTATATATGGGACATTCCATAACAACTCGGGCACTCCATTTTTTTTATTTCCAAAAAATGATTAATGTCTATTATTTTGAGATAATATATACATAGATGAAAATACCCCAATAAATTTTTCCCCCATTTTCAATAGTTCTTAAGAAAAACTGGATACACATGAAATTTAAAATCATAACTTTTGAACGGTGTATCGGATTTAATCGAACCAAAGACCGTTTTTTGTTATTTTCTCGTGAACTTTTTGATAAAAGTGTGAGACTGCAACTAAAGCAATCGGAAGTATTTTTTTCCTTAAAAAAATCAGTATTTTGTATTTTTCTCCGCGAAGGCCTATCTGTATTTGATCCGACAATTTTTTCTCAGAAATTTTTTACCATTTATTTCAAGATGGAAGACAGCCTGGGAGCGCGGATATATTTTTTAATGTAGATCATTTTTTTTTGGTTTGACTGTTTTTTCAAATATTATGTCCCAAATAATTAACAATTAATCAAATTTCTGTTAAATTTTGTTCACGCTATAAAACTTTAATTTCCCATGATATAATAATCCAAATTCTGACCAAAGAAATCAAACAAAAGACGAAAAATTCAATGTTTTTCTATTATTGGTTTAATATTGTTTAGTCAAAGTTCAAAAGATTTTCAGTGTTATATAAATATATTACAAAATAACGAAACATAGAAATCCTTCCCTTAAATTTATTTATCCAATTCAGAGTTTTGCTTGTTTTACATTTTTTTTTCATCATAAAAACTAATCGATGGTTTCTTCAAAAGATCATTACCACAAGAGACCTCAATACGAGTGCAGCCACACAGAATAGGACAAATTGCAGCGACAGGTGCAAGATATACAGTCTGGAAACAATTACAATATAACTTTCTTCGAAAAATGTCGACAAAAAATCAAATACCCACCGCTTGTGACGTTTGCGAGCCGGCTCCAGGGACTCTGGGGTTGGTGGTTCTTTGCCCAAATATAATCGCATGCCCAGTAAAGCGTTTTTGAAATACTCATTCCAATCCAGATAATCCATATCGAAATTAAAAAGCTGACGATCCATTGTAGACATGCTTTTCCACAGCTGTTTGGTGTTGCGGTTGTCAAATCGCCAGAGGTTCGTACTGAAAGGTACTATCAATTCGTAGCCTTCGTGAATCTTTCTGTAGGTCTTTACCATATGCGTTTTCTGACCTCTTAGATAGAGTAAAGAATCAATAAGATAGCCGGGAAGCGTGTGGTAAAAAAAGGCAGTTAGTTGAAACAGCCAAGGAGTTAGAACACAGATCATGAACGGATACCAAATTGCCTTGTTTATCGGATATGAATAGCCATATTTGTGTACTTTGTGCAAGAATGCCCCATTATAAATTTGATTCTGTTCGCTGGGTGTAAAATTGTAGATAGTTGGGATCTGCCGTGGGCCGTTTTCCTGGGCGGTGTTCCAGGCAGCAGATAAAGCCATGCTGGCGCAATAGTCGACAGGCACAATGTAGCTTGGTTTCTTCTTGCATGCTTGAAAGACACGAATCACTCCATGGGCGCTGCCGTAAAGTAAACCAATGGGTCCGTAAAGATTATTTATCCAGCCCGAGACAGGTTCCTTGTGAGTGGCTACGACTGTGGGAAGAGGATTAATACAATGACATCCTAACTGAATAAGTGAACTTTTACTCTTTGATTCTTTTTTGTTCAGTTATTCAGTTTTTTTCCGAGTCCGACTTACGAAACAAGAAATAATTTATGCGAAGACTATAGATACTTACTAATTGCTGGTCGAAAAATGCACACCGGTAAATTGCTTGCCTCCCGCAGTATTACATCCTCTGCCAAAGCCTTGGTGTAGGTATAGGTGTTGAAATACTTTCCCATTAAAGCAGGAGCCATCTTGTCAAATAGTTCATTACCTAGCAGATCACTAAGCCCCATAACTTTCTCGGCGCTGCAACTTAATAGTTCCGAGTAAAATCTCTCATGGATCTCTGAAACCACACAGTTGGAGAAAGCCGTTGAAATATGCACAAAAGCCTCTAGATGAGACATCTGCTGGGCTAGCTGCACCAAAAATCTTGTAGCTCGCGTATTGATGGTCAATGCCACATGAAGAGGTTCATTAAAGCGTACCGTGGCAGCTCCATGGAGTACCACTTCAACTTGACTTATCAGTAGAGCTCGATCCGATTCGCTCAGGCCCAAATTCGGCTCCAGGCAATCACCTACAATAGGATGGACTCGATCCAGAGCTTGTGGTTTCGTTGCCAACAATACGTCAAACAACTTTTGATGAAAGAAGTTGGATTACAACATTTGTCTATATTTACTAACGTTTACTTACCGCATCCTTTCGCCATGCATCCAATCGTTCCTCTATGGACTTGCCACGCTTGGATCTGATCAGTAAATAGATGCGTGTGGCATCTGTGGTACGCAACAGTTTCTCAATGATAACTAAAACACAAAGACGTTGGAGTACATCGAATCGTTTTAAGTATTTTGCATACCTTTGCCTATAAATCCAGTTCCGCCTGTGACAAAGACGGTCTTGTTCTGGTAAAAACTTTGTATTTCAGACTTCATTTTTGTAGACTTTACATGTGCCGTTGTCGCGTCGGGTCATTTAAATGCACGGCCACTGGGAATTGGCACAGAATTTATACCAAATGTAGCTGAATGATAAAAATTAGAATTTGCTTATAATGCATTTTCTGTATTCGAACTACATGCAATAGTTCGGACTCAAAGAGAGGCGCTCATGGTAGTGCTTAAGTTGTATTCTGCTTGCCAGTGGCGTAGACAGCTTTGCCCAAAGTGGGGCATCGAGTTAATTGGCGGGTTTAGGCGTTTATTTGTGCCTTTTATCATATATTTGGTTTATTAATAAATAGTCGGCGTCGATAAAATCTATTCAAAACTGAAAAATAATAATAAAATGTATAAGTAATATTGTCTTAAAAATTATTATTATATTAGGTATATTATTATATTATATTATTTTTAACTATTTAAAATATACAGCCAAAGTTCCGACGCAGTGAGGTTATTATCACTCCAGAAACTGCGCATAGTCAGGGCAGAAAACAGAAGAATCGAAACGGGATTATCAAAACAGGAACATTTGCAGATGGTAACAAAAAGAATACTACGCCAAAATCGAAAAGGAAAAATCAGCTGTATAATGAAGTGACGTCTCGAAGTATAATAAGAGCGAAAAACTGCTGTATATTAACCTTCATCAAATTAAAGTCAAGTTTAGCTACAGTCTTCCTCAATCGAACGATCTCGGAAGAGAAAGTCATTATGGCAATTTGTTAGGTTAGGTGTTGTACCGATTCCTTCTCTTCTTCCTATCCGCGACTTTTGCAGAAGTCATGGAATTTGACGCCTAGACGCGCTGCGTGTCTGTCAATAAAGCAGTGACCCGTGAGGGTCCCCACTAGAAGTGTAGATGTTATTGAAGTTTGTTCTGCTGTGGGAAAGGTGGATATAGTCGTCGTATAATTTGTCGAACGTACTTTGTGGTATACAGTAGTCGGTAATGATCGGTATACCTGTTTGGTCTTCGAGTAATCATTATAGCAATAAAAAGGGCAAAGGTAAACAAGGCACCGGGCGAGGACCGAGTTCCTGCGGAGTTTTTCATTGAGTCCTTTATACGCTGTATTACAGATGGGTATAATAGGTTTATAGCACATGACTCTTTCTCTTCAAATTTCAAAAGAAGTATTATATTTCCCATTCACAAGAAAGGCAACCACGAAGAATCCAGTAGTTATGGGGGGATATACTTTATGAACGTCCAAGCTAAAATCCTCACATCGGTTCTGCTCAAATTAGAGAAATGGGTAAATACAGATTCAACGCTTAGCGAATTCTTAATTCAAATACGCTTTTGACTAAACCCTACTAGTTCAATTGCTGCCTGAAGGAGGAAACGTTTCATTTCATAGGAGTATGTCCGATTTTAAGTGAAAACAGAAAACTATACTGGCAACAGGCACTGCTCTCATCGCAGCAGGTTGTCAGAATCCTAAATGGTGAAATCTGGAACAGCCTATATCAATATATAAAAGATGCATCAACCTACAGACGGGAGCATACACACCGAATTTGTATACTCTGTACCGAAGGTACATAGACTACATATATTAAGTTTGTGCAAAAGTATGTAACAGGGAGAAGGAATCATTTCGGACTATATAAACTATATATATTCTTGATCAGCATCAACAGCCGAGTCGATATAGCCATGTCCGTCTGTCTGTCCGTCCGTCCGTATGAACAAACAGATCTCAGAGATGGTAGGAGATAGAGGTTTGACATGTATGGGACAAATGCTTCTTATACTTGCAGGCAGATCAAGATTATTTTTAATTTTCGCCACGCCCCCTCCCGCCCCTGCAATCTGGAAAAAACGATATATCTCCTACAGTTTTGAAGATAGACGATTTGTACCTTCTGGAGATAGTTAGTAATTAGCAAAATGTATCGATTTGTCAAAGAATTGATAAAGATCGGATCAGCGGTTCTCAAGTTATGAGCAAAAAAGAAAATCACCCTCCCCCCACCCCCTCTCACCCTATTACAACTAACACCGCACAATCTTAAAGAGAGGGAGAGAGAGAGTAAGAGTAAGAGAGAAAGGGAGAGAAAAAGAGAGAGACTTCAGATACAGAGTATGTTATAGTCGGGCTTGACCGACTTTCTCACTTGTTTTTTCCCAGATTTGATTCCCATATTTGTATACTTTTTCAAGATATATTTTAATTTATTTGTGTTAAATTATTGAATAAAATCTCACTATTATTACTAGCTTTGGGAATGCTGAGACCAACTTTTATTCATTTTGCCCTTTTAAGGTCTGATCTATTGCCCATTATAGGACCATCTTAGCTCCAAAAAGCGAATTTCCAAAATTTTATAAAAAGAAACCAATTTTTTGCAAAATGATTCTTCATAATTCGCGATTTATCGAAGGAAATATATTTTTTTTTATAACTTTCGGAGAGAAGTCAGGAATACTAGAATATTAATAAGATAAGTTTCTTGGATTTTTATGCTGTGTTCTTTTACGATTCAAAGAAGGGGTTGATCACCTTAATCCCCCCTATCTACGCCACTGGGGCTAGCTTAGGAAACTGAGTGGCATTAGCATTTGCAAGCGTATAAAATAATGATATTGTCAAGTAATCGACTGCGCGTGCTTATATGAAAGCAAGGGGTCAGGTGGGGCAATTTTAAAAAAAACAATGGCCGTATATACTAAAAATTAAAAAGAATATAAAAAATAGAAACCAATACTAAGTTTTTCTGTGACAAATATTAAATTCACTTCAAAAAGTTCGTTTCAACGGTTAGCGATTTCGACTACTTTTCTGAGATTAGGTTGAAAACTATACTATACTATATAGTACTATATAGTATTAATAAATGAAATAGGTAGCTTGTAGACTTTTTGTCAAGCCTCAAAGTAGGCAATGATATGACAAAAGCTAATGCACAAAGTCAAGCTTTTATAAAACACCCTCTGTAGTTGGTGGTTCGTGTCATGATGCAATAAGTATAAGGTGGTTCGTAGGCAAAAGCTGTCCCATAGCGTATGCTAGCAATAAGTGCGAGATTTATTTACGTGTGAATTATAAACTGGAGTAAATACTTACAAGTTGTCTAACATTGTAGAAATTTTTGTTTGCGCCATGCAGTTTAACCAAAAATAAAACAGGTATGACAAAACTAAAACAATCAATTAACAAATAATTTATTATAATAATAAGAATAGTCAAATGTTTAGCTTTATGTTTCAGCATTTTGTTACGTATTTTGTATTTTGGCTTTATGTTTTTTTTTTAATATTATCATACATTAATAATTCTTATTTTTTCATTCAGCCAAGAATACAAAATTGTTATCAAATAATGGAAACGTTGAAGACAACAGTGAAAATTGTAGGGTAGGTTAAGCACCTACGTTGTGTAGGTACGGCAAACAATGAGAATGAGCTCGGAGATTTTGATCTAAAAGCCGTTAACAACTTACCTGCAGACAATAGCATCGATGAGTTGCCGGACGATGCCATTAAGTACACAGCAGGTTATGTTATTAAAAAGTTAAAATTGTCTAATGAGTACTTTCAAAGTTCGACACTCACTTACGTAGATGAAGTATCACATGGCGGATTTATAAAACCCTTTGAGCAATTTACAAATAAGCTGATATTCTTGTGTCATGTTAGATTACATTTTGATATAACTAAAAATGTAAAAGAAAAATTAATAATAGCAGCGGAAAATGTGGATAACGATAGTTGTGTAAAAGCTTTTTAGTTTAAAATTAGAATATATTTCAGAATTAAGAACCTCAACAAAAAAATTGCTGTTCAAAATTAAAAACTATTAATTGCCAATTCCAAATTATTAAAAATAAAACTCTAAAATAAAAATTAAACTATAAAATAAAAATATGTATAAAAACTAATTTACCTCGTTTCGGTTTCGGTTCGGTCCCGGTTTTATTCGGTTACCGGTCGTGGAACTATGAAAAAGTATTTTAATACTGAAAAAAAAAACAAAATAAAAGGGCCGCAAAGAAGGGGCATTTCACTACAAAACGCGTTCATAGAACAAAACGTAAAAATCAAATCGATTGTTCCGTACAAAGTCCCAAAAATCAAATCTCGAACTCAAGTAAAGATAAGGACAGTCGGCAACCACTCATCCAAACTCATAAAAAGGGAAGAGAAAAAGTGTAACTCTACGTCAAATAATATGGAGTCCTGTCTAAAAAAGACTTTGTATAGAATAGGCTTTTTAAAATCGGAAAGTTCTGTTACATAATTTTCACCTCTAACATAAAGGTACAGCGTATAGAAAAGAACGTACGGGTTTGTGTTCGGTTTAGCGGTAAACGGTATCGGTTCTAAAAAATTGTCGTGGTGTCCGGCGCGATTTGAAACGGTTTATTTCGGTTAACGGTCGGTCGGGGTATTTTAAAACCCAAAGCTATCAAGTAATCTTTACATATACTAGCTAACCCGGCAAACCTTGTTCTGCCATAAAAATTGTTTCTTTTATACATATATATATAAATCTCATGCCTTTTTCCCGTTACGACCTTGCTGATGGGTTTTCCTTTTAGTCATCCCACCTATATCTGACCCACTTTTCACCTACTTCCCCGTCACTTCCCTCCCAATTTCCACCCACTTTCCTAACATGTCGCATGTGTGTTGCTACATTCGTTCGACAACCCAAATAACCACCCCTACGTGTTAATGGCATTGGAGCAAAAAGTATAAGAGAGGAACTTTGCGATGCCTCTCAATTTTGCTGGTGCTGAACGAGAGTGCCAAAAAAAGAAAGATTGGTTAGAATGAAACGACCACATTCCCTTATGGTTCCAAAAAGTGAACAACTGATCCAAATGTATCTAGAGAGCGTAAGAGGTAGCAAACAGCCGACTAATTTCTGAAGCGGTGTCGACTGAGTAAATTTTCTTTTTAATACTCACTCTCCATGGCGATATTTGGAGCAGTTTCACCTCATTGGATAATAAAACTCCGAAATATAAACTACAAAGTACCTAGAGCAGGGTTCCCCAAGGGGAGAGCGCTAAAACGTGACTGTGTCTCTCTCTAACACACAATGAAGTATTACTTCGGCAAGCATTCTGCAAGTAAGTTCGTGCTCCCGGGGCTTTCGCTGGGGAACTCTGATCTAGAGAGCCTAAATGAGAGCGAGAAGGTGACAATTTTCTGACAGAAGAGGTATCGACTGAGCAAAGTTCCTCTCTAAGGGCGCGCGCACATATGCGACTGAAAGATGAACTGACGGCTGAACATGATATTTTAGTACGTCAGCAAGCCGAAATAAAAAAACATGATTGATTGATTCCGCAAAGCTGAGCTTACAACTGAATTTTTAAGATCAATCCAGTGCTTATTGTGCACACTAGCATGCACGGATCGTGGTTATTTGACCAGATCAGCCGTAAGTTATGCCGTCAGTTCCTCTTTCAGCCGCATGTGTGCGCGTGCCCTAATAGTTGTTGCTTCATGCTGTAATAGAAGCACACACACAGAGATAGGCCAAATTGAAGCGATTGATGAAAAACCATATTCCGATGTTTTAGTAATTTTACAATATTATCACAGTAATAAAATAGAGGAAATCACAAAGTTGCTATCTCTCTCTACCTCTCTTTGCTAAATGAAATGCGGTGTTGTTTGCCGCGGAGGGGTTGGGGGGAGGGGAGACTATTTTGAACTATTTTTGCTCATAAGTTGAAAGCCGCTCATCCGATCTTTACCATTTCCTTGGAAGGTAAGAATCATCTATCTACAAAACTTCCAAATTGCGGGGGCGGGAGGACGGACGGACGGACATACGGACATGGCTATATCGACTCTGCTGTTGATGCTGATCAAGAATATATATACTCTATGTACCTTAATAAAAATAAAAACATAAGTATCTATGGCTTCCAATAACTCAACTAAGGAATCAACACGAGATATTTTCAAGTATCCCAGTATATTGAGTTGCAACCAAGTATTAGAATTACATGTATTACTAAATTCATTATTACAAAGGTAACTTAATTTTTTTGTTACAGCTAAATAATCACATTTGCGATCAAATTATAGCCCAGAGTTTGCCATGTTAAAAAGAAAAGTTTTAGGGATTTGTTTGTGGCTTTAACTGGTAAAAATTCCTTGTTTCAAAACTAAACGCTCGTTGCTTAATAAAATATAGTTTTTGCCTAAATTTTTTTATCACATTCAGTGTTAAGGACTAATTTATAGTTTCTTCAGAGGATCATTAAGACAAGTGACCTCAATACGAGTGCAGCCACACAGAATAGGACAAATTGCAGCGACCGGTGCAAGATATACAGTCTGGAAACAATTACAATATAACTTTCTTCGAAAAATGTCGTCAAAAAATCGAATACCCACCGCTTGTGACGTTTGGGGTAGGAGGTTCTTTGGCCAGATATAGTCGCATGCCCAGTAAAGCGTTTTTTAAATACTCATTCCAATCCAGACAAGCCATATCGAAATTGAAAAGGTGACGATCCACTGCAGACATGCTTCTCCACAGCTGTTTGGTGTTGTGGGTGTCAAATCGAAAGTGATTTATAGTGAAAGGGACTATCAATTCGTAGCCTTCGTGAAGCTTTCGGTAGATCTTTACCATACGCGTTTTCTGACCGCTTAGATAGAGTACAGCATCGATAAGATAACCGGGAAGCGTGTGATAAAAAAATGCAGTTAGTTGAAACAGCCATGGATTTTGAACACAGATCATGAACGGATACCAAATTGCCTTGTTCAACGGATTTGGATAGCCATACTTTTGTACTTTGTGATTGAAATCCCCATTAGTAATTAGATTCTGTTCGCTGGGTGTAAAATTGTAGATAGTTGGGATCTGCCGTGGGGCGTTTTCCTGGGCGGTTTTCCAGGCGGCAGATAAAACCATGCTGGCGCAATAGTCGGCGGGCACAATGTTGTTTGGTATTTGCTTGCCTGCTTGAAAGACACGAATCACTCCATGGCCGCTGCCGTAAATTAAACCAATGGGTCCGTAAAGATTGTTAATCCAGCCCGAGACAGGTTCCCTGTGAGTGGCTATGACTGTTGGAAGAGGATTAATACAATGGCATCCCAACTGAAGTGAACTCTTACTCTTTGTTTTTTTTTTTGTTCAGTTGTTCATGTTTTTTATACCCTGTACCCATTAAAAATGGGTAAAAGGGGATCATGAAGTTGCGCAAATGTATGTAACAGGGAGAAGGAAACATTTCCGACCCTATAAAGTATACATATTCTTGATCAGCATCAACAGCCGAGTCGATTTAGCGATGTCCGTCTGTCCGTCTGTCCGTCCGTCCGTCTGTCCGTCCGTTTGTCTGTCCGTCTGTCTGTATGAACGCGTCGATCTCAGAGACTATAAGAGATAGAGATACAAATTTTTGCATGTACATAGGTATCATCTTAGGTATTATCTTAATATATATTATCTTAGGCCCTTAATCTATCTATTCTGAAACGCACAATTAGATCTGAGCAAAAACACAGAAGTTATTCACGAAACAATTTTTCGCACCCCCCCCCCACGCTTTGCTTATTACGCATTGGTTGCAGCTTGCGCCCGCGTATGTGAGGGCGCGTTTATGTGTATGTGTGCGTGTGTGTTTGTTTGTGTATGTGTGTGTTTGTCAATTGTACAGGGTATTTCGATAGTCGAGCTCCTCGACTGCAACGGTTCTTATTCTTGTTTACTAACCGATTTGGGCCGATTTCACATCTTCTACATAGAGCTATTTCTCACATAAACTAACTACTAACAGTGGCTATCTGGGAGAACAGAAATCGTCCCTATATCTATAAACGAAAGTGTCCTGACTGATTCACTGATTCGCAATCATTGTACAGCCTAATCGGTATGAGATAGAAAGCAGAAATTTGGACAGGAGTTCTGTTAGTGGTGAAAGTGCGTACTACGGTGGGAAAATTCTGCATAAAGAAATACTATTAATCATCCGATTGGCTTGAAACTCAATTTTTAAAGATTGAATAGGAAATAATTTGAAATGTGAATTTTCTGTGTCGGAAAATCCGTCCCCGGGCGAGAAAATGTGCGGAAAATTCTGCATGAAAGAAAACTATTTATTATCCGATTGGCTTGAAACTCGAAATAATTTGATTTTTCAATGTCGGAAAATCCGCCCCCAGGTGTGATTGTAAGTGGAAGGAATGGGGGCTGATATATGCTAGTCTATATACATATATAAAAGTTTTCAACCTGACTAATTAACGGACTTAAGTATTGCCTTAACCAAACATCACACAAACATCAGATTTTGAAAAATTTCTGTCAGGAAATTTTGGGAAAATCTATCCCCAAAGTCGGAAAATGGAATGATACTTTTGGTACGAAACTCTTTTGTTTACTTTTCATGATCAAGTTTAAACAAATTATAAAAGATCTTTATAAAAATTCAACAATGACTGCATACCAATTTTTCGGAAAATTCACCCTCCGGCACAGTGGGCGAAATCACCAAGTTAGCGAAACGAAAAAAATATTTTCGAAAGTAAATGAAAATCGCAACCTTTTTTTTTAAAGTTAGGAATGAAAGAAATAAGAAAACTAAAAAAAAAGTTTTAAATAATTTTGTTATTAATAACACAGTGCTACAGTGCGAAATAACCTGGGTATTGGCATAGCGTACGCTTTAGAGCAGGTCGCGTATAGCACTTCCTCATACTTAGTTTTCCTCGGGGACCCCCAAAATCTGAAGTTAAGGACCAAAAACCGCTTTTTGTTTTTTTACCTCACTTAAATAGATATAACTCGCGAATGGACCGTCTGATTGCTCACAACCTTATCAATTCCGATAGCCACAAGAGGGATCTAAAACATTATAATCGATAGTTTGACTAATTTAACGCAATGGCTGAGAAATGCGGCTTACAGATCTTGCATTTTCAACTTTTTTTGAGAAATTTCACTGGTTTAACTATTTTATTCTAAGCTATTTTTCCTTAGAGTTTGTAATAAAAGCACATTTAATTCTCCGTCGAACGGTTGTTGTCCCAATGAATTTGGATACCGTTTGACGAAGTTATGCGCGATTTTCTGAGTACACATCGACAATCTAGTATTTTTTTTTAGTGTGCTAACATATTTAGTTTTGCTTTCACATAATTGCCCCTAAAAGTAAACTCAGTTTTGTTTGGCGCCAGATTCAAATAATATTTTTAAATACTTAAAATGCAAATATATTTAAACTTAAATGCTTCACGATTTCTGGGCCAAGATTAACGCTCTCCAATAATGTTACCTATTGCGGCGAGTTAAGCTATTTTGTAGAAACAGCACAAACCACCCTTATAAGCGAGTTAAAGTCGCCCATACTGCACTTGCTGCGCTGTGTGCTTATGCGGGCTAACGTCGACACTCTTGGATTTTTTTGTTTTAACTCACTTCAAATCGAGCCAATTACACTTGTTGCGACGTCAGCTTGTGCGGGTCCTCGTCTCAAAAGAAGGCAATTTATGCGCTGAGTTTTTAGACAGGATAACGGGCCGGCGTCGCGGCCCAAGCGGGCTATGCATTACCCATTGCTGCTTAAGTGCAAGCTGATGTCACTTTCTTCTCATTTTTACTTGGCGTGGTCCACTTTGGTTTTTATTTGGTATTTAATGGTTCGTCCATCCTGTTATAGTGATTTTTATATTCTTCATCATTGGTCATCCATGGTATTTTATCGCGGTTCTCTACAATCGTGGTTAGACAGTTACCATTGGGCCTTGTTTGTGGACTTGAAAAGTAATTTCTTAGGTACCAACGGGGTTTATCATTAAATAGAACCCGCAGCTAAATTCTCTGCATTAGACCAGATATGTCCAGGCGTGGCCAAGGCTTGCGCCATGAGAGTAATTTGCTTTTCACAAGCCTTAACCGTGCCTACCTGTATACTATTCTTGCTGTGCACGGCTCTTTTATATTATATGCTAGTTTCAGCTCATTGACAAATAACAACAACCACTTACAACCCTATACGTAGCTCAATTTATCTTTATGCTAGATAACTGTATTCAGAGACCGTGAATATTTGCGAAGGAATTTTGAAACATGGAAGCTTATATATATTTGCATTTTAAATACTTTAAAGTATTATTTGAATCTGGCGCAAAACAAAACTGAGTTTACTTTTAGGGGCAATTATGTGAAAGCAAAACTAAATATGTTAGCACACTAAAAAAAATACTAGATTGTCGATGTGTACTCAGAAAATCGCGCATAACTTCGTCAAACGGTATCCAAATTCATTGGGACAACAACCGTTCGACGGAGAATTAAATGGGCTTTTATTACAAACTTTAAGGAAAAATCGCATAGAATAAAATAGTTAAACCAGTGATGGTCAAAGTTCAAATTTCTCAAAAAAAGTGGAAAATGCCTGATCTGTAAGCCGCATTTCTCAGCCATCGCGTTAAATTAGTCAAACCATTGATTATAATGCTTTAGATCCCTCTCGTGGCTATCGGAATTGATAAGGTTATGAGCAATCAGGCGGTCCATTCGCGAGTTATATCTATTTAAGTGAGGTCAAAAAGCAAAAAGCGGTTTTTGGGCCATAACTTCAGATTTTGGGGGTCCCCGAGGAAAACCAAGTATGAGTAAATGCTATACCCGACCTGCTCTACTGCGTACGCTATGCCAATACCCAGGTTATTACAATTTTTGGAAATTTGTAGCACGTGTAATAAATTATTAATAAAGAAACCTAATTTTTTTTAATATCAAAAAATATATAAAAATATATATATAAAAGATATAAAAAAATTATTAAACATATTTTTTTTTTATATCTTTTATTCCAACCGAAAAAAAATTGTGCAATATTTTTGAAATTAAAATTAATTTTAATGATTTCTTTTAAAAATTCATTTTAAAGATTAATTTTATTGATTAATAAAATTTGGTTTTTTTCTTTAGTTTTTCGGTAGGAACACTTAAATTTTGAGCCAAACCACGTCTCAGAAACGTTAAACGGAGTCAAGCAAAGTATAAATCGAAAGGTTATTGAATTTCCAACGATCGCGTTAAACAATGTTTTCGAATCAGTTAAGCAGTTTGAATGCAATGAGCAAATGTACTTGGAAAAAAATAATTTTTTGCTCGAGATCGATAAAAATTTCTTCTTTAATCATTTAGAAAAAATGTAAAAAAATTGGAACAAAATTATTTTTCTTAATTCTTTTTGAGAATCCCACATTTTCGAAGAAAACAAGGTATTGGTAAAGAAAATCTATGGATGAACACCGAATTGATCTTCGATGATCGCAATACATTATAGCTAGGAAGAATACTGGCGTTTTAGGTAAAAATGTAAAAATCTCGCAAGCTCTCAAAGAATTCGATACGGTTCAGCTTACTACAGGAATTGTTATTTAAAACTGAATTAAAAAATAGTTTCCAAAACCGAAAACTTATTTGTTCGTTGAGCTAAACTAAAAACAGGTTTTATTTTGATGGTGACATTGTGCCAATAAATTTTTATTTGATTATCTCCAAACCAATTTTCAAAGCTTCGCATAACAAAATTTGGAAAAATCTAGACAATTTTCTTGATTTCCATTTTCCATTTCTTTTAAATCCCTCTATTTTAGAAATTCGCCCAATTAGCTTCAAACCTAATTTTCAAAGCTACACGTGTAAAAATTAATTGACTTACAAATTTAGAAAAGTCAACATACATAGTTGCGAGCGAAGCCGCTAGTGAATTTTTTAATTTATTCTGATATGTAAATGCTTAAAGAACCTTGTGAATTCTTGATCTATTGAACGTGCTTAAGGGGATTCAGAAAGGATGGGTATATTTACATTGATTGAATGATTGAATGATTTCTTAATCAATCCTTTGGCTAAACGAATACAGATACGAAAAATCTGACAAAACCTATTAAAAAACAAGTGAGAAAGTCGGTCAAGACCGACTGTAACATACTCTGTACCTCTCTCTGTCTCTGTCTCTCTCTCTCTCGCTCTCTCTTAGATTGTGCGTTGTTGGTTGTGAATGGGTATGACGGGGGGTAACGGTGGGAGCTTGGTTCACTTTTTCGCTCATAACTTGAGAACCGCTCATCCGATCTTTATCATTTTTTCAGCAAATCGATACATTTTGACAATTACTAAATATCTCCAGAAGGTACAAACATTCTATCTACAAAACTGTAGAAGATATGACGATTTTTCAAAATTGCGGGAGTGGGAAGAACGTGGCAAAAAATAAAAAAAAAACTTGATCTGCCTGCAAGTATATGAAGCATTTGTCCCATACATGTCAAACCTCTATCTCTTTCCATCTCTGAGATCTGTCAGACGGACAGACAGACGGACATGGCTATATCGACTCGGCTGTTAATGCTGATCAAGAATATATGCAGTGGCGGTATAATTACAAAATCTAAATTATTATTCTCTTAAATTATGTGGTATTTTGGTGATTTAGACTTTGCGGTCACAATATGAGAACGTTCCAAGATTCTCCACTCAAGATCTAGTAATAAAAGAAATATTCATTGAATGATTTTTGAAAGCTTATGCATAAGAAGAACAAGACAGAGTCAAAAGGCTATATTGATTATGTTCTCAAGGGAGTATGCAGGAGGGTGCAGATTGTAGTATCCTGAAAAGTTCTTATGAAACAAAAGTTGGTCAACGAACAATAATAAAAAAAATTGTTTTTATCAAAAAAATAACAAATTTCAAAAAGTCCAAAATTTAAATCAGAAAGTTGTTTTCAAATATACTGTAATCAAACAGAAGAGTTCTTTAAAGTTTTTACATATTCACATTAACACTATTTCGGATATTTTCCGAATTTTTGGAGCTTACAATTATACTATGTATGTTTCCAAAAAAGAGTCAACTCGTAGTTAATAGCAGTAAAAACCTGAGGCCCCTAAAGAATTTTTGGAGTAAAAAACTATAAAGATAAAAAGAAAAATTGACTCAAAAAATTTTGGCCCATCGGTAATTGTATTTTAATTTGGTAAGAAGATAGTAAAAAGTTTCGGATTTTGTATTATTTATAAGAATTTTCCCAATAATTAAGCAATTTGCAAAATATTAAAAAGCTCGTCATTCTTAATCAAAATCCAGCGTACGCCCTTTATGTTACAGAGAAGTTTTTGATGGAAAGAATAGAAAAACTTAATGAATTAAGAAAAGGTAAAATTTAGGACTATTCGGGGAAGGGGGCGGGCTGCCGGGCGGACCCCCCCTACTGACAAATGAACAACTGAACGAAAAAGAATAATTGAGCAACTAAGTGATTCAAGTAAAAATTTGTACAAAAGAAAGGTGTAAAACTATAGATACTTACTAATCACTGGTCGAAAAATGCACACCGGTAGATCGCTTGCCTCCCGCAGTATCACATCCTCGGCCAAAGCCTTGGTATATGTATAGGTGTTGAAATACTTTCCCATTAAAGCTGGAGCCATCTTGTCAAACAGTTCATCACCTAGCAGATCACTAAGCCCCATAACTTTCTCGGCGCTGCAACTTAATAGCTCCGAGTAAAATCTCTCATGGATCTCTGAAACCACACAGTTGGAGAAAGCCGTTGAAATATGCACAAAAGCCTCCAGATGAGACATCTGCTGGGCCAGCTGCACCAAAAATCTTGTAGCTCGCGTATTGGGGGTCAATGCCACATGAAGAGGTTCATCAAAGCGTACCGTGGCAGCTCCATGGATTACCACTTGTACTTGACTTATCAGTAGAGCTCGATCCGATTCGCTCATGCCCAAATTCGGCTCCAGGCAATCACCTACAATGGGATGGACTCGATCCAGAGCTTGTGGTTTCGTTGCCAACAGTACAAAAACAACTTTTGATGAAAGAAGATGGATTACAACGTTTGTCCATATTTGCTAACGTTTACTTACCGCATCCTTCCGCCATGCATCCAATCGTTCCTCTATGGCCTTGCCACGCTTGGATCTGATCATTAGATAGATGCGTGTGGCATCTGTGGTACGCAACAGTTTCTCAATGATAACTAAAACACATAGTCTTTTGAGTTCATCGAATCGTTTCACGTATTTCGCATACCTTTGCCTATAAATCCAGTTCCGCCTGTGACAAAGACGGTCTTGTTCTGGTAAAAACTTTGTATTTCAGACTTCATTTTTGTAGACTTCACATGTGCCGTTGTCGCGTTGGTTAATTTAAATGCACGGCCATTGGGAATTGGCACAGAATTTATACCAAATGTAGCTGAATAATAAAAATTAGAATTTGCTTATAATGCATTTCCAGCATTCGAAGAACATGCAATAGTTCGGACTGAAAGAGAGGCGCTCATGGTAGTGCTTAAGTTGTATTCTGCTTGCCAGTGGCGTAGTTAGCTTTGTGAAATGGGGGGGGATTATTTTCCGAAATTAGCTTTGGGAATGCTGAGACCTACTTATTATCATTTTGCTCTTCATTTCGATACAAGGGCTCTACGGCTGAAGCTAAGTAATTGTAGAATTTCGACGAAAATTCTGGAAATTATGCGCAAACAGCGAGAATCGCGCTTCCGTGTGGGACGGAAATTCAGTGTCAAAGTTAAAGCTGGAGAAACATCGATGGTAACATCGATGCATCGATTTTCTTATCTAAACTGCAGCCCCGATGGCTTAGAACGTTCGCTCACGCGAGAGATCTCAGTAGGAGTCCCTCAGGGATCACTGCTAGCCCCTATCCTTTATAATACATATATTGTGCCGACCTTCCGGATTTCGAAAGAGATCCAAGGTCTGTACGAAAACACGAAAACCAAACGTGTAGATACTTATATACCAAATATTAGAAAAGTTCGTAGATAGCAACAGCAATAGCCCAAATCCATTGATCGCAGATGCTGTGGCTCAGAGAAGGCTGCCGGCCAACTACTCTGTCCACCATCTGACGATAAAGAATATAGAACATTTGGAATTATGCACGATTCGGAGGGCAATCTCATTTTCTACCATAGAAAACGATTGTCCCTAAATATTGACCCCATAGATTCACTCAACTTCCCCGTCTCTTCCTTCCCCTGTAAATACCTTCCATATTTTCTTTTCTTTTCAGCTCTTTTCTCTCTGTCTCTTTTCAGTTATTAGGTATCGTAGCTTGTTTTATTAGTTTTAGTTTAACAAAAATCCTTATTGTAATTTTTTTTTAATCGGATTGTGGGTTTTCCGGTAGCGTATGCTTACATTTGACATGTAAATTTTCTTTTCTTTTGGAATCATAAATTAATCCTCCTTTAATCCTAGATCTATCCTTAGTAATTCACCCTTATTGCCTTAAACCTCATTAAGCACTTAGTGCCCTGGACCACATTAATTTTCAATATTTCAGTATAACCATAATGTAGATATAATAAACATGTGTTATCTTTATTTCGATTGTCTTTACGGCTTGTGTCAGAAGTGATTTGAAGTGCAAGAGGAGCAGTCGACATTCTAAATAGCCGTATAACCACATACATGAGCAGTGAAAAAATTGACTAAACGGTAAGTTATGTTTTATAAACATTTGTACATACTTTGCACATACTATGTATGTTATTACATTTGTATGTGTTTGCATATGTAATTTGTTTTGCAGATATACATATGTATGTAAATATGTATGCATGCATTAAATTGTGTAAAAAGGGTTATAATTAAATTCCATACGTACATACATATACATTAGGGTGTCGGCGCCGTCATTTTCTGAAAGCTTGTAGCGTAAAGTAATTTTGAGATTTTTTTCAGATTTTTCAAAAGACGTTTAGAGGTCGCACAAATCGAATTTTCCCCCAAAAATCGGGTTTTCCGTATTGTTTTCCAATTTTACTTATAACTTGGTCAACATCCACGCTTTCTTAGTTTTCAAATCAACATTTTATGGAGAATTGCCCAAATTTTACTTTCATGAGCATAAACTATAAGTTTTGGCTTTGCTTTAACTTTTTGTGGCACCACTTATTACATTTTTTCGTAAATTTGTCATGCATTTTACAAAGAACGCATTATAACTTTTAAATTTTCTATGAGAATTGAAAAAACTAGTGAAGCAGTTTAAAAGATAGTTTAATTTTTAAGAAACTGAATTTTAAAAATTGAAATTTGCTTTTACCCTTCAAGAGTTATACTCTTTTAAAGCATTATAAAGCTCATTGGGAACGCAATATAAAAAATTCACTTCAATCGTGCAATCGGTCAGAAGAAGGTAAGCCTTACTTCTTGAATATCTTTAAAAGCGCACGTTAGATTTTCATTAAAATCCATTTTTATGAAGGTATAATGGGCGTTTGCATGCCCCTAAGAGATGGTACTCGACGACCGAAAAACCGAGATATGGAGTACAATTCTTAAGCTCACCCTTATATAAATTCATATAGGGAGTAAGCCAGATCTAAAAAAAAACAGATCTGAGTTTTCAGTTCTGCCATCGATGACCTAGTCTTTTACTAGAAATTGCCTAAGAACAACATTGACCATTTGGGCTAAACCCAGCTTCACTAAAATCAAGTAATAAATGAGTAAAGTGCTGCATAAGCAGCAGAAAAACAGGACATATCATTTGAATACTTTAGTTCAGGACATCTTGGCGTACCACGGTTGGTCCACCAAAGACAATTTGTATTACAATTTTACTTTTTTTTGGAAGCAATGACAAATTTTACTTATAAGATTAATTGTATAATTTTTCGGAAGCTTGTAATACCCAAACGGTAAATGTTGTTTGAAATGAATTGCTGATACAAAATTTCATTTAAAACGCGAAGCAAGGCTTCCGTTGTGAATCTGAAAACTCAGTTGGAAAAAAAAACATCACGATTCAAAGTTTGAAGCAAATCCGTGGCAAACCAGGCAAAAAGCTCACAATATTATTAGTTTCATGCAATGGGTACACAGCTTTAAATGAGTATAACTCTGGAACGGTAAAAGCTAATTTCAACTTTGATTTGATTTTGATTTTATTTGATTTTTTATCCCAGTGCATCAAGGTTAGCCATTTAAGTAAGCACTAGTCACGACAATATGTTACAATGTTTTCTTTTAACTTATATTACCTTAACACTAACAACGTTTTGACTTACAAATATCGTCTCAATAAATCTATAAACCTAAATCACACAAGAAGAGTGGTTATAAAGACATTTTAAATTGATAATCTGGAGAAAATTATTTTTCTTAATTCTTTTTGAGAATTCCACATTTTCGAAGAAAACAAGTTATTGGTAAAGAAAATCTATGCATGAACACCGAATTGATCTTCGATGATCGCAATACATTATAGCTAGGAAGAATACTGGCGTTTTAGGTAAAAATGTAAAAATCTCGCAAGCTCTCATACTACATTACTACAGGAATTGTTATTTACAACTGAATTAAAAAATAGTTTCCAAAACCGAAAACTTATTTGTTCGTTGAGCTAAACTAAAAAAAGGTTTTATTTTGATGCTGACATTGTACCAATAAATTTTTATCTGATTATCTCCAAACCAATTTTCAAAGCTTCGCATAACAAAATTTTACCAATGTTATATTCAAAATTTGGAAAAATCTAGACAATTTTCTTGATTTCCATTTTCCATTTCTTTTAAATCCCTCTATTTTAGAAACTCGCCCAATTAGCTTCAAACCTAATTTTCAAAGCTACACGTGTAAAAATTAATTGACTTACAAATTTAGAAAAATCAACATACATAGTTGCGAGCGAAGCCGCTAGTGAATTTTTTAATTTATTCTGATATGTAAATGCTTAAAGAACCTTGTGAATTCTTGATCTATTGAACGTGCTTAAGGGGATTCAGAAAGGATGGGTATATTTACATTGATTGAATGATTGAATGATTTCTTAATCAATCCTTTGGCTAAACGAGTACAGATACGAAAAATCTGACAAAACCTATTAAAAAACAAGTGAGAAAGTCGGTCAAGCCCGACTGTAACATACTCTGTACCTCGCTCTCTCTTAGATTGTGCGTTGTCGGTTGTGAATGGGTATGACGGGGGGTAACGGGGGAGCTTGGTTCACTTTTTCGCTCATAACTTGAGAACCGCTCATTCGATCTTTATCATTTTTTCAAATCGATACATTTTGACAATTACTAAATATATCCAGAAGGTACAAAGTTTGTACTGTTTGAACTGAACTGTTTAAAACGAGTCGTAGAAAATATTCCAAATGTCAAAGGCTTTTGAATCGATGAATCGTTGACTCACTTTAGAATAAAACATGAACTGACTTAAAACTCTACTCGTGCAGGGCTCTAGTACAAACATTCTATCTACAAAACTGTAGAAGATATGACGATTTTTCAAAATTGCGGGAGTGGGAAGAACGTGGCAAAAAATAAAAAAAAACTTGATCTGCCTGCAAGTATATGAAGCA
Source organism: Lordiphosa clarofinis (assembly GCA_018904275.1). Classification (NCBI taxonomy): domain Eukaryota; kingdom Metazoa; phylum Arthropoda; class Insecta; order Diptera; family Drosophilidae; genus Lordiphosa; species Lordiphosa clarofinis. Next base: position 1,023,989 of record JAEIGQ010000072.1, on the reverse strand, counting down.
TTTGTCCCATACATGTCAAACCTCTATCTCTTCCCATCTCTGAGATCTGTCAGACGGACAGACAGACGGACATGACTATATCGACTCGGCTGTTAATGCTGATCAAGAATATATATAATTTATAGGGTCGGAAATGATTCCTTCTCCCTGTTACATACTTTTGCATAAACTTAATATACTCTATGTACCTTCGGTACAGAGTATAAAAACTGACCAAATGAACAACTGAACGAAAAAGAATAATTGAGCAACTAAGTGATTCAAGTAAAAATTTGTACAAAAGAAAGGTGTAAAACTATAGATACTTACTAATCACTGGTCGAAAAATGCACACCGGTAGATCGCTTGCCTCCCGCAGTATCACATCCTCGGCCAAAGCCTTGGTATATGTATAGGTGTTGAAATACTTTCCCATTAAAGCTGGAGCCATCTTGTCAAACAGTTCATCACCTAGCAGATCACTAAGCCCCATAACTTTCTCGGCGCTGCAACTTAATAGCTCCGAGTAAAATCTCTCATGGATCTCTGAAACCACACAGTTGGAGAAAGCCGTTGATATATACACAAAAGCCTCCAGATGAGACATCTGCTGGGCTAGCTGCACCAAAAATCTTGTAGCTCGCGTATTGGCGGTCAATGCCACATGAAGAGGTTCATCAAAGCGTACCGTGGCAGCTCCATGGATTACCACTTGTACTTGACTTATCAGTAGAGCTTGATCCGATTCGCTCATGCCCAAATTCGGCTCCAGGCAATCACCTACAATGGGATGGACTCGATCCAGAGCTTGTGGTTTCGTTGCCAACAGTACGTCAAACAACTTTTGATGAAAGAAGTTGGATTACAACGTTTGTCTATATTTACTAACGTTTACTTACCGCATCCTTTCGCCATGCATCCAACCGTTCCTCTATGGCCTTGCCACGGTTGGATCTGATCATTAGATAGATGCGTGAGGCATCTGTGGTACGCAACAGTTTCTCAATGATAACTAAAACAAAGCGCACGTTAGATTTTCATTAAAATCCATTTTTATGAAGGTATAATGGGCGTTTGCATGCCCCTAAGAGATGGTACTCGACGACCGAAAAACCGAGATATGGAGTACAATTCTTAAGCTTACCCTTAAATCAATTCATATAGGGAGTAAGCCAGATCTAAAAAAAAAACAGATCTGAGTTTTCAGTTCTGCCATCGATGACCTAGTCTTTTACTAGAAATTGCCTAAGAACAACATTGACCATTTGAAAAAATAAAATAAAACAAAACCCATTAAATCCATTTAATAATGATAAATGGGTGGAACAGGGTGGATACAACAGAAAATAAAATTTTAATACATTTGTTTTTTTTTTTTGGAAGCACGGACAAATTTACTAAAAAGATTAATTGTTTATTTTAGGTTACTTTTTTGACAGAAACGGTAAATTTTGCTTGAAATGATTTGCTGATACAAATCTTCGCGAAGCAAGGCTAACCGGTTTTGTGAATCTGAAAACTCAGTTGGAAAAAAAAACATCACGATTCAAAGTTTGAAGCAAATGGAAACGAGGCAAAAGGGGGATAAACCTTTTTAGATTATTAGTTTAGGGAAATGGGAAAAAGGGTTAAAAATTTGAAAAAAGATAAAAAGGTAACACCATCATTGTTTTGTTTTTGTTTTTTTTTAATTTTTATCCCAGTGCATCAGGTTTGCCCTTTTAAGTTACAGCACTAGTCACGACAATATGTTACAATGTTTTCTTTTAACTTATATTACCTTAACACTAACAACGTTTTGACTTACAAATATCGTCTCAATAAATCTATAAACCTAAATCACACAAGAAGAGTGGTTATAAAGACATTTCAAATTGATAATCTGGAGAATAATATATGAAGAAGTAAAGTAGAGTTAAATTGATATTATATGATTTATTTTTGTAGAACCTATAAGTTAAGTTTAGTTTTTATATAATGTTTTGTCTCTGTAGATGTTCCTTAAGTTTAATTTTAAATTGCGTAGCGCTTTTTACGGATTTAATAGAATTTGGTAGTGAGTTCCAGTAGCGAGCAGCATATATGAAGAACTGTTTCTCAGAACTAGCCAGTTTAATTTTAGGGCATATAAGATTATTTGTTCTGGAGGATATTGCAAAACTAAGCTTCTCATATAAGTAAATTGGTTCTCTGCGGTTGATTATGTTGTGTAATAAGATTAGGGCCCTAAACTTTATCCATTGACTAAGGCAAAGATCAAAAATTTTATTTGCAAAAAACGTTATGTGTTCAGTCCTATTTTTATTAAATATATACCGAGCTATAGAGTTAAAAGCGACTTTAAGATTATGCATACTAGCTGAATCACAATGCCCAAAAACCTCTATGCCATAAAATAGTGTAGGAATCAGATACATTCTAGCTATTGTCATTCGGATTTGTATTGGTAGAAACTTTTGGGATATGGAGAGCTGCCTAAGTAATCCGTATAACCTTCCAGTTACTCTATTGATGTGGTCATTCCACGACAACATATTATTGAAGTGAATACCCAAATTGGTAGCATCATCAACATAATTTATTTGCATGCCATCGACACATAACTTAGGTAGCTGCAGCTCATCAAGGGATTTTTGTAAAGAACCAAGCATTTAGATTTAAGCGGATTAAGTCCCAAACCATTTTTATAGCCCAATTGTTTACTTTAGTAAGTTCTTCATTACATATAGAAACACACTCATTTAACTGACTTAGCGGACGACTTACATACATTTGGACATCATCAGCGTACATATGTATCTTACAGATGGACAGCACATTAGGAAGGTCATTAACATACATAGAGAACAATAATGGTCCAAGGACAGATCCTTGAGGTACACCTCGCGTAATCTGAAGAAGATCAGAGGTGCATGAACCTGCGACTACAGCCTGTTGTCTATTGCTTAGGTAAGAGTTAATTAACTGAGTTGCAGTGGACGAGAAATTAAATAGCGCTTTGAGCTTTGTACATAAAATTTGATGATTCACGGTGTCGAATGCTTTACTGTAGTCAAGAAGACATAGGAAAGTTACCTGTCCGTCATCCATACGACTTCGAATATCCTCTGATATTTTTAAAATTGCAGTCGTGCAACTTCATTTCTTCTAAAACCCGATTGGCAATCATTTAGTTTGAAGCTTGTCATTAGAAATTGCTGAATTTGAATTGCCATTAAGTGCTCGTAAACTTTCGATAAGTATGGTAGTATTGATATTGGTCTGTATTCAGTGGATGATTTTGGGATTGGTATTATTTTTGCTAACTTCCACATACTTGGAAAGGTGGACGTTGTAAAGGCAGTGTTCATAATATAAGTGATATGGTCAAGTATAAAGGGAAGAAGTAGTTTGATAAATTTAGGATTCATATCATCAAGCCCCACTGCATTCGACTTAATCTTGAGGATACATTCAAGTACGTCACATGAACTTACACACATAAAGCTAAAATTATTATCACAGTTATAATTCGGGTGAATGTTAAGGTACATATTTGTAGTAGCTTCAGGTACTGCTATTTGGGTGAATTTTGTGTTAAGAGTATTTACGTCCAGATCAGTCTTTAATTTTGGTTTGAGTTTACCTATTCCTAAATTTTTGAGCTCACTCCAAGTTTGTCTGCTCGATATTGCACTGTTTAATTTATATTTGTAATAGTCTCTTTTGGCTGTGTTGATTAATTCTATCACATGTAGCTTCAGACTCTTAAAAACTGTGTATAGCTCATCTGTTTTATAACGCTTCCACCTACAATATGCTGCGTTCCGTTTGTCTATATGGTGTTTAATAAAGTTGTTAAACCAAGGCTTGAGAGTAGGTTTTATCATTTTTGTCTTTACTTGTACACATTTTTCATACAAGTTTTGAACATTCATGTTGAGTACTTGGAGCTGCTGGTCCGCTGTTGGAAGGTAGTATATTTGGGTCCAATTACAATATGAAATCTCCCTTTCGAGCGTATTATAATCAATGGACTTAAAATCTCTGTACACAATCTGTACATCACTATAAGCTATGTCAATATCGTAAGTCAGGAAGATCAAATCGTGTTTAGAAAAGACTGGAGCTGATATCTGGTCATAGTGTAAAATTTTTGCTGAGTTTGTGACGTAGAATAAATCCAGAAGGGTATTGCAGCTTTTTGTAAAGTGTGTGGGTGTTGTGCTATTTACTATTTTTAAGCCAAGGGATTCCATATCTTGCACCAGATGCATCTCAGTTAAAACATTGCTATTAAAATCTCCACATAAAATTACATCGGTATAATTTAAAGACAGACTAGAAATTATGTCAATTAACTGGGCACAGTGAATATTTTTGTTTGGTCTATAAATACAGCCTATTAATGTTTTGATGTCCGTTCGTTTATTGAATTTCTAAAAATAAATATTCTATTTTACTGTCATTTGGGTGTTTCAGTAGAGTCCTACACGTCGGTTTTGAATTTACATACACTGCTACTCCCCTGCATGACCTGTACGGTCAACGATATAATTCATATCCCTCACAATCTAAAATTGGGTCACAGAAGTCAGATGTAAACCACGATTCCGACACACAGATCAGATCAACATTCGAATTAACAAAGAGGTATCGAAACTCGTCCATTTTGTTGACTAGGCTTTGGGCATTAATATGTGCAACAGTAAGACCATTTTTATGTTTGCTTAAAACCCTAATCATGCTGCTCGCAATTGTGCTACTTAAAGTCTGAGACATTTAAACAAAAGAATTGGGAAGGAAGCGCACGCAAAACATATAAAGAGACAAAATTACCTATAATAGTTGAGACGAAAAGATAACTAATTATACAAATAAAGGTTCTAACAATACGTTTAAGAGAAATTGGTACAAAGATACATAACTTATTCGCGAAAGTCATTAGCTGGGCCATCTGAAGCATTAGGAGGAGCATCTGGTACATTAGACACGACAATTACCTCAGTGCCTGGAGGAGTTGGTTGCTTCCGACTTTTTTTCTCTTAGCTCCAAGAGATCTTCCATACGCTCGATGCAGCGCACATCTTCTCTTCCAGTTTGCCTGTAATATGCACAAGGCCGCGACGAGTGAACACTGCAGAGAGCGCCTTGTGCTTTTTAAGGCGCATTGCCTCTTTAAAGATTAAGAAGCTCTCTTTGGATAACTGCTCATTAACATAGATCGGCACGTCAGAATTAAAGTTAAGCAGTCGCAATGTTAGTTGGACGTTTCTCTCCCTCCGATACGCACCAATAGCTCGTAGTTGAAGTATGAGTTTTTAAAAATTTAACCATCTTTTAAACTGCATCACTAGTTTTTCAATGTTCATAGAAATTTTAAAAGTTATAGTGCGTTTTTTACAAAATTTATGAAAAATTTTCAAAAAAATTTAATATATGGTACCTAAACAAGCAAATGCAAAGCTAAAATCAACTGTTTTTGCTCATAAAAAGTAAAATTTGGAAATTTTTCTTTAAAATTTTGATTTGAAAACGAAGAAAATCGTGGTTATTAACCAAGTTATAATTAAAATTGGAAAACAATACGGTAAACCCGATTTTTGGGGAAAAATTCGATTTGTGCGACCTCTAAACGTCTTTCGAAAAATCTGAAAAAAATCACAAAAATACTTTACTCCGTTAGCTTTCAGAAAATGGTGCACCCGGTGCACCCGTGAAAATAAAAAAAAAATTTTTTTTTGGGACACCCTAATATACATACTCACAAATACATTTATGTATTATTGTGATACGAATGTTTACTTATTGAAATCATTTATTATAATTTAATTTTCTAATTTCTAGAACAAAATGGATGATTCGGATAAGAATCTGCTTCAATGCCTGTTAATTACTTTTGATTTGTAGCACATGTTGGAGGATTTAATTAGTAAGTATGTAAATACCATGTATGTACATTGTTCATATCCCAAAAAACATTTTTTCTCCTTGTGCTGGTAGATATGATAATGATGATCAGCTATAACAAGTAAACTAAATAATTTTTAAATTTAAAGTTGATCAGAAAATGAATCTTTGAGAAAAACTTCAGTAGGACGTAAATTAAAAATTCAGCACAATCGTGCCTTCTCCCTTCTTAAATTTGTTGTATTATTTAATTTATTTTAATTTTTCTCCAGATTAAAATCGACTTTGACCGCCTATATCCTGGCAAGGGAGAGTACCTATCTGCTAAATGGGATCTGTTTAGAACTAAGATTGAGCAGTATTACAACTTAAACATTCGCAACGAAAGCTACAAAATAATATTAAAGGAACTGCCGTGTGTAGAATCGCTTGGTATGTAAAATATTAAAACTTTACCGTTACCTGATAAATTAACTATTATTTTTATTTTTCGTAGACTCATCCGATTATATTTTGATGCTTCTTCTCCCATCGGTCTTACCAACTGTGACATGGTATAAATCAAAATCAACTGGTTTTAGAAAAAAAGCAACCTTACTGGACGGACAAGAAAGTTTCATCTTAAGGCTGTCTCCTTTAAGCGACTACGAACACAAATTTGCTATTCATTCAAAAGTTATTTTTTTAAATAAATATGAAATATATTTGATTTAGATAAAAACATATTTGAATCGAATATAATTCCGCTTCAATTCTACTAGCAAATTAGTAAAATCAAATAAAAATAATATTAATTTTAACCACGAAGTATATTAATATTCAGTATGGCCATATTTGATGTAAGTATTAATATATTTCAATTTCAAAATAAATATTTTCAGAGTAACTATGAAAAATAGTAAATATCAATATTATTAATATTCACCATAAATATGTGAGCAATTAATATTCAATATAAGATATATTAAATTTAACTATTTTCTTATTACAATTCAAATTAAAGTGTACACACTTTATATATACGAATTCCATATTTAACGCTAAATCAATGGTGAAAATATTAAAATCAACGTGTAAATATTTAAATTTCAGTGCATTTTTCCCTCAGTGTAGAGACAGTCCAAGCAGAGAGGAACACCTGCTACTTGGCTACAATTATTATTTTTTTTTAATTTTCTAATTATGTTTAACAACAACAGTACTTTTACAAGATTTTTGTATTTGGCTTCACCTTAATCCCTTCTATCCAAGCCACTGGGGCTTGCTTATGAGAACTGAGTGAACTGAGTGGCATTAGCATTTGTAAGTAATGTAAATTATGGGTATTATCAAGTTTTCGACTGCGCGTGCTTTTGTCAAAACATGGGGCCAGCTGGGTGGCAATTTTAAAAATCATTGAAAATCGTATCCACCATAAATTATAAAGAATTTATAAACGAGAAAGCAAAGCTAAGTTTTTCTTTGCCAAAGTTTTAATGGTTAACGATTACGACCACATTTCGGAGATTAGTTTAAAAACATATGGTATTAAAAATTTTAACAGTTTGGTCAAGCTTCAAAGTAGGCAATGATGTGGCGCAAGCCAATGCACTTCCTCTAGAGTTGATGTTTCGTCTGTTCAGTCAACTGATCAATCAGAAATTGACCATCAACTGTTGAAGGCCGAAATTAAGGAAGTTGAGATTTCTAGAAAATTAGTCTCCCAACTACCATGTTGGCTGACCGTCGCTCTTTCTCTTTGTGACTCTGTTGTGCGCTCTTAAATCTCGATCAGAACCAAAGTCAAAATTCTACGTGCAGTCTAAAGTAGTAAAAGTGAAATATAGTTTAAAGCTAACATTTTTATGTATTCTATTCTTCCTGCTTAGCGAGTATATAAACGCATTTTCAAACGCGTGTGTGAACTAAAATTTTGATTAATTAGCTGCTGATTACACTTTTACGTCAGAACAAAAATCTGTTTTGACTGGTAGAAAGTCATTGCATCAATACTTTTCCTGTGGTGCGAATTACCTAAGCAGGTAAAGAACACAAGTTTACAAAATAAGGCCAACTTTTGTAACAGAGAAGTTAGCAACCGTTCCTTATGTATTTTTGGACTGTAATCTTACAAAATGTGGTTATTTTAAAATACAAAAAATAGAGGCAAGCTAACTTCGGCTCGACCGAAGTTTATATACCCTTGGAGCTTGAGATATGAAAGATTTTTTTCAGACCTATCTTTTATATAGGAGCTATACTATATAGTAGTCCGATTTTGACAAATCTTGGTGAAGTCATTAAAAACTTATAAATACGAGCGTTGGGAGCGATAGCACTGAAAACAAAAAAGTTTTTCTCACTTAAACTAGTTTTTCGACCGATCGTTCCTATAGCAGCTTTATGCTATAGTCATCCGATCCGGCCGGTTTCGACAAATGTGCAGCGTATTTACACCAAAAGACTTCATGCAAAGTATGGTTACGATAGCTTTAAAACTGATGAAGGAGATAGCATAGAAACACACGGACAGACGGACGGACGGACAGGCGGACATGGCTATATCAACACAGCTCGGCATGCTGATCAAGAATATATATACTTTATGTGGTCGGAGATGCTTCCTTCTCTGCGTTACAAACATCCGGACAATTTCAAAATACCCTCTCCAAGGGTATAACAAGTGAGAAAGTCGGTCAATCCCGACTATGTCATACTATGAGTAGGAGCTGAATGTCACGCTTTTGCTGCGCTCATCTCTAAGTTTCTCTCTATCTCTCTATCTCTCCCTCTCTCCCACTTACACGTTGTTGATTGAAATGCGGTGTTGGTTGTGGGTGCGTGGGAGGGGTTGGAGGGAAGGGATTTTATTTTTTGGTCATAACTTGAGAACCGCTCATCCAATCTTTATCATTTCTTCGGCAAATCGATACATTTTACGAATGCTAACTAACTAACTCTTGAAGGAACTAACCTTCTACCTACAAAACTGTGGGATAAAAAATTCCGGGGGCGGGAGGGGGCGTGGCAAAAATTGAAAATAAACTTGATCTACCTGCAAGTATAAGAAGCATTTGTCCCATCTGTTGATGCTGATCCAGAATATATTGGGGTATTCACTTTGTTAAGCACTTGAGCAGTTTTGCCTGACTAGTGTTGTGAGCAGCCCTCTGTGAACGAAATTTGCGCACAACTACGTTTGAGATATGATTTATTTTTACGGTGCCGAGTAGTAGTCGGCATCGTGGCATCGTACGATTATAATCGAAAAACCGTAAAAAATAAAATAAAATTAAAAATAATAATAATAACAAGTGAGAAAGTCGGTCAAGCCCGACTATAACATACTCTGTACCTGGAGTAGAAGCTGAATGCAATGCTGGTGGTGCGCTCATCTCAAAGTTTCTCTCTCTTTCTCTCCTCTCACTCTCACTCCCGCTCTCTCTCTCTTTAAGATTGTGTGGTGTTAGTTGTGAATGGGTGGGAGGGGGGGTGGGGCGAGGGCGATATACTTTTTTGCTCATAACTTGAGAACCGCTGATCCGATCATTATCATTTCTTCGGCAAATCGATATATTTTACTAATTACTAACTATCTCTAGAAGGTATGAAATGTCTATCTTCAAAACTGTAGGAGATATAACGTTTTTTCCGAATTGCGGGGGCGGGAGGGGGCGTGGCAAAAATTGAAAATAAACTTGATCTGCCTGCAGCTATAAGAAACATTTGTCCCATACATGTCAAACCTCTATCTCTTACCATCTCCGAGATCTGTTTGTTCATACGGACGGACGGACGGACGGACGGACGGACGGACGGACAGACAGACGGACAGACGGACAGACGGACAGACGGACATGGCTATATCGACTCGGCTGTTGATGCTGATCAAGAATATATATACTTTATAGGGTCGGAAATGACTCCTTCTCCCTGTTACATACTTTTGCACAAACTTAATATACTCTATGTACCTTCGGTACAGAGTATAAAAATATTAGCAAGGTTTATTTTGGTGGTACAGTTTGGGAGCCAGCATCCAGCACTCGGCTGACGACTTATTAAATCGCGAAATAATACCAAAGAGGATAAAAATATTAATAATGGCAAAAAAACTTTATGCCCAACCAAGTAAAAAAATCATGCCTAGATTAATGCATAAGCGCAATTCGCAGCTGATGGATCTGCATGGTAACAAAACCGCTAACTGCTTAAGAAACAGCTTTTCAAGGGCACAAGTGACCACACATAACTACATTACCATGATTATGAATAAACCGAACCGCGATAAATACCATGGATGACCAATGTTAAAGAATTTAGTGAAGATCATAAGGAATGTTTCAAACCACTTTTTAGGACTGACAAATCATCAAGTCGCGGAAAAATACCGTTGCGGTTCTAAAATATAAATAATGTCAAACATACTTTACTTCCAACCAAGTAAAAAATCAGGCCAGGATTAATGCATTAAAGCAATTCACATCTAAGGGATCGCCGTGGTAATAAAATCGCTAAGTGCTTAAGAAATTGATTTTCGATGCTAAAATTGAGCACACATGAGCACTACATTACCATGATTATGATAATACTGAACCACGATAAATACCATGGATGACCAATCCATGGATGACCACACCGGCAATTAATTTGAAAAAGTTTTCGGAAATTTTGAAGAAATGTTCTTCTTCTAAGTTCTTTGTTAATGGTCATCCATGGTATGTATCGCGGTTAGTCACTAGAGGTTGGTCATAATCATGGTGATGTAGTTATATAAGATCTATTGTGGCCTTGAAACTAGTTTCTTAAGTAATTAGCGGTTTTAATTCCATGGATAACCCTTAGCTGCGAACTGCGCGTATGCAATAATCCTTACATGGTTTTTTTCCTGTTTGTTTGACATTATTACTATTTTTGATCCTCAGCGGTATTTTTCCGCGATGTGATGAGTTGTCAGTCACGAAAAGTGGTTTGAAACATTCCTTAACTTAACTTAACTGTATTTTTAACCATTGGTCATCCATGGTATTTACCGCGGTGCGGCATTGTCTTAATCATGGTAATGCTGTTATGTGCGGTCATTTTTGGCCATGGAAAGCAGTTTCTTAAGTTTGTATTACCTCGGAGAACCCTTAGCTGCGAATTGCGCTTATGCTATGATCCCGCCATGTTTTATCACTTTATTTGCACTGTCTTTTTTTTTATTACTATTTTTTATCCTCTTTGGTATTATTTCGCGATTTAATAAGCCGTCAGTCTCGAAAGCTACAGGTAAAGGGCGATTCCGAACCCTGAAAAGTAAACATGAGTACGGTGCCAAATTGACAGCTAGGTAATCGTACTCATTTGTAATCATACTCGGCGAATAATTATGGATTACTTTTTATTTACTCGTGCAGGTCTCTATAAGGTACAAGTGCCCGACTTTTCGTAGTCAGGGCCTGGATCGAGCAAGCTGTGCACAATTTGTTCAGAGTAAATTGTTGTTGGAAATGTTTACACTTTTCCCCAAATGCTCAAATGCTCAACAAAGTGAACACCCTATATATATTTTTATAGGGTCGGAAATGATTCCTTCTCCCTGTTACTTACTTTTGCAAAAAGTTAATATACTCTATGTACCTTCGGTACAGAGTATAAAAATTTTTTCTTTCCAAAATTTAAATAATTTTTAAAAATTTACCACTGATATTAAAATTTTGAGAATAAAATGATTGGTAGTCCTTTGCTTCTTCTTATTTTACATACTTTTAGTTCATCGTGCTTTTTAAAGTAATAGCCCGAAAACTATAAAATTTTTCGACTTTATTTGTCTTTACCGTCAAAATTTCTTGTATCTTGAAAATAACATAGTAGTTATTTTTAATCCAATGTGTGTATATTAAAAAGTTATTTAAGTTCGATTTTTGTAAACTTTTAGACATTTTAAGGTTAAAAAAAATTGTTAACAGAATTTAAAAAATTACAAAATCTTTTATACGGGGGTGTCACAGAAATCTCAAGATATTTTGACCTCGGTTGGTTTGCAAATCGCTCGAAAAATCCGTCGGTGTCCCAGAACTTCCATAGATTTCATTTTCTTATATAAAAATCTACTTGGAACAGAAACTGTTCCATTTATTGATTGTGTTAAATCTTTAATGATGCATACTTATAGTTCAGTTATTACACAGTTCGACAAAATCCAACTTTTTTTAAAAGCCCGGCATAAGACCAATAAATTATGATAAAAGGCACCTTTGTAAGCATCACCTCATACCCAGTTTTTCAAATCCACCCTTGGTTCGCGTTTAATGGGTACTTTTGTACTTGCAACACACAACTACAACAATTTTAACTAAGTTTTTACTGGCTTAAGATAAAATTCTCCAAAATTCAGCATATGTGGACAGGGTCATTGGGAACGACATATGAAAAATTCACTTAATTCGCGCAAACGGTTAAGGTATCTCCAGAAGGAGTTAAACGTTCATTCTTCAATATCTTTAAAAGCGCACGGTAGATTTTTCTTAAAATCGTTGTGTATGATGGTATAATGGGCTATTGCATGTCCCTAAGAGATGGTACTCGATAGCCAAAAAACCGCGATATGGAGTACTCTGTTTAGACTCACCCACAAATCAATTCATATAGGTCATAAACAAGGTCTAAAAATAGACAGATCTGCGTTTTCAGTTTTGCCAACGAAGCCTTGGTTCGCGGTTTATAGGCATTTTTGTACCAGCAACTGCCTTAGAACAACATTGACCATTTAGGTAAAACCAGCTTTACAAAAATTATGAAATTAAATTTATAAGTAAATTGCTTCATTGCAAGCAGGAAAACAGATCATATCATTTAAATACTTTAGTTCAGCGCATCTTGGTGTACCACGGATGGCCCACCAAAGACAATTATTATTAAAGATTTACTTTTTCTTGGTGGAAACGACGAATTTTAATCATAAGATTAATTGCATAATTTTTGGGGGAGGCTGTGATACCCAGATGGTAATGTTGTTTAAAGGCAATTGCTGGTACAAAATTGCCTATAAAACGCGAACCAAAGCTTCCTTGGTGAAACTGAAAACACAGTTCAGTCTATTTGTACGTCGGGTATATAGTTCATATGGAGTGCTCCGTGGGTGAATATAAAATTGGTACTCCAATTTGCGGTTTTTTGGCTGTCGAGTACCATATCTTAGGGACATGCAATAGCCCATTATACCATCATACACAACGATTTTAAGATAAATCTACCGTGCGCTTTAAAAGATATTGAAGAATGAACGTTTAACTCCTTCTGGAGGTACCTTAACCGTTTGCGCGAATTAAGTGAATTTTTCATATGTCGTTCCCAATGACCTTGTCCACATATGCTGAATTTTGGAGAATTTTATCTTAAGCCAGGTGATGCTTACAAAGGTCCCTTTTATCATAATTTATTGGTCTTATGCTGGGTTTTTTTTTTTTAGTGTTGTACTGTGTTACACTGTGAAACACTCAAAATTGCCTGGGACTGGGACCAATAAATTATGAAACTAGAGGCATCAGGTAGCAACACCTCATACCCAGTTTTTCTGGACCACGTCAAGTTCGCGTTTAATGGGCACATTTATACTAGCAACACACAGTTACAACATCTGTTGCTGGTCAAATACATATGAGAGCTAAAATTTTGAAAAATTCACCAAAGATGAAGGGAGTTACCACAATTGTTATACCAAATTCCCACCGCCAATGGATAAGCGGTTACCCCGGCGAATAGAGGTCTAACTTAGAGGTCGGAATTAATGGAAAACCACTCGATAGAATTGTATAAGATTTTAACTATATTGAGATTACGGACTTATAAAATGTGTACTTAAGAGATGGTAACATGCATCGAAAAACCGCGATGGTGGGTACCACATGTGACAGCACTTATCATCGAGGCAATATAGGCCAAAAAGTAGAGATCAAAATAGACCGAACTGCGTTTTTAGTTTTACCAATAAAGGCTTGGTTCGCGGTTCTTAGGCATTTATATACTAGCAATTGCCTTCGAGCAACATTGACCATTTAGGTGAAACCAGTTTCACCAAAATTATGAAATTAATCTTATGAGTAAAGTGCTTTAATACCAGCAGAAAAACAGATCGGATCAATTAAATACATCAGTTCAAGGCATCTTCGCGTATCGCGGTTTGTCCACCAATGACATTTTTAAAGTAAATTTTTGATTTTCTTAATGGAAATGACGACTTTTACTCATAGGATTTATTGCATAATTTTGGAGACGCTCTTGATACCCATATGGTCAATGTTGTTTTGAGGCAATTGCTTGTACAAAGATAGCCATAGCCCGTGAATTAAGGGTCCGACGGTGAATCTAAAAACGCAGTTCGGTCTATTTTGATCTCTAGTTTATGGCTTATATTGCCTCGATGATGGGTGCTGTCAAATGTGGTACCCACCATCGCGGTTTTTCGATGCATGTTACCATCTCTTAAGTACACATTTTATTAGTCCGTATCTCAACATAGTTAAAATCTTATACAATTCTATCGAGTGGTTTTCCATTAATTCCGATTTCTAAGTTAGACCTCTATGGGCATGGTACTAACCGTTTATCCGTTGAAGGCGGGAATTTTATATTAGAGTACTGGTGATTCCTTTCATCTTTGGTGAATTTTTCAAAATTTTAGCTTTCATCTTCTTTTAACCAGCAATAGAGGTTGTAGCTTTGTGTTGCTAGTATAAAAGTGCCCATTAAACGCGAACTTGACGTGCTCCAGAAAAACTGGGTATGAGGTGTTGCTATCTGATGCCTCTAGTTTCACAATTTATTGGTCCCAGTCCCAGGCAAAAAAAAAAGTTGAATTTTGTTCCACTGTGTTATAGTTCAAGTTTAACTCATATTATACATAAATAAACTAAAAAATTTAAAAACTTGTTGGCGCGAAATATGAAGTATAACTTGACAGTCCTTACTCCAAAGGCTATTGCATAGATGGCGACACCATCGATAGAGGGCGCCACTGATGTGGTTGGTTTAGATTAACATGAAAGACTTACGTTGATTTTGCGAACAATTATTTAAACGCAACTTTCAATATTGAAACCAATTAAATAATTTAATCATTTTATGCAACCTATCCAGAAAAATAATTTTGTTTACAGTTCCAAAATTAGTTTGGGTGGTGAATTTTGCCAAGTCTGCTAACAATACACGATAGATTTAATACCAACCAAAAGAGATTTCTGTAACACCGAGAATTGGTTTTGGGTTGGAACTTATTTGGAAGAGATTTTTGTGACACCGCTGATAGTTTTTGGGCTATAACTTATTTAATGCAGCTTGCATTAAAACAAATTTGGTTGGAATAGGACACTTAATGTGGCCGCACGACCAAAAAATGTAATGATATGAAAAGATGAAGAAAACGGACAATTTATCTTTTTCTTTGATTTATGATTTCCCTTAACCCCAAAACCCATGGCATACTAAAGCAGCAGAAATATATGTCCATTAATTATCCAACCTATCAAAGCTTTCCTCTCCCCCCCTTACGCATGTGTACACAAAGACTTTCGTTCCTCAGTTTTGTTAATGCAAACACCGGTCGGGCAAAATTAGCTAAAAGTGCAAAAAAGTGATCTGAATGCACATTTATTTTGTGGAAATGGTTCTAAGTGCTCGTGATCGTGCCCTGCACTAATTGCTGGCGCTCAACCGATGGAATATTCGTCGTTTGGTGTTGAATCAAACATTTTCTTTGTGGTTGGTAAACATAACATCAGCCGCAACCTCAGATCGTTTGGGGAAATAAATGATCTGAGCTAATGCCTAAAATTAATTAGTTATAATTTGTGTTAAGTTCAGGGCTCAATTCCTGAACCGGATCTCAAACCGTTAACCGAAATAAACCGATTCAAATCGCGTACCGTAACCGGAACCCAAACCGAATACTGTTAACCGGAACAAAACCGAAACTTTGGTACTACTACAGTTTCGTTTTTTTATACGCTGTACCTAATTATACATATTAAACTTGTGCAAAAGTATGTACATTTCTGATCAGCCCATTGTTAGTTACACAGGTCATTTTTTGTGCTTAAGGAAATCCCGTATACGCAGCACATTTGTCGGAACCGGCTGGATCGGATGACTATAGCATATAACTAGTTGAAAAACTAGTTTTAGTGAGAAAAACTTTTTTGTTTTCAATGCTATCAACAAGATTTGTCAAAATCGGACCATTATATAGTATAGCTGCCATACAAACTATATATCAAGCTCCAAGGGTATATAAACTTCGGTCGAGCCGATGTTGGCTTGCCTCTATTTTTAAAATGTGAAACCATTAATTTTGTGTTGAATTTTGATTTGTTTTATTAAACAGGATACTATTCTAGCTGTCACAAGTTGGCAATCTACTTGAGGTCACATCATCATCCCAGAACAGAATACGTAACCCCACCACCCCCACTCATCAATTTTGGTTCTGAACAGAGCTCGCAAATAACTGTTGACCGTTTTTTGTTGTCCAAAAATAACTGTTATATACGGACCCTTTGAGCAAAGAGTCAGAGATGAACCGTTCAAGTCGTTTCTTGAATAAATCGCTCTCCGCTCAGAGAACAACCCATATATTTGTTCCCTTTTGCTCTGCTCAATCAAAGACCGTTTGAACGCGAGCGAAGAAAATAAAAGTCATTTACATTTGTGTGCGTGTGTGTGCGAGTGAGGCGTTCGTGTCGGCTTCTGAGCTACAGAAGCCAAACACAAACAAAAACGAGAAGTAACCGTTTGCGCTGAGCCTTTAATTATTTAAAACAATTTACTCATACAGTGATTGAGAGCGGTAATATTGACGACAAAAGTGTTTTCAAAATTTGTGAGAGCGCTAATAGTCACGTCGGGGAAACCTGGGTCAGTCGGATCGCTCTCAGAAAGTGGTTATTGAATGAGCATAACAAGAATAGCTCAAATGAGAACAGTCAACTGAAAACCAAAACAAATCGGAACGAGGTGTTTTGCTCAGAGAGAGAGCAAGCGTGTATGTTTTTTTTCGGTTATGTTAGTGCGCGAACCGCAAGGGGAAGTACGGTCAACAGTTATTTGCGAGCTCTGGTTCTGAAGCATTTTTTTGAAGAATTAAACAAATATTTATTTAATTTTAAAAATTTGTACTTAATTTGGGCAGACTCGAACTCTCAAATTTAAATAGAAGGTGTCAAGGAAATCTGTGTTTACTAAATCAAGGTTTTCTTTTTATACGAATTGACTAAACCGGTTCTAGTAGCGCATAAATAATCATGTTATTCAAGTCACGTTCAGTTCAAGTATAGCAGTATAAGAAACAAAGTTTGGTCACGTTTACGATCAGCGACAAATAAGCGTTTGCTAGCGAATTAACAACTTTTGTGGTATTGCGTAGCAGTGCTGGATTAACGCCCAAATACCGATTTGCTTGCATTTGAATTTAGTTAATTGTGAGGTGTGTTCTATTCCACTTTGGGTTTCATATAAACTTTTGAATTGACCATTTTGCATCTACAAATTTAAATAGAAGGTGTCAAGGAAATCTGTGTTTACTAAATCAAGCTTTTCTTTTATAGAAATAAAGGATCTAGTAGCCATAAAAACATTCCCAGCAGACCAAACGCTGAAAATAATAACTGAGTGAATTCGATAAACAACAAAACTTTCGAACAAAAAAGCTAGGAATAGATTCATAAGTCGTTCAGTTTGTGGCAGTGAAAGTCTCGTTTACGATAGCGAGCGTTTTGCGATACTTTTGTAGCATTTCTGGCATGCTGATTACAATATTTACTGATTTATTTACTTCCTCTCTCTTTCTATTTCATTTTTTTTTGCCGAGGCGCCGTAAGTCGCTCGACTGTTTATCGCAAAGCTCTCGCAGAAAATTGACTGTGCGAGTGCTTTGCGATACAAAATTTGACTCCCGTTCTTTTCTCACATGCGGGCTCGTTTGTAAGAATTTTGTGATAGTCTCGCAAAATGCTCGCTTGCTGGTCCGCTGGGAAGTGCAAACGTTTATACGAAAAACGAAGTGGAATTGAGAACAGGCCAGTGTGTTTGCAAATATTAAGGGATTTTTAGAGGATATATGGAATTGGTTTAAAATTATGCAAATCGATGATTTTATAGAAAAATATCGCCAAAATATTTTAATAAAATTCTAATTTTGTGTGTACCACTGCTGAAATCTAGAAAGTTACTTTGGTGTAACCGACCAATTTATAGATGGCAATCACAATCGTTTTTCTTTCGTGCTCGCAAATTACCGTGGTCGATTTTCCCACTAGGATTTTTACTTGCGGCATTCAAAAAAGCTACACGCGGCGAGTAAAAATGGGAAAAGTAAACGCGTCATGCAGAAAAGCTACTCAAAAATAATGGATTGAAAATTCCGGTCGAAACTTTTTCACATATTTGCATATTTATTTCTTTCTGTGTGTGTAATGTCGCTGACATTCGCTAAGGCTATTGATCTTTTGCAGGGCGAATACTTAGTAAGCAACAACTTAACAGTATAAATAACGCTTTTAAATTTTACAGTACCTAGGTGTACCTGGATGGAGATTATTCCTCTAAGGCGTTGCAAACATCTGGACAAAATACACTTTCCAAGACTGAAATTTGGTATCTTTAATCTCTTAACTGTGGGTTACTGCTTTGGTCTTTTTATACCATACGTAGGGCGTGGACCGAAACGAATGTCAAACAAAAATTAAATGTAATATTCAATACGATATCTTAATTTCTAATACCGAGTGAATGATCTTGACAATGTTCACTTTTTTATCAAATGCTTCAAACTTCTAATTATTTTTCTATTTATTATATGGATGCCTCTCTTTATAAAATTTAAAATATTTTGCAACTTTACAGTTTAAGAACAATTTTAATCCATTTCAATATTAGAAAAAAAGTTATAAAGTTTGTCCAAAATATTGACAAGAGTGACCCACTGTTCATTAGAAGCTTCGCAGTTTGCTCGCCTGGGGGCGCCACCTTTGAACGAGAACGATTACTGGTCAGCTGTCCGATAACGATATTAGTCTCACTTCTCTCGTTATCGTGTTGTGTAACCATTTGTTGTATTCTTTTTGGAGTTCCAGAAGCATGGCAAGCGCTGGCCGTAAATTGGTTTTACGCAGTTTTCAACTTAATCAATTGGGTATGTAATGTATTTGGCTGCCGTTCTTATTTTATTTACCGTCTTCAATTAGTTTTAAAGCGCACCATTACCATGTCAGCCAGCCGTCGTGCCGAGGAGGCCATCGAGCAGCTTAAAGAGACGAATCCCTACTATTCCAAGTATGCACAGAAAATTGGCAAAATGCAGCAAACTTCGGCTGAGGAGTTTCTGGAGCGCGTAGAGCGTGTGGTCAAACCCATTAAGGATGGAAAGAGCCAGGCCAGGTGAACGGAAAATCCTAACACAATATCCTTTCTATATACTAATTCAATCGAATTCACTTGACAGATCCTATTCAGAACTACTGAATCCCAAGCAGAAGCTGTCCGAGTCTCAGGAGACGGCTGAGTTGCCGCACAAAAAACTTTCGGACATTATGAAGTTGGAGCTGTTGACCAACAAAAATGCCGAAGAGATCTCGCAAATCTGGCTGGAGTATCACAAGACCAAAGATGTGCTGGCCGCTACTTTGACCTTATCGCAATACGAGACTCTTATCGGGCGTGCCAAGGAGCATCCCATATTTCTCCTGCCATTGCCGCGAAGCGAGGGCTTTGAGTTCATCATGCTGCAGTTCTCGGCCAATACGGTGCACTTCACCCCGCTCTTGGCCTACCAGGTACATAAGGAAAATGCACCCGAATGCCTCACTTTGGTCCACTACACAGAAATGCAGGATAAGGGCGTGGTGCTGATGCGCGGCGAATATGACACCAAAGTCCTGACCGCCCAGGAGGCCCAGTGTCTGGCCAATGAACTGCAAATGTTCTACTACAAAACCGATGAGAACAAACTAAAGCTGCTGGAGACCTTCACCAAGCGTCCCGATGAGTTCAAGCACATGGATCTGATTAAGGAAGTGGAGAACATACAGCTGGCCTAGACTAAACAATAATACTAAATATAGAGAGCAACAGACTCGAGCTGGTGCTGCAAAATTTTAAAAGTTTTTAAGTGATTTGGAAAACGTTTGGAAGTCATGAGTTCGCCTCTGAATGAATTTGACACGGTGATGGAGCAGATTGGTATGGTATCCAGGAGGTACAGCTTACTGCTTATTGTACTTAGGTTTCGGTAGGGTTCATCTGTACGTCATGCTCACCGTTGGCCTGCTGCAAATGCTCACCATGCACGAGACCATGGGCATGGGCATCATTGGTCCGGCTTCGGTATGTGATCTGCACTTGAATCTGGTGCAGCTGTCCTGCATAACGGCGGCAGCTTTTTTGGGCATTATATGCTCCTCCTACTTCTGGGGCTATATTACGGATAAAATGGGTCGGCGCTGGATACTTTTGCGTACCATTTCAATCAGTAATCTCTGCTCTGTGATTTCCATGTTTACGGTTAGCTTTACGGACTTCTTTGTGATGCGCTTCGTCACCGGCATATTGTGAGTTGCTGGCTTTAGCTTAATTCATAAGTTTATGTTAACTTTTCCGGCCACGGCAGCGTGGCAGGACCCAGCTTTGTGGCCGTCACCTACCTGAGCGAGTTTTGTAATAAACAAATCTTGGCCCGTGCTGTCACGCACATGTATATGTTTACGGGCATCGCCATGTTCTACTGTCCAACGTGGGGCACCTTATTTCTCACCACCAACTATATGGACTTTGAGTACGCGTTGGTGGGTCAGTTGACGCTGCGTCCTTGGCGATTGTTGGGCTGCATGTACATGCTGCCGGGGATTGTGGCCTACATTCTGCTGCTGCGCATGCCGGAGAGTCCCAAGTTTCTGTTCATGATTGGTGACACCCAGCAGGGACTGGCTGTTATGAATTGGGTATGCAAGAAGAACACCGGTCATCCGCTTAATGCCGAACAGGAGGCCAAATTGATAAAGTTTCAGCAGGCCGCCGAGGTGAAACGCCAGAAGAATGCCGTGAATGTGCTGCAGACTATGCTTAACGATGCCATGCCGCTATTTCGGAAACCCTTCATGGCCGTCTATGTGCCCAGCTGTGTGGTAATGTTCTCGCTGGGACTAATGTAAGTACATAGAAGCGGTAGCGAACTTACTTTTGGTCACAACTTGAATATAGTTCATCCGATCTTTATTAATCCTTCGGCAAATTTATAAAAAATCTTGATTACTAAATGTCTAACCATACAATCCTTTATATCCAAACAAGCAAATATCCCTTCGCGCTTCGCTGCGCCCTTAACAGTATAGAAGTACCCACTTGCCACCCACATCCCATTCACTTCCCAATGGGCATCCCGGCGGTATTTCCAACATCGGAAAATGAAAACACAAATAAATTCTCATTTTGACCTTATAAACCGGGTTTCAAGCCAATCGGATGGAAAATAGTTTTTTGCATGCACATTTTCCGGCCATTTTCCTCCTTGGTCGGATTTTCCTACATTAAAAAATCCTACTTTAAATTATTTCGTATTTTGTCCTTACAAACCGAGATTCAAGCCAATCGGATGAAAAGTAGTTATTTTCATGCATAATTTTCCGGGAATTTTCCGACCGTCAGGTCAAATTTTCCAACTTTTGGATATCACATTTCAAACTATTTCGTATTCGTCTTTAAAAACCAAGTTTCAAGGCAATCAGCTGAAAAATAGTTTTTGCATGCAGAATTTTCCGGGAATTTTCCGACCGTCATCTCAAATTTTCCAACTTCGGAAAATCACATTTCAATTTAGTTCACCTACTTTCCTTTCAAACCGAATTTCAAGCAACGGATGAAAAATAGTTTTTTGCGTGCAGAATTTTCCATCCGGGCGGATTTTCCGAGATTAAAAATCCCATCAATTTTATCTTGTACGAAGGTACATAGGTATATTAAGTTTGTGCAAAAGTATGTAACAGGGAGAAGGAATCATTTCCGACTATATAAAGTATATATATTCTTGATCAGCATCAACAGCGAGTCGATATGCCTGTCCGTCTGTCCGTCTGTCCGTCCGTCTGTCCGGTCCGTCTGTCTGTCCGTCCGTCCGTCCGTATGAACAAACGATCTCGGAGATGGTAAGGTAGAGGTTTGACTGTATGGGACAAATGTTTCTTTAGCTGCGGCAGATCAAGTTTATTTTCAATTTTGCCACGCCCCCTCCCGCCCCCTCAATTCGGAAAAAACGTTATATCTCCTACAGTTTTGAAGATAGACGTTTCGTACCTTCTAGAGATAGTTAGTAATTAGCAAAATGTATCGATTTGCCGAAGAAATGATAAAGATCGGATCAGCGGTTCTCAAGTTATGAGCAAAAAGTACTTCGCCCTTGCCCCACCCTCCCACCCATTCACAACTAACACCACACAATCTTAGAGAGAGAGGCGAGAGAAAGGGTGAGAGAGAGGAAAAGAGAGAGAGACTTTGAGATGAGCGCAGCCCAGCTTGCATTCAGCTTCTCTCCAGGTACAGGTATGCTATAGTCGGGCTTGACCGACTTTCTCACTTGTTTTCGTATTCTGTCCTTACAAACCGAGTTTTAAGACAATCGGATGAAAAACAGTTTTTTGCATGCAAAATTTTCCGGGAATATTCCGACCGAACATCGGAAAATTGCATTTCAAACTATTTCGTATTCCATCCTTAAAAACCGAGTTTCAAGCCAATCGAATGAAAAATAGTTTTTTTCATGCAGAGTTTTCCGGCCATTTTCCTCGCGGGCGGATTTTCCAAAATCGGGAAAACACGTGTCCAATTATTTCGCTTACTATGCTTACAAACCAAGTTTCAAGTCAATCGGATGAAAAATAAAATTTTTTCCAAAACCCCGTCTTAGTACGCACTTTCACCACCAACAGAAACTCCTGTCCAAAGTACGGCCTCCTATCTCTTACCGTTTAGGCTGTGCGATGATTGCCAATCAGTCAGTCAGTGAATCAGGACGGACACTCTTTTATATTTATAGTGATTGTAATGGCAGGAGGTCACGCGTTGCCCGCAGATGCCGAAGACATTAAGCAATTTACACATCCACGATCTTAACGCATGCCGAGAGATTAAATATCTCTTTAGTTCCTCTTCATTTTCGCGCAACAAATTTCACTTTTTGGCCTCGCTCTTTTTGTTCACAACCCTGTTTTGTCTGCAAGAGACCCTAGGCATCGAATTTTTAAGTTGTCAGAATGGTTCGCATTCTGGTGGTCGTTTTAAACGAGGTTTAGTTCGGGCTTCACAACTACCTGGATGAAACCTGTCCCGGACCGGCTTGCATCCTATATTTATGCTAATCGAGTATTTATGTATTCTTTATATGATCGAAAAGTTTTCCTTCTGCCTGTATCATACACTTTTTTAAGTGCTCTGATTTAATTTCTGGACATATTTTTCCGATCGTTGGGGGGCTGACTTAGGGGGAGGAGTGTAAACTTAATCGAAAGATCAAATAGATTATTAGTTTGTTGGATTTTGTGTGCTCCAATTTCATTTCTTATGGAGGGGAAATAGGATTAAGTCTAATAAAAACGAGAAGGCCAAGCTAACTTCATCTTTGCCGAAGTTTATATACCCTTGCAAATGTTCATAAACTCTGATTTATTAGTTTATGAACGTCAGCATTAAAACAAACAATTTTTCTAAATAAAACCCACTTTTCGACTGATAGTTCCTATGGCAGCTATAAGATATAGTCATCCGATCCGGTTGGTTCCGACATATTAGCAGTATGCAGTAAAAAGAATACTCTGTGCAAAGTTTTAGCTCGATAGCTTTAAAACTGAGAGACTAGTTTGCGTAGAAACAGACAGACGGACAGACAGACGGACGGACAAAGTTCAATCGACTCAGCTCGTCGCCCTGATCAAGAATATATATAGTTTATAGGGTCGGAAATGAATATTTCTATGCGTTGCAAATTTCTGGGAAAAATTTTAATACCCTTTGCAAGGATATAAAAAGAATACGGAATAAGAATAATAAAAAAATGAAGTACTACAGGCCTGTTCCCATTTTCGATTTCGAACAAATCATGCGGAGTCGGAATTGTTAAAAGTGCTCGTTTACAAAATCCGACAGTGTTATTCGACTTTTAGCTTGAAAATCCCAACTACCTTCATTCGATCCTCTGCATGGCTAAAAGATTCGACCGAATTCTTTGATCGTTTCTTAGAAATCACAACTCTTACCAATTCCGATTAATCGGATTCGGAAACGGGAACAGGCCTGATAATGAATTTAACCTTCAGACTTTTTTATGAGCTCGGAAATACCTAACCGGATGGCGCTAATAATGAATGCATACTCTTAATCCGGTATTTTGGCCCATTCCTCAGTAACAGCTTTTCGAAGCTCCTCAGAAGAGTTAAACTTTCGTCTGCCACCATAAACACGACGTACACGATTAGCCCACATGTTTTTAATTTGATTCATGACCGGAAAATTGATATTCTTCTCCGTGAACCACCCAAGGTTGGCCCTTGAAACGTGAATAAGTGCCAGCTAAAACATTCTAAATAAAATACATAACTCGCTATCCATAACAACATTTGAAGTTTGGCTTCTTGTTTGATCACAGTTGTGTATGTTAAAACATTTTACCTTTCTCGATTTAGAGCCAATGGGTTGGGCATTTGGTTTACGTCCATGCGAAATCGTACAAATATGCGTTTGGGCAACAAAGACGCCATGACCTTCTGTGCCATTCTGTTCACCCCCACCGTAGAGTTAATGCAGGACAGCGAAGAGGATTTGGTGGTGGTAAGCTAATCGTAAGGCGACTCTGTTCTGTTTTGATCCCTAATCTTTCCCATTTTGGAAACAGGCCTGCAATGATGGTTTTAAGGGATTCAATGATTCGCTTATTCTGGGCCTCACCTACATTGTTTTATACAACATTTCCTGGCTGTTACTCTTCTTTGTGCCACGCAAGGCCATGTTCCTTACCGCTCTGGTCATCTCATCCACATGTGGCTTCGGTTTAATATTTGTCACCGGTCGCTGGTTGCAGCTTTTCTGCTTTATATTCTTCGTGTCCCTGCCTGGGGTGATGGTCAGCCTGCTGGGCGGAGCCCTGGTGCAGTTTGTGCCCACATATTTGCGGGCCAAGGCACTGTGTATTAGTTTGATGTGGTGTCGTTGGGGTGCTGTGGTGGGTACGATGATAATCGGTACCTATGTGGAGGAGAGCTGCGAAGTAACCATATTGACTATTGCCCTTTTACCGCTATGTAAGACAAATTTGTTTGCCAAAACTATTTTATTCTTAAAATTTCTTGAAACTTGGTTGTTATTAAAGTAATCAAATATTATATTATTTATTTCCACAGTATCTGCCTGTATTGAAGGATTCCTGCCACTCTAGTGTTCTGGATTAGATTAAGCAAGAGAGAATTGTATTTTTTTATTATATTTAATTCATTAAAGAAATATCAACCCATATCTATATTAAATCAATTTCAAGCGGGGAAGAAAACAGGGTAATCCTGGATGTTTTTTTTATGTTTTTTTAGCAGTCCAGCAGATTCCTTTCCTTTCTTTGTCAATGTTCGATGGGACATTGCTATACACCTAAGGACCTTCACCTGATGTTTTCATTTAGTTCTATCGAAAAAGAAAGAAATACAAATATTTTTGTTGTCAATTTAGTGCGGAACCCATATCATCTTTTTTTATATAATTACAAAAAGGTATTAAAGTAGGAACATTTGAAATGATCTTAGATTTAAAGGTCGTGTATTAAAGGCTTTTTATTAAGGAGACTGCCCTGAATTTTAAAGCTCATTTCATCATCTGCAGCATCCCCATTCCAAATTCAATGGAATGCTTACAGTTCCGGCACATGAAAGTCCACAAAATCTTCCAAAGAAATACTGTAGCGTTCTGATTTTCTACCAAACAGCTCCAAGGCAAAATACTTGTCGAATTGCATTGAAAACTACCAAATTGTATCTGACAGTTACCCCGTTTATATGTGAAGAAGTAAATAAAAAATAAGTTGCGCTATGATCTTGATAGTGAATGGAAGAGAGGAATGAACAATTTTTATTCTCGTTTTGATTCTCGGTAAGTTTGATAGTGGAAACTACTGTTATCCTAATTTTACATCCAACAGAATGATTTAGATAAAATGACGGGCAATGAAGGTGATCATAGTGACGACCCATTTTCCACCCACATCCCAGTTGGCATTCCGGCGGTATTTTCAACATCCGAAAATTATATCACAAATGAACTCGCATTTTTTTTTACTAAATATCGAGTTTCATGTCAATCGGATGAAAAATACAATTTTTTCTTCCAGAATTTTCCGTGAATTTTCACCCCCGTGGGCGGATTTTCCGACATTGGAATAGCACATTGGTACGATAAGGAGTGCCGTCGCGCTACTGCAGAGAAAAACGAGGTCTACAAGACATATTTGCAAAAGAAGCGGATGCTGATTATAAGGAAGTCGAGATGTTATTCGGCACGAGTGAGACTCGAAAATTTTACCAAAAGATTAAGCAATTAACAGAAGGTTTCAAGCCCAGAGTCGCACAATGCAAAGACGAACAGGGGAATCTGGTCACAGATCCCCAAGTGGCGCTTAACAAATGGAGAAGTTACTTCTCCAATCTACTGGGAGACGATGCCGCCTTTAGAGAAGTAACGATGCCACCAATCGACAACATAGAGATAGACCCGCTGACCCAACAGGAAGTCAGTTTAGCCATACGAAGGCTAAGAAGCAGCGATGAGCTGCCCGCTGAATTGTGAAGAATTGGTAAGGTGCATGCACCAACTTCTGTGCAACTTCCGACGATTGGAATCTAAGTGTTCGCTGTCCAATCTTTAAAAAAGGAGATCCTGCAGTTTGCGCCAACTACCGCGGGATCGTCTAAAGCCGTTTATTGATACACTGATTGGACCTTATCAGTGTGGCTTTAGACCTGATAAATCCACCACAGACCAGCTTTTCACACTACGACAAATCCTGGAGAAGACCTATGAAAAATGCATCCAAACATACCACCTTTTTGTTGATTATAAATCAGCCTTGGACACACCGATAAGGTCAAGATTTGAAGCATCTTGTCTTGCCTTGTCTACTTTAGGTATTCATGCAAAGTACGTTCAACTTTGCATGATGACGTTGAGAAGTACGCAAAGCTCCGTCAAAATAGAAAAGAACCTCTTCGAAACATTTGATACCAAAAGAGATGGAAGATATACTGCGAAAGTGCCAACATGCCAACAGAACCGGCGGATTTATTCATAAAAATCTAATGCTACTTGCATATGCCGATGATATTGACATTATCGGCAAAACCACACGGGCAGTAAGCAAGGCGTTTTCAGAGATGAGAAGGAGCCTAAATTAATGGGTTTAGCGGTAAATGAGGACAAGACGGAGTACCTAGTATCCGGGGACAGAAAACCATTGCGACTGGGACAATATGTTACAATGGGAGAGTACAACTTTAATGTTGAGGAGAATTTCGTCTACCTCGGAACGATCATAACCAGCAAGAACAACATCAGTCTGGAAACCCGACGACGAATCACTCTTGCTAAGGGCTAAGTAGGGAGTTCAAGAGCAGAGACCTCAAGCAAAAAACAAAAATAGCCCTTTACAAGTCGCTTATCTTCCCAGTATGGCGCAAAAGCATGGACAATGACAGCAGCAGATGAAGCGGCGATTGGCGTGTTTGAACGAAACATTCTTCGGAGGATTTATGGACCTTTGAAAGTCGGCGATGATTTCCGCATTCGAAAAAACGACGAATTGTATGAGCTCTATGGGGACACCAGTCAGGTCAAGATCATAAAGCAGCAGCGGCTGCGCTGGCTAGGACAGAATGAAGGAAGAAGCTCCAACAAAAAAGGCGTATAAATCGAAGGCGGTTGACTATGGAGGCGGCAAGCAGGGAAGACCACCACTAAGATGGGAAGACCAGGTGCGGGAAGAGATTGCCAAGCTTGGTGTGACTAACTGGTGGCAGCTCGCACAAAACAGAAGCGAATGGAGAGCGTTAATCGCAGAGGCCCAGACCGTCAAACGGCTGTAATGGCCAATAAAGAAGAAGAAGAATAATAGCACATTTCTAATTATTTCGTATTCTATCCTTACAAACCGAGTTTCAAGCCAATCGGATAAAAAATAGTTTTTTGCAAGCAAAATTTTCCGGCCATTATCTTTTTGGACGGTTTTTCCAAAATTTAACAAAGTTTCAAGTCAATGTCAATCAATATAAAGTCAAAGATGAAAAGTACTATTTTTCCCATACAAACATTTTTTGGCGGTATTCCGGGGGTGAAATTTGTCGAAAACCCCGTCTTAAGGGGGCCTCATGTGCAAAATTTTTTTCGTTTTTTTCATTTTTTATAGTTTGGATATTTGAGAATATCGCCCCAAAAGGATTTTTGAAATTGGAAATACTTCAGAAGATATAGCCTTTTTAGTG
This sequence comes from Lordiphosa clarofinis, assembly GCA_018904275.1. Classification (NCBI taxonomy): domain Eukaryota; kingdom Metazoa; phylum Arthropoda; class Insecta; order Diptera; family Drosophilidae; genus Lordiphosa; species Lordiphosa clarofinis. The sequence goes on along the minus strand of JAEIGQ010000072.1, from coordinate 995,610 downwards.
GAGGAATGTCTTCACAAATACAAGTAATTTTTAAATTACTTCAAACTTTAAACGCATTTATCTCGAAAATGTTTTTCGAGCTGCGGCCATGATATCTCAGTTACACTGAACCGATTTGGATGATCAAAACTTAAACGACCAGATTGTCACCTTCTGGTGACCTCAATAATTTAAAAAAATTTACTATTTTTTACACTAAACTACAAAAAAGGGCCAAAAATAGATTTTCTATTTTATGCCGCCATTTTGTCAAAAAAACACAGAATTGGAGGTCAGACTAATATTATCGTATACCCCATTTCTTCTTGCATCCTGGGACCTTGACCCGGCGCCCTACCTTTTTTGGACACCCACTTACGGCCGATAACTTGGAACAGCCCTCGCATCGAAGCGTAAACATTTTCTTTTTTAATATTATCTGTCTGTAACAAAATAAAAAAACAGATTTGGAAAATCTCTTTGCGTTTTCAAATAAGATTTTTTGAAAAAGTTCAAAAAACACCTAGAATACCCTAAAGCTCACTTTGAATAACACTAGTTTACAGCCAAAAAGACCCATTTCTACTGAAAATGTTTGGAATGGTGATCTCAAAAATCAATTTCAAATATTTTTTCATGGCTCCGTTTTTGAAATATTAATTTTTTCAATTTTTTTGGTAGGTGCACCTACATTTTAAGCCATATCTCACTTTATAATTGTCAGATAGAATCAAGCAAGATAAGAATCGAAAGGTAATCGCGCTGCCAGTAATAGAATAGAACATTGTTTTTAAATCGGCTTTTTAGAATTGAACTCAAAGCGTGCGGTTATTTGCCTGGTGCAGTGCAGTATAATTTTTAAACGAACGAGTTGTCGAGTGACCTGTGAAAGGATTCACATTTCGTCATCCAGCCCCAGACGTTCTGGCTCCTTTGGTTGGACATTTTTTGGCGCCCCCGGGTGGACTCACTCACTTGGACTGGACTTTGTTCTTCTATTGGCTTTTCATTTGTCCCAGGATTTGTTGGATTTAATTCCCGTTTATTTCGACTGATTGCTGATCTACATGGATTACCAACATTACCAGGGAAGTCTATAACCAGTGCAAAATAAATTGTGAACATACCTACATATGTGCTCTGGAGCTGTGAGCAATTTGGTGCAAAAAAATGTGCTATTTTCGTTTCCTTCGACTTTTGTTCCGCTCTTGATTATTATTATTGTTATGGCTATTCGCTCACTTATAGAAAAATATAAATTTATTTATTGTCAACACACAAAGTACTCAAACTTGACTGTTAGTTCCTCTACTCAGTTTGATCCATCTACGGTACGTGTGACACGATTTTTCTCACCAATACCTTATTTTCTTCGTAAAAGTGCGACTCCTAGGTAGAAAAATTAAACATAATTTTTTTGAATTTTTTATATTTTTCCTAGGCGTTTGAAAATGAAAACTCTTCTTCTGAAATATTCTTGGTTGGTGAATTCAAACTACTGAACCGATTTAAAAACAATGTTCTACGCGATTATTGGCAGCTTAATTACCTTTCGATTTATATCTTATTTAACTTTATCTGATTGTTAGGAAGTGGGATATGGCTTAAAATGTAAGAGTACCTACCAAAAAAATTTAAAATATTAATATTTCAAAAACGGAGCCGTGAAAAAATGTTTGAAAACTATTTTTGAGAACACCATTCATTCCAAACTATACTAACAAAATATTTCAGTTGAAATGGGTCATTTAATTTTTTTATTTTTGTAAACAAATTTTAGTCTGTGCGTAGATTGCCAATCAGTCCGTGTCAGTCAGTCAGGACAAACTGTTATATATATTTAGAGATAGATATAAACGAAATTACCTCAGTTAGTATACCTATAACTTGACAGACAATCTGAGTGAACATAGACTGAACATTTTTTTTTTGTAAATGTTCTGCACACATTTCTTCCCAGTTTCATGGTAAGCGCAAGTGATTTGAATACACCATCAATTTGAAGGACAGTGCGGTTTAGGCTGTCCCTTAATGTGTATTTGTATCCCCTTATATTATGCAGAAGAACCGCCAAGACATATTTTCTAAATGGTAGCTTTGCTGAATCCAGTTCTGCCCGCAACGCGCCAATCAAATAACTACTCGAATCCTCTATATCCGGCATTTTGCTTTGCATAAAATATTTTTAAAAATAGATTTTTAATTTGAATTGAGTTCAATTTATTTGCTCATCTTTGCGATATGTATTGATATTTATATATATTGTATGTTTACAAAGGACTCGGGCTTATAGTTTAACAAAGAACATTTTTTTTTTAAACGAAACTGGCTGCAGTATTATACAAGATATATTAAGTTGTCAGTATTTTCTTTTGTCGCCCTCTCGCCATTCTTCAGATCGATGTCCGTATTTCCCTTTAGCCATATCTGGTTCTGGATTTGTCATCATAATAAGCCTCCAAGGCCTTTAGAAACTTATATGCTTCCCCCATAGTGCGTATTTTTTCGATCTTTGATCGAATTTGCTCCCATTCCTCATCCTCTAGCTCAGTGCCATAGACTGCACAGATGATAGCGACAGCCACAAAAACAATCAGCAAGACACGCATTGTTGCAGCTGTAATTGATAAAAGATTGCAGTTAAAACCAAATTTTAGTTATGCAGACCTGATCAGTCTTAATGCAGTAAAGTTTAGAAATGTACATTTACACCATAGCACAGTGCTACACTCAAAAAGGCCTGTCAAAGGGATCATTAATTTGTGAATCTAGAAGCAACATCTCACACCCAGTCTTCTAGATCAGCTTAAGTACGCGTTTGATGGACACATTTATACTTGCAACACATTACATCTGCTGCTGGTTAAAAAAAAGATTATAGCTTATATTTTGAAAAGATCACCAAAGATAAAGGGAGTCACCACAATTGTTATACACTGAGAAAAAAGCATAGTTTATGATGATCGTCACGATATTTTCGGTATCCACTCGGACTAGACAGTTAACTATCCTTTTTTGGGATAAAAATGATATAGAGACAAAGAAGCTGAAAAATGAGAAAAGGACATTTAGAAAAAATGGGTCTTAAAGTGAATATTTCGATTATCTATTCTATTGGGATCTTGTTTTACTGTGTGGTGATTTGGGAGTCCCTTTGAAGAACATTTTTCTGAATTGACCACGCAGCAGGCTGCTCATCTTTGTCACTCTGTGTTTTATTATTGTGAAAATTTTGTAAATTGCTTAAATATTGAAATATCGATTTTCATCAATCGTTTTAATTTGGCCGATCTGTGCGTGTTACACAAAACAATTCCATTAACACGTAGGGGTGGATTTTTGGGCGGTCGAACTAATGCAGCAACACACATGCGAAATGTTAAGACAGCTAGAACAGAGCATCTGCTCGGTTCCTTCGTCTCGAATTCGAGCTTGAGCCAGATATCGAGTATTCCGCTCATTCGGAAGTCCTGATTGGTGCTATGGAACAAGAACGTCCGTACCATAGAACGGCTTGCTCCTCGGCACGGATCCAGATTCAAACCTGTTTCTGAATTCATATATTTACTTTATGCTTTCAAAGCACATAGTTCGAAGCAACAGAAATAATGCAGAATACAACGGCAAATGGTCAGCAATTTAATTCAAAGGCTAAGTGTACTATAAAATCGGATCATTGGTGCCAATGCCAAACGAAACAGATAAATTTTTACAAATTTACTCTAAGGGCGCTGAGGAAGTCAATCGTATGGATGCACGTTGCGGCTACCATAACCTCAATACATCTAACAGGCGCATCGTCAGCGATGTACTCCGACTTATTTATTTTTTTTTATTATATTATTATTATAATATTTAAAAACCCAAATATTCTTTCAACCATTGCCGGTGGTTTCTAGGTTTAAAAAATGTGTGGAAAATGTTCAAAAATTCGAGAAATTTGCAAAATCATACCCTGAAAGGAACGTTCGAGCATGGTTAGACCCTTGACCGTGAAGGTTTCCCCTATTTAAGGTTCAAAGCTAAGTTAAAGTTATATTTTTTCTTGCGATATCAAAAGAGCTAAGAACTTCCCCATGCAATTCATGGTAAGTGGAATCAATATTGGTTTCAGACTCTTCCATATCCAATATTTAAACATTGTTCTAAGTGAATTTGCGAACATAATAAAGAGTGAGAGACCCAGGCCAAGACAAGCTCCTCTAAGTCTCATGTGTGTGCTTTAAATTTTTAGTACAACAGAAATAGATCAACAAAAGAACGCCGAATCTGAACGGCAAAGTTTGAGGAGCTTTTTCATGGCTAGTTACTTCGAAACTGGCGCCAATAGGTGAAGGTGTGTAAAAGCAATATTTCTAAAGAAAGAAAAAAACAATTTATTAGATGGTCCGAGGCGGAGCATACAACAGGCCGACAAACTTGTGCACAGAACATTTAACATACATTTGTATTTATTCACTTAAATTAGCATTTATTTATTTTCCGACGCACTGTTGCTGATGGACAAAAAGCAAGAAGAGCGAACGAGTACGAGTCAACGTAGCTAACTAAAATCTTTACCTTCGTAATCTTTTCCTATATTTGGTATTACACCTCCAGTTTGTTTGTATGAAAACGCAAGAGTTCAGAAGAAAACGAAATAATGGAAGGTTTTGTTAAAAAGTGATTTCTCAGATTTCGATTTTAGTTTAAAGCTGCAAGTTATGTTTTAGTGGGAATTTCGAGATCTAATTTCAAACATTTTTAATGAAATCAGAAATGGGAAATTTTGAAAACCGCTCGGTTTTTCACAAATGTGCCCAACAAACGCTAATTCGAGCTTATCTTGAAATGGATATGAGGTGTTGCTCTCTGATGCCTCTAGATTCATTATTTATTAGTCACGTCCTCAGGCCTTACCAAAAGGTGAATATGGGTATTTCCATGATGTCGAACGCGACAATCGTCCGCATTAAAGTGGAATAAAAGTCAAATAAAAATATTTTTTTTCCTGTTACTTTTAACTTAACTAACTTTTGAAGCACTCTTTTTAGTGATAAAGTAGAAAGCATACCTAGAGCTGGTTCCAAGATAAAGCACGCGACAAAAAATGGAAGTGGTCTATTTGGCCATCAGTATAAAAGCAAAACTTAGCGAAATCTGCCAAAACTATATAGTGCGACTAATTTTAGAATGTTGTTGAATAATTTTACTGTATATTAGAACTTATTTGATCAAAAAAATTTTGTTTATTTTTTTTACTTCAAAATAAAATAGGATTCGCTACGCGACATTGCGAACGCGAGACTTGTTGTTTTTGTTCTTATGCGAACCAAAAACTTACAGTTAATTGCAATCACATAGTTTGTCATTTTTTTTTTATGCATTCTTTTTGAACCCTTTGTTGCCTCAGAAAGATTTTAGATAGCAAAATTAAAGGCAATCGAAAGAGTCCAAATGAGAATTTTTGCTCTAGCGAGGTTGTAAAACCGAAAATTTCGAAATGGGTTATGAATAAATCTAAGATTACTTTACATTAGTTGAATTTATTTGTCTCCTCAGAGTGTTTTAAGCACTTTTAATTTTTGTGGAAATGCCCAAATACATTTGTTATTGAGTATCATCATTTTTTAAACGCCTGACTCTAACTTTTTAAATTGATTTAAAATTTTTGCAGCGGTTTAATGTTGTCCAGAATTTTTTAATTTCTCGGTATTTGAAAGAATGTAACCGGTTTGCGTCGGTATTATTTTATTTATTTAAGTTTTTGAACGAAAAATTATTTTGATTTATCGAAAAATTTTTTAATTATAATATTTATTTTATAATAAAATTATTTTGATTTATACCATAAAATAATTTTTACCTAAACTTTCCCTTATTTTCTTTGTTTTTACCAACTGATGTGAATTTTTCGGATGGTCAAACTTGTGGATGCAACAGGCACCAACTGACGCGAACGAATGAATGATCACAGGAGCCAATCGGCATCGCAATTTATGCCATCGGCGCATTCACGGCCGACACTGGAATGTCTGTGCCCAGTAGCGGATCCATGGCCAAAATATACATGCAAAGAGCCATATATTTGCTGTAGACAAGGACTTCAAAAAAGGTAGAAAATTATGTAATTTCAAATGTTATGAACAATCGGAAAAAATATGTTTAGAAATAATTCTCACTAGCCGGCGAGAAGATTTTTTTGTTCTCGTTTGGATAAGCTTAAATTTTTTTGATTTGATTGATATGATTTTTTAACAAAAGTAAATAATTTAATATTGTCTGTACATAGAACTTTGGTGTTGATTTCAAGCATTATTATTAAATCTCGTATATTGTTAAAATCCTACAATGCGATACCAGAATAAATGTAAGTGTAAGTGCACAAATAGATCAAAATTTTTCGTTCGAAAATAATTTTCTTGAGAGCCCATGCCCCATTCCCCAAAGTCGAATCCTAGATCCGCGCCTGTTTATCTGGCCAGGGTGTTGGTATTGTTACTCCTGTTACAGGTGCAACAAAACTCGAGCGCACAAAATGTAGATGCCGAAAACAATTTAAAGGCAAATGTCAACAGGATGCTGCTGTAATATCCTCCAGACCAAATTAATATTTTTGAGGTAACTTGACAATATTAATACTCTGAGTAAAAGGTACACAGAGTACATGCAAATGTATGTAACATACAGAAGAAAGTATATTTGACCCTATAAGGTATATGTATTCTTGATCAGCAGCAACAGCCGAGTCGATAAGCAATATCCCATTTTTCTTCTTTGGCTAATTTAAGAGAATACCAAACTTCGACCGGGTGCACACTGGGAGATTTTGTACATATTAGTATAGTTAATTCGAATTTCAAATTTGAAATGGCTCCAATTTTTTTTCAATTAATAATTCATCTCTGAGTCTAACGGTATTTAAAGCTTTTGCGTGCTATCGATATACGATAAGCTATGAGCTTCAAAACGAGGCGTGTGTGCTTTGAAATGTTTTTGAGCTTTAGGATAAGAAACCATCAGAAAAGCCATAAAACAAACATAAATCGTTGGAGCTGATATAATTTTTGTTTTTAATTAAAGTTTAAAGTTATGTATGCATTTGAAAAAATAGTTGTGAATTCGTTAAATATGAGTTTTAGTTGAATTAAATGATGTTTTTGTTAGTCCAATCATTTTGTAACGTTTTGTGGCTTAGAACTTGTGACTGCAGATAGCTGCATCTGCGATTTTTGTTTAAATCTATGTGTGCGTCTATAGGCATACTAAAATAACAAACATTAGCTGCTTTCACCTGCTCCAACTTGTACAAAATTGCCAGGTACAATGATAAAACATCGATTTTTTCCATATAATTTGCCTTTTTTAAAAATGTTCGCAAAAAAGTTAAAGTTGAAACGAAACGAATAACGGTTAGAGATACGGTTACTGTTTTGGCCGATCGCTTCTTTCTGGTTACGGGTTTATAAAGGTGGTGGGATATCGCTTACTGTATACGGGTTACGGTTATTAATCTTATTCTGTTTCGGGCTTCGTTTACGGTTACGGTTATTGGTATAAAAACAATAGTTTTGCCAAATCATTCAGACAAAAGCGGCCCCATTTGGAATCCCATTTGATCAGTTAATGTAGGGGAGAGAAGGGTATTCTGAGCCACTCGAGTATTGGCCACAAAAAAAAATTATAACTATTTGTATATATCAAGTGTCTTCCTTCTTATTACCTAACTAATAACACTAGTTTACAAAAATAAAAAAAAAAAATTACCCATTTCAGCTGAAATTTTTTCTTAGTATAGTTTGGAATGGTGATCTTAAAAATCAATTTCAAAAATTTTTTCATGGCTCCGTTTTTGAAATATTAATTTTTTAAATTTTTTTGGTAGGTACTCTTACATTTTAAGCCATATCTCAGTTCATAATTGTCAGATAGAGTCAAGTAAGAAATAAATCGAAAGGTAATGGAGCTGCCAATAATTGCGTGGAGCATTGTTTTTAAATCGGTTCAGTAGTTTGAATTCAAGAACCAAGAATATTTCAAAAAAATCGATTTTTTGCTCGAAAATCCAAGAAATTTCATTTTTAAACGACTAGAAAAAATATAAAAAAATACAAAAAAATTATTTTTATTTTTTCTACTTAAGAATCGCACTTTTACGAAGAAAATACGGTATTTGTGAGGAAAATCGTGTAACACGTACCATAGATGGATCAAATTGAGTAGAGGAACTAACAGTCAAATTTGAGTATATTGTGTGTTTCCAAAAATTAACATTGTACTTTTCTTCGTTTTTTGGTCAAATTATGAAGTGAACGAAAAGCCAGAACCAAAATAAAAATTAAAAACGGAACAAAAGTCGAAGCAAACGAAAATTTATTTTAAAATATTCAGGAAAATATCACATTTTTTTGCACTGAATTGCTTACAGCTCCTGTGTTTGTTCACAGATTTTGATCATCGATATCTATTTTTCTTCGTAGAAGTGCGGTTCTTATGTAGAAAAAATAAAAATAGTTTTTTTGGATTTTTTTATATTTTTTTCAGGCGAGCAAAAAATCGATTTTTTCGAAATATTTTTGGATATTGTAGTCAAACTAATGAACCGATTTAAAAACAATGTTTTACTCGATTACTGGCAGCGAAATAACCTTTCGATTCTTATCTTGCTTGACTCTATTTGACAATTATAAAGTGAGATATGGCTTAAAATGTAAGTGCCCCTACCAAAAAATAAAAAAAAATTATATCTCAAAAACGGAGCCATGAAAAAATTTTTGAAATTGATTTTTGAGATCACCATTCCAAACTACACTAAAAAAAATTTTCAGTAGAAATGGGTCTTTTTGGCTGTAAACTAGTGTAATCAACCTATCAGTCAACACGTTCTTTAAGTTTATGTAACAGAAGTCGATTTTTAAATAAATAGAAAGATTTTTTTTTTCATTTTTCACTTGTGAATATAAATCAAAATATTTTTTCATAATGCCAAAAGAAAGTATGAAGGAAACATCTTTGGCTCTAGCCGACTTCGATATACCCGTTACTCATGAAAGAACATTTTTAGCAGTGTTCCTGCGTTCCTTAGGGTGAACATCCGAAAAGTATGCAACATTTTTTATACCCGTTACTCGTAGAGTAAAAAGGGTATACTAAAGTCGTGCAAATGTATGTAACAGGCAGAAGGAATCATCTCCGACCATATAAAGTATATATATTTTTGATCAGCATCAACAGCCGAGTCGATATAGCCATGTCCGTCTGTCAGTCTGTCCGTCTGTCCGTCCGTCCGACCGTCCGTCCGTCCGTCCGTCCGTCTGTATGAACACCTAGATCTCAGAGATGGTAAGAAATAGAGGTTTGATATGTATAGGACAAATGCTTCTTTTATCTGCACGCAGATCAAGTTTATTTCAAATTTTGGCCACGCCCCCTCCCGCCCCCGCAATTTGGAAAATACGTTATATCTCCTACAGTTTTGAAGATAGACGATTCGTACCTTCTAAAGATAGTTATTAATTAGCAAAATGAATCGAATACCTTTTAGAGATAGTTAGAAATTAGCAAAATGAATCGATTTGCCGAAGAAATGATAAAGATCGGTTGAACAGTTCCCAAGTTATGAACAAAAAAGTGATATACGACCCACCATAAAAAAAAGTTGCATACTTTTCGGATGGTCACCCTAAGGAACGCAGGAACACTGTTAAACATGTTTTTCATGAGTAACGGGTATATCGAAGTCGGTTAGAGCCGACTTTAACTTACGCTCTCGTTATACCCGTTACTCGTAGAGTAAAAAGGGTATACTAAAGTCGTGCAAATGTATGTAACAGGCAGAAGGAATCATCTCCGACCATATAAAGTATATATATTCTTGATCAGCATCAACAGCCGAGTCGATATAGCCATGTCCGTCTGTCCGTCTGTCCGTCCGTCTGTATGAACACCTAGATCTCAGAGATGGTAAGAGATAGAGGTTTGACATGTATGGGACAAATGCTTCTTTTATCTGCACGCAGATCAAGTTTATTTCAAATTTTGGCCACGCCCCCTCCCGCCCCCGCAATTTAAAAAAAACGTTATATCTCCTACAGTTTTGAAGATAGACGATTCGTACCTTCTAAAGATAGTTAGTAATTAGCAAAATGAATCGATTTGCCGAAGGAACAATCAAGATCGGATGAACGGTTCTCAAGTTATGAGCAAAAAAGTGATACAAGCCCCCCCGCTACCCCCCCTCCCACCATAAAAAAATGTTGCATACTTTTCGCATGGTCACCCTAAGGAACGCAGGGTCATGAGTAACGGGTATATCGAAGTCGGTTAGAGCCGACTTTAACTTACGCTCTCGTTTTTTTTTTAGCGGGGAGCTTGGTTCACTTTTTTGCTCATAACTTGAGTACCGTTCATCGGACCTTTATCATTTCTTCGGCAAATCGATTCATTTTGCTAATTTCTAGCTATCTCTAAAAGGTACGAATCGTCTATCTTCAAAACTGTAGGAGATATAACGTTTTTTCCAAATTGCGGGGGCCGGAGGGGGCGTGGCCAAAATTTGAAACAAACTTGATCTGCGTGCAGATAAAAGAAGCATTTGTCCCATACATGTCAAACGTCTATCTCTTACCATCTCTGAGATCTAGGTGTTCATACAGACGGACGGACGGACGGACGGACGGACGGGCGGACAGACGGACATGTCTATATCGACTCGGCTGTTGATGCTGATCAAAAATATATATACTTTATATGGTCGGAGATTATTCCTTCTGCCTGTTACATACATTTGCACTAGACATTTACGCCGCCGTCGCCGATTTTTGTTTTTTTTAACGCTCCGCCGCCGAATCACGAAAATATCGGCGCGGCGGCGGCGTTCGGCGCCATAGCATTTTTATACCCGTTACTCGTAGAGTACTAGGGCAGAAGGAATCATTTCCGACCATATAAAGTATATATATTCTTGATTGTGTATGAACACATAGATCGGACAACTGTATAGTATAGCTGTCATACAATAGTTAGGTCTGAAAAAAAGTCTTAGTGAGTTAAATGTTTTTGTTTTCAATATTATCGCTCCCAACTCTCGTATTTATGAGTTTTCAATGATTTTACATAATTTTAACAAGATTTGTCGTCACATCACAACAAACTGTCAGCTAGGGTTGTCGATATTTCTCAAAATATTAATATCGATAATATCAAAAATAAAACTTGTTTATATCGATATTTGATATATTGCCTCCTGAAAACATCGATATATCGATATTATCGTTATTTTCTAAATCATAAGTATTCTGAAAAGCTCTTAAAGAACGTTCCCACTACCATCTTAACTTTCTAATGGGATAAATTTAAAATTTAAATAACTTAACTTTGTGAAAATAGATTATAGTTTAGGGGGTTCGACTTGTATACGCGGGAAAAAAACCAACATAGCGTTTAGCAAAAACGAAATCTATCAAAAATTCCTAGCCGACACAAACCGATCTTAAATATGAATAAAGATTTTATTTTCGAACAGGAATCCTAAAATCCTCTTTTTATTTATTCCACTTAGAAATTGCACTAATACATAGAAATTTTAGTTTAAGATAAGTAAATCTATGCCGAAATACCGGATCAAGTTAAATGGAGGAATTCATACACTCAAAAAAAAACAAGTGAGAAAGTCGGTCAAGCCCGACTATAACATACTCTGTACCTGGAGTAGAAGCTGAATGCAATGCTGGTGGTGCGCTCATCTCAAAGTTTCTCTCTCTTTTTCTCTCTCTCTCTCACTCTCTCTCTCGCTCTCTCTCTCTCTCTAAGATTGTGTGGTGTTAGTTGTGAATGGGTGGGAGGGGGTGGGGCGAGGGCGATATACTTTTTTGCTCATAACTTGAGAACCGCTGATCCGATCTTTATCATTTCTTCGGAAAATCGATATATTTTGCTAATTACTAACTATCTCTAGAAGGTACAAAACGTCTATCATCAAAACTGTAGGAGATATAACGTTTTTTCCGAATTGCGGGGCGGGAGGGGGCGTGGCAAAAATTGAAAATAAACTTGATCTGCCTGCAGCTATAAGAAACATTTGTCCCATACAAGTCAATCCTCTATCTCTTACCATCTCCGAGATCTGTTTGTTCATACGGACGGACGGACGGACGGACGGACGGACAGACAGACGGACAGACGGACAGACGGACATGGCTATATCGACTCGGCTGTTGATGCTGATCAAGAATATATATACTTTATAGGGTCGGAAATGACTCCTTCTCCCTGTTACATACTTTTGCACAAACTTAATATACTCTATGTACCTTCGGTACAGAGTATAAAAACCAAGAGCTTTGTACAACAAGTACGAACGGTGTCAATAGTACGGTAAGTACGAAAATACTTGATTGAAGTACGAAATCCTTATTTCAAGTACGAATTTTTCAAACCCAAAATACATGTTTGACTGTTTCCGGATATTTTAAGTACATTTCGAACTATTATTATATCTATTTGGTCATATTATTAATTTGTTGTGGTCCTAAATACAGCCCGATTAACTCTCAAAATAAGTGCAAAAGGGTTCTTAATCGAAGTCTAATAATTCAAAAGACAACCCCAATCCATGTTTGAAGCAAAAAAATACTTCAAAAAACAAGTGAGAAAGTCGGTCAAGCCCGACTATGTAATACTCTGTACCAAGAGCAGGAGCTGAATGCAACGCTTCTGCTGCGCTCATCTCTAAGTTTCTCTCTCTCTCCCTCTCTCTTTCACTCACACGTTGTTGAATAAAAATGCGGTGTTGGTTGTGAGCGCGTGGGAGGGGGTGGGGGAGGCGGGAATTTATTTTTGGTCATAACTTGAGAACCGCTCATCCGATCTTTATCATTTCTTCGGCAAAATTATACATTTTGCTAAATACTAACTATCTCTTAAAGGTACGAATCGTCTATCTTCCAAACTGTAGGAGATATAACGTTTTTTCCAAATTGCGGGGGCGGGAGGGGGCGTGGCAAAAATTGAAAATAAACTTGATCTGCCTGCAAGTATAAGAAGCATTTGTCCAATACATGTCAAACCTCTATCTCTTACCATCTCCGAGATCTGTTTGTTCATACGGACGGACGGACGGACGGACGGACAGACGGACAGACAGACGGACAGACGGACAGACGGACAGACGGACATGGCTATATCGACTCGGCTGTTGATGCTGATCAAGAATATATATACTTTATAGGGTCGGAAATGATGCCTTCTTCCTGTTACATACTTTTGCACAAACTTAATATACTCTGTGTACCTTTGGTACAGAGTATAATAAGTACAAAATATTCTTGGTCTAAGCCTATAAAGGTGTCTATATAATACCAAAATCCAAAGGAAATAAATTAACCAAAGACCAAGATGTTTATACTGTAGGTCGGAAATCTACCCACATTCCATTACCAAAGTGTAAGAACCAGGAGGGAATTTCAAGAACAGAATCAACGTAAAATAGTTCGCAGCTTTCGTAGCACACTTTTTGAAGCACGCATTGTAAGTCTATTCTGTACTTAATCCAAGAAATTTTGTACTTAAACTAAGTACGATCTTCTCTTAAATTTGTAGTCTAACTGTAAGTACGAAATGTACTTATTTCAAGAACGTTTGTTCTCATTTGAATCATTTTTACAGTCGGTTTCTATTCTAGTATGTGTCGTACTTAATTTAGGTACATTCAAGAACCAAACATACTTAAAATTTCAAGTACAAAACGGTATAAATTCTATCCCGATTGGTCTAGAACTATCCCGGTCGATTTTTTTCTGAGTGTATTAGTCCAATGTTTTTTAAGCGAAGTTTTTTAGAGATTTCGTTTTTTCATAAGTTTTGTGCAGAACAATATCGACTTGTGACAATTTGCTCCTGCAATTACTTGATATATCGTTTTTAAAAATATCGATAATCGGCTATATCGGCACAAAAAATATCATATCGAAATAACCCCTATCGTCCAACAAAATATCGATGTATTGATATATCGATAAAATATTGACAACCCTACTGTCAGCCATATATCAAGCTCCAAGGGTATACAAACTTCGGTCGAGCCGAAGGTAGGCTACCTCTATTTTTTTAGATGCTTTTAAGTAATCGAATAAAAGAATCGATATTGTCTCAGCTCCATTTCCCAATGTGTCATCTCTAGAACATAATCAATGATCTCAGAAAAAAAGCGTTAATTTGATTTTAATTTCTTGAAATTTAATTTTTGTTTAATTATTGGATAAAGAGCTTAAGTTTAAGTTTAATAAAGAAAATAAATGAAAATTAAAGAAATGAAGAAATCTTTCAGAAAATTATATAAACTTAGAAATGATACAAATTGCTATATATTTTATTAAACAAATTTTTTTTTGTTACTGTGTACGCCGCCGCCGCCGGTTTTTCTTGACCCCCTACGCCGCCGCCGACGCCCAAGCTATCGGCGTAAACCTCTAATTTGCACGACTTTAGTATACCCCTTTTACTCTACGAGTATACCCGTTACAAGCCTGATGCCGTCAATCAATTTTAACTTTTCATTGATATTTCCTAATTCAGAATTCAGAATATTGTTAATTTTTTCATTTAATAAAGAATAATTGCTTATAAACACGAATTTTTAAATAGGTGGCTCACAACCCACTACATGGGTTTAAGATTTTTCGAAAGCCAACGGCATTTAAAACTTCAAATGGTATGCCATCCATTAAGCACATTCAAAACGCAGCCTTCTTCTTTAATTTCTGGGTCACCGGTGTAAAAAACAAATATTCCCACTTTAAAAATGTACTGTAACAGTAGTGTCCACCAGCAAACTTGTTGTTCATTCCTAAATTCCATCCAGTGTCAAGATCACAGCGCAGCTTGTCAAGTAACCGGCGCCAAGCAGTCCAGATGAAGAAGTGCCAAAAACATTTTTTCACACATATATGTATAAGGCTTTCTTCTCTATTTACAGTTAGGAAAAGAGATTAACTTGAGGAAGGCGATCGCGCAAACTATGTGTGTGTAATATCAAATATAGGGAGTGATGAGGAAGGTAAAGATTTTAGCCAGCTGCGTTCGTTCGCTCTCTTACCTATTGCCCATTAGCAACAGTGCACCATATACTTACCATATACTTATTTCTGTTTCGGTACCGATAAACGGTTATGTCAATAAAAATTATAAGGTTACGGTTAAATGAACTTTAGATTTTAGAACTTGTGACTTTAGATTTTATGTGGACTTTTAAAATCGTATCTTGTTGACAAATTAGAAGCAGTTAGAACGGTTCTAGGCAAACAATTCTCTCATTATAAAGTTCCATTGGTCCCATCAAATACAAAGTATTCGGCTTTGGCATGTCAAATCATTTGTCTCTTGTGAGTTTATTCCCTTAACTCAAAAATTTGGCTTAACTCCTTAAAAATGTATGAAATCTCCAACTGAGGGGAGGCTGATAATTTTAATACCAAAAATAAAAATGCTAGAAAGACATATCCTGCCACTACAAACTTCATAATATTTTATATGTACCAGCCAACTTAAAGCAGCAGCTGACTTGCTAATTTGCTTGCCCGCTTACCAGAAGATCATTCAAATGGTGTTTGAGGACAAAAAACACGTTGAACAGCATTTTCATATTGACGAGACCCAATGTTAACGAGACCAATTGTCGAATATGGAGCGACTCTTAGCCACATATACTCCATTAGACGAAATTGCATCCAGCTTGAGTCCACAGTGTGGTGTGCAGTTTCATCAAGCCTAATGGTGTAACTTGTCGCAATGCCGGGCCTGTTTTGGCAGAATTGCATCGAAAATTTTCAAGAAACTTTACTTCACGTTGGCCTCCAAGGTCTTCTCGCCTAACTGAACCTGATTTTATCGTGAGGCATTATTTCAAAACAGACACAATTGGAACAATTAGCAAACACCCTGTATGAAATTGCGATACATTTTTGAACTTAAGAAAGCTGCAAGCTGAAAGGGTATGCATAGGTGTAAAAGAAGCTACACTCAGAAAAACAACCAAAACCTTTGTACTTGAATCAAATACAAACGGTGCACTGTGGGCCAGAAATCTCATTTTTGCTAGTAAGCTGAAATTTTTTACATAATAAGTGCTATTTTATAAATCCAAACTTAATGATTATTTATTAATTTTTGCTATTTTGCTATTTCATAATGATTATTTTTGAGTTTTACTAAAAAATTCTGATTTTAATGATTACACAGTTCAACAAATTCTGACCTTTTGTGAGTATCCAGAGCATCGTTAACTAATTCCAACGTGCCTACTCAAGCTGATGATTAAATGGTATGTCAAAGCCATATCTTCGTTTCCGTTGAAACTAGTTAGTTGAAGCTTCTAGGATAGTACACACATCAATGCCACTGAGAAAAATCAAACACGCCATATAACTATTGCCAATGGTGTCGAAATTGGCCTTCAAAGTCAAATTTTACTTGATTTATTGCAATTTTGTCAAACTAAACCATTTGCTACAAGCCATTCTATTTGTCGGACATTTATTGGCTCCATACCATCATATAGTTCAACATTTGCACTAATTATGGTAATTTTTTGCCAATTTTGTCATGACCGCAGGCAAAGTTACAGCCTTTTATATTCGAAATTCAAGATTAAAATTTATGGGAGGCAAACTAGATTCCCATCCCGAATGTTTATAGGAGTTTTAAAAAGGCAACTTGATATAGCATTGGCTTAACTATATTTTTAATGTAATGTAAAATAACAACATTCATGGAATGTTACGTTAACATCTGCGATTAGAAGTTAAAAGAAAAGTCTAGTTCTCCCTTCTCTTTGGCGCTGCATGTAAATACAACAACTTAACGGCCTCCACCGCTCCCATTAATGCCCGCCAGTCGGTTTCCGTAAAAACATCAGTTTACAAGAGTAATTCTTCTGCTTAGTGAAGTAAGAATATCCTTCGAGGACATTCACTAACAAGATATCGGAAGATTCCCTGTTGATGGTGTCAAATCGTGGTCCCTCAATCGTTGGCTTGCGTGAAATTCTTTTGACAGGGGTGGGTACCAAGCCCGCCGCACTAACCCAATGAACAAGTTAAGAAAAGCAAAGGGAAATTCCATAAAATAAAGGATTACTTAAAAATGTTTCTTAGGTTTTGATATACCGATATTAGTAAATATACTAATGCTTCTGTTATTACTAGTGAATTCGTCGCGTTCTTATTGCTGCCCTTTGGTGTTCTGCCTCCGTACCTTCTCGATAAACATTCCCGCAATAATCCGCTAGCATTGAAACATTCCACTTACCCTGTTATCGTCGTTCCATGATTGCAATGCCCATGCTCATCACTAAAAGCCCCGCAACTATCCGGAAAAAAAATCCAAATAGGAATGTAAAAAATGAATTTTCAAGGACATGTTAGAACCCAGGATTTTAAAGGATGATAACATATTCTGGACTAATTCGAAATAGTTGGCACTTCTCTTGTTTCCTAAGAAAGACAAGGCGAAAGTCGTCCCAGGCTTTTTTTTCTTTTCCTTTAAAAACAGATTTACAATTATCTTGAAATAAATTTACAAATTTTTTTTACCTTCTATGACTAGGTCGAAGTTAGCGTTATTAAATAAATTTTTAAAATGCGGACCGACAAAAACACCTTCCTTTATCTTAGCTTCTCTTAGTCTGGAAATCTTCTGGGGTAGATATTGGAAAGCATCGCCACGAAATTCTTCATCAGTTTTATGGGCCACGGTGAAAAAATCATCTTTTTTGGGTCAACTAAAGAGAGACTTTTGACATTTTTTTGCCCAGGCACAAGTGAATTACGAAGAGGCCACGACTTTTTTATATAATGTGCCTTTCTGTCACGACTATCCTATTCGCAAATGAATCAACAAAATTTCGTGTATTCTAGATCTTCAAATCTCCACAAATTTGCCATTGGTGGTCATTGTACTTAATATGCAGCACAAGGTTTATCATGCTTTCATAGCTCTATTTCTTATGTGTAGCGTGACCAATGGGTTTCGAAGGTTCACTATTTCCGTTATGTAATAAAACTGCTTTTAAAATTGCCTTAGAACTATCTTTAAAGAGTTTCCATTCATGCTTGTGTGATAATGTGATGATTATAGCCTCCAAATATCCACTGACATCCTTATAATATGCGTCATTCTTTTATAAACCGAACAGCTAAAAAATTTTTTATTTTTCATTTTAATAAAAAAAAATCCGAAATTAGATCTTAACATGCCCACCAAAACGTAATTTTCGGTTTTGCACAAAAATTTTTTGTTCATTTTATAAACAATTTCAAAAATCGTCAAAAACGAAAAATTGGAAAAAAAGGGTTTTTTAAAAACGTGATATCTCAGGTTTGGTTTATCGGACAGGTCTCAAGTTGATATCGATGGAAAGAATTTTAATTTATCTACTCAAATTATAATTTAATAGATTTTTAAATTATTTAATAATATTAAGTAAAAGTTGCTAAAAATTATATATAATTTTTTCGCAGTGTTAACCACCATGTTATAGCTTCTGAGGATATACAATTAATTGCTCTAAATATAACTTAAATTTTGGTGTTTTCAAAAGAATGGAGACTTTTATAGTTTAAAAGTTATAAATTTTTGAAGTTATAAACAAATTAAAAGATGCCCTTAAATAAAGCTTCGCCATACAGTCAGTTTCAAAGCTTTTTGATTGAAACTTGGCACGTGTGCTTTATATTTATCAAGCTTTTCAAAAATGTCAACGTCATGCGGATCGGACGACTATATCATATAGCTGCCATACAAATGCTGAATTTAGTAGTGTTATAAATTACTTTGCAAGCTTTGGCCACCCTCATCCACAACAAAATTCAATAAATCATAGCATTGGACATCTAAAAAATGAAAGCGGAACCCTTTCTGGATGCCTTAAATAAATGATGTTAGAAATTTCGCGTAATTTTGTAGGTAACGGATTGCTTTTTAAAAAACTGGAAAACTGTTCCGGGGGAGTGTATACATGCCATTTTTGACCAGAAAAAAATTTGGAATTATTTAATGGATAGATAGCTCGAAAAAGGCTTGTGATTGATATGATAAAAATCGCTGTTAAAAAACCAGGGTTGGTACTAGAAGTGTACAAAAAATCCCTAAACTTCTTTCGGTTGGTGTACTTTGAAACTGCATACTCAAAAAATTAAAAGCGTCGGGGCCGGTTCCCCAACAAATCCGTCTATGCCCTTGTTTTTTTTTTGTGAAAATTCCATGTGAAATTTAATACTTTTGTGGGCGGATATCTTGAAAACTATGCAAAAATTGGAAAACTTGGTCAAAGTATTTTCGTCTTATCTTGAAAACTATGCAAAAATTGGAAAACTTGGTCAAAGTATTTTCGTCTTATCTCGCCGACATCTATTAAAATCCGGTGTCAGATCGCCACTGCCACATTGACCACTAAAATCGCGCCTAAAGGAAGACTTTATTTTAATAAAATTTTGGTTTCAAAGTTTCGCCTTGGTTCACATTCTAAGAATTTATAGTTATTTTGTTTCAGTTCCTTTTTAAATGGTCGCAATAGCAAAAAATCACAAAATAATCATTATTTTGTAAGAATTATTTTTTCAAAAATCAAAATGTAATAATTACACAGTGTTACAGCCAAAATATACTTTCGAAATGACCTAGCACACGCTGTAGAGCAGGTCGAGTATAGCATTTCCTCATACTTGGTTTTTTCCTAACACCCCCAAAATCTGAAGATATGGCCCAAAAACCGCTTTTTGCTTTTTTACCTCACTTAAATAGATATAACTCGCGAATGGACCTTCTGATTGCTCATAACCTTATCAATTCCGATAGCCACGAGAGGGATCTAAAACATTATAATCAATGGTTTGACTTATTTAACGCGATGGCTGAGAAATGCGGCTTACAGATCTGGCATTTTCAACTTTTTTTGAGAAATTTGTACTTTGACCATCACTGGTTTAACTATTTTATTCTATGCGATTTTTCCTTAAAGTTTGTAATAAAAGCCCATTAAATTCTCCGTCGAACGGTTGTTGTCCCAATAAATTTGGATACCGTTTGACGAAGTTATGCGCGATTTTCTGAGTACACATCGACAATCTAGTATTTTTTTTTAGTGTGCTAACATATTTGTTTGCTTTCTCATAATTGCCCCTAAAAGTAATCTCAGTTTTGATTTGGCGCCAGATTCAAATAATATTTTTATATACTTAAAATGCAAATATATATAAACTTCCATGTATCAAATTTTTTTCGCAAATATTAACGGTCTTTGAATACTGTTATCTAGCATAAAAATAAATTGAGCTATAGTGAGTAGATGTGGGCTGCAAGTGGTTGTTATTATTTTTAATGAGCTGAAATTGGCATATTAAACAAAAGAGCCGTGCATAGCAAGAATCGTATACAGGTAGGCACGGTTAAGGCTTGTGAAAAATAGATTGCTTTCAGGGCGCAAGCCTTGGCCACGCCTGGACATATCTGGTCTAATGCAGAGAATTAAGCTGCGGGTTCTATTTAATAATAAACCCCTTTGGTACCTAAGAAATTACTTTACAAGTCTACAAACAAAGCCCAATGATAACTGTCTAACCACGATTGTAACTTCGTCAAACGGTATCCAAATTTATTGGGACAACAACCGTTCGACGGAGAATTTAATGGGCTTTTATTACAAACTTTAAGGAAAAATCGCATAGAATAAAATAGTTAAACCAGTGATGGTCAAAGTACAAATTTCTCAAAAAAAGTTGAAAATGCCCACATCTTTAAGCCGCTTTCCCAGCCCTCGCGTTAAATTAGTCAAACCATTGATTATAATGTTTTAGATCCCTTTCGTGGCTATCGGAATTGATAAGGTTATGAGCAATCAGAAGGTCCATTCGCGAGTTATATCTATTTAAGTGAGGTAAAAAAGCAAAAAGCGGGTTTTGGGCCATATCTTCAGATTTTGGGGGTGTTAGGAAAAATCCAAGTATGAGGAATGGTTTACTCGACCTGCCCAACAATTTGTACTGGGTCTCGTGAAAAGTATGTGCAGATTTTTTTTTTGTAACACTGTGTTATTACTGAGGAATATGCCCAAAAAATCATTAAGTCAAAAATCATTGCAGATATGCATTTTGGATGCAAATAGAACCAAATTGGTATAGTTCTTTTATTTGTACGACTTTTTTTTTAGTATATGACATTTAAAAATATTAAATAATCATTATTTACGGTCCCTGGTTCTTAAAAGATTGAGCTTGACGTAAATAATTTAAAAAGCACAAAAATAAATTTATAAAATATTCATAATCCAAGTCAAACTTGCAAAATATTTCAACTTTTTTGTTTTTTAATTCTAAAACAAGTGAAAAAGTCGGTCAAACCCGACTATAACATACTCTGTACCTGGAGTAGAAGCGTAATGCAGTGCTGGTGCTGCTCTCATCTTTAAGTTTCTCTCTTTCTCTCTCTTTGCTATCTATGTTAGCTCTTCCCTAGATTTATTACAAAAATAATACAATAAAATAAATTTTAAATTTAAAAAAAAAAATATATATTTTTTCTAAAGTTCCACCGAAGAATGCTTTTAAAAACAAAGTTTTAATGTAGCCCTCAGAGATAGATAACATTTTTTCAAATTTAAAAAAAAAAACTTTCACAAAGATTTCTTGGGATATCTGGAAATTCATTAAAAAATTGCTTGATTTTAGGCTGGACACGAAAGACACCTCGCAAAAGCGCATACCTACAGCTATGTATAGTGAAATATATAAAGAAATTAATAAGCCGTGTTGCAAGTGAACTGAGAGGGGTACTTTCGGGTACTCACATCGCAGAAGTTGCCAAATGTGAAAGATATTTTGTATTTTTTTATGTAAACGCTATCTAATGGAAACACCATTATATTTATACCCTTGCAAAGGGTATTATAATTTTGCTTAGAAGTTTGCAACTCATTTCCGACCTTATAATATATATATATTCTTGATCAGGTCGTCGATTGAGCTTTGTCCGTCCGTCTGTCTGTCTGTTTCTACGCAAACTAGACTCTCAGCTTTAAAGCGGTGTCAATAGAACAGTAAGTACGAAAATACTTTATTCAAATACAAAATCCTTATTTCAAGTAAGATTTTTTTAATCAACACCAACTGTGGCCGGTTGTTGTGCGGTGGGTAGTGTGTGTGCGCCCACTGTGCGGCCCTGGGCTTAATTTCCTCTCGGAACATTCAAGTTGAAAGTTTTTCTTTCAATAATAAAGCTTCAGTTCCGGCCTTAAGCCCCATACGGAGTACGACGAAAAAATCGTTTTTTTACAGTATTTCACATAAATAGAAACACTTTCCAACAGCACATGAACATCAAAGCAAAGCCAAGGTGTTTCTAATTATATGAAATACTGTAAAAAAACGAATTTTTCGTCGTACTCCGTATGGGGCTTTAAGCTGTAGGCCCCTTTTTTTTGAAAAAAATCCATCCATATTACAAAACCAAGTCCATGACTTAACCGAAGAGCCTCGCCTGACTCGCGGATTGACGCAACAGCTAGAAAAGATTTAAATGCCATCAGGCGGAAACTGCTTACGAACCAACACGCATTCTGTTTGCTGAATATAAAAGGGCAAGCGTCATAATTACTTCTGTGCAATATCCTGAGAGACCCAATTTCAATTGTAATTTTGGCCAACAAGGCAATCTTCTGGTAAGTGGATTATTTATTCAGTAGCTGCAACTACAGGAAATTAATTTTTTGTTCAACACTTTAAACTATTGCCCCAAAACAAGCTCGCATTGTTGTCATCTTGGGCTTGACCCGGATTCAGAATGGCTCCTCCTCCCCCATGATGTGGGCCTGTAAGATTTGAATGTTAAGTTTGAATTTCAAAATTACAATTACCTACCCCATCTCCAGCGTGGATGTCATTGGTGTCTATTCCACGATTGCGCAACAATTGCATCAAAGAATTGCGCTTGCCGAACCTAACTCGTGCCCGGTCCCCGTAGTACGTGTCCAGATCTTGTAGAAATTTGTAAGCATCGGCCATGGTATTGATATCATTGTTACGAGGTGGCCTCGAATTGGAGGCCTCCACGTTGCAACCAGCGGCGAATAGAGCCGCAGCCACGCAAACAATCAAAATGCAACGCATTGTTTTGGACATGACGGTAGATGGGGCTGTGAAGAAGACAAGTTGTGACCAAGTGAATTAAGTGATGCAAGTAACCAACTTAAGCAAATTGACAGTTAAAAACACATTCATAGCTTTAGATTTGTTATACTAATTTATACGAGGGGCGTCAATCCGGGTTGGGCCAAATATAGCGAACTAATGAACTGTTATGATTAAGGTGATTCAATGATTTTGGGGCGGAGCTGACGTGTGTGGCTAATTGTTTCTTGTCGATCGGATATTAAAGTCAGATGCCATATCATTAAAATAAGAACTTGGGTCACTGGCGTCATTTGCGTCACTGATGATTTGTAATTTAAAATATAAATCTTATCCCACTTGCTTGTCATCAATCGCAATTGGGGTACACGTAGATCCAAGCCCGATGTTTCATAAATCCCAAAATAATTTACCATGGCCACATTAATATTGGCCAAATTTTGTAGATGCCTCGAGTTAACCTATCCGATTCTTTGAAATTTTCTGAAAATAGAAATAAAAATCTAGGTACCGGAACTGGAAACAAATACCGAAATAAAATAGGGGGGATTTCAATTTAAGCTTCGTTCGCAGAACGACAGAAAATTCCTTTCGCCACAGTATTTCATATATGTAATTAGATACACCTTGGCTTTGATTTAATTCTCTTGTGCTTTTAGAAAGCGTTTCTGGGATCAGTTCGATTTGAGTCTATTTTGTTATGCCTGAAGAAATTTAGAAGCGTTTCTGTCTGCCCAACAACCAATATGGCACTTAAAGCTCTTTCTAATTGAATTTCGTGATGCTTTGGCGCTAAACACATAGTCGCCTGTCATGACCCTTACCTGGACTGTGCACCTACTTCAAGTGATGAGTATTTATTGACTGGAAAATCACAGTACGCACACACGAATGCAATAAAGTGCACACACACACGCACACACAAGGGTACTGGGCGAGCTGACAAGATGAAATGTTGGCCACCATCCATTGGCCACAGGTATTTATACCCGCCCGACGCTCAAGGATATCATGATAAGCCGTGCGCCCACATGCCACCCACCGAAGCAGAGTTGAAGCGGTGAAAGTCGTCTGCGTGAAGCCTCTGAAAATATTTTCATATGCAGGCTAATTAGGTGTTCGAAGTTTTGCAGCAGCTGGAACGGAAATGGAAAACGCGGAATGTGCGACAGACGTTAACAAATACTGACAGTTGGCCTAACGAGATATCAGTGAATTGCGCATCAAATCAGAATTAAACTCAAATGATAAATTCGTGGCGAAGGATTAGAGGCCTGCTGTGCCACCTGAAAATGTTATTAATTATAATTTCCTCTATTTAATCACTGGCGGCTTAGCTGTGATGGAACAGCAATTAAATTGTACAACAACTACCAGTCCGTAGTCCACTTTGTATTGATTCTGGGCTAATTTGGGGTCATGTGTTGCGGTAATTTCAATAACGATTGCAAATGCCTTAATCTGGTAATAGGGAAATCTGTTGTGGTAAGTTGCGTATACGTAACACACACACCCTAAGTACGGTGAGCGACTTTTTCTAGCTTGTAATGCCCATTAACTTAATATTAGCTATAGACAAGATCACTAACATTTTGCTGCTGTAGTTGTTTTTGTTGTTGTTGTTGTTGTTTATGCTATCAGAGCAACAACAAATGTAATTAAAACTCGTTAAATATTCATTTGAGGCGGCTACGTTTTAAGATTTAAATATAATTGGTTCCAACTAAGTTAGTTGGTTGGTTCCTCATTGTTCGTTCCAGTTCCATTAGCTGATATAGATATGAACAAAATACATACAGGTCGGTGTTATTAGTTAGTTAAAATTCCCGGCTTTGCCCGGGTACTAAAAGTTCAAAGTTAACATTTTCTTTCATTCAAGAAGTTTTAAAAGAAAGCTCAGATTTATTTTGTACCGGATTGAAAGCCGTCATATAATCCCGCTCTTTTGGTACCAATTCTGAGCTCCAGAGGTGGGAGTTTTTTTGGCTTTGGATAATACGATCTGGCTTTAGAAGCTACTGGTGCTCGGGAGGCGATGCCGTGCTGTCACCTTATGATTTCCGTGCAACTGGAGCTATCCTCTGACCATCTCCTGTTACATTTTTGTGCAGCTGCTGGGGTTCTGATGTAGTTCTCCCAGAATTGCGCACTCTGAGTGGAAATGGAAGATATCCTCCCGAGCACTTCTCGTCGCTTATCCCATATACCCTAGCCCTAGTCTACAATTGAGTCGCAGCAGCTCGGATCTCGCTTGAAATATTAGTTTTATAGCATCCATTAAAGCATTTTGTGCCATTTTGCAAAGCACTGTGATAGGTTCGTAAGGAATTGAATAGCGACTAACTTAGGAAGCCTGTTCCTAGGTAGATCCATGATTTTTCTAATATATTTAAAAAGGGTAGGTAGACCAGTTTCTAGGTGCATCGCATATGGTGATGTGTTAATTGGCTACTTTTTTCTCACTATCGTATCTCGAACCACCCTGATTTTGAACTTCTCTCTGTTAATAATAAGGATCCACTGTTTACAATACTCAGATACTTTGTCAATTGTATACTGCATATCTTCCACACTTTCGGCAAGTAGTACCATGTCATAGGCGTACATACATTAGTAATTTACAAGTGACATCTCCCAACCTTTGGTTCCGCCCGAATTTCTTTCCTTAACTTGCCGTCGCACAGTGGCCGTTTTGGCGAATTTACCGTTGCAAAAATCAACCGCTTTAATGACCGCTTAATTTAATGTAATAAAGGGAACCCCAGATAGCCCGAAAATATTTAGTTTATTTTGTGTATATATATTTTTTTTATAGGGCTAGTGAAAAAAAATTTTTTTTTTTTTTCATCTGTGGCGTGCGTCGCGGTGTCAGTGGCCCTGCGCACGGGCTGTTACGCGGACCGGGCTGTAGGAACGACGAGGGGAAGACGCTCGTATGAACGAATCGGAAGGAAAAACATAGAGTCAACTACGGGCTAATAGTTAAATAGTAGTTTTTAAAGCAGGAAGAGAAGCTTCCGAGTTGATTACTCGGTGGTTTTGTAATTTTTTGTGGGGTGTTTAGTTTATTAATTTGGTCATATAGTTTGATTTACAGTCGGTATCAGAAGAACCAAGATTACCTGATTGATGTTATCAAACACTCTAGTGGGAATTATTAATCATATAAGAGAGAATTGTGGTGTGGTTCTATAAAATGTCATAACCTTACACTTGGAACTGTTAAGGTTTAGTAGGTTATCTTTACACCAAGAATGAAATGCATCAAGCAGCTTGCAAATTAAAGGGGAGACGGTGCATAGAAGGTTTTACAGAGTTAAGATCACAAAGAAGAGAGCTCAGTTACATAGGTCTAAAATACAATTAGATTTATTTAGCGATAAGGGTATGGTTGATTCGAGGAGCTGTGGACGAGTAGGTTGGTAAACTGCGCAACAAACGGCTATGGGGTGTCGCTTTCACATACCAAGCGCAAGAGAGGGGGATAGTGGAAGATTTGCGTTTAGAGTTAACAAAGGAATAAAACTGCTTAGGATTTTGTGAGAATTGAGCTGCTCGGTTAAGATAGTCTTTGTAACACTGTGCATTAAGCACATTAAACTAGAACGCAACCACATATCGAGAGAAACAGATGTTTTTCGAAACTTATATTTTTGAAATACTTGACTTCTGTTTTTAAAGTAATAGTTCTCTTGTGAACAAGGCTGCCTATTAGGAGGGGGGGTGGGAAAGATGCGAGGTTTCATAAAAAAGTTTTATGGCGATCAATTCTGTACATTGTACAATTGAGACAACGGTTTCAAAATTAAACATGAGTTTCAAAATCTGCTTTTTGAAAACAGCGTGTTTAGCCTCGAATTTAGAAGGAGCGAAAAGGGCGATAGTAAGTTCAACTGTGGATGAAGGGGTCTGGAAAAAGGGTGATTTAGTGAATGGGGAGGTAGTAGAGTTTTTGCGAGTTAAAGGTTATTGAACAAATTTTTCAAAAAACCGATAAATTTTTGTATTTTTTTTGGTTTCAAATGTTACGTTTCGGAACCAATAAAAACCAAACGAAAGATGCATCAATTATGTAGAAAAATGAATAAGAAAATTTTATTTTTTTTAAATTATTTGAGTTGTTGTCGTTTTTCTGAAGCACTACTTTTGTAACTTATTTTCCTACTTTGATGGACTGCGAAAAATACATTCAAGCTCATACACGCTGCTGGAGTGAAAATTTTTTTTAAATACATATTTCTAAATAAAAATATATTTATGTGGTCTTGCGCAATGCTGTGTCTTGTGAGTATGATATTTGAACATATTTAAATGCATGAATAATCTATTTATTTAGGTGAAATCAAAGCATGTTTGTTTAACGCAATATTACAACATTGTGCTAAAATAAACACATTTCCTGAATGGGAATGCGCCCTGCGTCCTTTCAACACGTGTAGTGTCATAAAACCAAAGCGACTGGGATTAAGGAAACCCATAAACCAAATTGGCTCGCTTAGACGGGGGCCAAGATAATAACGCTACCAAAAGAGAAGACAGAACAGAAACCACCACCCCCCTGGGAGATCTACTACAGCGGACATGCTTCCAAGCACGAGTTTGGGTGCGGCTTTGCAGTGGGTGATAAACTGCGCCACTCTGTCATCAGCTTTACACCAGTTGACGAGCGGCTTGCCGCGCTCAGACTTAAGGCAAAATATTTTAATATTAGTCTTATCTGTGCTCACGCGCCTACAGAAGACAAGAAAGACCCGATAAAAGATGAATTCTATGAGCGCCTGGAACAGCTATATGAGCGCTGCCCCGATCACGACATAAAGATCGTGCTAGGCGATTTTAACGCGAAAATCGGGAGAGAAGGAGTTTTTGGATCGACAGTCGGACGATTTAGCCTTCATGAAACAACCTCCGGTAACGGAGAGAGGCTAATAGACTTCGCTGCGGGCCGGAACATGGTCGTAAGTAGTACCAGATTTGAACACCTCGACATCCATAAGGCTACCTGGAAGTCCCCTGGTCAACGAACACGAAATCAGATTGATCACGTTGTGATCGACGGAAGGCATTCATCGAGTGTACTAGGCGTGCGTGCAATTCGAGGAGCCAACATAGACTCGGATCATTACCTGGTTGCAGCCAAGGTACGCACGCGGCTCAGTGTGGCACATGCCTCACGCTCTAGCACACGTCGAAAGCTAAACGTGGAGAAGCTGCAATCACAAGGGACCTCTGGAGCCTACACAGCTAAACTCGCCCAACTGCTTAGGGAAACCTCCCCATTGCCTTCCGATATATGCGAACAGTGGCAGCGTATATCGCACTCCATGAGTACAGCTGCCAAGGAGCTACTCGGTTACTCCGAGCCCCCTCGAAAGCGGTCTTGGTACGACGAGGAGTGCCGACGCGCTACTGCAGAGAAAAATGCTGCCTACAAGAGAACTCTGCAGTCGAGAGTAACGCGGGCTGCTAAAGAGCGATACCTGGAGAAAAGGAAAGAGGAGAAACGCCGAAGAAAAAAGTTTGAGCAGGAAAGGCGCATGCGCGAGGAAGTCGAGATGTTATTCGGCATGAGTGAGACTCGAAAATTTTACCAAAAGATTAAGCAATTAACAGAAGGTTTCAAGCCCAGAGTCGCACAATGCAAAGACGAACAGGGGAATCTGGTCACAGATCCGCAAGTGGCGCTTAACAAATGGAGAAGTTACTTTTCCAACCTACTGGGAGGCGATGACGAACATAATGCCGCCTTTAGAGAAGTTACGATGCCACCAATCGACAACATAGAGATAGACCCGCCGACCCAACAGGTAGTCTGTTTAGCCATAAGAAGGCTAAAGAACAACAAGTCGCCAGGCGCTGATGAGCTGCCCGCTGAATTGTTCAAGGCTGGAGGCGAAGAATTGGTAAGGATGCCTGACGATTGGAATCTAAGTGTTCTCTGTCCAATCTTTAAAAAAGGAGACCCTGCAGTTTGCGCCAACTACCGCGGGATTAGTCTCCTCCCCATCGCATATAAGGTTCTGTCCCGCATTATTTGTGAACGCCTAAAGCCGCTAATTGATACACTGATTGGACCTTATCAGTGTGGCTTTAGACCTGGTAAATCCACCACAGACCAGATATTCACATTGCGCCAAATCCTGGAGAAGACCTATGAGAGAAACATCGAAAATCACCATCTTTTTATCGATTACATAGCCGCTTTGGACACGCCGATAATGTCAAGGTTTTTCGAAGCCCTGTCTACTTTAGGTATTCCAGCAAAGTACGTTCGACTTTACATGATGACGTTGAGAAGCACTCAAAGCTCCGTCAAAATAGGAACGAACCTCTCTGAGCCTTTTGATACCAAAAGAGGTTTTAGGCAGGGTGACACCTTATCGTGTGACTTCTTTAATCTGCTGATGGAGTATATACTGCGCCAGTGCCCAAATGCCAACAGATCGGGCACCATCTTTTATAAAGATCGCATATGCCGATGATATTGACATTATCGGCAAAACCAAACAGGCAGTAAGCAAGGCGTTTTCAGAGATTGAGAAGCAGTCTGAACTAATGGGTTTAGCGGTAAACGAGGACAAGACGAAGTACCTAGTGTCCTCTAAACAGAAGTACACACAACTTGGGCAATCTGTTGCAATGGGAGAGAACAACTTTAAAGTTGTAGAGGACTTTGTCTACCTTGGAACGATGATAACCGGCGACAACAACATCAGCCTGGAAATTCGAAGAAGAATCACGCTCGCAAACCGATGCTATTACGGGCTAAGTAGGGAGCTCAAGAGCAGAAACCTCAAGCGAAGAACAAAAATAGCGCTGTATAAGTCGCTTATCATCAGAGTCCTACAATACGGCGCAGAAGCATGGGCAATATCATCAGCGGATGAGGCGGCGATTGGCGTTTTCGAGCGAAAGATTCTTCGCAGGATTTATGGACCTTTGAAAGTTGGCGAGGACTTTCGCATCCGAAGGAATGACGAACTATATGAGCTCTATGGGGATACTAGTCTGGTCAAGCGCATAAAACAACAGCGGCTGCGCTGGCTGGGACATGTTACCCGTATGGATGATCAAGCTCCAGCAAAAATGGTCTACAAGAGGAAAGCCAAAGAACTGGGACAAGACAAGGTGGAACGACCAGGTGCGGAAAGACATTTCTAAGCTTGGCGTGAAAAACTGGTGCCAGCTCGCACGGAGCAGAAGCGACTGGCGGACATTAGTTGCAGCGGCCGAGACCGTCAAACGCACTATGGGGAATTTTCCCAAAAATCAGGCATTAATTAATAACTCAAAAACTAAGCAAGATATCGCGGTCTAGTTTTTTGCCTTATGTTATGTATACCGTTGGGCTATATGTGCAAAGAAGTGGGCGTGGTAGCACTTCAACCCGTCTTAAATAAACAATTTTTTAAAAATTGTTTTTCTTGTACAAGAAAAAATTGGTTTTTCACATCACTGCTTTCGTCGACGGAAGACTGCAAAGGCCTCTTAAGGCCTTAAAGAAACTATCTTAAGAACTGCTGCATGGCCAGCTGGTCGATTTTTACTGTTTACGAGCAGCTGTGCTTGCTTCTTCTACTACGTTATCTCCAGCAGCTTGAGTACTACGACCTTTAATACGCTTTAGCGTAAATGACCATAGAGAACGCCACTCTGGGTTCATGTGCTTCCCAATGGCTTAGAATGGAATTTCTGCGTTCAAATTGTTGCATTATTCTGTTCAATTACCGCGATTCATCTCCAGAATTGCACAAAATATGCTTCCTTTTTTCTTTTAAATATCTTTCATATGCGACTGAAAGACTTTGGCCCCTCTCTAAAGCAATCAAAAATAACATCTTCCCGACTTGTCACATTTTTTCATTTGGCATGCAAGTAGGCATTGGAAAAATTGAGGTTGTGTCCTAAAAAGTGAAATTTTGCAAAGAAATGCGCATAAATGCGGTTGAGCAAAAGTGAATCAGAAGCGGAATTGATAGCTCTAAAAGGTGGTGAAAGTCCCAGCTCTAACAAATCTAAACAAAATTTGGTAGGGCTTTGCAAAGTTGAATTTTCATTACCAATTTTTTTTTGTAAGATGAATCACGAATACCGTCAAATACAGGGACGCAACGATTAATTTCTACGGATCAAAGGCACTAAAACATAGCACATACCACAACGATTAGATTCATTTAAAAATATTCGACAAAACTTTCTGTTTTCATTAATATTTGGCAATTACAAATTGCAGCAGAAAACACACATTTAACATTGAACTGTCATTCGTTAGCATAACCTGACTTTACCAGCTGCTTACTTAACAGAGCTCTGTTAAATCAAAATTCGTGGTATGTAACATTCAAGACTGATGTATTTGTGGTCTAATGAGACAAAAAAATTTAAGTTTTGAGCACTTTTAGAAAAGGGGTTTATGCCTAATATTTGCCAAAATTCCCCATAGTGAAACGGTTGTGATGCAAGCATCGCACAGTGGGCCAAACAGCTTTGCTAGCGGAATTTAATTAATAACTCGAGTAAATGAATAGATAAATGAGTAAATGACAGATATATGCATCGGGCCAATAAAGAAGAAAGAAGAAGAAGAAGACGGGGCCCTAAAATGAGTGATGTAAAATATTCAATTCAGGTATACATCATTATGGGGTAGGCAAAGAGATTGTCTAAATCAAGTTCTCCCTATTGGGAGGAAAAATCCTATTAGGTAGGCAATAAATTAAATTCTTCCTGTTGGGAGGTAGGATCCTGTTCCTAATTACTCAGATCACTCAGGAGGAAGGAGCCAATTCTGATGACAGTACCAACATAAGAGCAATGGAAAGTATAAGGAAACGGGATATACAACAGAAGTTCTTGGCGGAGCTCCGGGCTAAATGTCGACTGCCCTAAGCAGGGCTACACAGCTCGGAGGTTCTTCAATATCGATGAGGCAACTGCTCATATGACAGGAAATCATCTGGATGTCATAAAAAGGTTTAAGATCATTCTCAATGTTGATGAAAATGTTGATGCTTGCAAATATGGAAAATATGCCAAGGATACAAGGGCTCTTTTACGTGCAAAGTATCCGAAGAAAAAACTATCTCCTACACTCATAGAAATCTAGAACGAATAATTTGAGTACGAACGCTCTTGAAAAAAATCAAGTCGCACTTGAATTTTCAAGAATTTAGCTCTTGGAATCGAGACAAATTCATTCTCAATGTGGTTCTATAGGCAAGGGGAGTGAGGAAACGCAAACTTTGAGAGAATAACGTTGGCCGCGCTCTTTCAAAGAGAGACAGCGCTTGCGCAGTTTGTCATTGTCATTTAACCGTGCCGCGCCGATAATTATGTTAAAGTTGAACATTAAGATTGGGCAAAAGTAAGTGATTAAACGTCTGTATAATATAATAAAAATGTTTAAAACATCACAAAAAAAAATAAAATGAAATAAAACTAAAAAAAAAGGAAAAAATAAAAAAAAAATAATTGCTGCTACGGGGACTTGATCCACGGTCGAGCTGTTGCGGCTGGCCAAATACCAACCGCGCTGCCTCATAAATATGCTTTCGCCGCTGCTTGTAGTTTATCGACAATAGTCGAGTCGGTTAAGCTGCTCGTCCAACTGTGTGTGTTTCAGTCTTCGAGGTACCGAGTTCAAGTCCCAGTAAAGTAAGTAAAATAAAAAATTTTTATCTGGTATGTGACTAACTCAAAATCAATCACATCTTAGAAAAAAGTGGGTGGGGTGGCTGATGGTGAGTGGCGAGCAGCGCGGAGCAAACAAACACTACGTCGGTCTGACGGGTTGTCCCGTGGTCTCGGTCGTGTCTGTCACACCCAAACCCCCACCCCCTTCAATTATTATTTTTAGTCTTTTATATTGAGAATTATTCGTACTTGGATCAAGTACTGAAACTCTTGACTCAAGAATGTCGGGATCAAAAATTCACTCTTGGATCAAGAATATTGCTCCTGGATCAAGAATTTTCACTCTTACCCTACTTTTGAGAACGAATGCTCTTGATTCAAGAGTGAAATTCTCTATTTTTTCTCTGAGTGTACTGTCTATAAAATATTGGATCATGGTGAGCAGCTTATACAACGACAACTTTTATCCATGAACACGTGCAAAATATCTCGACCCTAAGAAATGTCGGCCTCCTCTGATCCCCGTATCTCATCTCTCAGACAAATCAGATTACTTGAGGAATTAACTAACGAATATTCACCAGAAATGTTAAGTCTATTAAGTACTAATGATATGAATACCTATATTGGCAACATTTAACCGTTCCCTAGTAAGGACTAAATTTAAATGAAAATGAATATTTTTAGTAATTAAAAAGTAGTTTCTTATTAAATTTTGTTTATTTTATTTAGTTTAACAACTTCAATTTTAATAAATCGTTTAAAAAAATGAATATGTTTTTATTATTGCTTGCAACATTTTCAGGGTATTAAACTTTTCACTTTGCCAGCCGATTCTGAGTCACCCGGTAGCCCTACAATGAAACGCTCATTTTTAAGCTACAGAAATTCTTAATCATCGTCCCTTTGAAATTTCTTTCCGTTTAAAAGTAACGATTTTTGCAGGCCACTGTGCGCCGTTTCGCTTTTGTGCTATTTCCCAGAAACCTTGCTGTGTCTTATTTTTAAGATGGATAATTCCAACTGAAAAGAGTATGTAGCCCGTTTATCTTTGCATATTTTGTTGTATGCTTGATTAGTAGTAGGTAGTGAGGTCTAGCTCTGCCGCAATTGCTTTGCTTAGCATGTTTAAGTGGTTCAAAAGACAGTTTTCTAGCCGCGTAACATACTTTTTATACTCTGTTCCCATTAAAAATGCAAATGTATGTGACAGGGAGAAGGAAGCACCTCCGACCCCATAAAGTATATATATTCTTGATCAGCATCAACAGCCAAGTCGATTTAGCCATGTCCGTCTGTCCGCGTGTCTGTCTGTATGAACGCGTCGGTCTCAGAGACTGTAACAGATAGAGCCACAAGTTTTGGCATGTATTTAGGTGTATACTGTACCCACATCGATTTTGTTTCAGATTTCGAAAAATCCTCCTCCTCCATCTTTAAACAGCGAAAATCTGTCTTTTTCTCTGTATAAACGCGTGGATCTCACAGACAATAAGAGGTAGAGCCACAAATTCTTGCATGTATGTAGGTATACACCGAACCCAGATAAAGTTTGCTCCAGGTTTGTCAAATTCCACCTCCATCTTCTTTAACCGCGAAAAACTGTCCGAGCTACAATTTTTAAGTTTGAACCTAGTGCCTTAATATATATTCAGTGAGGCCCAACATTTATCTATTCTGTGTACCACAATGACATCCGAGCAAAAACACCGAAGATATGAACATAAGTGCGCCTGCCCATTTTTTGAAATAAATTTTAAAATAAATGGACTTCAAGGCTAAGGGAAGCACATTACTTGGGACAGGGTATTTTGCTGTCGGGGCACTCGACCGCAACACTCTTACTTGTTCAAACTATGGTTGAACATAATTCTTTTTCGATGATTTTCTTCACATACATTTTGCTGCCGTTGTTACACTTACTTACTATAGTTTTCTCGTGTGTCAATCGTGTAAATTCTATCAGTTGTGTTCAGCCTTTGATTTTCCAATTGTTCGTTTAAGCGGCAGAAGTTTGTTCTCCTTGTCGTGTACAATGGTGTAATAAGAGACTTTTCAATTCGCGTTTATTATAAAAAGGAACAAGTTCGATACCCAGACAGACATAATAAAAAAATCAGAATTGCAAAAACTTTTTGCGTTTTAAAATAGGATTTTTTTTTTAAAAATACCGCCATAAAAAAAACGGATCGATATTTTTAAAAAGTTGAACATTAATTGGAAAGGTTGGTTCATGTCATTTATTTATAAAAAATTTTGGTCAAATGACCACCACGTGGCAGTAGCCCGATCCATCCAATTTTTGAGAACATTTTCAGCTTATACATACACACATGTACCTTAAGTACCTTAGGCCAGGTACCTTGACCATTGGAAAAATTCTTTTTTATATAATCAGGACAATATTATGTATTTATATAATTTACTAAAATATATATTTAATAAAAATCGTATATTATGGAAAAATTCTGCGCTGTTCACTTTAAGATGAAAGCAAGCATTAGCCGTGCACTCAGAGACACGAACTGAATTGAAGTGCTGGGCATCACGGTTGCAGCCGTTCCTGCGAATAGTCTATTTTACTGTGCTGCTTATGAATAGACTATCGTCCATTTGATAATTCCCATTCTTTCAGTATCTAAAGAATGGGGCAAAAATACAGGGAATTTGTTTATAAATCAAAAAATCTTTATTTATTATAGTGAATCCATCCCCCGACTGCATTAACCTTGTAACAAAGTTTTTTACAATTTTAAAAACATGCTGACAAAGTCTTCAATTCCATCTTCGTTTTGGGCTCTATTTCGGTGTCCAAGGAACCCCGTTCTTCAACGTCGCACTATAAGATGGACATAAAATGGTCTCGCTTCGTAAAATTGGGTCTAAGTTTACCGACCAAAATACTTTCGATTCCTGCTCCATATTTGCTTTTTGCCCGATTAGAGGTTAAAACATGAACTAAAATTTTGGGATTTTTTGTATTTATTATGTGCACCCTAAAAGTATCAGTTAATTTACTTATCAGCGTCCACCCTAATCAACCTACATATTTTTTTAAAAAACCTGTATTCATTTTTTTAACTAAAGCTTTACTGAAAACAGTAAGATAGGTTGATAGGTTGCGATATGATAAATCTTGTCCTTAAGATTTCTAAGCTTATTTTTCAATCTTGTTTTTTATACTATTGCCAAATTCTCCTTTTATCTTTTTTAATTTAGAAATTCAGCTTGATTTTTTTTCTTAGTGTATAATGTTCAGCCCCAGAGTTTTACTCGGTCAGTAATTTTTCCACAAGAACCGAAAATCTTTTTTAAAAAATATGATTTTTTTAAGATAACATTTCAAACGAAAATTAAATCGAATAATTTGTAATGTACATTCAGCTTTTCTTTGTCCTTACTATAAAAAATCTGCCTACATACTTTTCACTCTTAGCGTTTTTAAAAATGTCGCGTGATAAAAGCTGCGTTCTTCATAATTCTAATAAAAACCAAACTAATGAAGATAATTGAATGTAATTGCAGTCAATGAAAAGCTTCATAATTCCCCTTTTGTTAAAGGTGAACCTTTACTAGCTATTGGCGCTAGCTGTGAAGTAACTAGCCATAAAATAGCTTCTAAAACTTTTCCGTTCGAGATAAGCTTGGCTGACCCCTTGGGGCTGTAATGCCAATTTCACATTTTACTGACTAGATGACTTCAAAAATTCACTTTCTGATCAAACTGTTCTCGGACATATGCATAGCTAAATAACATATTATTAATTTCTAAGAAATTAGCAGTTCACTCCTATTTTCAGGGGAACTTTTGTGTAATTGGTCGTGCCTCTGGGTTAATTTTGGTTCAAGGATGTCAACAAAATTGTTCCGCCTTGCCATGGCCAATAATACGTACCTGGCCCGGTTGCTTTTCCATCTTTTATGTGCATTCCATTGTTCTGTGTTTCGTTTTGTCACCTCTCTCTACAATGTGCTAAAAGGCCAACTAGTTGCTACGTCAAAGGGCCATTAATGCATCTTGTACAGTTGTAATTTGCATGTTGCATTAACGCACGGGATTCCCCTAGCTTGCGTGAGAGCCCATCAATTTGCATGCTACCCAAAATTAGCTAGCATTTTGTCGAGAGTGTCAGTGTGAGACTTTGGCATGTCACAGATTTAGTGCTCAGTGAACCACTCTGCCACCCTCTCAGCGGAGCTTAATTGAGCATTCAATGCCTAAGCATCTACTTTGTTAGCTCAGCGCTGAGTTTAGCTACCGACCGAGCTTAATCTATTACCCATTTGCATTAACTCCCTTTATACTCTCGCTTGGAATTTCCTTGCCTTGAGGATGGCAAACCAAGTAGTTGGGTCCCAATTGGTTCATTTACAACTGAATGCTAATTGGAGCGTAAATTTCACAACAAAATAACACTTTTCTTTTGTTTTCGGATAACTGCAAATATTGAGTCTTATTTTGTTGTATTTGTTTGCTGGGGTCAACCTTAATGTTCGTAATATTATTTTAAGTACGTCAGCCAATCGAATAAAAATAAGTTGGATTCCTGGTAGAATAGAGAGAAATTAACACATTTTAAGTTTTTATAAAGCAATAATGCCGACTGATAAGCTAAACTGGTTGCTTTTGAATGCCAAAGAACTGATTTCTTCATTTGGTCAGAAAGAAGAGAAAAGTTGTTAAAAAGTGAGTATAAATTTAGGTTGGATACCGATTACCATAATTGCTTGTTAGAAAAGGGAACGTGTACAGTATTCAATTACACTTTATGCGAAAACCGGAACAGGCCTGCATATCAAAAAACCATCAATTAGGTGAGTTCTGAACTGGATTGACTTAACTGGTTTTTGGACTTAAGTCAATCGAATTTTGTCATGCTAAATAGTCTTGCAAGATGTAATCAATCAACTTGTAAATGGGCCGGCGAAGCGTGTTTTACCCAGGTGGGAAATGCTTAGTTTTAGAATTTTGTAGCAGGATATCATAGGTGCGAGAAAGGTAATAAGCTATATAACTTTTAAGTCGTTGGAAACAGGACTTTAAGTATTTTTGCTTCCTTGACGTTCCCAAACACATATCGGTATTCTGAAATGGAAAGAAGTTTGTTAAACTTGGTACTGAATATAGATCTGTCGGTTAATATAAACAGCTGTATAAGCAACTAGCCCACTTTTTGTGGGACTGAGTTTGCTTTGGGTTCTTAGGATTGCGTTTAAGAGTAAATTTACTTAACATGTCTTGATGCACTTTGACCCAAATTATTCCAGATCTATTAAATCGGCTTTGATTTTTATTTAAACAATTTTTTTAACAAGCAAGTACATCAAATCCATGTTGAAAACCGTTAAAAAAAATAGATTAAGCCCGAATCTAATAACAGTTAGGATTACGGTTACTGTTTTGGCCGAACGCTTTTTTCCGGTTACGGTTATCTTACGGTTGTGGGATAAGGGTTACGGTTCGGGTTAATGTTACGGTAACGGTTATTGGTATAAAACAGGGAATAGAACCGATTCGAATTTCGTAACTACCGAAACTGCAGTTTCCGTTTTAGTTCTATTTTATTTCGGTATTCGGTTCCGTACCAATTTTAAGATTTTTATTTTGGTATACAGTTACGTACCGGTATGAGCCGGAGAAATAAAAGTATGTTTTCAAACTTAAGTTCAAAGCTATAGCTATATATATATAGATGAGAGATGATTTCAAAGGTGTGAAATATATGTAAAACATATTTTTCGTACTCTACATGGCGGTACAAGTGTTGTGGCGCGGAGTTTTTAAATGAGTGGGACAACTATACAAAAAGATTAAAAAGGCTGAACATCTTTTCATCGATGGAAAAGGTGATAGCGGCTTGACAAAAATGATCTGTAAAAGTATAAATATTTATTGAGTTTAATTATGCTATTCTCTATTGATTGTTTTTGCTAGGAGATCATTGCTATGCGGCTAGGGCTTTGTTAAAGGACAGCGCCACCGTTCGCTGGCGGCGTCCTAAGCACGCCAAGAGTTGGGACTTCTAATCTTCTAATCTATGCTATTGCATTATAACACCGAGATGAAATGGCCAAAACAGTTGATTCTGCCATTTCCCTAGTCGTGTCTAAAGAGCAACAATTGCCAATTGGAGCAAATGATTGAAAATTTACAAATAAAGCTAACGATGAACCTACAAACGATTTATTTAAGTTATACAACTGCCTCCACATGGATCTTCACAGGAAGTAAGGATTAAACGAACACTGCCGAACCCTAGGTGCCTTCACTAAAGCTTCTTACAAATCACATAAAGTTATTGCTGCAACTATTGCATCATTAAAGGCCACCAAAAATATTCGCTGTTAATTAGTTTAAATTGTCCCGTCAAATTAAATTTGAAAACAAAGCAACTGGAGATGAGCGACTTATTTCGCAATTGCTATCGACGAAATAATGTGCAGAGATTTCGCACACTTTCGCAAGCTTTAATCGGTGCTTTTCCGGCTCCAGTTAGATTCCCTGGTTAAAAAATATATCACTTTTACAGATCATTTAGACAAATGCGCTCATTTAATCAGTAAAAGTTCTATGTGGGTCTCAAAACGTTTTGATGTACTAGCGCTATTTGTGTTGTTGCACCGAGTTCAAAAAATTCAGAGAAGGTTTTCGTTTTGACAAGAGCGTGTCGATGAACTCAGTTTTTTGTATGGCGATGAAGCTACATCACAAACCACAGTGAATCGCTGGCACAGTGAATTCAATCGTGGTCGTAGTTCTTTTAGCGAAGAATTCCGTGAATGTCGTCCGAATTCGGTTGTTGTGCCAGAAAACATCGGTGCAAAAATCATCGATAATGCAAGACCGTTATGTGACATACCTAAACGCGTAAATTCAAATTTCTTCTACAAAAGTTTTGGGGTGTATTTTTTTAACGAAATTTGAAAAATTATAAAACTATCTTTGTCAAATAAATAATGATACAAAAAGCACTAAATTTTTTTATTTAAACGTTTGCATTTCCAATTTTAACTTTATAATAGATAATATTACTTTTTCTTTTATTTCAAAGTAACGGGCGGAAAAAGTTTAGTTTTGGTTTTAATAGCTGAAATAATAAGTTTGGCAGCGATCTGAATTCATTTAGTGAATTCATTTGGAAATGGAATTTGTATAAATTTTGAAATATTGTTCATTTTTCTTTACATCCCGCAAGATCCTTTTTATGCTTTTTTTGGACGGCGTCAGCTTTTAAAGGTGCTAAAAAATTTAAATTAAATTTAAAATTTCGTTTAAAAAAATCATGGATTTCTTTTAAAATTGTTTCGAATAAAAAATCTTCTTTTTTTTTGAGAGAGAAAGACGGAATACTATACTACTGCCGACAACAATAAATAAAACATTAAAAACCTAAAAACTTAAAAAAAAAACTGTTGCTAGCCATTTATTTCTATAACACGAGTGCGTATATATATTTTTATTTTCTGTACCGAAGGTACATAAGGTATATTAAGTTTGTTCAACAGTATATAACAGAGAAGAGGAATCAATTCCACCATATAAAGTATATATATTCTTGACCAGCATCAACAGCCGAGTCGATATAGCCATGTCCGTCCGTCCGTATGGACAAACAGATCTCAGAGATGGTTAGATATAGAGGTTTAACATGTATGGGACGAATGCTTCTTATACTTGCAGGCAGATCAAGTTTATTTTAAATTTTTGCCAAGCCCCCTCCCGCCCCCGCAATTTGGAAAAATCGTCATATCTTCCACAGCTTTGTAGATAGCTGGTTTGTACCTTCTAGAGATAGTAATTATCGATATGCTGAAGAAATGATAAGGAACGGATGAGTGGTTCTCAAGTTATGAGCAAAAAAGTGAAGCACCACCCTCCCACCCCCCTATCCCTTTCACAACCAACATTGCACAATCTTAGTGAGAGAGAGAGAGAGATGCTGTTACTCCAGGTACAGAGTCGGGCTTGACCGACTTTCTTACTTGTTTTTTGTAGAAAATAGCCTTAACGTTGCCGTTCGGATTCGGCATTAAACTGTAGGTCTTGGCTTGGCTCTTCGGGGCTGAATTTTATATTTTACAATTTAAATACTGGCGAAAAGACACTTTTCTGGATTCGTGTGGATAAACTCAATCTTGAAATAGCAAAAAAAATATAACTTGTTTTGAACAAAAATTTAAATAAGATTTCTGAAATCTAAAAAATACAATTTTTAATGTCTAAGGGCCGATTTCTGTTCTCCCAGATAGCTGCTATGTGTCAGATAGTCATTGAATTTACACTGTTATTTG
This sequence comes from Lordiphosa clarofinis, assembly GCA_018904275.1. Classification (NCBI taxonomy): domain Eukaryota; kingdom Metazoa; phylum Arthropoda; class Insecta; order Diptera; family Drosophilidae; genus Lordiphosa; species Lordiphosa clarofinis. Next base: position 954,550 of record JAEIGQ010000072.1, on the reverse strand, counting down.
TTAGTTTATGTGACAAATAGCTCTATGTAGAGATGTGAAATCGGCCCTAAATAAATATAAATCGACATTCTGTTTTTTTTTGTAGACTGGTAAGGATTGTGGTTCATTATCTAACTGAATATTTAAGGTCTCAAGCTGATATGTAATTAAGTAAAGAAAATGAAATGGTTTGCGTTTTTGGTAGGTTTCGTTTTGATTTTAACTTTGGGCATGAAATCCCGGGTTTGCTTTTTGATTCCTTGTTTTAGAACGCAAGCGGATTTGATATTGATAGCATTAACAGAACATGAAAATTTTCTGAATGTTATAATTTATCGCCCAGAGTTCAGAGCGTGACCTCAGGGCAGCTACTTTTCAATTAATGTTCAATTCAATATTATTTTATTTCTTTTTTCCCACCCCCTTTTTTCCACACTCAAGTTTAAGTTTGTGCAGTTTGTACCCAGCAAAGTACAAGTCTTGATCTATTAGGAGGAAGTCTCCATTGTGTCCCAACCCAGAAGAAGGGTTCTATAATAAAATGTCATAGTCATACACTCCTTTAAATGCAACGAGAGCGTAAGTTAAAGTCGGCTCTAACCGACTTCGATATACCCGTTACTCATGGAAAAACATGTTTAACAGTGTTCCTGCGTTCCTTAGGGTAACCATCAGAAAAGTATGCAACAATTTTTTTTATGGTGGGAGGGGGGTAGCGGGGTTGCTTAGTTCACTTTTTTGATCATAACTTGAGAACCGCTCATCCGATTCTTATCATTTCTTCGGCAAATTTATTCGTTTTGCTACTATCTCTTGAAGGTACGAGTCGTCTATCTTTAAACCTGCAGAAGATATAACGTTTTTTCCGAATTGCGGAGGCGGGAGGGGGCGTGGCCAAGATTTGAAATAAACTTGATCTGCCTGCAAGTATAAGAAGCATTTGTCCCATACATGTCAAACCTCTACACTCAGAGAAAAAATAGAGAATTTCACTCTTGATTCAAGAGCATTCGTTCTCAAAAGTAGGGTAAGAGTGAAAATTCTTGATCCAGGAGCAATATTCTTGATCCAAGAGTGAATTTTTGATCCCGACATTCTTGACTCAAGAGTTTCAGTACTTGATCCAAGTACGAATAATTCTCAATATAAAAGACTAAAAATAATAATTGAAGGGGGTGGGGGTTTGGGTGTGACAGACACGACCGAGACCCCGGGACAACCCGTCGCCACTCACCATCAGCCACCCCACCCACTTTTTTCTAAGATGTGATTGATTTTGAGTTAGTCACATACCAGATAAAAATTTTTTATTTTACTTACTTTACTGGGACTTGAACTCGGTACCTCGAAGACTGAAACACACACAGTTGGACGAGCAGCTTAACCGACTCGACTATTGTCGATAAACTACAAGTAGCGGCGAAAGCATATTTATGAGGCAGCGCGGTTGGTATTTGGCCAGCCGCAACAGCTCGACTGAGGATCAAGTCCCCGTAGCAGCAATTATTTTTTTTTTATTTTTTCCTTTTTTTTTTTTTTCTTTCATTTTATTTTTTTTTTTTTGATGTTTTAAACATTTTTATTATATTATACAGACGTTTAATCACTTACTTATGCCCAATCTTAATGTTCAACTTTAACATAATTATCGGCGCGGCACGGTCAAATGACAATGACAAACTGCGCATGCGCTGTCTCTCTTTGAAAGAGCGCGGCCAACGTTATTCTCTCAAAGTTTGCGTTTCCTCACTCCCCTTGCCTATAGAACCACATTGAGAATGAATTTGTCTCGATTCCAAGAGCGAAATTCTTGAAAATTCAAGTGCGACTAGATTTTTTTTTCAAGAGCGTTCGTACTCAAATTATTCGTTCTAGATTTCTATGAGTGTATCTCTTACCATCTCTGAGATCTAGGTGTTCATACAGACGGACGGACGGACGGACGGACAAGTCTATATCGACTCGGCTGTTGATGCTGATCAAGAATATATATACTTTATAGGGTCGGAAATGATTCCGTCTGCCTGTTACATACATTTGCACGACTTTAGTATACCCTTTTTACTCTACGAGTAACGGGTATAACAAACTGTTCGAGCATCACACACAGTGTGGAAGTCAAATCAAGCTGAAGGCAAGGCAGAAATATCTTTAAGTCATTGGCCTACATCAGTGCACGAAAAAGCTTAAATAAATTGGGTAGGGTCATTTATAAATTACAAAAATAGAGGCAGGCTAACTGGCTCGTCCGGAGCTGATATTTGCCGACAGTTTATAGGCAGCTATACTATAGTGGTCCGATTTCGCAAGCCTGGTGAAATTAGGAAATCATGAAAACTTATAAATACGAGCGTTTGGATCGATAGCATTGAAAACAAAAAAGTTTTTCTTACTAAAACTAGTTTTTCGACCGATCGTTCCTATGGCAGCTATATGCTATAGTCATCCGATCCGGCTGGTTCCGACAAATGTGCAGCGTATTTATACCAAAAGACTTCGTGCAAAGTTTGGTTACGATAGCATTAAAACTGACGGAGGAGATAGCAAAATGGAAGAGAAGAGAGGAAAGAGACAGACGGACGGACGGACATGGCTAATGAACTCTAGCTCGTCAGCTGAGATAAGATTTGATTCAATTATCACAACCGGACCAACTATTGAAGACCATTTTCTGAACTCTAGCCTGGAGATAAGATTTGATTCAGATTTAGATTCAGCGAACTATTAGAATCACAGTCGAAAGCCTTATTCAAATCAGATAAATTAACAGCTTGAAACACTGAAGAAGTAAACTGCAGTAGGTTTGTGGTAATGAAGTTGCTTTATTAGTTAGTAATGGTGGTTATATTTGACGCCTTCTATATAACGGTTTAATATTTGGATTCCTTAGTATGCTTATCATTTCGCCATTTAGCGAGTAAAAAAAAAAAGAATTGAAGGTTCCCTTATCTTGAATAAAATTTTAATCTTTTTTTTCCAAATCTTTTGTGTGAATAAATAATGTCAATAGGAAGAATAGATGAAGGTATTCGTATTAGAGACGGGGGGAGCAGGGAAAGAAATACCAAATAAGGCGCAAGGTACTAAATAGTATTAACCATTGTCTAAACATAAATACATAATTGTCTAGGCAAGACCATGAACTTTGTTAACCAATGTTTAGTCGAATCTAACTTTTGCCAATATGTGTCAAAATATAAATGGGCTATTTCTCACCTTATTGTGCCTCCAGCAACGTGCTCGTTTTGCTTTTGGCTCAATTTTGTTTATACTCCAAATATTTTGAACATACAGAGAATTTAGGGAGATGCCATCTGATTGTGCACAGACGATTTAGCTGCTTTTAAAGTCATTGTAAATGTAAAATTTGCTTTACAGCAATCTCTGGGAAACAGTTTTAGAAGCAGTAATTTTACAGCGGGCGCCAATAGCTGGTGAAGGTGACCGGATGTGTAAAAGCTATTTAAAGTCATTTGATCATTAAATAAAAACACGCAAATGCAAAAAAAAGGAAATTACTTGGGCGGTAGATTGTGGGTGGGCGGTTTGATTCAAAGCTTTCAATCTGCCTCTTCCATCCTGTTGTGGCACGAAAAACTTTCCAAAACTTTTAAAAGTTTATCAGTATCCCTTGACCTAAAAGCTTATTCGAGAGCTTTCTAGTGTTCTTTTTGCGTTGCTTTACATCGCAATTAGTTATAAAAGGCCATAATTATGGTGATACTTGCTATAAACAACAATTAAGAAAGAGGAATAAAACATGCCATCTGCTACTTAACCAACTCAGCAAAACAAACAAAAAAACAAATGGAACATTTTGGTACATTTTCAGTTAATAACATTTTGGGAATCTTTTATGAATCCCAGGGCAAAAGTCCACACCCCTCGGACCCAGACTCAGTCTCAGTGCGCTGTTTTTTTTGGACTTCTGATTCTCTCTACAGTCCAGCCAAATGGTCTCCATTATAATTAAGTGAACCATAGAGACAAATTAACGTTAATAACACTTGTAGTACTCGACATGCATGTCGGGCACGTGACACATGCTTATGTATATAGATCAGTGTCGCCCAATAGGTTAACCACCAGACACACAGATCGGGAACCGTTCTCCAGCCCCGGCCAAGTACAATATATCGAAGCTATTATCCGCATTGCAGCCTAATCGTTATTACCCACTAAGTAACAGATTGTCGGGTACTTTGCGTCATGAAATAGATTCTAATTGCGGAAAATCTCATCCATATGCATATTCAAAAAGGCCCCTGAGCACGTGTGCGTGTTTAGTGTAAATTGAGCTGTCTCTTGTTAGAGGGATTAAATATAGTCATTTGTGCCATTAAATATATATAAAGACGAGAACTAACGATCTTAGAAACTACAGCATTAGCTGAACCCTTCTAACCTCGCCCAGGCGAAGCCAATGAACAGATCGTTCTAAGTAATAAGTGCCGGGCGGGCACACAGGTAGTTCATCAGCCCAAGTTCACTTAATGCTGCTCGATGTTTTCTGGGCTATTATCTTGTGCTCGTATTGTACACCCCGTATATATGTTGACATCCACGATGTCAGAGCCGAGCTTGAAAGTGGACCGGTTCATGAAAAGATTTTTCGCGCTTTGACGCGAGATGCTCGATCGTAGCTCGAGTTCGCTCGGTCTACGTCTACGTCTACGTCTCGGTGAGCTCGGGCCAAGAGTCCATATAAAGGTCCCCGCTGCAGTTGAGCTTGGCGCATTAAGTTGTCAAATTTCGTGTGAATAGGAAGTGCGTGTCAGTCGATTCAAATCACAAGAACAACAAAAACAGCAACAACAGCATCAACAGTGTAACTAAAATTGCCGAGAATAAATCATACGCTAATGACTCCGTTCACTCCCAGCCAAGTTGCCTGCCTAACTAACTAATGCAAATGAAAATCAAAACAAATTAATCCACAGCAAGGGGCGATGCAAATTGCCCTGTATATAGATCGGCATCAAAATTGTTGCAAAACGCTAATAGTTTAATTTGCTGTCATAAATAATACAAAGTCAACAAATTTTAATTGATTTTCATCATAAATCGTTAAGATAATTAATTGATTGATCCAGCGGTTTTCCACTCCTGCAATGAAACTATTTACCAATACAGGCCAGCGCAATGCAAGTGAGTAGACCAAGTAACCAAACTTAAAGCCACTTAATTAAGCCGTGACGGCCCAAAAGCCAAAAGCCCATAAAAGCTAGTTCGAAGCGCCCCACGCGATCATAAAAATCATAAAATGTACAAAAAGTTTTCATTTTAGCATAAAAGTATTTTTTTTTAAAGAAACAACCAAATTGTGCAATGTTTGATGCCAATTAACGTCCGACGACGAGAGCAAAATGATAAAACTGTTGTGGGAAACCCCTTGAAATATTTTTGGGGCTAAATTAAATTGAAACAACAACAGGCCAAAGAAGCTTGGAACAGTTATGAAGCAAGAGTCAAGTACCAAGGAGGCATAGTCAAGTCATCTTACAATCACACATTTTTTAGTATTAACTAATGAAGGAAATTTTTTCAAATATTGGTATTTCTTTTCAAAACTCAACAAACAAATTCTATATTAGTTTGGAAAAATATAAGGAGCTATATAAGCTCAAGGTAATAAATTAATGATTGATGATATGAACTTTTCTTAATCAAGACACAAACACACACCACAAAGTAGGTTGGAGGAAGGAGGTTTCATGAACAACCACAATTAAATCATCAACAGTCTTTGCTTACCTTCAGTGGGTTAGATAGGCTACATTGCTAGAACCGCTTGGGAATCCCAAAGGCAAACTTATAGCAAAATCCCCTTAGCGGCCCTTTTGTTTCTTAGCGGGGGAAAATCTCTCCCCGCAGCTAACACAGGGGCGAATTAGGGTGTAAGTTGCCCAAATGCAATCAAACAGGGGCTTTTGTTCTTTCAAACTATACTGTCTACCAGCCTCCTTTGTGTTGTGTGTGTGTGTCTTGTTTTAGAAAAGTCGTAAACAAAAACTCCTAACTAAAAGTCCTTGAAAATAACCAAGAACTTGAGACCGCTAAAAGTTCGATGATTGATATTCAAAGAGAGTCATATCGTCATAGAACTATATTTATATACCACCTTGCAGAGCTCAAAGGCAAAAGAAATTAACTACAACAATTGGAAAGCAAAAGCAATACGTTCAAAAAACAAATCAGAATTTCAGGCTGAAACGTGGTTTCGTCCCTTAGCAAATTGGAGTCCCCAATTCGTTATTTGGCGAAATCAAGGTTTATAAACTATGTGGTCGTTTGAATGTGAATATGCAATACAAAAGTCCGCTGATGATAAGATGTGGTTATCTTTGAAATAGCGATCGTTGTACGGACAGACAAATTGCTATTCCAAATTGTTGTAATTAATCTCTGTTGATTTGTGTTGAATATAATAAATTCTAACCCTCCACCGACCTCCAGCCAGCCAAATGCAAAACTTTGACAATAAACCAGGTCGTTAAAACCCATATAAGTATTTCAGAATAAAACTCGAAATAACTAATAATTTCAGAATATTAAAATGTTTAAGGTTAAGTTTTCCTGTTTTTTTTTTTTAATATTTTGAAAGACGTTTTCTATTACTGTTAAAATCCACAATGCACTTATTTACTTTTTTAAGGTCTTTAAAGGCCTTACCTTTGCTGGATAACATTTTGCACAGTATTGTTCTGTTGAACTATCCACAGTCCCCGAAGTATTCTTCTCCAAAATAACTAAGAACTTCCTCTAACATTTCGACATATTATTCAGTGTACGAGTAAGGTGTCACAAAGACGGTACACAAAAATAAATAAGATCCATATTTATATGATATGGGCTGGTAAATTTGATTGATAAATTGATTTGATTATGTCAAATATCATTTGTAAAAGTTATAGTTTATAACCGTAAATAATATCTTATTCTTCTTTAATGGCCATCACAACCGGTTTGACAGTCGTTTCTGCTCCGTGCGAGCTGGCACCAGTTTTTCACACCAAGCTTGGAAATGTCTTACCGCACCTGGTCGTCCCATCTTAGTGGTGGTCGTCCCACCTTGCTTTGTCTCAGTTGTTTCGCATTGCTCTTATAGAACATTTTTGCTGGAGCTTGTTCATCCATACGCTGTTGCTTTATGCTCTTGACTAGATTAGTGTCCCCATACAGTTGGTCATTCTTTCGGATGCGAAAATTCTCGCCAACTTTTAAAGGTCCATAATTTAAATCCATATCAAAAGGCTCGGAGAGGTTCCTTCCTAGTTTAACGGAGCTTTGAGTGCTTCTCAACGTCATCATGCAAAGTCGAACATACTTTGTTGGTATACCAAAGGTGGACAGGGCTTCAAAAAACCTTGACCTTATAGGTGTGTCGAAGGCGGCTTTGTAATGGACAGAAAAATGGCGATTTTTGATGTTTCTCTCATAGTAAATAATAGAAATTTGTGAAATACTATTAGAAAAGATTTAAAGGATGTTTTTTAATTTTCGAAAATGCGAAATGAGACAAAGAGAGTTACTAATTGAAACTCAAGCAACATAAAGAAATGTATAAGCAGACTTTCAGACGGCTCAATTGGTGCCGAGTTCTACCCCCAGTCAAGGCAGGGTCAAGAAATTATAATTCGTTCTTTTTTTGTTTCTTTAAAACAATATTTAATAATACTAAGCTAAAAGAAAGAAGAGCATAATTGTAGTATTGTATTTTCAATACCTGCCATTTGTAATTCATTTTTATACTCTGTACCGAAGGTACATAGAGTATATTAAGTTTGTGCAAAAGTATGTAACAGGGAGAAGGAATCATTTCCGACCATATAAAGTGTATATATTCTTGATCAGCATAAAAAGACGAGTCGATATAGCCATGTCCGCCTGTCTGTCCGTCCGTCCGTACACGTCCGTGCGTAAGAACAAACAGATCGGAGAGATGTTAAGAGATGGAGTCCCGTTACATTTTGGAGAGAGACGTTTCGTTCTAGAGATAGTTAGTCGAAATGCAGCAACTATCCACCCACTCACAACTAACACCACATAATCTTAGAGAGAGAGAGAGCAAGAGAGAGAGAGAGTGAAAGAGAGAGAGAGACTTTGAGATGAGCGCAGCACCAGCATTGCTTTCAGCTTCTACTCCAGGTACAGAGTATGTTTTAGTCGGGCTTGACGGACTTTTTCGCTTGTTTTTCTTTGTGTAATAATGAAATTAAAATAGATACATTTTTTAGCTTTTTTTTAAGTTTATTGAATCTTCCCTTAATGAGTCCAACAATAAGTTTTCAAATCTTAATCTAGAAACTATTATAAAACCATCCTCTATTGGAGGGATTTCCGCGGCCTTTAATTAATCAGGGTGAGAAGTGTAGGTTGGGTTTTGTCTTTAGGTGCTGTATTTTAGTTTCGACCAATGGGATCCTTAGGTCGTTGTGGATACACTCGTTGCGAATGCGCTCCAATGAGTCTTCTGAGAGTTCTTGATTGTGATCTTTGAAGAATGTCCACACTGCTCGCACATGTATTTCCCCATAGCTGTCCAGACGGGCTTTATGCTGTTTTTGTACAGTAATACTTAAAATCCCAGTTTAAGAAGGAGAACAGGAGTTATTTAGCCAGTGCAGGCCGTTGGCCTTCAACTTTATTTGACGCATTTTCGAATTTATCTGGGTTCTGGGAATGATCAATTTGATCTTAAAAATATCATTTTGAAATGGTCGAAAATATCACTTTGATATTTGAAAAGGTCAATCTCAAGTTTGTTCATTAGGCTTTTTATGGATATGACAAATATTGAGCCCTAAGTTATATCATTTTTTTCTGTGTTCGACTTTTTTCATAAGAAATGAATTGATGTGTAAAATTTTGCCGAATTCTACGCTTCGATATTAGGAGAGCCATTTCGTTCGCATTTCTTCACTTTTGTCTCACGTTCTTTTTTTCGTGATTTCTAAAATCTGTTAAATATATTTAAAATGTTGTCCTTTTTGGTAACAACTTCTCTTTTATTAGAAAGATATAGTCTTAGAATTTTTCATACCGAGTTGAAGTTCATTTAAAATTCTAATCTACAGATTATCAGTCAGGCTACCACTTTAACTTTCGCAAAATTAAGGCGATTTGACACCGGCTTTTCGACCGAATTTGGTCTGAAAATTGCAAAACTTTTGCAAAAGTGAAAATGGGGGCATGACTGCAAACTCATTGAAACAATATCAGAAAATTAACACTGCAAGTTAAACTGTTTCGTTCTAAAATGCAATTTGCTTGGGTATTATAATAAGAAGAGCGTAAGTTAAAGTCGACCTCGCCTTGCTTCGATATTCCCGTTACTCAGTGAGGGAAATGTTTATTGGCCTTCCCTTAAGTTTATTAACAGAGCATTGACATTAATGTTAACATATTAACATTATTTTGACCCAAAATATATGAAGAAACTTTGTTATTCGTAATTTCTGTCAATCGAAAGGATTTTTTTGTATACTAATCGTTTCTATCATGCTACTAGAATACGGTTTGCTTCTCCTGAAGATTAATTTATCAAACCATTATTGCTATGAAAAGTGACAGAACTTGACAAAACTAAGGCGAAAATTGTCAATAAAATAGTTTTTTTTGAAAACCTTGAATTGAGCTTGTTTACGATAAGTCATATAAATTTTCGATTTTAATGTAAACTAAATGATTATAAACTTTGGTAAACATACTTATTTTACAAGTTTGACATTAATAGAGTCTTTGATTCTTTGATTCCCTCTTAAACAAATCTAAAAACATGTTTATGTTGATATCCCATTGAATTCGCTTTCTTTGTCTTTAAATATTTATGATCAAGGTTTTTCGATTTTATCGTTCGCTAAATGTTTATTCTTACACGTGGCTCCCAAATTAAAAAAAGACCGAACAAAATTTGCATATCAATAATTTACATTAGCTTGTTTCCAAGGGCTCTCCTCCATTCCTGGTCCGTGTAGTTCAATAGTTTAAACCATTTGTAATTGCTCAAATATCATTAGATCGTTTTGACAAAGTCATTCGATATGAACTATGTATGCATGTGTATAATTCCAAAGTTTAGTTTAATCTGGGCTGTAATTAAGTTTGCATAAATTAAGATTTGAAATTAAATTGTTTGTGACTTAAAATGTCACGTACTACCTTACCATGAAGTTCGATGATTTGAATCAAAAAACATGATACTCCGAAGGCGAACTACGTTGATTGTGATGAAAAATTATGGTACATTTTGTGTGTAACGTAATGTAGGTACTTAAATATTGCCCTTTTTGTTTAGGACGTTTGAATGAATTCCAAAGATTCACTAATAAATCAATATAAATGGCATGAAACAACGTGGCATAGTCGTTAAACAATGCAAACAACCAATAACTATTGTACTAAAATTAGCAAACAATAAACGCTGCAAATGCCAGAGCAGGCTAGTGACGAAAGCAGCATCTAAAGTTTAAAATGAGTCAGGTCGCAGGAAGAGAAACTGGTAGAACGTAGCATGCAAAAAGTCTATTAGAGTATCCAAATTTTATAACCGTATTCTCAGCCATTAAATCAATGTCACTGTTATTATCCCGTATGATTGGTCTTAAGCTTTTCATTATATTTCTATCAATAAATGTTGTTAAAATGGATGCAACAAATGAAAATAGCTCTTGATTTGTTTAGTGCTTTTTCTTTAAATCTTCAAAAATATGCGAAAGCGAGCCAAACCAATAAGTGATTCGAACTTTGTATTCGTTTAACGCAAATTTAAAAAAAATTAAAATTTTTTATATTGTTGAACAATGCAATTTATTGCAAACCCTGCTAAAAACTTAATACGAATGAGATCAAGAATGGAAATAAGCAAAAATCAATCAGCTGTTTCCTTACTACAAAATGTTGAAACAAATCGTAAAACAGCAATTCCGACTTAATATATTATTAAAATTTTTACGAGAATATAAAGTTATTAAAGGATTTTAACGAATTAAATTTCAAAAACTTGTGCGAAAAACCGCATTGTAACGTTCGGAAGATTTATATTCAAAAATTAAAAACGGGAACAGGCCTGATAATAAATTACGTTGGAACCTTTACACCGAACTGCGGTAAATATAATAGCAAGTTACAATTTTCACTTAGGGTAAATCGAATGTGGTACACTCTGTTTTTTCTAGTGAACAATCAAAAGCGGAATTCCCGAAAGTCATGTAGATTTGATTTAGATTTATTTGAACAAATGTTCACAGCTGATCCTTTCAAAATGTCCAGTGAGACCTTAAAAAGATTTCAGATTAAGACAAATCAGTTCTTGTATAAAGTTACGCTGTGACTTTAACATTGGGGAACCTTCCAAGTTTCTGCATATCAAGTTTTACTAATGAAATAATTATTTATTTAAATCATAACGAGTCATCCAAAAATTACAAATTCTGACAGCAAACTATTATTTAAGAAGCTTAGAAGAAATTCACACCTTCATTTTTTCCAGCATGTTTTGCCTTCGCGCATTTGCTCAATTTTGCGTCCATTTTCAATCAGCTGTTCGTTCACACTGCCAGCTGTTTGCGAAACTGATTTAGGGCCGTTTTCTCATGTTCCTGTTTTGGCTCAAATCGAAATCTACCTAGATTTTGCAACTAGGTGGTTTTTGTGCAATTGGTTGTCTTATGTAGGTTGGTTTTCAGTTTGGGCATTTGCGCTACGGTCCCATTGGCAGGCCTGCAAGGGCACTAAAAGTAAGTTAGCAGCCCCTCTCCCATCTCCAGTTTGTTGATATGTCTATTGCGCGTCAATTTTGAAAAAGAAAGCAATTTTTTTTCGGAAACACTTGTTGCTGTGATTGGAGATAAGGTAATGGGACTATAGCTAAGTTGACACAGGCAAATAATTTGGACAAATTTTGATATAAATTTGGACAAATTTTGATATAAATTTGGCTATATAGGCCAAATAAAGGAACTTTTCAGTCTTACTTGATCCAATTAATTGCTTATGAAACCATAGTTAAAGTTTGAAATACAGTAAACTTATTAATCAAGGCTTTTTTAACCACAATTTAGCCAAATTAGTTACCTGTGTGAACTCGGCTTAAGCAATGACCTAGGGGAATTAGTATGCGCATCTGTCTCTTTAGCAATGTCTGCAGGAGTCTTGTAAGGCACATACAAAATTTTCAATTTTTGGTTTATTTATTAACAATTCAAACTAAACTGTTTTTAGCAGCAGTTGTTTTTAGTTTTCAAATATTTTTCAGTGTGACCATATGCGCGCACACATAAAAATACTTAATGTAAATTGTCATGTACATTGTTTTGAAATCAATGAGGATGAAGTGCTACGAAATCCATCCAGATGGTCAGCCTTGAACATGAACAAACGAAATGCAGCAAATCCACCTAGATTTGCAAAATCAGCAACATGAGAAAACGGCCCTAAGTTTTGTTTTCACGAAATCTAAATAAAATCTTAATCACACTTAGAAATATCACTTACGCTGTATTTACACTTCTCTGATCTCTCATATCAGTAGTTCAGATGAGTGCATAAGTCAATCTGAGAAGCTCAAAAAATGTTGAGTTTTTTGAGAGCCAACACAAACTCAGCTGAGTTATTTTTTTGTGAACTCAGACAGGTGTAAATACAGCTAACTGTAATCTGTGTCAAATCTTAAATTTGTATTGACTCTTAAAAACCAGAACAGACCCAATTATTTTCTTAGTTATCTTGTAAGAAGGATTTGAATATAATCGTTTAGTTAATTCAATTTTATATTAACAAAAAGGGAATTATGGTTTTGACCTAAGCTAATTTTGGTCTCCGATTAATTGTAAAACATTCGAGATAACGTAACCAAAATCATTGAGAATTCAACTCAACCGTCCTTAAATTGTTTTTAACAATATTGGTTGTAATATGTGTTTTATTTACATATTATTATTGAGAGAAATTAAGTCCAGTCTAAATGCGTAGTATTCAGACCGTTTGTAATTGACTTTGTACTAATTAGTTAATTAAATTGACATTGTCAATAATATTCTTAGAAAATCACAAAGGCATCGTGTCTAGCCCTTGCTCTGGTTGCTCCGAGATTTATAAGTCGCATAAGAAATTTCGTTGCGTTTTTCACATTCAGAAAACAATAAAATCTCCATTATTTAGGTACAAATTATTCTAGAATTGAAAAACGACTGTTAATAATATTAAAATGAAAATGCAATTTCTAGAGTTAATTAATTATACCCTGTACCCATTAAAAATGGGCAAAAGAGGATCATAAAGTTGTGCAAATGTATGTAACAGGGAGAAGGAAACATTTCCGACCCTATAAAGAATATATATTCTTGATCAGCATCAACAGCCGAGTCGATATAGCCATGTCCGTCTGTCCGTCCGTCCGTATGAACAAACAGATCTCAGATATGGTAAGAGTCAGAGGTTTGACATGTATGGGACATAAACTTCTTATAGTTGCAGGCATATCAAGTTTATTTTCAATTTTTGCCACGCCTCCTCCCGCCCCCGCAATTTGGAAAAAAAACGTTATATCTCCTACAGTTTTGAAGATAGACGATTTGTTCCTGCTGGAGATAGTTAGTAATTAGCAAAATGTATCGATTTGCCGAAGAACTGATAAAGATCGGATGAGCGGTTCTCAAGTTATGAGCAAATAAGTAAACAACCTTCCCCCCCCCAGGGGTTAGATAAGGCGCGATGTTATAGCGGGCTTGCGACTTCTTACTTGTTTTGCTGTCTTTTTCTTTTATGTGAACAAAATGTCACAATGTTCATATAAACCAGATGATTTTGATGAACCAATGGTTCTGCAACAGGCTCATCTGAGCTTCTCAGGAAAGTGTAAAAACGTAACTGAGTTGATCACATGAGTTTAGGTCTGACGAAAACTCATCTAAGTGATCAGGTTGTGTAAATGAAGCTTAATTTATTTCCTTTCCAGCCTTGTTTGATTCAAGATTTAATTGGGAATAGCTTCGGTCATAAACCGAGAATATTAGACTTCAATTAAGAATATATTTAATTTTAAATGAGTTTTTACTAATGATTATTTCAACCTAAAAGATTTATAAAAAAGGTTTTAAAAGGTAGTTTAAATAGTACCTATATATTCCGAAACAGTCTTAAATGAAGTATTTCGGTACCTAAAAAGTCGTACTTGAATCAAATATTTTCGTACTTACTATACTACTGAGACCGTGTACTTTATGCAAGTACAAAGAATGATTGAGACTCTCCGATAGGGGTTTCTATTTCTGTTGTTATTGTGGTACGCTGGAATACAATTAGAGGCAAATGATCAGGGATTAAAGGTAAAATTGTTTCATAAGCAATACAGGTCCTCTATAAATTCAAAATATCACAAGATCTAGGTAACTTCAGCAAAATAGTAGAACTCGGATATGAAAGATTTTTTATAAAAAAAAAACCGATGATATCAAAAATATAAGAAAACTTATTCTATAGATTCCCTACCAAAAAATAATCCAAGTAAATTTTTTCCAAAATTATGTTTTGATTCCAAATTGTTTTCAAACATTATAAATCGAAGCACAGTGATTGGTCATCGTTAGAGTTACAAACAGAGAAGACGATGACAGTATGCTTAACAGCTTTACACACTGAAATTAAAAATCTTTAAAACTTGAGTTTGTCAAAATAAATAAAGTTTTTAAATTAGTATTTGAGTGTTTTAATCGTTATTAAAATAATTTTGGAACCGATATTAACCCAAATAGAAAGTAGACCTGAGCTTAGGCTTGGAAATTTATAAAATTATCAGGCCTGTTGCCGTTTTCCAATTCGATTGATCGAAACTGGTAAGAGCTGTGACTTTTAAGAGACGATTAAAGAATTTGGGCGAATCTTTTTCTCTTTAAGAGGGTGGAATAAGGGTAAATATGGTTTTGAAGAAATGACAGTCGGTTTCTGATCGGAATCGAAAACGTGAACAGGCTTGCATTTCCTTTTATTTTTCAAGAAGAGTTGCCATATTTTTTAGTTTTATTGCAGGTTTAGGGTTTGGTTCCGAGAAACTATTTGGCGTTGATACCACACCTTTCAAATAAAGTTATCCCAAGTGTAGACAGCGTTTTATTAATGATAATGAATAAATCTTTAGCGACTTCTTTTTGAAAATTAAAATTTGAGCAGATTATAATTTAATGTTAATTAATACTAATAAATACTAAATCCCATGATTAAATAAGCTTCAGCTTTGGTTTCCTCAGTCGTTTTAACATAAAAAGAAATCCTGATTTCCACTGAAATTTCAGTCGACGGTGGAACTGTGAGGTTCTTAAAATAGCTCAGTTCAGATACCATAATTCTGTATAACATTAATACCGCATGATAAATCATAAATACAACATTCTTGGTATTTGCATATACCGTCGTCACTAGACTATTAGCTTGTTTTTTGTTATTGCCGGTTATTATACGAACATTAACAAATGCTTACAAAACCAAATCGGATCATTGCCTGGAAGTTGAGATGGGGAAGTTTTCGTCAACCAGCCGATCTATTTACTTTTCCTTATTGGCTGGCATCTAATTGTTAACGAGACATTGACTTTGCGCCTATTTAAGGGTTTTTCGTTTTTTGGGATTTTTGGCGATGATTCAAAGCAAACGACAACAATGTTTGGTGAGATTAATCATTAGCTAAACACAAACGAAAACAACGCTGCGACAACACGAGCTCATCTTGTAGCTTCACAAGCGCAAATCTCTAGCTCACCTGGGCACTAGTCTAGCCTATTTGCTTAATTTATTGTCGTTTGACGGAAGTCACACACACACACAGACAGACACACGCTCACACATTTCGAAGGTGCTCGCGTCGTCGCGTCGGTTAGAAACAAAACATTCATTCATTCTTGACTTCAGTGGGTCAGTAAAGTGCCTTCAAGTCAACGACAGGTTACAAAAATTCGACAGTTGTGCATTTGTATTGTAAATGTATATTTTGTCAGGTTTTCTTTGTAAATTGCAGCGAACTTGAACTTCAGACCGATGCAGAGGCAGCCGTCAGGCGTCAACCGTCAGCAGCTGATGTATCTGTATCTCGCGCACGGCTGATAGTGAGCCGACCAGTTCGCTTGTCATAAACGAGTTCAGAGCTCACCTGGGACAATCTTTTGGATCGCTTGGGCAATGCAATTGCATAATGCCAAACACTTTAAATTTTGTTGCAGCAGAATAACTTGAGCGCTTTGGTTTGGCCCGTTTATTTATGGCCAAGATGGGGGACTCAAGGCAAGGATGTCAGAGTATCAATGAATAATTAGCGCTAGATCAACGCACTTTTGTTTTTGATTGTGAAATCGCGAGCTTGTTTGTGACAGCAAAAATTGGTTAATGAGATAATGCTGTTTGTTTGGTTTTTCGTCTATATCAGAGAGAGACTGTGTGTCAGTTGGAACGGTGTTAGGGGCTTGGTAAGCAGTTCATTGATCTGCGCATTTGTTTCTATTTCAATTATTTGTGCAAACAATAACACTTGGGGGCTGAAGTGAACGACCATGATCCTGGCAAATCGGTCACAAACAGGGTGGGACACCGGCATCATCATCATTTAGATTAGCACTTAAGCCTGTGTAAGTTGTCAAATAAGAGTTTTGTATGCGGAATTGAAAACATTTTCAATGATATCGTACGTGTGGAAGGTGATCTTCTTGTGGGCAAACAAGTTTAAGTTGACGTCTCAATGGAAAGATTCAAGTCTATGCATCTCTCTTACTCTCTTGTATGATTCTAAGCAAGGTCAACTGATATCTGGGTCAAAGCATCGGAAAGGGAGGGAATATGTTCTTGTCTACACTGAGCAAAATTCAATAAGACAAGGGCGTAGCCAGGGGGTACAGTTTAAATTTTAATATTCTTTTTATTTCTCGATTGGTTTGGGTAATTTTACCTTTTTTCCCCCTCACCAAGGGGGACTGTCATGCCCGACAAGCAGACAATCAAATTGGTACCTAGAGGACTTCGGTCTTCTAGGGGCGCTAGTCTGGCGTAACCACTCCAGATTCATCGTGTCATATGTACAATTATGTGCATATCGGGGCACCGTGGTTGTAATCCTACCTCTTTGGAAAATGTCACGTTAAACAAAACCTGAGCGATCAGATTAGTTCTGTACAAATCATGTGTGAACTCATAAAACGTTCTACGGAAGCAATTTACCAATTAGAGCAATTCCAAAGGATCCGCGGGGGGTGATCTTGAAAAATTTTGTCTTTGCGACAGATTCTTTTGGGGTATGTCTTTGATTTTGTGTTTTGTATTGCAAAACGCTGTTTTACATTACGCGTAGTAGGGTGGGTTGGTGTGGAGTGGGATAGTGTGAGGTGCAGGTGGGGGAGGAGTTACCGAGGTGATGGGTATGTAGGGACCGCTAAAGTCGTTGTCGCTTAACAGTGACTTTACAGTTACTAAAGTGACCTAACAGTGACTGAACAGTGTCATTACTGTTACTTAACAGTGTCTTAACAGTGACTTACAGTGACTTTACTTGACTTAACTGCTATAGTGACTTTAAGTGACTTAACAGTGACTAAACGTGACTTAACGACTTAACAGTGACCTAACGTGACTAACAGTGACTAAACGTGACTAACAGTGACTTAACAGTGACTTAACAGTGTCATTACTGTTACTTAACAGTGTCATTACGTTACTTAAAGTGACTTAACAGTGACTTAACAGTGACTTAATAGTGAACTAACGTTGCTTAACAGTACTTAACGTGCTTTGTTCCTTAAAGCGATTAACAGTGGCTGACGTGTCTTTACAGTGACTTGAGAGTGACCTAATATTTGATAATTTAACATTTATTTATGAATCCAAATGTGTCTTTTTCCATTACTTAAATCGATTCATCGTAAAGAGCTTTGCTCGTACCGTGGTCTCACGACACACACTTTTTCATAGTTGAAATGGCTCCGTTTTTGTGCATGCAAATAACCGGCCATGTTCTCAATTCCACTTCCACAAAAGTTTTGTGATTTGGAGTGCAAATTTAGTACTAAGACCGGTTTTAAATCACAGAATTTTTGTGGAAGTGGAATTGAGAACATGCCTAAACGTAATAAGAAGTTTTACAATAAAAAGTTGTGACCGTATACTAAAACAATGACGGCAGAGGAGATTTAAGTGTTACTCGCTTTATCTTCGTTAACATCTAAGTCTTGTAAAGTAATCCCTAAAGCCGTTCGTATTAGGCATTACATCTGTTTAAAAATCTATATAAACTCTGAACGTAGTACTTTTATTATAATAATATAATAATATTATAATATGTAACAATATTATGTGGAAGTTTCCCAAACTGTGACTTAGGACTTAATTCTTAAATCTAACACACGATCTATGGTCCAAAAAATTAAAACTCTATTTCCTCAGATTGATTTATCGCTAATAAACTAGTTCTCGGATTTCACAAAAGTGAACAATTGAATAATCGTATTTTAAAAACAATTAAGAAATTCGGCCAAGCCCGACAGTAATATACTCTGACATTGACTAAGCAGTGACTAAAATGTGACTACGCTGTGACTAAGCACTGACTAAACAGTGAATAAACAGTGACTAAACAGTGACTAAACAGTGACTAAAAAGTGACTTGACAGTATTACAGAAAGTAAGAAAAACACATCAGCCAGTGATCTTGTAATTGGTATTTCTAATTCCTGTTTTCTTATTTTGAAAGATAGCAATTGCTGATTTATATACCATTGAGAGAGCTGATGATTTTGAAATGAAGCCCTTAAATTTAGCATCATGTTTCACATCAAAGTAATACTATACTAAGTTTTTATTAATTTGATATTTCATATTTCATTAGTCAAACTTTTATTTTATTTTTATACTATGTTTTATCAATGTAAAATTTTTTCTTATCAAATTTTTTAAATAAATTCAGTACTCTAGAAACTTACGTTTCTAAACTTAAACATAACATACCTTTTTTAAAATTCGTTCTTTTACTATCACAAAAAATTTCTTAATCTATCGAACCTTTTCGATGGAGTGAAAAATTTCAAATTGAGCTCTAACAAAATGTATTTTATTTCCACTAATGAAATCAAATAGTCAGGTGTGAGGTATGGCGTCATCTGGTATAGCGCAGAAACAACCTCAGCAGCATTGTAAAGTGGTTTTTGTCCTTTTTAAAGAGTTTTATTTGTTAATTACAATTTTGGCAAAAAAATTACCTCAACAACAACATACTTAGCTGCTTACACTCTTGCTTCATATTAAAACCCATTAATTTATCTTCTACACGTTTTATGGGAAAATGTATTCCATAGCATTTGCTTTTAACTAAGCACAGATTTGTTAAAATCAAAACACTAAATATGACACGTCAAGCATCGACTGAGATATTTGGCAGGCTTCGTCTCAATACGAACAAGACTTTTGAAAAAATCGATGGCGTCGAAAATGTTTTAGTTTTAAATTAATACTTTTGTGTACCAAATTAAAATTTTTCTAATAATAAATTTGATGCTCTTCAGGAAATGATACTGGCTTTAGTTTGAAGTTGATATTGATAAAATGTTTCTTGGATAGATTTCAATCCTACAGCTATCCCACTTAGGGTTTTTGAAGATCTATTTTATTTCCTTCGTTACTTCCCATATTAATGCATGAGTAGATGAAAGCTTAAGCTTTTTATAGGCAAAATAAAAGAATATTTTGAGTTTAATTTGTTTCAAGATTGTTTTAGTTAACAATAGAATCGATCAATTTTCAACACTTTGTACTTTGCATTTTGTACTCTCTTTCTGTTTAAGGTATAAGCTTATTAGGCTGAATTTAAGACTATCAGGCATGTTCTCAGTTCCAATTCTATTTGAAAAGTAAATTGAACGCAATTTCGCTTCGATTACGCTTTTGCGTCAAACAACAAGTAAAGAAACAAGAGAGAAACGCGTGAGAGAAGAAAAAGCCGAAATCACTCATCCACACGTATTCTCTCTCTATGCGTGTGTCGGATTCAACGCCTGCAGAATTAAGAGTTCGTATCCCATGGGATAGGCTTTTGGCATTTTGGGCACCTCTACATATGTAAAGGAGAATCCTCAATTCCAAGCAAAAAAAAAGACATAAATGCAAACCAAAGTGCGCTAACAATTTCTCAATGGATCAAATAGTGAAGGAAAATTCACTTTATGTACATCATCTTATTATTACAATTGATTCCATTTTTTAAAAACGAAAATTGTTTTCCGTTTTTCCACTTTCGAAAAGTTGCAATGAAAGTGGAATTGAGAAAATGCCTGTATGATAACATTTTATTTAATACTTAGATGAAAATATAAGTAGAAATCAAGTATTCAAGGTGCAAAACATTGTGCTTTATATGTATAAGAAAATGCTACTTAAATGAGTCGGCTTCCTTTTCATGCTGAACGGTTGTAAGTTTTACACTGGCATGACTGAATTTAAGATTGCGCGACGTTCACTTCTTTTTGCCGAAAAAGTACTAAACTTATGGGTAGAGACAAATACTAAGGCGTACTAAGATACTAAAGCATGGGGTCGGCAGTGGGAGCAGAGAAGTGAGCTGAATTTAAGTCGTTGTAATAGTATGTTAGAGTTAGCAAAAGAAGAAAAGTGAAGAGCGCTACTTCCGATTGCTGCGTCAGCAACGGTCGTGAAAAAAGGAGTTTTTAAAAGCTTTCTGCCCGTTTTGGTCTGTATAAGGAATCTTTTCTCAGTTGACAGTGGCAAGTTCGCGGTTTAAGGCCTGGATTTATCTTAGATAGGAAATTTAACTGAGAAAGCTTGGTTCTAAAAGAAATAGTTGAGCTCTGCGATACTTCAATTTAGTTTTTGGAAAGAAATTGTTATTGTTAAAAGAAATTCGAATTGATTTAAAGAATAAGACAACTTTTTATTGCTGAGCCCTTTGGTAAAATTTTGGAGTTCACCCATCCACAGTACCATCCCCCACTTACTGAAAGCGGGCCACACCCTTGAAATCATAAACTTAAACTTTCTGGTTCCGGAATCTTAAATTTAAATTCAAGAACATATTGTAATTTTTTTTAAATTTTAAGAATTTGCCAAGTCTTTTCGGTTGTTCCGTTGCATGTCTTTTCGTTTCTCTGTCTCTCTGTCTCTCTCTCTCTTATAATGATCATAAAATCGAAGATCGTTCATTGAACCACGCAGACACCAGTTTAAAGCGACATCATCGTCTGGTATGTCGCCATCGCCGTCGTCATCGTTTTGTTTATGTTTTGACCATTCAGTTCGGTTCCTGCTCCTGCCATTGAGGTAGGTCGCAGATCTTTGCTTGTTGCCGGCAAGGTCGTTAGCATGTTGGCAGCACGCGATGCGCCAAACCAGTTGAACTTCAACTATGTATGTCGCCGTCTGACACATAGTTGCATAATCACTTAACCGCCATAACTCAACTGGTGCTACAATTTATTCCCACAGAGCTGTTGCGCTGTGCGGCACTCGGAATGACTTTGCTGTTCTTTGGCGCCCTCATCCTGGTGACAGATCCGGCCAAGATGTTCGTGGATTGGGTAAGCAAATAACATACTTGACGGTTGAACGAATTCAACTGACGAGCTGATGTTTCCAGCAAATGAACTTGCGACCCGGTAGCCTGCTCTACATGCTCTGGCTGAATCCGCCCATAGATGTCTTTGTAAGGGTTTACATGTTCAACTACACCAATGTGGATGACTTTGCAGAGGGCCGGGCCAGCAAGCTGAAGGTCGTCGAGGTAGGACCCTATGTCTACCAGGAGGTGCTCACCAATTACAACGTGACCCTGAATGAGGCCAACAACACCATCACCTACACACCGCGTCGCGAATATTTCTTTGTGCCGGAGCGTTCGGTGGGTGACCCGAAAGTTGACCGTATACGTGCGCCCAACATTCCCCTGATGGGCATAACCACGCTGGCCTCCAGCCTTTCCATGTTTGCCTCCTTGGGCCTGAGTGCCCTGACGAAGCGCCTGAATGCTGAGCCCATGCTGGAGGTTAGCGTGCATGACTATATGTGGGGCTATGAGGATCATTTGGTGCATTTGGCCTCCAAGTTTGTGCCCAGTTTGATTGATTTCAGCAGTTTTGGTATAATGGAGAAGGTGAGTTTATTGAACGGGAACTGAGATTGTGGACGGAAGCTCTAATCGTCTTTTGACAGCTGTTTCGAGAGGGCAACGAGAGCAATGTATTCAATATGAATCTGCCGGAGCTAAGAGATAATCGTGGTGTCAAGTTGCCCAATTCGCCACGTGCCTATTCGCTGCATAGTATCAATTACGAGCGCGGCTTCAAGCGCTGGGAGTATGATGAGGCTACCAAGTAAGTAAACAATTTCATTAAAATAACTTATAAAGAATTTGGAATATAATAGCAGGTTGTTTTTTTAAGTGTTTCAAAGACTTTGCAAGTTTTCGTAGAATGAAAACTTAGGAATTACGCCATATATAAAATCTTAAGGATATCGTGAAAGAGAAGTAACTTATCAGAAATTAGAAATAAAATTCTGGTTACGATTTGCTTTCCCTTGCCAACGCACAGTGTACGATTTTGCCAATCTAGGGGGACTTAATTCAACAGCAGTCGTATTTTTCAAGCTATCGACATGAACTTTGGACTGAATGTTCAAAAATTTCCCAAAGAAATTTTTGGACGAAAAGTTAAAGTGGGCGTGGCACCTTAAAAGACGTAAAGTACGTAAAAACCAGAAAATTTTCACTTTTTTAACATACAATCCGCAATAAAAAATAGGAAAAAATTTTATTCAAAGGAGTGTCAGGTTAGTATTTTTTGTTCTGATTTTAGAAAATTTAAAAATATTTTTTTAAAATTAATCATGACAAAAAAAAAAAAAAAAAAAAAGCGAAAATTAAAAAAAAAAAAAAAAAAAAAAAAAAAATTGAAAAAAAAAAAAAAAGAAGAAGAAGAAGAAGAAAAAAATAAAAAAAATCTTTAAATAAAATTAAAATTTAAAACCAAAATATAATGACATCAATCCTATAGCATCGCCTTTTATTTTGCCTTGAAGCCAACTTGCATTATCGGTCATAATTCTGGACTTATCTCTCGTAGATTTAGTCCACCTCGACTCAAATTCATGGCACAATGTGTTTCAAATGCAACATTAACTTTTTATGATCAATATCATTGCCAAAATGATGATTTAAGCTTAACGGTTTTTGCATTTCTTACCCAAACCACGAAAAAATCTGCCCGTTTTATTTCACTCATTGCTTAAATGAAGGTCTTTGGGCAAAATATGGGCAACTTTTTATTTCTGATACTGATTCAGAATAGTTTTCAGCAAAATACGTATGTTTTGGTTGATTTGAATGTGATTGAATGTTGTTAGTTTTTTTCCAACAAAAACAAAATATTGGAAAAAATATACCTACTTTTTGGCACTTATTTCAAAATAATAACAAAAATGTTGTATGCCACTTATAAAGTCCCTTTATAGCGCTAAAAATCTATAATGCTTCCACAATTTTGGAAAAAATAAGTTCAACCGCTCACAGTGGCCACACGATCCAATTGAGAACACTAAACTTTCTCAACTGATGCTTGTTGTGCAATGCAATTTTGCATGCAATTCAAATGCTCCGGTTTAAGTACCGTTATCTTCTGAACAAAAATTTTTTGTTTTGTTTTGGGCTTGATTTCGTAAAGTTTGAACATATCTAAATTGACTCCTAAAAGCTCATTGACCTTAAAAATAATTTTTTTTCCCAATTAAGTCCCCCTAGATTGGCAAAATCTTACACTGTGCAACGGCCTGGTGGCAGCAACCATGCTTCTGAAAACAAAAGCATACTTTTAGGCTGACTGTATTATACATATAAAAGCATGATGATCGAGTTCAAATGAAAATACAATTTAAAAAGCGATTTTATGAAAACCGAAGCAAAACCTGTAGTGCCATATTCAGAGAAAATAATAAATTATACTAGAATGGTTCTTTTGGGCATTTTCGAGACAAATTGGCCAAATGGTGACTTTCCAACTTGCACCCATTCAGATTTCTCTCTCGAAAGATGAGCCTGTTGTCCAGCATCACTCTCAAGTATTTTATGGACTCTCTCGATTTCACTAAAGCATTATCCACCATTATGTTCGCGAACTCTAGCTTCTTCCTGCTTGTGATGAGCACGGCCTCCGTTTTTTGGCCAGCTAGCTCCATCCCTCTGGCCACTCGTTTTATTGCCGTCCTGCCGTGACGTTGTGGTGCCTGGGACCTTCCTCTGTGGCATACACTAGCACCTTGTCTGACAAGTAGGTGGATATAATTTGTTGTGAAACGCGCGTAATATGCGTGTCCAGCTGGCCGAATAAAAGGCATCTCGGATGTTCAGTGTTACCAGCGCACAGTATTCCTTGCTGTCCCATCTCCACCGAGTCCCTTGTTCGCAATATCCCCACCGCGTTGACTGCGTCCACCGTAGACCGTGCCTTGCGGAGTCCATAGTGGGATGCATATAAGGCCCTTTTTTCATCGACGATTGCCAAAAGTCGGGTATATACGTTCCTTTCCAGAATTTTCCCTTTCGTCCCTTCGTGTCTAGGACACAAATTGATTTGAATCCTGACGGATCATCGTCTATCTTACCTCCTTTGTTGTATTTGTGTATGTGTTTGTTACAGTGTATTTTGATGCCGGGACACTCGACTGCAAAGCTCTTACTTGTTTTCTGTCGGTTTTCTTCAAGACTTTTAGTCTCCGAACTGAATTATAATGAATGGCATTATAAGAGTGTTGTGTTTTAACTGAAAATGCGCGCACAAGAAACGATTTAATTTTTAGGAATAGTCAAAAATCGGAGAGCCAAAGGAAGAGCAAGCCAAATAAGGTAGTATAAATTAAAAAAAGATTATATCCAGAACCCAAATCCTGAATATATCTAATAGCTGCCATTTGTATAAATAACTATAGATTTAGTTATCTTTATAAGGCTGCAATGACACTTTCAATTTTTAGGGAAAATTTTAGTCAAAATATTTTATCTATGGGCAAAAGTCGTTGGTATTAGCGAGTCAGAGTACGCTTGAATTCTCCGCAGAAAGCTTTAGAAGAGGCTGCAATGATACACAACAGCAAACTTGACCTGTCATTTCAGCCTAACTTACTTTATTTGATCATAACTTTACTTGCTAACAATCAATTAAATCCGATCGAAGCGTCGCTAATAGAATTTCGCGAGAGAGTCACGAGCTCAGCGATGGAAGAAGCGTCATATCGATAGCATGCGACTATTATCGTAAAGTGGCTGTAGCTATCCCACGAGGGAATTGATCGGGGATGCCACATTGACACGAAAGCGGCGCCATCTATTGATGAGCTTGTGAAATCTCTTAGCGAATATGTTCTTTGAAAAACATTCAAAACATTTATTTCTATGCAGCTTACGAGCTGCAAGAGTATATAATCTTCGGTCTAACCGATCTTCAAATTCCTCTATTTTTTAGTGTTAGCTTAAAGGTTAAGCAAAGGAAAGCAACCATAGATCAAGTATTTGGTGTTGAAAAATTAACGTTAACAAACGTTTGAAGTTCACATAGTGTGGTTTCTTGAAGCAGATTTTTCATATGAGTAAGCGAAGAAATAATAAATATCTTAATTGCTTTTTGGTCCGAAAAACGTGCCTTGCAGCTAGGGTCTCTTCATGCCCAACGCTGACGTATTTTCTGTCTTCAGTTGTATCTTTTTTTCTATACCGACAGTCAGCGAAAAAATAGAGAATTACACTGTTGAATCAAGAGCGTTTGGTAAGACTGAAAGTTTTTGATCCAAAAGCGAAATTCATGATTCAAGAGTGTATTTTTGATCCCGACATTGTTGATTCAAGAATACTGGATAACGAATAATCTAAAAAAAATACTAAAAAAAGAAGCCGGCCTGGTACCTCAAAGACTGAAAAGTTTCTTATTCTCTCTCAGTAATGACACCGGCGTTACACACAACGCAATATACCTCTCTCTCTACGCTATTGTCTCAAAGTTTGCTTCCCCTCACTGCCCTTGCCTATAAGAACCAATTCAAGAACGAATTTAGCTCGATTCCAAGAGCAAAATTCTTGAAAATTCAAGAACGAATAAATTTTTTTTAAAGAGCCTTCTAGTTTTTCTTAGGTCAACTTTTACTCACAACGACTAAAAGTTCTTATATTCACTTTCATCCTTTCTTGCTATAACGAAAGTCTATAACTTTCCATATTTTTTCTATTTTCTTCCCGAAAGTGGCACCCAGTGCAATCGGATTTGGGGCAGTCATGATGCTACTCTGTTTCCCCGTGATACTAGCGAGGAGGATATGTTTCTTATCTACCGGCGTATCTTTTGCCGTCGTCTTCCCATGAAATTTAATCGCACCGTAAGCAAAAATGGCATTGAAGGTTATGAGTTTGTGATGGAGCCCAATAGCTTTGATAGCGATCTTCGCTATTCCAATACCTCATGTTTTTGCAAGAACAATCGATGCCTGAAGAGAGGCGTGGGCAATGTATCGCCCTGTTATTACAGTAAATATCCTGTCTTCTTACTACTCAACACCTGACCTAATCTTCTCTTCCTAACTGAAAGATATGCCCCTGGCAATTACTTATCCGCATTTTATGCATGCTGATCCCAGCCTGCTGGAACCTTTTGATGGTCTCAATCCGGACGTGTCACGATTAAGCTCTTCTTTTGTGGTGCAAAAGGTAAGTTCGGAGCTTTGTGGAAGGACCTGTCTAAGCTTTGAGTTCTCTTCTTTATTCCAACAGCAACTGGGTGCTCCCATGCAGGGCACCCATCTGCGTCTGCAGGCCAATCAAGTTGTGGGCAGAGTCAACTTCAATCGCCAAATGACGCCCTACGAGAACATGGTTTTGCCTCTTCTCTGGGTTGACCTGACTGTGGATGTACTGTCTATAAGTCTACGTCTGCTCATACATGGCATTAAATGGGGCTTCCTGCTGCTGGAATGGAGTGCCGCTCTGTGTATGCTGCTGGCCGGCCTCTACCAGTTGAGTGCAGCGATCCTGCTTTGTTTTTGGCCACCACCCACCCTACTTAAGGTAGCGCAGAATGACCAAATCCTAACCGCCTCTCTGCGCAAATCATCCGGGGCCACTCTGCCGCAGGAGGAGCAGCACCTTCTTACCAGTAGCTGCCCCAAGATGGTCCCAATCTAGCGGATAAGAGGAAGAGTGAGAGGGACACCTCAGGAACCTTTAACTTTACCTCACCGGGTGACCCCCAAGAGCGCCCACTGTGATATCTAGTACTAAGCCAAGCCAATCAGGATAATCGGTTTAAATTATTATGCTCAATGGAAAACAACTTAGGGAACATTCTAGAGCTTACGCAATAGTTAACATTAAGGGTAGAGCTAGTTCGTAGCCTAGTAAATGTACAGCTGAGTTTGCACTCAATAAATTCCAGGCCAACGGCCCTCAATGAGAGGCGATCGTGTCTTCAATCCATTTCATGTAGAAAGAGGTGCGCGTGTAAACATCGGGAAACCCCTCCAGGGCACAGCCAGATCCGAATGAGGTAACGCCAGCTAATATCCAGGGTCCATCGCGGCTGAGGCGACACTGCAAGGGTCCACCCGAGTCTCCCACACAGGTGCCACCCTGTCCATTCAGTTTGCCGGCACACAAATGTCCACCGTGTATGTTGACAAAGCTGCCATAGGCATCCTTGCATCTGCGTAAATAAAGCTATGAGTGGGACTTTGGCCAAAAAAGGAGGGGTAGCTCACCTGCGATTCTGGTGTAGAGGCACATGTGTCTTGAGCAGCTGGCTGGACAAATCTCCGCTTATGTTGGCCTTACCCCAGCCCGTGGCCACGCACTCGACAAAGGCCATTTCACGCGGACTCTCAATCGATTTGCTGCCCTCCTGCTCCGACTCCAGCTTCATTAGCTTATCGTTACGTCGTCTTGTGCGTTTTAGGCTACGCGGCGAACGTTGGGCCAGAGCCTGACGCAGACGACTCAAAATCTTCATGTTCATTAGCTCCCTCATACTGGGAGCCGTCACATTCCGATAGCGTCGACGACTCTGCACGCTGCGCAGAAAATTGTCAATCTTCTCGGGAACCAGATCCAGCTCCAGTTGCTGGCTGAGCGTGTCCTCCGCTGGTGGCTTAGATGAGGTCTCCTGTGATTCGACCAACATGAAGGGCAAACAAATGCGTCGTATGTAGGAGGAGCGTGTGAGATCTGCGGGTTTGGTTAGCTTCATGAGCACCACATCGTGACGGAAATTGTGATAGCGATGATGCATTACGATCTTCTCAACGGGTATACGCTGCTCGTTGCCCGACTCCACATCGCGATCGTGTTCACCCAGCACCACAGTCCAGAGCGGCGGAATGGGTAGATTAAAGAGATCGCTGGAGAAAATTGGATTAAATTTATCTGAAGAGGAGCTTCATCATATTCTATCTATCTATTCTATTCCCAGGCTAAAAAGCCTGACCGAAAAAAAGGGTTTCATTTCGGTTTAGTGCTTAAAACAAATAGTTAACTAAAGGAATAACAGCACAAATCGAGTTATGTAAAAATTGAGATTTAAATACCAAAAACTATCTGAGTTTTAATTCTATATTGTGTCAAAAATTTCAAATGGATCATAAGATATTGACCTTGAGGATTTTCAGTCAATCTGACTACCCTCACCGATTTGTCCATCTATTTAACCTCCTCTTTAGATGCAATAATGAAAATAAAAAATTTAAGTAATTTTTAATTAATTTCCGATAGAGAACAAAAATGTAAAGATTGCTATTTTTGATTGATTACAGTAAAATTCCGAGGTACACCCAGAAAATGTTCTTTCTAAAATAGGCCAAAATCGCCCTTAAATTAAGAAATTCGCCCATATTTTTGCACCTTGGGTGAGTTCGCTTTGATTTTAGAAAGGGCCTTTTATAAAAAATACAACTTTATACAGGCCAAAAACGCCATAAAATTTCTAAAAAATAAAAAATTGTGTTTTAGATTCTAGGGCAATTTTTCTAAAAAACTCTTAGACAATTTAGCTGTTAGGTCGATTTAAAATTCCCAAGCGGTTATGGCAGCGCTGGCATAAGGAGGAAGCAGCTGACAGTAAACACTTAAAAAAAAGTTTAAGGGGAGGTAGGGTAGAACCGACCACAGACCAATCCGTGAGTGGTGGTTGTGTTTTTGGAATCACCCCGCCCCAACCCTTCGGTTTTTAGGGTTTGTCCAACCTCCCCCCCCTTCCAACACCAGCACCACAACACCGAATTACTTTTTTCTAACCTATAGAGAGATAGATATATAGCACTATCAACACTGAAAAGTTGATACGGCCGAGACCAAAAAAATTCTGAAAGGGTATCATGGTAGTGCAAAACCCTTCAGTGGGTTTGGTCTGATTGGCTGCCGTTTTCAGACAGGATTTTTATACTACCATCGCACCCTTTCAGAATTTTTTGGTCTCGATCGTATCAATTTTTTCCTGTTCAAAAATGTGTCACAGTGTAATTAATTTAGAAATAAGCGCATTAAAAATTTTTTTTTACTTACTTTACTGGGACTTGAACACAGGACCTCTCTCAAATACTGAACACTCTGACGACGCCTTAGCCCACTCGACTATTTGCCTTAAACAAAACGTGGCGACATAACCATAGTTAATAATGTACACAGTTGGTCAAGTTGACATGACATTCGCTTAGCAAACGTGGAGGCCTGGAATCAAGTCCCAGTAGGAGCATGCTTTTTCTTCTCATTTTATAATTTTTTTTAAATGTTTGTTTTTAAATGTTTTTTTTTTATTTAGCAATACCCTGAGTAAAAATCATACCTAAGAACTTGCGTGGCGTATTTGGAGCTTAAGTACTAACATTTGCCACTCAATAAGAAGCAAGAGTCATGTTCGAGTGGATAAGCAGTGGCGTACGCAGGGGGGTTTTGGGGGTTAAACCCCCCCCCCTGGCCATCGTGGAATATATTTTTATATGCAAATTACTGTACTAAGAACGAAGCATCTAAGGAAAAATTTGTAAATTGGACCCTACTTAACCACAATTTTAAAAAATATCATCGATGGACCGCGAATTATATAGAATTATTATACATTTAAGTCGAGGCGGTCATCCAAGGTTTCTTTTTTAATTAATTTTTAAAATTTCCGGTTTTGTTCTACAAATATGTGAACTATTTTTGTCAAATGTCAAATAAATAAGACGACATTACAATTTTTGAGCGATTTAACCACAGAGCTTAAAAGCAATAGCAAAATACAAATGACGTGTACAACATTTTTTGATTTTAAGTTATGTTTTACTTGAAGGAAAAATTTTAAAATTTGCTCTACACATCTCGCAAAGTTTTTCAATGATTATTAATTAAGGGCTCTGCAAAATAAGACCCTAAAAATAAAATGACATAACGCGACAACAATTTATATAGAAATAAACCACCACCTTTTTTTGATAAAATTTGTAGCGTTATTTTCTTTTTTGGGGCATTATTTCTTAAATAAAATTTCAAATTGAAATAAGACCGCAAACCCAGTATAATTTTTATAAGGATATAAGACGGCAATTTTTAATATGGATTTTTGGGTACTTTTAATTTTCTTATTTTTGCTATTTACAAAAATCGCACGATTTTTTGTATCAAATTTTCATTATGTAATTAAAAAAAATTGATTCAATTTTAGCGGCGCAAGCGAAAATTTGAAAAAAAAATAGCGCGATTTTTGTATATCAAATTTTAGAAATTGGTGTATTATTTCCCAAACTTCGGCCTTCTTCTTTTTTCGGGCTTTATTTTATCGCAGTGGGGCTTTATTTTCATACTTCAAATTGGGGTATTGTTTTATAATGATATAACACCCCAAATTTGGGGCCTTATTTCATTTTATATTTTCGGGACTTACAGTGCCGCTCAACTGAATAGGTTTGAAACTTTGTATCTCCGTAACGAGTACTCCGATTTGAGCGAAATAAATTTTGTTTCATAAAGAAAACAGTCATTTGTGAAATAGTAAAGTTTCTGTTCTGTTGGTTTTGTTTTTATATCATTAATAAAATTTTTTTAAAAACATAACAAAAATCTCAGTTTGAGTCAAGGCATTTAAATTGGCCTAAGGCTTTTTATACCCTTGCAAAGGGTATTATAATTTTGCCCAGAAGTTTGCAACGCATAGAAATATTCATTTCCGACCCCTTAAACTATATATATTCTTGATCAGGGCGACGAGCTGAGTCGATTGAGCTTTGTCCGTCCGTCTGTCTGTCTGTCCGTCTGTCTGTCTGTCTGTTTCTACGCAAACTAGTCTCTCAGTTTTAAAGCTATCGAGCTGAAACTTTGCACAGAGTCTTCTTTTTACTGCACACTGATAATATGTCGGAACCGACCGGATCAGATGACTATATCCTATAGCTGCCATAGGAACTATCGGTCGAAATGTGGGTCTTCGTGAGAAAAACTTTTTATTTTTAATGTAAACGCCTCCCGCTTAAGCAATTATTAGTTTTATACGCTTTTACACAGATTTTGAAGTTTTGGTCAAAATCGGATGACTATATCTTATAGCTGCCTTAGGAACTTTTGGTCGAAAAGTGGGTTTTATATAGAAAAATTGTATGTTTTAAGGCTGACGTTCGTAAACTCTGATGTATTAAAACATTTGCAAGGGTATAAAAACTTCGGCAAAGACGAAGTTAGCTTGGCCTTCTCGTTTTTTACTTGTACAGGAATCGGACAAGCGAACCATTTCCGTTTTCTATAAAATATATCTGAAATCGGACGAGTTAGACACCGCAACCGATTCGTTGACAAATTTTCTTGAAAAATTTTATGTATACTGTATACATATGTGTTTACGGAAACCGCTTGTAAAATGTGGATTTTTATAAATTTTCGAAATATTGCTCGTTTTTGGGGCCATAATGTGGCAATTCGCCCTTCTGAGAACCTTTGTATGTTTTGTGTGCAGAATTCAGTTTTTGAAAGAAAGTCGCAGTGGACTTTTGTTAGTTCTTGTTGGTCTACCTCAGGAACACTGAAACAATTTAAAGAATTAACCTGTTTGCGCAGCGGTTTGAAAAATTTTGAGACAGTAAAACGCATTTGTGCTGAACCTAAACTTTCAGAATTAATTTCGTTTAGCTTCATAAAAATGAAGACGCAGTTAGTTTTAATATTTTAGAATTCTAGAGGTAACTGTAAAATCGTAGTAAAAAAGTATATGAAAGTAGAGCCTTTGTTTTTGCCTTTGAAATCTACCCCCCCACACAAAAAATTTTCTTCGAAATGAAAAAAATCCTGCGTACGCCACTGGTCGTGTGTGTGGTCTCCATACTACCAAAAATATCAAGATCAAGATCACTGTTCCAATTCGTTTCACTATAAACTTTATTCCAAGTCTCTCAAACTATGAACATCATGAAAACTCTTTACTTTCTTACTTACTTTCTACAAAAATTCGTCCTTGGAAGTCGTTGGAAATAACTTATTGTCCTTTCTTGCTCAATCATTGTAAACTCAAAAGGAGGCTTTTAAAAATTATCACCTTCTTTTATCTTCAGGGATTTCCCATATTCTTGGAATTAATATGTATACCAGCATTCGACTTACTTATGCACACAATGAGCTGCGGAAAGTATCCAGTATTGATGTATGAGCACGGCGCCACACCAATGGCCCAGAAATCCCAACGATGGATGGAGAAGTTCGAGCGAGGCTTGCCAAGGAAATTGCCCCTCATTGGTGGTGGCCCCAGCTATAATCCGGGGGCCGCGACGAGAAGGCCTACAGCCACAGTCTGTAAGGGTTGGATTTAGACATGTTCTACACAAAGCTTTGTAGCCTAACCTGTCTCGTACTGGCTGGAGTTGGGCACTAAAAGCAGCAGCCAGGCAAAGGTGAGTGCTGTGTTCATCTTGATCGCTGCTCGACGGGCAGCTGCATCAGCATCAGCATTGGTGGCGGCTCATCGCGCGCATGACTGACCCAAAGCCAGATGGCGTTGGCAATGGCTCTGTTTGGGTGTTGGTGTCCTGCCGCAGACTGTTGTGGCTGCTTTTCACTTTCACGCTTGCAGTCAAATGAGCTGCCAACTTTGGGTTTTGGACTTCTTTAATAACTCCGACTCCGACCTTTTTTGGTCGGTCTTAAATATTATAATTTACGAGGTTGCCCCGCTTACACTTTTTTTCTTCTCTTCTTCTTTTGCTTTCCACGACTGCGCATTCATTAGCCCAGAGATCTGGGCGTCATCCACTTCGCAATTTGTGCGCAGAAGCCGCTCACAGTTTGGGTTATATAATGGCCTTTGGTTTTGCTACTGATGATGGGCGGCAGCCCGCGGCTGGGTAACAATAACGGTTACTTAGACGTTGATTTTCGTTTTTATTTTTTTTGTTAAGCGCGTGCGCCGCTGCTGGTGGGTTACGAATTTTAAGTTTTTGGTGGGTTTCTTGGATTTTTGGTTTTTCGGGCTGCGAATGCGAATCGTTTGCGACGAACGCCAAAATGCAACTGTGCGCGGTTAGCTGCTCGGGTTTGCCAACAAACATTTACCGTTTCGGTTACAAGCGTTGGATGCTGCGCAGTCGGCGTTGGCACCGCTGGCTATAGTGTTGCATGCCCCCGCCTGGTTACAACAACGAAAGAGCGATGCCAACGAAAGTGAAAAGACAGCGGTGCGGGACGGAACAGCGTTGACGGTTTTGTTGAGATTGGAAAAGGGTAAGTTTGGATGAACCACAGACCGCGCACATCATTCACTGTCTATGAAGTATTGAAGCAAATTAATTTAAAGGAATTTATATAGCTATTTTGAAACGTTATTGAAATTAGAGGCCAAATCACAGCAATTCGATTGCTGTAAGATGAATGCCACATGCTACAGAGAACTATTCCAAAAGTCTAGTGCACACTCTTCTAATGCTTTTGGGATATGTCAAAAATATTTATATCGATATTTTGGACGAAATATACCCGGGATTATTTGTGTAGGCGGTTATTACCCTTTGAGCCAAACCTCGACTCAGAAACTTGTGTGTTCACCAGCATACACCAACTATCTAACAAAAATCATCAATAAAAAATAGAGGCCAGCTAACTTCGGCTCGACCGAAGTTTATATACCCTTGGAGCTTGATATATGCCTGACAGTTTGCATGGCAGCTATACTATATAGTGTTCCGATTTCGACAAATCTTGTTGAAATTATGTAAAATCATTGAAAACTTATAAATACGAGCGTTGGGAGCGGTAACATTGCAAACAAAAAAGTTTTTCTCACAAGACTTTTTTCCAGACCTAACTTTTGTATGGCAGCTATACTATATAGTTGTCCGATTTTGACAAGGCTTGGTGAAATTATGTGAAATCATTAAAAACTTATAAATACGAGCGTTGGGAGCGATAGCATTGAAAACAAAAAAGTTTTTCTCACTAAAACTAGTTTTTCAACCGCTATAGGCAGCTTTATGCTATGGCAGCTATATGCTATAGTCATCCGATCCGGCCGGTTCCGACAAATGTGCAGCGTATTTATACCAAAAGACTTCGTGCAAAGTTTGGTTAAGATAGCTTTAAAACTGACGGAGGAGATAGCATAGAAACAGACGGACGGACGGACGGACGGACGGACGGACAGACGGACAGACAGACGGACGGACATGGCTATATCAACTCAGCTCGTCATGCTGATCAAGAATATATTTACTTTATGTGGTCGGAGATGCTTCCTTCTATGCGTTACAAACATCTGGACAATTTTAATATACCCTCACCAAGGGTATAAAAAAAGTGTTAGTCTGCTGGTGAACGAACTTGATAACATTTTTATGCAACAAAGTTATTGATATATTTTTGTTGGCGGTAGGTTTGAATTTTTGTCAACAAACAGCTTAATATAGTTAAGAACTGACTACTAAATGTTTATGACCGTCGTCACTAGCACCATCTGCTCCTAGAATTCCCCTTGAATTTTTCTTAAGACTTTGTTAGCCATTTATTGTTTGTTGTAAGACCGGGCCCGGCGAGAATGTGCACATCAAACTCGAATATCCGATGGCCAAATCTTTAACCTGGAGCCGGGTTTCATTAATTGTGATTATCATGTAAGAGGATATGGGCGCCCCTATAAAGCACTTATCTAGGAGGAGCTGAATGGTAGTGCCTTGACAAACTGTGGTGAGGTGTCCATGTACCCAGATGGGGTGGTTACAAGGCGTATGCAGGGCTTCTTTTTTTTGGAGTGGCGGCTTTTCAAGCTTTCCTTCTCCTGCGCAACAACCACTAGACCCTTTAGAGCAGCGATGGCCAGCGAGAGCGAGGCCAAAAAGTGAGTGTATTAATGTGTGAAAAAAAAAGCTCCGTGAACTTGCTTCGACATAATCGCTTCGAACTCTGTCGAGCGAATGGCGCTTTTCCTCTCTAAGCGTCTCAGCTTCGGCAAGCGTTCGGGTCATGTGCGTGTGAATTGCAAAATGTTTTCGCTCCCGGAATGAAACCGAGGGCCAACGCTGCTTTAGAGCCTTGCGCGAATTTCCGTGAGCTACTTGTGAAACCACATTCTCTGTCAATTAATTTAATAAGAAAAACAAAGAGGTTTCCACATTCATTTTGCATTTGCCCTGTCCAAATTGCTTGTTTGTTTACTTCTGATAGCTGTGTGCTATCGATAACAAATCATAATCAAGCAATTCTAACAAACTACTTTTTTGTTAGACTTACATCTAACACAATCACGAAAAATAGCAAACATGATTGCGCATCATGCCCGTTCACCAGCACAATCTAACAAAAATAGTCGATTTTTTGTCATCGATTTATGCTGCTGAACACGCTCATTGTTTTCAAATCGGTTAAGTCGTTAAATGCAAAGAGCGCAAATATTTCAAATAATTTTTTTCCTCGAAAACGATCGAAACATTTTTTTTAACATTCAGAAAAAGTATTAAAAAAATAGAATATAATTATATATTTTTTCTTCTTAAGAATCGGACTTTTTCAAAGAAAATAAGGTTTAGGATCTTTAATTATTGAGCTTATTTTGCCAACTGCTACAAGATAAACCTATAAATTAATGCACTATTCACAATATTTACAAACTTGGATTTACAGACAAATTAAACTTAGACTTAATTTTATTTAAAAAAGAATAATTTAAATTGGGTTTCATATGACATTTTGAAATTAATTTCCTTTTACATACTAAAGTTATTAAGATTATATTAGGTTAATCTAATGTGCTATTATGTCTAGGTTTTTCTAACATTTTCCTAACTTTTCTTTACATATGAGTGTCATTTAAGGAGCGTTATTTTGTAAGTGTGTTTTCAGATTGTTATAAAATTGTTGGGAAGAATATCGGCGTTTGGTTTTACAGATTTCATGTTTCTCAAACATTTCTTTGTGGGGATACCTTCGTCACCTACCTTCTAGGGTGAAGGATTAGGGTGACCAGAGTTTGCAAAAAAAGTTATACCACAACCAAATTCAGCAATCCTAAGGCAGCTACATGATATAGTCATCCGATCTGGGTGAAGTTAATTTTTTTAAAAAGCCAGATTCAGTTTCAAGGCTTTGTTAAACGACATGTTTTTATTTGTTTATAACTTTATAAAATATCTTTCAAACTATAAAAATTTTGTTGTAAATAATTATACATCTGGCAACCAAGAATACAACTGTCAAATAGACTATTCCAAACGTACCCTTAAAACATATATTGTACTAGCGAACACCCCGTCACGCTTCGCTGCGGCTTCAACAGAATAGAACCAACGCACACCCACTTACCACCCACTTCAGGCCCTCATCCAACCCACTTCCCGCACATTAACCACCCACATCCCACCCACATTCCACCCACTTGCCAAACATACCACACACTTCCCGCCCTATTCCCGTCCACTTTCCGCTCAAGTCCCACCCACTTACCATTTAAATCCCACTCACATCCCTCCCACTTACAGCCACATTCCACCCACTTCACATTTCCATCCCACCCACTTCCGAGCTACATCCCACCCACTTCCCGCCCACTTCCCGCCCACTTCCCACCTACATCCCACCCACATCCCTCCCACTTTACGCCACATTCCACCACTTCCCATTTACATCCCACGCCCACTTCCACCCACTTCCCCACCTACATCCCACCCATTTCCACCCATTGCCAACCACATACCACACACTTCCCGCCCTCCTCCCGTCCACTTCCCGCCCACTTCCCATTAACATCCCACCCACATCCCTCCCTCTTCCCGCCACATTCCACCCACTTTACATCCACTTTCCACCCACTTCCAAAACAACTTTCCACCCACATCGCACCCACATCCCATTCACTTCCCAGTGAGCATCCAGGCGGTATTTCCAACTGGAAATTAAAAACAAAATAAATTCTCATTTGACCTTAGAATCCGAGTTTCAAGCCAATCGTATGAAAAATAGTTTTTTGCATGCAGATTTTTCCGGCCATTTTCCTCGTGTGCGGATTTTCCAAAATCGGGAAAACACTTGTCAAATTACTTCGCGTACTATGCTTACAAACCAAGTTTTAAGTCAATTGGATGAAAAAAAAATGTTTACCATACAAACTTTTCCGACGCTTTTCCGGGTGGGATTTTCCGGAAAATTGGAACACAGTTATTGTTGAATTTTCCTATAGATCTTTGAAAATGAGTTTGAATCTGATCGGATAATAAACAAAAAAGTTTCATACAACAGTTTTCCGCGAATTTTCCGACTTTGGGGATAGATTTTCCAAAATTTGAATTTCACTTTTTTTATGTTTTGTTATGTGTAATTTTGAAAATGAGTTTGGCGCTAATCGCTGGCAACTTAAGTTTCGCCCATACAACCTTGACCACCCACTTTCCACCAAATGGGGGTGAATTTTCCGGAAGATTGGTATGCAGTTGTTGTCGAATTTTCATATAGATCTTTGAAAATGAGTTTGAACTTGATCGGATAAAAAACAAAAAAGTTTCATACAACAGTTTTCCGCGAATTTTCCACATTTCCCGAAAGAATTTTCCAAAATCCGTTCTTAGTACTCACTTTCAGCATAAGATAAAACTACTGTAAAAATCTCATCTTCCTATCTTTTATGGCTTAGGCTGTGCGACGGTCACCAGTCAGTCAGTCAGTCAGGTTGAACAGTTTTATATATATAGATTCATTCTCTCGAGCTCTGTAAACATATTCACATCTAAATAAATAATCTAACAACAGGTTATGGAATTTTTTTCCAGCAGCGCGTAGAATCAGAAAAATAAAATAAAACGCACGGTACAATATCAGGCAACAATGAATGACGGAAGAATATGTGAAGAGTCGTTGGGCCGGGATAACTTTGAAACATGGAAAATCCAGATGCAAGCTCTTCTTACAAAAAATGAAAACTGAAAGTATGTCAATAAAAAATGCAGAAGACCAGAAAGGGACAACACGGCATGGGAAACCGAGAATGCAAAGGCAAAAATCTGATTTGATTTTGGCTAAGGCCATCAGCAAGAAGAACGCATTTATAAAAGAACATAACGCACTAAAAAAAAAGAACTTGGGAAGTTGTAAATGGGAGAGCAAATCAAAGTATAATCGAAACAAAATGGGTTCTCAAAACAAAATATAAAACAAATTGTGAAGTGGACTGCAAGACTAGTAGCAAAAGAGTTTGCACAATGGGAAGATATTGATTATAATGAAACTATTTTGCCTTTGGCAAGAATTGGGTCAACAAGAGTTTTGATAGCTATTGCCGTAGAATTAGGATTGGAGATAAATGAGTTCGATTTCAACTGTGCATACTTACGTGGAGATATTGAAGAGAAGATATTTATAAGAGGATTTATAAAAGAAATCCTAATAGATCATGAAAAGAAAAAGTGCGGTCCTGACAAC
Source organism: Lordiphosa clarofinis (assembly GCA_018904275.1). NCBI lineage: Eukaryota > Metazoa > Arthropoda > Insecta > Diptera > Drosophilidae > Lordiphosa > Lordiphosa clarofinis. The sequence continues at coordinate 915,657 of JAEIGQ010000072.1, read as the reverse complement.
AAGTGTTAACTGAATAGGGCGCTGGACAACCCCTTTCAGCTGATTCATGCTTGTATATAAAAAGGGAAGGGAAAATCTACAGCCGAAGTGAGCGAAGTCTGAAACTGGTTAAATGAGACACAAAAGATGCTGACTGGGATGTCAAAGCAAATGTGGATGATCGTTGATCAATTACAGGATATTTTTTCCAATTAGCAAACGCAACGGTACGTTGGGAGAGCCGAAAAGAGCGAACCGTGGCATTATCATCTACGAACATAAAAAATTGAATTTCGTCGCGCAAGAATGGCAGCTCCTTTTCCTTAATTGGCAACTCCAACTGTGCGTATAAACGGGGTAAATTCTTGCTTTTTATTGTTGTTTTACTTAATTACACTTTAAACCGATCAGCAACTTTATCTCAGTACATACCCCCCATTAGGTCCTAAAAATCTCTGTCTAGAGATCTGAGCACAGTTTGTTCGGAGGAAATTGTTCTTTTGAACACAATAATTGTTCGCCTTGAATGACTTTCTCAAACTCCTCAAAGATTTCAAAGACTTTGATAAAAATTTGTTATACTTGATACTCGATCCTCGCTTGTGATGATTAAGATGTAAATTACTGACTTTGGCTTGACTGTTTACGAGTATACAAGTGTTTAGTTTATAAATAAACAATTTCTTAGATAATGAACACGATCAGTATCAAAGCTGTCACTGCCATCATGCAAATGTTAATCTTACCTATGGACCTCGCCAGGCACTCGCGTTCCATTCATCCCGCCTGTTGTATTTGACATTTGAGCAGGTAAAACAATTAGATACAACTAATTTAATCTAACTAAATAGCATTTGATCAATGTCTGGGCGCTCCAATTACAATTAAGATATGCGCATAATCTTTCTGTCCCACTGTGACAATAAGTGTGAATGATGGCGAGATGTGGGGTGAGCCCAAGCAGTGAGTGAGTGAGCGCAAGTTTGTATGCGCGAGTACGGGTTACTTTCGTTTTCATTACAGCAGCAGCAGCAGCAGCTGACTGTGGACCGACTTGAATTCCGTGTTGATGCACAAGCTCATAAGTCATTTGGCTTGTTGCAGGCGGCAGCCAGCAGCCACACACAAAAGCCAATGGGGAAGTTGTTAATGCAACATCAGCAAACCCCAGTGGACGCTTTGTTGCTGCTGCCGATTGATCATTTAAGCCAAAAAAAGATGCTGCTGGTGCCTGCCAGGGCCCGTTAATTTGTTGTGGTGGGCGTTGGCATTTGTTTGTTGTTGTACAATTAACAGGCGCCGTGCTGCTGATGTTGTTGTTGATGTTTTGTGGCCTAACGATGACGAACGTTAATCAAAATCAGACAAATCGCTTGCACAACCTAAGACGAAAAATATTTGTAGAAAAGCTTAACTTTCCCAGGCATTGCAAAAAATAATGATAATTCAATTGAAATCAAATTTGTACGCATGCAATGTCAATCAACGGAAGCGCTACGGGTCAGCAGGCAAATTTCACAAAAACAAAAAACAGGCACGGGAGAAATCGAAGTTCGGGACCTTGAATGCTGCTGCAATTTCCCAGCTGCCGCTGCTGCTGCTGCTGTTATTCAATTGCAATTGCATCACAGCTCATCAGCCACATCAGCCACATGTGGCTGACGATCGGCAATCAGCTGCCAGAGTTCGAGAAACTCAACAATTAGACAAATGGTCTGGACAGTTGGACAACTTCACTTGCCTGATCGATATCAGTGGCTGTAACTGAGGCACCGACAATGTATTTGCATGCCGCGGTGTATCTTCAAGATGCGCGCATTACATTACCGTCCAAACAACGGCCGAACGGCAAGCGGGCGCTTTCCACGCGACTGACGCTCGAATGAAAACGAAAGTGCTTCAAGTGGTTGGCCAGCTGTTGTTATTGTTGTTGTACCCGCTTGACTCGCACGTTTCCCAGCCTCAGACTCTGCAGCCGCCTCAAATTTATCTGCCGTTGCTGCTGTTTCCTGTATCTCTAAGTTGTCCGCGTATTTATGTTGCTGCCACTGACTGCGGCATTGGCCATGGCCATGGCATTGCATGCCACATGCCGCCGCGGCGCCTTCGTTGGCGGTGCGAAATATTTTGTTTAGATTTGGCAAACAAAAAATAAAAACTCAAGACATCTGCAAACTTCGGGATGGTGTCGATGTTTTTATACTCTTTGCAAATAAATCATTTCAGAGTTTCAATTTCAGCTGAGTTTAAATGCGGCCAAATCCATTTTCTTGGCAATTAATTCAGTATTCACACAACAATTCGCACGATCTTAAAACCGACTTCGAACGACCAAGTTTTAGTTGGGGAGTTTTTTAATGACTCTTCCACTGGCGTCGATAGCTGTTTAATTGATGGCTGAGTTAAGGCTCAAAACTTTTTATTAGATATTCTCCAAGCGGATGAACAGGCCTTTCGCGTTATAGACTGGAGTCTGGTATTACCACTAGGCCACAGCCGGTTCTGAACTTAGCCAATACCCAACTGAACCGCTTAGCAGTGCTTTTTTGTAAATGCTGCCCGTACAGTAAAGATTTTAGGAAATTAACCAAATTTTAAAGGTGCCAGAAAATGTGTTTTAAACAATTAATTTACGAAGGAAAAAATAGTTCGGCATAATTGATTGAAGATATTATTTTGACTTGGTACATGAAAACGAAATTAGAAATAGTTTACTTATATTGAGTTCTGAGGATATAAATTGGAGAGCGAGAGCAAATAAATATAAGGAGCCTCTTTTAGACATGCTGGAACAAAAATGGGAATGTTGATGTCCCATGAGATGCCATCCCATTCGTGTTCAGTGCTCGAGGTCGTGGGTTCGAGTCCCAGTTGAGCCCAATATTTTTAAGATTTCTTGGTTTTTAGAAGTCTTAAATTAACCAAAACGGATGTGTTCTTAGAAGTGTATAAGGATGTCCTGTGGCATGTGGAATATCACAGGAAGTAAGAAGATTTATCTGTTATGTGAACAAATATCAATATAAACAATGTAACCTATAAAGCTTAAAATAATCGCAAAAATACTTGATCCAGCTTTATGATTAAATTGCACTCGAATTTTTTGCTTTTTTCAATCTTTGATAAAATTACCCCGGGATAAATGTAAACTTACTTGAAATTAAAAAAGTGGGATCAACTCAATCTTTATTCTGTTCTGGTCAGTATATCCGGAACTAAGTCGTTTTCATTACCGCATGGATTGATTTTTTTAAGTGTAGCACATTCAAAACGGAACTTTCGGTTTAAGATTACTAATTAGCGGTTGCCGAACCAGCGTTGTAGCTAGATTTTCAAATGAGAATATGAAATCTCTCGAAGTTGCGTGTTTTATAGGTCACCAATGCGATGCAAAAGTCCTTAGATCAAGAAACATACAACTGGGACAGTAGCTTACAATTGTGATGAAAATTAGTTCTAAAGCGGAACTTAAAAAAAATTCTGCTACCAAAACTTTGTCTAGGGAATTAATCGTTTAGTATGAAAGCTTGCACTGCGCTTATTGCAGGCAGCTAAGGCGTGTGTGTGTGTTTGCATGTGTGACTCAATTGTACAGGGTACTTTAAAGCAGGGTTCTCAAAGTACCGTACAAAGTACCGTACTTTTGTTTAGTACACAAAAAGTACTCTTCAGTACACTGTTCATTTCGTACTGTACGAAATTACAAGTACCGTACATAATTTGTAACGCACCGACCGAAAAAAGCATGTACGGTACAGCGTCGTAACGCACCGACCGATAAAAATAAGTACCGAACTTTTTTGCGTTCAGCACTAAACAATTTTAGTTACGTACAATTAAGTACAAAATGGTTTTTAGTTAAGTCTTCAGTCCGTGCACTTATCACAAAGTCTGTAACTAAATTCGTTTTACACTCCGTGTACTTAACTAAAAACCATTTTGTACTTAATTGTACGTAACTAAAATTGTTTAGTGCTGAACGCAAAAAAGTTCGGTACTTATTTTTATCGGTCGGTGCGTTACAACGCTGTACCGTACATGCTTTTTTCGGTCGGTGCGTTACAAATTATGTACGGTACTTGTAATTTCGTACAGTACGAAACGAAAAATGTACCGTACTTTTTTGAGTACGGTACTTATTGAGTACGGTACTTTTGTTGTGTATACGAACCCTGCTTTAAAGTCGGGAAACTAATTTTTTTTTTCATTTGAGCTGTACTAAGAAAAATTGCGGTTGACTATTTTGTCAACTCTTTTGCCTTTACAATTTATAACAAGTGAGAAAGTCGGTCAAGCCCGACTATGTCATACTCTGTACCAAGAGCAGGAGCTAAATGCAACGTTTCTGCTGCGCTCATCTCTAAGTTTCTCTCTCTCTCCCTCTCTCTTTCACTCACACGTTGTTGAATAAAAATGCGGTGTTGGTTGTGTGCGCGTGGGAGGGGGGGGGGAGGGGGAATTTATTTTTTATCATAACTTGAGAACCGCTCACCCGATCTTTATCATTTCTTCGGCAAATCGATACATTTTGCTAATTACTAACTATCTCTAAAAGGTACGAATCGTCTATCTTCAAAACTGTAGGAGATATAACGTTTTTTCCGAATTGCGGGGGCGGGAGGGGGCGTGGCAAAAATTGAAAATAAACTTGATCTGCCTGCAGCTATAAGAAGCATTTGTTCCATACATGTCAAACCTCTATCTCTTACCATCTCCGAGATCTGTTTGTTCATACGGACGGACGGACGGACGGACGGACAGACAGACGGACAGACAGACGGACAGACGGACATGGCTATATCGACTCGGCTGTTGATGCTGATCAAGAATATATATACTTTATAGGGTCGGAAATGATTCCTTCTTTCTGTTACATACTTTTGCACAAACTTAATATACTCTATGTACCTTCGGTACAGAGTATAAAAAGAATTTAATTTGTCCTGAATTTTTGGAAATGTTAAAACCTGATAGATTTGGATTCTTTTATCTGCATACTAGTATTAAGAACGATACAGAAGCAGAAAAAGTTTTAAAAATTAAAAAACCTTTTGTATTTTGGAGAATATGTGAGAAGTTGAATTTTTCCTGTGTCAAAACATGGTCTTCCGCTCGGGAAAGCTCGATCTTTTAAATATCTTGGAGTCACTCTAACATCGAACAAGTCCTTCAACATACGCGTAGGTGAGAACAAAGCTGGGGCTACGGAGAATTTAAGGATTCTTCGGGAAAAACTGGAGGGTGCTAGCAAACTGCCTGTCACACGCCTTACGATATCGCCGAGATCACCTATCTCTAATGGATTAGCACTTCGTCATGACGGTCGATTAGTCACTATTATTTTCGTTAAAAATACATAAATTACTTTATTAATTACTAGCACGTAACCCGTCGCGCTTTGCTGCTCCTTTAACAGTATAGAACCAATATCAGCCCATATCCTACCCCCATACCACCCAAATTCCACCCATTTCCCGCACACATTCCACCAACTTCTCATTCAAGCATTTCCATTACCACCCACTTCCAAAACAAAGTGCCACTAGCATACCACCGCAATCCCACCCACGTCCCACCAAACTACCACTCACATCCCGCCCACATCCCATCCACTTCCCAACCTCTTCCCTGTCCCGAGTTTCAAGTCCATCAGATAAATAAAAGTAATTTTGCATGTAGAATTTTCCGGTCATTTTTACTCCCGGGGTCGGATTTTCCATCATTGGAAAATCAAACTTTATCCTTACAAACCGAGTCTCAAGTCAATCGGATGAAAAATAGTTATTTTCCATGTAGAGTTTTCCTGGAATTTTCACGCCTGTGGGCTGAATTTCCGTTATTGGAAAATGATGCTTCAAATTAATTCGTATTCTATCGTTTAAGCCTATCGGATGAATAAAAGTTTTCTTGCATGCAGAATTTACTGCGCATTTTCACACTTTGCCAGAAATTTTCCGGCAGTCGGGTCAAATTTTCCGACTTTTGAAAGTTGCATTTCAAATTAATTTGTATTATATCTTTACAAACCGAGTTTTAAGCCAACCTGGGGGAAAAATAACATTTTAAATCATTTCGTATACTTTCCTTACAAACCGAGTTTCAGGCCAATCGGATGAAAAATAGTTTTTTATGCAGAATTTTCCGTCCTTTAGGTAAAATTTTCCAACATCAGAACCGAAGTTGAAGCCAATCGGAAGAAAAATAGTTTTTTGAGTGCAGAATTTTCCGTCCATTTTCTTCGTGGGCTCCGTCTTAGTACGCACCTTCCCCACTAACAGAACTCCTCTCCAAGTTACAGCCCTATATCTCTTACCGTTTAGGCTGTGCAATGATTGCCAATGAGTCAGTGAATCAATCAGTTAGCCAGTCAGTACACTCTCTTTTTATAGATATAGAGCAGTGTCCGGCAAAACACACATGCTTATTTTGCCTTGAAATGTGTGCGTTCAGACACGCGAGAGCGCTCTCAGTAAGCACATGTTTGTTAGTGCAAAAGAGAGCAGTGTACGCTCGTATAGTGTCTGTTTATCGACGCCGCTGCTACAGAGGATGGACGTCGCTACTTGTATACACAGAACATTAAACGGTGCCGGACACTGATATCGAGCGAGGCCAAAAAGTGAGAGAGTATTGGTGCTTAAAAACCTAATCGCTTCGAACTCTTGCGAGCGAATGACGGCTTTCTGCTCTTTTGGTCTCAGCTTCGGCAAGCGTTCGGGTCGTGTACGTGTGAGTAACGAAATGTTTTCGCCCCCCTGGAGGAACCAAGAACTAAGTATCGCTAGTATAAGGATATTATAGTTCCATTTAAACAATATAGCATTTATTTCAGCATCTTTATCTCTATAATACTTATTACAAAAACAAAAGAAATAAGCCTCGTGGACTGAGCGCTTCATAATTATAAGTGGTCTGCCACCGAATTGAAAATGTCCAGCTTGGTGCGAGGGGAGGGAGTCAGCCACCCATGTCAGCAGTCCTGGGTTCGAATCATGGCCAGAATCGAGCGAAGATTTTTTTGTTTTCAAATTGTATTTTTAAACAAATACAATTTTTGTTTTATTCTTAGGGCCGATTTCACATCTTCTACATAGAGCTATTTGTCACATAAACTAACAAAGAGCACTATAAAATCGATGACTATCTGCATAGCAGCTATCTGGGAACACAGAAACCGGCCCTTAGATATCAAGAAAACACATTTCTTGTAAATATTTTCAGCACTTAAACGTTTTTTCCTTTTGGAAAGCAATGGGAGCTGCATTGAGGAAATGCTTTCTTAGTACAATGTCCGATCACTGTGGGAAGCTATCGTGAAATTTTAAAGTTTCTAACTATTATGGTTTTGGCTGTAGATCAGTGATCACAATCAATCATTGATCATCGCTTTATCTATATAGATAAAATAAACATAATTTTGTAAGCTGCTGACGGTTTCTGTGAACTTAGCCAAGAAACGGTCCAATAAACTAACTACTGAAGTTAAACCAAACAAAATTCTGAAATGTTTTTGTGTACTTCTATGTTAAAGCATTTTTCCAAATTGTTCATATCCGTTAATTAAGCAACCCAAAAAAGATTTAGCCGCAGATAATTTGCTTAAAGCGTTTGACTTTCTTATTCCACATAGTTAAATACAAACTATGATTAACGTCTAATGTCTTCAAAGTTAGGTTGTCTTTTTCTTTGATATTCTCTTCTTCATTCGTACGTCTCTTTTTTAAATTGTAATCTAACCGGTCTGCTGTAACGTGTTGGCGATAGCCGGGGGTTGTTCGGAAATTAGTTGGAGCGGTACTTCCATCAAAGCCCCATTTTCCAAGTAAAGTTATTCTGTCAATAGTATTTTCGGTTTAAACGAACTACATAGCCTGAGCCACGCTTGAAAGCTTGTAGAATAAAGTAAGAAACAATTCGGCAGCTAAATATAACTGCTACTGCAGGTGCAGAGTATTTTACAGTCTTCTTACTTGTTTATGTTTGTCCTTTAACGGAGATAAATGTTAAACTCTAACACTAAGTAAGCGTATATTATATTCGTCCAAGCAGATATCGCTATTAAATCTTTGTTTGCATTCGCTTAAATTCAGGCACATCAAACTTCCAGCCGCTTGAACAATTAGTTACATTAGATGCGATAAATTTGAATTTACCAATTGCCATTAAAATAAACCTGGCGATTTTTGTAATGCTTGGCGCTAGCCAAATGGAATGCGCCGCCATTCAACAAGTGTGTGGGAAAGGCACAACCGAGGCAGAAATGACTTCCACATCTAGTTAACCGAACAAAGTTCACATGACCAACAATAAGATTTTGGTTAACTTTCCACTAACAAGACTAAGGGCCTATTGTACGGAATGTTTGATTGTATGAATGAATGTACATTAAGTATATGGGGAGCTGTCTTATGCAGATGTAAGCTTTCCATGTTGCGGCCACCCAAGTTTGTATTTTTTTTATTAATAGCAATTAGTTGGCTTAAATGTTGCTAGTGCAAAAAGCAAAACAAAAACGTAATTTTTGCCTGGAAGTGGCGGTTTTTCTCTTTGCGGTTACTTTATGTGGCGCAAAATTTGTGGTTTCCATGTGGCGCTCATGCGATATTGTTGTAAGTGAACTACAGTGAGCATTGGATATGTACATCAAAATGCACATAATGCATCAATATAATTGTTGGTAAGCGGTTATTAGTTTAATGGGTGCTTTTTACTGCTCGTAAACTTAAAATTACGTAACCGAAATAAAAAATGCGAAAATCATCAAGAGATGAGCCGTAAAAAAAATTCTCTATCTATGAAAAAATATACCAAGACTGCGTTAATATCACCGACCCTATAATGATTATCAGGCAAAAAAAAGGTAAGGTTGTGTGAAATGAAAACTTAAAACGGGGTTTTAATCAGTATAGATGTCATTCTGGTCGTATTTCAAGGTATTTCGAATTTCAAAAAATCCATTTGGGTCGATATTCTTAGATATCCAAGCTATATAAACATGCAAAGAAAAAGACCCCTTTAATAGATTTGTATTTGAGTAGGTGAACTGCTATATCCCGACTTGTACATTTTAATACGGAACAGAATTGGGCAACCTTCTTATAATATGTGATTTTAACAATCAACGGGAAAAGCTCCAGGAGGCCGAGACAAGCTCATATATATATCCAACAATGCATCCAACAAGGTAAGAATGGTCTCAGAATCCTGACCTGGTTCTGCGCGGGCCATTGCAGACTGCGGGGCCACCCGTACAAGATATCAAACATCTTATTCTGCAGATTTCGCACTGAGTTACAGTAGTCCTCACAGCTTTGGGAAACAAGATTATAATGACTCATGCGTTGAGTAATAAAATTCATTGGAAGATGTCTATTCTTTAGATCCTTTAAACAAACCACAAATGCTCGATATCCCCGATATATTTATCAATTGGTTTCAAATCTGTCGTGATTTGTTGTGAAATCATATTTTTCTTTTTCTTCAGTTGCAGCTGCTCCGTGCAAGCTAGCACCAGTTCTTCACACTAAAGAGGTCGTCTCCGGCCTTTCCTCCTAAGAATATTTCGAGGTCGCCAATCGCCGCACCTTGGGATAATAAGCTACTTGTATATCGCTATTTTTGTTCTTCGAGAGAACTCCCTACTGAGACATGTAGAATGAAGTTTAGAGAGAAACTTTGCTCAGTCGACACCGACTCTGTCAGAAAATAGTCAGCTGTACGCTCTCTAGATACTTTTGGGTCAGCTGTTCGCTCTAACTTACGCTCTCTGGATACATTTGGGAATATTGTCATCTCGCTCTAACCACAGTGATTTCCTACTGGCACTCTAAAGTATCTTTTTGGGCATTATTGCTTAGCTTTTAGTTCTTTCTAATACTAATTGCTCAATGACTGAGCCTTACGTTTTAGCGGAAACGTCCACATGTGAACACACAACAGCGCACGCGCAACATAGCAACCACGGACAATCTCAGCCTCATATTATGCGCCGCCTTTTGCTCGGATCTTGACAACGGCGGTTACACCAACGGCAGCACACACGATCAGCGCATCCTCTCATTCAGAACAGCAACAGCAACAATTCGACGAGTTCGTTGTCGGGCGTCCAATGCCTGTCCGAACCTCATCTATATGCTTCTCATCGACTTCAACAACAAAATCTATCCGACCAAACAAAGCGAGTCTCTACTCGGGGTACAATACCCAGAACTACAGACTCATCCAACGCTATGCAAAACGAAGCCCTCAACGCGAAGCAACACGAAGCCTTCAACGCGAGGCATAACGGCATTATCGTGAGGTTATAATCGACATAACTACAACTCCAACGGCTCATCACAGCAGGGTACAGATGTTCTGCTACAAAATCCAGTTCCTGTCAAGAAACCGTTGGAGCAATCCTGCACTGTCGCTCATGGGATTTTTATCGCCACCACCAACGACAAAGTCAAACAAAAAACCCTCTCAAAAAGGCAAATAAAATCTCTTCAAGTTCTGTGACACCGACGGATTTTTCGAACATTTTGCAAACCAACCGAGTACAAAAGACTTAGAGATTTCCAGGACACCCATGTAGTGGTCCTTAGGCAATTGATATGATCCTGTAACCAAGAACGTAAGAACCAAGAGTTGTCAGACCGCTAATTGGATGTTCAACTTACTTAACTTAAAACTCGATTTTTATTTGTTAAGGAACTAATTTATTTGGACAATTTTAATATATTATCTTCAAAAGTATAAAAATGAAAGCCTGATTAAAATAAGTATAAATTTATTCCTCAAAATATCAAATTGATATTTGGAGTATCAAAAAGAGATTTAATAGGTACCCAATAGTTTCAAATTGTTAACTAATGAAGATTAATTTTTTTGGTTCATCATACATGCAACCGATGTTTACTGTACTACAAGTGCCCAGATTCACACACACACCTGAGGAAATGGTCATGATGCTAACATATTGTACATACATACGTACATACTTACATATTTATATATGCCTGTCAAGTAGCAAATTGTCTTAAATGCCTTGAACTCAATTGAACTTGCAGCTCCATGGGAGGCCTGAGATGAAGACAACGACCAACAGCCCGGCGCCTGCCGCCTCTAGAGATTGTTGTTGTCTAATCAAAGTAAAGCAAAAATTAAATACCAAAATTATGTCATGGAGCTCGAAAGCTGAAACTATTTGCCGCACTGCAGGCAGACAGAAGAAGACAACCAAAAAAAAAAATGAAATAAAAGTGAAGACAAAAAAAAAAAACTGCTACGAAAGTCACACGGCACACGCCTGATAAAGAAAATTACCTAACACAAAGAAAAAAGATGCCAACCAAAACAGACACTTGCCCCCTCGGCCAACTCAATGCATAATTACTAATTGCAATTTAATTGCAAATTGCAAAAATACTTTAAATTGACCAAACGCCAAACCAAATTAAATAAAATTTGATTTTGAAATGACAATTGCTTGACAGTCCGTGTGACGTCTTTACCGCCCTGATAAAACTCACTTCAGTCTTATCAGATTTTTCCCCATCGCTGGTTATTGGTTTGGCAAACATTCCGTCTTATCTGAGAGGCATTTCGAATGAAAGGAAGCGAGGAAAAAGTGCCGCAGTCGGAGCCAAATGTTTTGTTGTCTAAACAAAACTCTGGGTCTTTGCATGTCATAACCTTAGCCTAGACCTCACACAAATAGTCAAGCCCCTTTCTACCCAACCCCACTCGATCCGCAATCTGCATGTGAGGTCGTCCAAGAGATAAATTACCCCCAGTCAAGTGGCCCGTGCCGGTTCTAGCACATTTTTGGGCCACTGCCGACAGCTGACTGCTGACTGGTGGCTTTTTCATGGCTTCCGTCGCTATGGCCATCGCCGTTGCCAAAATCAATGAAATTTTTAGCTTCCGCTGTCATTTTACACCCCCGCCCAAAAGCAAAGTGGCTTGGACCGGCACTTGATACAGCCAAATTGGGCCGGCGGGGCAATAATTGTTATTATGCCGTCCGTTTGTCTGGTATTTATTTTGCATATGTGTAACATTCTGGCAACATTCTAAAATGGCTAATACTCTATAGTCTTCAGGTCAGAGCAAGTGTTAGAATGTTGAGGGGAAGACTATTTCTGGAAAATTATGAAAAGCAGATTATATTTGCCTTTTAAGACTTTTCATCTGAAATACAACTGCTACAACTCTATCTCTCCCGATTCCTGTGATGCCTCCCTTTAGGTTTTTTATTCAACGTTATAACTTCAGAATTAAATTGGTTGCTGTTTTGGTGCAGCTTTTATTAACAATCTAAATTTTAAGAAAAACAAATGTAGCTTATTTCCGATTGTCTGCCTCTAAAATATGAATTTTGGTTCCAATTTGAAGAAATTATACATTATATTCTTCAGAACTTTATAAAAAATCACTTGGTATCGAGATATTTTAAAATTTTTGCTTCAAAATTTGCGGTCACACCAATAAAAATTCAAATCAAATGTTAGTTAAGCTGCATCTGGCCAGTACATAAGTGCCGAACAAGTTGACTGTCAAGAAGATGCTTGGCTTGGCCCCTTTGATGCTGTATAACCAATTTTACATTTACTCTGTCTTTCACAACACCATGGTCTCTTGCATGAGCTCCTCCTTCACCTGCTGCAAACATGGTTACAGTTATCCTTATTGATGCTGCTTCTCCAAACTACCCCAAACACCACAACAAGGAAGAAATTTGGTCAAGCCCTACTATAACATACTTTGTACCTGGAGTAGGAGCTGCTGCGCTTTTCTCTAAGTTCCTCTCTCTCTCTGCGTTAAATGAAATCTGGTGTTGGTTGTTGGGAGGGTGGGGCTTTTGGTCTTGTTTACTCATAACTGAAGAACCACAAACTGTGGAAGATATGACTTTTTTTTTTAAATTTATGGAACAGAGGTGGTCAGTGCAAAAATTTAAAATAAACTTGATCTGTCCGATCCTCTATCTCTTACCATATCTGAGATCTGTTTGTACATACGGACGGACAGATGGACGGACACCGTACCGTACCCAGATCAGGGTATTTCGGAGTCGGGCTTGTCGACTGCAACGCTCTTACCTGCCCAAATTGTAAAAATAACACAGCCCAGCAGTGATTTTGGTGCAGGTCTATTTTTATCAGATTATGTTAACATAGACTTCACGGAAAACTAGATTTGTAATTCAAATTTTTATAGGAAAGGCCTATTTCCAGATGACATAAAAATTTATTTCGGCACAATACTTCATTCAAATAAGAATGCTTTGCAATAGCATTCAGATTTCAAAACAATTCAAAAGTGTTTCTATTCATGTGAACTCCAACATAAAAATTGATTTTTATGTCATCTGGAATTGGGCCTGAACTGTGAAAAGGCTACTTATTTCCAAATATAATTTATCATCCACATGTAAACATATAACAATTTATGCCGAATCAAGTAGCCCCTTTACAGTTCCTATACAGATTTAGAGTGAAAATCTAGTTTTCCTCCCATAAATTTAAATATGTATTTTCGTCATGAACACGCCATATCTGTGCCAAAATAAACTTAATTTAATGCCATAAAAATCACAAAATTAGATCATATGATTGGGCATATGCTCAGATGGAGAAAATATTAATCCAATTACCGCGCTTCCTTAAACGGGATGATTTATTTTGGTAAAAATGCAATAGATCGAAAAATGTCAGGCCAAACTAGACTGCACCTCACAAAGATGGTCATTTTGTTGGCCTGTGTAATTGATCTGCCTGCAAGTATTCCTATACTCTACTAAATCTGTACGTCCCATTTGTATGCTTTATTGGGTCGAAAATGCTTCCTTATCTCTACTACATAGTTACTCCAGATACCTACGCCACAGAGTATAAAAATTGCAATCGCTACGTGCAACTCAAGTTCCGTTTGCGGTCGAAGCTTGGGTCCACAAGGATCAATTCGACAATTAAAGCGAACTGAATCTTAGTGATACGGAGAAACATTGGTTCGCCAGTTTACACAGAACTTAATAACTCGCCAGGGGATGAAATAGCAATCAGATCATTCATAAGCTGCTATGTCTGTAGGATGGCACGCCAAAGTTCGCCAATAATGTTTATTGTATGTTTATTGAATAGAATATGAACTTAGTATTAGCTTAATTAGGATGAATTTTAAGCAACGAGCAACTACACAGAGGGAAAAATGCACTGAAATTTTAATGTTTACACTTTTGATTCTAATATTTTCACCAATGATTTAACGTTAAATATGGAATTCGTAAATAAAAAGTGTGTTACACTTTAATTTTTTTTTAAATATGAAAAATGTTCAATTTAAATATCAAAAAATTTTAATTTAAATATTTAAATAATAAATTTTTTTTAAATTTATTTTTTTTTATTTAGTTTGTCCTGAATCAAGGGCAGAAATCCGATTGGAGCCACTACCACCCACAAACAGTTGGGTCCTGAAATTTTTTTTTTTTTTTTTAGAGTAAAATATATATTTTATTCGCAATTAGTTACCTTAGATCTAATTGTTTACAATTTACTGTTACTTCTAAAAATAACTTATATTGTAGATTATAATAATTTCGATTTTCTAATGCTATTTGTATGTTGAGTTTTCTGTGTGTGTATCTAGAAGTAAGGATTTTAACTTTTAGATTTTTAGCGTGTTACCTAGTATGTTATGCTGTAAATGTAAATGTAATTGTGTTACAGGTGGGTGAAAAGGTATAGTGGGTATTGTTGTCTTTTTGCAGCTATATTCTTCTGTTGGACAGATCGGTTGGGTGGATCCTTTGGAGCCTTCTTCTGGCCCTGATCCCGTTGATCCTTCGCCTTCTAAGTAGTCTTCGAGCCAGATTGTTTGGGTGGCATGCTACCTTATCGAGGTAACGCGCTGCCTGTTTGTTTAAAGTGTCTCCAACCATAGGGACCCCGCAATCACGTTCAATATCCCGAGTGCGTATGTACCACTCAGCACCTGTGATTCGTCTGAGGATTTTGGCTTGGAAAACACGAATTCTGTTCAGGTGGGTGGTCCTGAAATGAAATGATTTATATAGTGATTAAATTAAAACTAGAGCGCAAGTTAAAGTCGGCTCTAACCGACTTCGATATACCCGTTACTCAAGAAAACAATGTTTAAGTGTTCCTGCGTTCCTTAGGGTGAACATCTGAAAAGTATGCAACACTTTTTTAATTCGGCTATTTATCACATTTTTACCCATAACTTGAGAACCGCTCATCTGATCTTTATCATTTCTTCAGCAAATCGATACATTTCGCTTATTACTAACTATCTGGAAGGTACGAATCGTCTATTTTTAAAACTGTAGGAGATATAACGTTTTTTCCAAATTGCGGGGGCGGGAGGGGGCGTGGTCAAAATTTGAAACAAACTTGATCTGCGTGCAGATAAAAGAAGCATTTGTCCCATACATGTCAAACCTTTTTCTCTTACCATCTCTGAGATCTAGGTGTTCATACAGACAGACGGACAGACGGACAGATGGAACTTACCAACTGACTAAAAACATGAGAACACTTGAAATTCTCAAGTACAAATTCCGCAAATTATTCATATATTATATAAAGGGCAAAGAAAATTTGGTCATGAAGTGTGTTTATATTTAAATCAAAGAGAAAATTAGTTGATTTTAAAGGCCTGTACCCAGATAAGATACATTTTTAGTTTGCTACGATATTTCACGTGAATAGAACACCTTTTCATAATCATTCAGATTTCAAAGCTATTTAAAACTGTTTCTATTCATGTGAAATATCGTAGCAAACTAAATATTTATCTTATCTGAGTATAGGCCTTAATACAAAAATTGGCATAGTAAAATTAAATATGATTGTATTAGTAGTCGGCGTTGATTTTATTTAAAAATTATTCAAATCAAAAAATAATAAAAGACTACTACTTTGTGTTATTTCAAATTGCTGTTATCAAATGAACAAATAGTTTCGGTTCCATGTCAATTCAACACAGCACAATTATAGCACAAGACATTTCAACACATATACAATTTCAACATAATATACAAATTTTATCGCAAAGTAATTGAACATCGCCAAGTTTCAACATAGTACGATTTCAACACAGTACATTTTCAACACTGGAAAATAGAACACAATAATTTTAAAAAAATTATATATTTGTATAATTCAAATATTTTTATCTTTCAAGTGGCAATGTCAGTCGAACCTGACTTTAATATCCTCCGAAAGTGTACGCACATTTGAAAGCACATGAGATAACATTCTACTTTCTTTCGAATGCAGGTGTTGTAAATATCGTACAATTTTTGCCTGCCCCTTGTGCCCCCCTGATTTGAATGAATTTGATTGTGTTTAATTTGTAATGTGTTGAAATGACGTATGTGTTATTGACTTTTTGAAATTAGTTTGCGTAGATTATACCGGGAGTTTGTTTTTTGAATAGAGGGGGATAGAGGCTGCGAATATGTAAAAAATTTTTACCTGCAGCTAGTGTCCCCCTTCTATCTCTGATGGTACTACACACTTGCGTTTTATTTACTATCACTAATAAAAGTCATCGTTACTTAACTCTAGGTTTCACGTCTATTCAACACAAAACAATTTCAACACGTCAATTCAACACAAAATAGAGACTTCGCAAAAAAAAGTCAACACACGTGTACAAGTCATTTCACCCAACACAACAATTTAACACTTCGTCAATTCAATTCAAACCAAATTTAAATTTAGTAGTAAATTATTTATTTTGTTTTGTTTTGGATTGAATTGACGTGTATTGAAATGTTGTGTTGGGTAAAATCACTTAGTGATGTTTTGACGTGTGTTGAAATTGTATTGTAAAGACTTTGTTTTGTGTTGAATTTGTTTGTGTTAAATTGACGATTTGTTGAATTGCTGTTTTGGGTGAAATGACTGTGTGTTTTATAGACGTGTCACCATACTTTCGATCTTAATATTTGTATCTATTTAATTTTTATTTTCACAAGTCCGTCCTAATGATCACACATAGTAGTAAACTAGAAGCATGGCAATTAAAAAAAAATATAGCGACTGTCTAAATTTAATATGCTCTCTTATAACAAAAAGAGCATTTAAAGTTCATTCAATTAATAGAATTGAAAATTCTAATTTGGTATTTGTTTTGAATTGTCTGCTATCTATGCGCTTTGAGAAGGTCATTTTGGGCCATAATTCGGGTAGCGGCTGAGTCAAATTAGAATTCATTTTATAAGGTCCAAAAAAAAATTATGCAATCTCTTTGCATTCCCTTCTGTTTGTGAGTGGGTGGACGAGTATCAATTTGACAAAAATGACCCTCAGAGCACGTGGAAATAATTGCGCAAGCCAAATTCAATTTAGACTCGGAAAACATTGTTACAGCCAAATCTGGGCTCATCAATTTTTTTTTTTTTTTTGGTTTGGCGAAATGGACACAAGACAAGTTCCATTTGGAGGAGCATAAATCTGCCAGAATAGCCAAAAACAAAAACAAAATACTCAGACAAACAAATAGTCAAACATACAGATGCAGATAGAGAGGAATGTGGATGCAGTGATATGCAGACATGTTGAGAACATTGGAGGACATGTGTAATTTCTCACGTGCTGCTGCGGTGGCAGCAGCCAGCCCCCAGAGCACAAAAAACGCCAAATGAAACAAACAAATGAAATTCGCGTGTGGGAAAGTGTGAGTGTGCACTGAGCGCATAAAAGAAAAGTGCTTAAAAAATAACAGTAAATTGCACAGACAAGCAGCAGCAAGCCACGCCCACTCTACCTCCCCACACTCTACCAGGCATGACAAGCTTGCATACTTTTATAAGTGGGCCGGAGCGAGTGCGATGCATGCATCTGATTTAATCCCCCGCCGAAGGATGCATTGCCCAGGCGGGAGGAGTAGAGTTAACGGCTTGTTCAGCTGTCTGCCCTGTACCCTGTGTGCTAACTAACCACTGCACCTGCATCTGACTGTATTTGTCCCACAACCCTTCGCTTGAGCCCATCTCTAATTTTGGTGAGGTCGACAAATTGCGCTACAATTTTGTTTCGCTGTTTACCACACAAAGTGAATTTCTAAGTGAGCAATTTCAAATATGTTTATTTGTAGAATGGCTTTAGGGGATACGACCGACCAGCACCAGATTACCAACAGAATCCACGTTTTTCTAAGCTGAGATTGATTTTGAGGTAACGTTAAATATTTTTATTTTCCTCTTTTACAGGTACTTGAACTCGGGACCTCGAACACTGAACTACACGGATGACGACAAATTAGCTCACTAGACTAACAGGCATAGGCAGGACCCGGCGTCAAAATCATTCTTGTGAATGTAAGCAGTTGGCACTTTTGCAGCTCAGCGAGCAACAAGGGCCATGGTCGACTGGACTAAATTCGCTTAGAAAAATTTAATTCTGGGGATCAAGTAGGAAAAGCACAACTTTTTCTATTTAAGGTTTTTTCTTTTTATTAAAGTGTTTAAACATTTTCTGAGATTTTTCTTTAGCTGGCTCGGTAGCGTTACAAAATTTTCATGATTACAGGCCTGATTTCAGATGACATAATATTTAAATTTACAAAAAACACTTGTTTTTGATATTCCAATATATTTTAAACCCCTTCGGAATTGGTCCTTAGGGAAAACGGCACGACCAGGTGAATAACGCACTTCTCTCGCCTACAATTTCCAAGTCGAGATCAATTTTCTTCTCGAATTGAAATAGTATTTGTCTTAATAAATCAAGAAGAAAAACCTCTATTGTAATTGTAATTCCAATTATATTAAATAATTTTTCAACCTATAAAATCTGTTAAGTATCATTCGCTATTTTAATATCTGGCAGTAATTAATAAAATTTCAATATATATATACCACCGTTTGAATCGGTTTTATATTATTTTTTTATATGCTTAACATAGGAAATTTTAGCACACTTTGCATATCGCTCACTTACTTCAATACTGGCATAACTCAAAAAACACGGTTTTTGACTTAATGATGCAGAAATACATGCCGGATTGTGTACTATTTTGTGTAAAATTTTTATATTGACATGTCTTATACTTTCCATGTAAGATCATAATATGTAGCAACATTATTTAACAGGACTATTTTTATGTAATTGCAAAAGCGTCAAATCTCAGATGTCCTGCAGTCGATATTGCGCAAACATACCTCGGCTTTCAGTTAAAATATCGTAGTTTCAAAGTTTATTAATAGGTATTTTAAATTTATAATATTTTAATAGATTAGCTCGAAAATAAAAGAACCATTTTTTCTGGGTTAAGTCCATTGAGAATTTTAAACTCGTTTTTCTCAAAATGGATTATTTTGAGTTATGCCAGTATTGAAGTAAGTGAGCGATATGTTCTGCTTATTTTGCATATATTATTATTTATTTCAGGAGTTGTCGAGACTTTAATGAGATTATTTCAGAACCAGTTTTTCCAAAATCGTTGATAAATTTATAGGGTAACTGTTGACCTGATATTTACTATTTTTTTAAAATTACTCCCAATACCCACATTTCTGGTGTGAACTTGGATATTTTTGATCGGCCATTATGATCACCAGAATTACATCATTTCTTAACAAAAGCTCATTTTCTTTTTCACTTTAAGATAATCCGTTCTGAACAATTTTTTGCAACCATGGGCCTATGTTTTAAATTTTTGTTTGACATTCAACAACAACAGGAAGAACAACAATTTTCAATTTTCAAAATTTTTCCAGCTTGTCAAGTTTTTATGATATTAATGGTCATAGTTGGTCAAAGTGCCGTAAAAAACTAACTTTAAGAAATATATTAAAATACTATCAAAGAAAATATGATAAGTTTATAATTTTATGGAGCAATGTGAGAGTCCTGAGAATAGTGCACTTTGTGAGGCTGAGGTCAATAATCTTGTAATATAAATCCAACGATATACTCATTGAATTCCACCATTAAATTTGGCATGCAAAAAGATATACACCATACAATAGCGTGGATAACAAGAACACTTTGCCATAAGAGAACGCAAAAGAAAACTCAGACAGGTGAAATAACAGCATGAGAAAATATGAGCAGAAAACTACTTATGTGTGCTTAAACTACAGCGGAAACTAGTTCCTTGAAGTTTAACCACATTTCGAAGGCGAAAGAGAGCTTACTCTAGCTAACTTTGGTTCCGCTTAGTTTATAAACCATTCATAAAAATAGAGGTTACATTTGTTTTTTTGAGCAAGTTTTTGCAAGTTTAATAGTAAATGCCCACTTGATTCTTCGTTCTACAAATGTTGTCTCGATATTAGCAAAATTTCTGACTCTAAATAGTGATACTTTTTTTATGATTAACAATTGTGTTTAAGTGAATTTCCCACTTAGTCTAGTCTCCTTTCCAGCATCCAGCTCCTGCTAGTGTCTAAAATACGCGACTCAGTTGTAAACTCACACTTTAGTTTTTAGTGTTTCATTAGATTCGGTTTGTTTAGCGGTTGCTTTTGTGCTAGCTTTATTGTTCTCTGTGGCCATTCTTGTTGTTGCTGCTGCTTTTGTTGTTGTGCAAACACTAAACAATGCAGCGAAATTACTTAATTTCATGTTGGTCTAATCAAGTTGGGACGAGTGAGTGGTTGGCACGGAAGGTCTGCCCGAGGCACAAAGGCGAGCAGCGGGCGAAGGAGAAGCAGCAGCTGTAAATGTGGGCGGTGGGCAGTGATTCACCTGCGAATAATGTTCCGTTGCCGTGCCAAGCTAACATGTGAGTGAGTGAGCCTTAACCTCAGCTCTAAAAACGTTTAGTGGTCGCACTTTTAGGCTGCAGGCACAGCAAAAATGAGAAGAGAACCCCAAAACAACACGAAATAGGTGGACAGCTAAACGCTGACAACAACAAGGGCAACCAGAACGGGGCCAATGCTGGCAGGCATTTAGGATCTGGGGCTGGTCCTGGCCCTGGTTCATGTTAATTTCAAACTGTGTCAATGTCGGCTTCCGTTTCCTTTGCATGTACGTGTGCGTGTGTGTGGGTGTGCCGCCTCTGGGCACTTGAGATGCAAACAGGTAAAAAGGCCACAAATTTAAACATTTGCCTACTCCAACACGCACCGGTGCACACACACACACCCACACACAGACACACACTCAATCAACCAAGTGGAACTGGAACTTTGGTAAAACGGCCATCTGCAATGGACAGCCCGAGCAGCTGTGCCAAGGAACGTTTTGATACTGGAACAGGACCCCCATTGTGGTGGAACAACTGATGAATGGGCAGCGACATTTCAGCCGAAACTTAACAATTAACAGCTGAAATGCATGAGTCCTTGTGTGTGTTTGTGTGTGTGTGCCGTGGATAATTAAAACCCAAAGGGACAGCCATGAAATTGCTTGGCTTAAACTGTGCTTTACTGACGGTTGGTGGTCCACTCTTGTACAAGATTGAATGGGCCACCAAAATTATGCTGCCAAGTGGCATCGTCACTTTCCAGCTGAAATTTACTTAAGCACCACTCTCAATGTTATATATGTTTGTGTGTGTGTGTGTCTGTGTCAAGGCTAGGCTAACAATTTTGTCTAGAACATTTGCACATTTTGATTTGTTGTGTTGTTGTGCACTGCGAGAAATGTGCAAAAATTGGCAAGTTATCTTAAAGTATGCTATGAAATTAGCATTTAATTAGAAAATTAATACAACTTTTTAAGAACAAATCTGGTGGAACCGGAAACAATATTTTGAGTTTAGTTTCCAATTTTATGTTATTATTTTTTAACTCAGAATAAAATAGAATCGATTGCATCGCGTAGGTCGTAATTCACAGAACGCTCTTCTTTGGGTAGAATGCAGATGTCTGTTTCTGAATAAATTGTTAAGCTTCAGCGATTGCTGTAAGATATTGTGCCCAAAATCTTATAGATGGAAAAAAACTATACAGTGCAATTGTTTATTAGTTGATCGAGTAAAGACCAAAAAATTCTGTCTGGGTTATTCTTTTTTGAATCGAACGGTCTCAAAATTATGCATTTTTTGTTTCAATAAACATAAAAAAGGTGTGAGTGTCGCTAACACTCACGAGTCTTTGATGTGAAACATGATCTTTTTAAAAGCTTATTTTAAAATCACAAGCTCTCTCAATGGTATAGAAATCAGCAAGGGCAGTCTTTCGAAATAAAAAGTTTAACGGGGAGTAGAAATATCAGAAACCAGATCACTCACTGCATCGTTCTTTTATTTTTCAGGAAGTTTATTGTGCTTATCCGTAGATAAATGATGATGTCTTTTCAGTACTTAGTAGCACTCACTCTCCCTCTCGCGTTTACAGCTAAAGTTGTGGGAGTACGCTCTATATTGTCCTCTCGTTGTTGTTGTCGTAGTTTTCTCTGTTTTGATTTTTTAGCTTAGCCATAGGCAAAGAACTGTAAATGAAATGTTGGGTGTGAGTGTGTGATCTTAAACTCTTCTCTGCATCTCTTCGCCCCCCATCACCAATCTTCCCCCCTGCCATCACTCTACCAACCGTCTTGTGTGTGTGTGTGCCGAGCCACTGCAAAGCAAACACATCAACATAATATGGTTGGCGTCAGAGTCACGTGACGCTCAAATCAAATTTTACTCCTACTAAAATCGTCCGTACCGAAATTAAAGATGTTTCACATCAAAAACCGAAATTAGATCTCGACACTCCCACCGAAACTGGATTTGCGGTTTTTCCAAAAAAAAATGTTGTTCAACTTACAAAAAATTTTTAAAAATTGTCAACAACGAAAAAATGGAAAAAGGGCTGTTTAAAAACTTGATATCTCAGGTTTGACTTGTCGTACAGGTCTCAAGTTGATATTGGTGAAAAGCACTTTACTGTATCTATAAATATAAATTATTTAATAATATTGCCCTAACTTATATATAGTTTAAAGTTTAAAAGATATTTAGGGTTTTCACGTCAACTTGGTTATCAAGTAATCGGTTTAAAAATTAAATCTCCAACAACAAAGGGTACTGGGAAAAAATACTGGCATCACCAGCCCAGTCCCAGGTCATGAGATTAACTGGTATCTTCTCGAAAAGATAAAATAAAAATAGAAAAGATAATTTTGAGTTATATAGCACATTTAGCTGTTCTCTCTATCTTGGAAGCTGTGGTGTAGGGGGTAAGATATGAGACTGAAAATCAAACCTGGGTTCAAGTCACGGTAAGTCACGTACAAAAAAATTGTTTTTTATTTTTTTTTTTTTTTTATTATTAAACAATTATTTAGTTATCATGATAAGCACACAAAAGTGTGTTCACTACAGTTGAAGATGAAATTTAATTTTTAAACAAATTACTTGATAACCAATTTGACATGAAAACCCTAATTACTTTATGAACTAATAACCATAACGCAGTCAGTTTTAAAGCTCATTGATTGAAACTTTTCACGTGTGCTTTATATTTAGCAAGCTTAATAAAAATGTCAACATTACGCAAATCGGTTGTCTATATCATATATTACCTGCATTGCTTAGGTGTGGTTTATTTAATATTTCAATGGTATTATGATCACCAACTAAATTTGTGCATAAATATTTTTAAAAAGAGTGATTCAAAAACTTTTCGCTTAGCATTTAGCGTTACTTTATACCTAGTTTACCTTGATGGTGTTTCGGTTCTTGTCTATATGTGAATAAACAAGTGAGAAAATCGGTCAAGCCCTACTATACCATTCTCTGTACCTAGAAGTAGGAGATGAATGCGGCGCTGCTTCTGCGCTCATCTCTAAGTTTCTCTCTCTCTCTCTCTCTCCGCGGTGTTGGTTGTTTGGGTGCGGGGACTGCTCATCCAATCTTTATCATTTCTTCAGCAAATCAATACATATTTCTAATTTCTAACTATCTCTAGAATCATCTATCTACAAAACTGTGGGAGATATGACATTTTTTTCAAATAGCGGCGGCCGGAGGGGCGTGGCAAAAATTGAAAATAAACTTGATCTGCCTGCAAGTATAAGATTTTTATGTCCCATACATGTCAAACCTCTATCTCTTACCATTCCTGAGATATGTTTGTTCATACGGACGGAAGGACAGACAGACATGCCAATATTGACTCGGCTGTTAATGCTGATCAAGAATATACCTTTGGTACAGAGTATAAAATCGTTATAAAACAACTCGCAAAGGTTTAACGTCAAACGTTTGACGGTTTGTACACGGACAAACGAAATAGCTGGCAGTAAAACCCACACGAACAGCTGTTCGATATGGGCGCGATCTAAGACCTCACCTTGTTGGTATCTGGGTGGGTGAAACATAATCATTTATCTATACCTTCAGAAAATTAAAAATTTTTTATTTTATTTGCTTATACGTTCTATTAGGATCTTATAAACAACCTGTAAAACCTTCAAACAGATCCGAAACTCTGTTTTACATAAATAAACAAAAACATTTATTTTTCCCGACCCTTTTATATGAAAATTTTTTTCATCGACCCTCGTAATGGAAATTCTAAGTTTTTTATTTTTTTGGTCAAAAACTTCATAAATATTAATAAAATAAGCCCAATAAAAAAAAATTTTTGAAACAAAATTTTACTTGGAAGTTTTTGTAAATTTTATTTAGTACCAGGTTTTTAGTTTGACTCACTTTGACCCGAATTTCTTGAGAACTGTTGAACCGATTGTGATAATTTTTGCATCAATTAATGCACCAAGTCCATGTTTGTAATCTATTAAAAATAATTTCAATATCATTGAAAACAGTTGGCGAAACTTTAAATGCGATTATCATTTTTTCCAAAATGGTTGCAAAAATTTAAAGAGTAAACGTTGACCGATTTTCAAAATTTTTTTTCAATTACTCGAAAAACCCACCGTTCTGGTGTGAACTAGGATATTTTTGATTGGTCGAAAAATAACGGAGCTAGAATCAATGAAGTCAGAAAATTTCTTCTTTAAAATCCCAATACTTAGTTCACACCAGAGTTACATTAATTCTTAACAAACCCACGTTCTCAGTTTTACCTTGAGATAATCCGATTTTAAAAATTTGTTGGCATCCGTGGGCCTATGTTTTAAATTTTTGGATAACTTTGAACAGAAACGCAACAACAACCGCAAGAACAACAACAACCAACACCGCATTTCAGTAAGCACAGAGAGAGAAAGAGCAACTTAGTGATGAGCTCAGCAGCAGCGCTGCATTCAGCTTCTACTCCAGCTACAGAAATGTGAGCGTACAAATCGTTTTAAGCGCTGTTGTGTATCATCCCGAAGATGTGAACTAGAACTCAGTAGAGGAATTCTCATGAAAGCCTGATTGTTTTTCAAATGGGTATCTGAAAGACTCCGGTCTCATTGTATCGTATCACTTTCATTTAAGCAGCAAATAGTTGCAATAAAATTCTTCAAGTGGTTCTGATGTTACTTACACCAGATTATATCTGTTATTTTATAGAGGGGAGAAAATCTGGCATCCAGCTAAGAACATCTTATGATTGCTTTTTTGAGTTACAACCATCAGACAAAAGGTAAAAGAACTTAAACAGAATTGGTAACAAGGCCTAGGTTTAGTTCCGGTTCTACCGACTACAAAAGTAACGGTAAACAATTTTCATTTTGTATTAAGAAATTTCCATCGGTTCCGGTACCGGATTCGGTAAATCCATTAAAGCTTCCGCACTGACAAAGTTAGCCAAGCTTTAAGAATGTGACTTTTTTCGACGGTTTTCGCTTTACAACTGCGGAAGAACATTGCCATTCTAATATTAGTATTGAAAAATCCAGAGGTTTTCAAGCCAAATTGCCACATAAACGGAGAACTAAGCGCTCTATCGATGTAGCATTGAGATGTTTGTCGGATTCTGTTATTTCCTCATCGTTTTCTTCCCTGCTAAGCGTTCAATTATGATTTCTATTAACAGCTTTTTGCATTCTTCTTTGCGTTACACACAGATAAATCGAGATATTAAATTGATGGCATTTTGTGAGAAAGGATGTGACAAGAAACCTTGATGATTTGCTTCCACATTGACAAATATTGGTTTAATTGTTCAAGTTTCTCTCGTATCATGGACTCGTAATTATCAATTGGGCATATTTTAGTACCTGCGACAAAGGAAAGGTAGTCCAGTGCATCAACACTTCCTAAAATTCTCACATTCAACATTAATTGAATTTCTCCCACAAAGCTGTGTATTTATGACGGACTCCGGCAATTCCATTGTGTTGCCTAATAAACTTCTGATGCGTTACTCAAACCAAATTTATAAACAATTGCCAAATTTAATTGATTTCTTGACCAGTTCACCATGACTAATAAGCCTTGTTATTATCAGTTTGTTGCAGCTGGCAGTGGGCGGCAGTGCACTATGATGGATATGTATAAACAGAGGCGACACATCTAATTAATATTAAGAAATCCGACTTGACTTATCTTGTATTGAAAAGGCTTTGTTTCCGTTTGCTGTGCATACTCGTACGTGTATAAATTGCCATTTAATTTTTTATTAATGGTCACGAAAGGAATTTCTAAGCTGTAGAAACATTGTAATATACAAATATACATTTTCAATATAATCAATGGTAATATTGCAATGCTAAGCAGACTTATCTAATTGCTGTATTTAAGCTTCCCAAAAGAGAACAACGAGTAAGAAGTTTTACTGTTCTCTAGACTCTATTTTGTATCAAATTCTGAACCTGTCTAGAACTGCTGGTACGCATAAAAAACTTTCCTTCCCAATTCCTACAGTAAATATTACTGCGAAATAATGTTACATGTTTTTGGTTCTTGTTTTGTTTACGGTGCTTTTGGTATCAATAATTGTTGTGGTGGCTTGCAGTATCATTGTACCTTCGAAATAGGACCTTGCACGTAACAGTTGTAAATATATTTTGTTATTGTTTGGTTTTTGGTTTATTTGGTCATCAGTAAATGTCAAATCTGTGCTGCAAGTGTAATTTATTACTTAAGGCCCTCTTCTGGTCTATAACTTTTTTTTTCAAATTTATTTTAATTTTTATTTTAAAGCTTAGATATTCAAAAATAATTATCCCAAAATTCGAAATACTTTAGAAGATATTGCTTTTTGTGTCGACCAAAGTCTTTGATAAAACAAGCAATTTTCAAATTACTTGAAACTTTAAGCGCATTTATCTCGAAACCACGTTTTTCAAAATGGTGCCAACGTTTTCTCAAGTTCTACTGAACCGATTTTGAAGATGTAGGGCTTATGGACGCAAAATTTACGTGGCTAGCGTCCTTACCACAATATTGGAGAAAAGTTTTTATTGTACACTGGACTGTAAAAAAAAATGGTCAAAAATTGATTTTTCGTTTTGAAAAAGTCGAAATTTTTTTAATTCAATTTTATTATCACAATTCTAGTACGGAAGATAAAGGCTTTCATAATAACCAACTTCCCATCTTAAGTTTTGCTTTCTGATAATTGTAACTCCCGGAATCGTGGGTACCATCGACACATCTATTTTAAAAGAGCCTACTTTGGATTCATAAATTTTTAATTTCGTATTTTATATAATGAATTGTACAGCCAAATATTGGTTAGGGTACTTTAGTATACCCTTTTTATACCCGTTACTCGTAGAGTAAAAAGGGTATTCTATGGTCGTGCAAATGTATGTAACAGGCAGAAGGAATCATTTCCGACCATATAGAGTATATGGGTGATTCCATGAAAAATCGCCGGATTTTTTTTGGATCGAAATAATTTTTTTCGTATTCCTTGTGGTAAAATAGTATATACGTATTTTCAGCATTTTGGTGATATATACTTAATTCGCGGGTAAAGACAATTTGAAAATTTACATATTTAAAAAATTTAATTATTTTCAATTGCTTGCTATCCAAAGCCATTGGTAATAAAAATATTTAAAAAATCTGAAAATTAACATCTGAGTCCAAACTTTCAAATAACTCACACTTACAAATTTTAAAATTTTTCTTTGGTCTTCAAATCGCGAAAATAAGCAAACAAAAAAAATAGAGGCAAGCTAACTTCGGCTCGACCGAAGTTTATATACCCTTGGAGCTTGATATATGCCTGACAGTTTGTATGGCAGCTATACTATATAGTGGTCCAAATTCGACAAATCTTGTTGAAATTATGTAAAATCATTGAAAACTTATAAATACGAGCGTTGGGAGCGATAACATTGAAAACAAAAAAGTTTTTCTCACTAAGACTTTTTTTCAGACATAACTTTTGTATGGCAGCTATACTATATAGTTGTCCGATTTCGACAAGCCTCAGTGCAATTATGTGAAATCATTGAAAACTTATAAATACGAGCGTTGAGAGCGATAGCATTGAAAACAAAAAAGTTTTTCTCACAAAAACTAGTTTTTCAACCGATCGTTCCTATGGCAGCTATATGCTATAGTCATCCGATCCGGCCGGTTCCGACAAATGTGCAGCGTATTTGTACCAAAAGACTTCGTGCAAAGTTTGGTTACGATAGCTTTAAAACTGACGGAGGAGATAGCATAGAAACAGACGGACGGACAGACGGACAGACGGACATGGCTATATCAACTCAGCTCGGCATGCTGATCAAGAATATATATACTTTATGTGGTCGGAGATGCCTCCTTCTCTGCGTTACAAACATCCGGACAATTTTAATATACCCTCTCCAAGGGTATAATTAATTGCCGCGAAGGGATTTTTTTTGTCTTCTTTTTTTTCTCAAAATTTGGGCTTGTATCCAGTAATTTACTGTATTAAGCTGTAAATGGGAAATCCAATAGTTCCAGAGTTATGGCCATTTTTCACTTATTAAAATTCACTATTTTTTAGGAACTAACAATATCAGATGTTTCTGAATGTGAAAATGTTTTGGTTTTAAGAAGATAGTTATTTTGTGGTTGAATAGAGTGTCCCTTGTATAGTTTTGCATTTCGAAAATCGTAATTTTAATAATTCTGTGGCCCTAGTTTCTGCATCTTACTGTGATGTTTGGTAAAAATTCGTAAACCCATTCATAGAGTTCCAGGGCAGGGGTAATCTGTTTGTCGGTAATCATTTGAAGGCTTGCCCTTCTAGCCATTCTGTTTAGTGTTTATCCAGCTCCATCGCAAGGCCCTTTACCGTGGGCTGTTGCATGGAATTGCCACTCCGCCGATCTGTTAAAATAATTTTAATGATGATAGACTTCACTTCAACCACAAAAATATTACCCTCTTAAAATTAAACATACTAAATCTGATATTGTTACAGAAAATGAATTTAAATAAATGAAAAATGGTCATAACTCTGGAACTGCTGGATTTCCCATTTACAGCTTAATACAGTAAATTACTGGATACAAGCCCAAATTTTAAGAAAAATATGAAGACAAAAAAAAATCCCTTTCGCGGCAATTAATTTTTGTTTGCTTATTTTCGCGATTTGAAGACCAAAGAAAAATTTTAAAATTTGTAAGTGTGAGTTATTTGAAAGTTTGGACTCAGATGTTAATTTTCAGATTTTTTAAATATTTTTATTACCAATGGCTTTGGATAGCAAGCAATTGAAAATAATTAAATTTTTATACTCTGTACCGAAGGTACATAGAGTATATTAAGTTTGTGCAAAAGTATGTAACAGGGAGAAGGAATCATTTTCGACTATATAAAGTATATATATTCTTGATCAGCATCAACAGCCGAGTCGATATAGCCATGTCCGTCTGTCCGTCTGTCCGTCTGTCCGTCTGTCTGTCCGTCTGTCCGTCCGTCCGTCCGTCCGTCCGTATGAACAAACAGATCTCGGAGATGGTAAGAGATAGAGGTTTGACATGTATGGGACAAATGCTTCTTATAGCTGCAGGCAGATCAAGTTTATTTTCAATTTTTGCCACGCCCCCTCCCGCCCCCGCAATTTAGAAAAAACGTTATATCTCCTACAGTTTTGAAGATAGACGATTCGTACCTTTTAGAGATAGTTAGTATTTAGCAAAATGTATCGATTTGCCGAAGAAATGATAAAGATCGGATGAGCGGTTCTCAAGTTATGACCAAAAATAACCGCATTTTTATTCAACAACGTGTGAGTGAAAGAGAGAGGGAGAGAGAGAGAAACTTAGAGATGAGCGCAGCAGAAATGTTGCATTCAGCTCCTGCTCTTGGTACAGAGTATGACATAGTCGGGCTGGACCGACTTTCTCACTTGTTTAAATATGTAAATTTTCAAATCGTCTTTACCCGCGAATTAAGTATATATCACCTATACTATTTTACCACAAGGAATACGAAAAAAATTATTTCGATCCAAAAAAAATCCCAGTGGGCGATTTTTCATGGAATCACCCATATATATTCTTGATCAGCATCAGCCCAATCGATATAGTCATGTCCGTCCGTCCATCTGTCCGTCCGTCTGTATGAACACCTTGATCTCAGAGATGGTAAGAGATAGAGGTTTGACATGTATGGGACAAATGCTTCTTTTATCTGCACGCAGATCAAGTTTGTTTCAAATTTTGGCCACGCCCCCTCCCGCCCCCGCAATTTGGAAAACACGTTATATCTCCTACGGTTTTGAAGATAGACGATTTGTACCTGCTAAAGATAGTTAGTAATTAGCAAAAAATTTGATTTGCCAAAAAAATGATAAAGATTGGATGAACGGTTCTCAAGTTATGGAAAAAATGTGAAAAATTACCGATTTAAAAAAGTGTTGCATACTTTTCAGATGTTCACCCAAAGGAACGCAGGAACACTGTTAAACATGTTTTTCATGAGTAACGGGTATATCGAAGTCGGTTAGAGCCGACTTTATCTTGCGCTCTCGTTACTCCACGAGTAACGGGTATAAAGAGAATCCACCGTTTTCCATTCCTTGGATGGGACGGATGACTATAAGCTGGAAAACCAACCATTTTGATTTTCACAGATCAGGTCGCTAAAACCAAGAATATTACTTAAATTAATGCAAAATACTTATCAGGCATCAATTTCATCCAGAACCTTAATATTAAACGTTGCTATGCTGAACTCGAAAAAAGACTTAAAATTTTTTAAGCCCAATTTTTTAAATAATATTTCGGTAGGTTTACTTTCACTTTCACCCATATCTGAATTCAGAAACTTAAGATGGATTCGAGTAGAAACGCGAATTTTAAGCAGAGAGCAAACATTTTTTTTTGGTTTTCACATTGTTTTTCCTTGGCGTTTAAGACAAAATTATCTAGCGACTTTACAAGTTAATCTTAAATTAAATACCTTTCAACTTATACCTTGCATGGCAAGATCTTACGTTTCTGAACTGAGATATGGCCTAAATGTATGTGTACCTGCTGTAGCTGCGCTGTGGCAGCGAACTTACTTTTGTTTTCGAGTTTAGCATTCCAAGCTACACAAAAGTAAATCTAGTTGAAATTGATACTTTTGGATGTAAACTAGTGCTTTAACCCAAAATTAAGACGACGATGAGTTTAAAATGTTAGGGAAATAAGTGAATATATAGATAGTTTTTAATTTTTCTTCATGAATCGTTTCGATTTCGTTCCGGACAAATGTACATGTTTTTGACAAGGCCTCCAATATACATTTATTTCGCCAAATTTCTACAATTGCAAATCATTTAGTTATTCGCTCCGAAGACTATTAGTATTTTTTCTTCACTTACTATGCTTTTTTTGAAAATGTATATATTCAGTAAAACCGCCAAATTTGAAAGTGTACAAAACATAGTTAGAAATGGGTTATGTTAAAAATATAAAAGGAAAAATTATAAAATTCAAAAATCTAGAATCAAAAAACGACTGCTAATCTACGAGAAAGTTCGTACTTACAATTAGACGAAAAACTAAGGAAAAGTATATTCTAAGTTTAAGTCTAAATTTATTTTGGATAGAGCACAAAATGGCAAATTATTTTAAATCAAATGTGTTCTCACAACTCCCTCCAGGGAATTCTTAAATTTTGGCTATGGAGTTTGAGTAAGTCTCTGACCTACCGTTCGTTGGTTAGTTAACTTACTTAACTTTTTCCTGCCTTATTGGACTTGATACATACCCTGTTTATACACACAAAAAATATCATGATATGTGCTCTTTAAAGTATGCTTACTATATTTCTTAAGCGTTTATATATGTATTTGTCAGATATCGCAGTGTCATAAATATTCCAAGCACTTAGATTGTTGGAGCAGTTAAATGAGTTCAAAATTAACTAGCGCTAAGTCTAAAATAAATAATATTAGTAAAAGAAAATAGTTTAATTTTCAATATTAATTTTCATGGCATACTTAACAGGGCATTTATCGTGATATTTGTTTTGTGTATAAACAGGGTATTATATAGTCTCAAGAACAAATTAGGAATATCTTAGAACTTTATAAAGCATTTGAAACATATTGTATCTCTTTTTAATGTTTTGGGACTAATTACACTAGTTTACAAAATAATAAAAATTTCGCGATCCCAAACATTTGGTAGCAATTCCTTGTGTAAGTCCTTCCGCTGAGTTCAAAAATCCAATCCGCAATTTTTTTTATGGGGCCGTTTTTGAGAAATCGCGGAAAAGCTAGATTTTCGATTTGTAAAAAAAGTACCTTTAGAAAAATGCGTATATCTTTGGTACCGGTTCTTTCATTATGAACAGGTAATGCTTACTTGGAAGGTAATTGAACGCCCTATCATTCGTTGATACACCACTTCTTAATCCGGTGCTGGACTTCAGCGTTATAAAGGCTTTTATCGGCAACTTTGCATTAAATTTATCACTTTTTTAAAAAAAGCTAGATTTTAAACGCGATTTTCATCACGAAAAAAATTGTGTAAAATTTATTTTATTGCTGGTCACTAAAGATTTATCCATTGAAAATACAACGCCACATAACTCATTAAAATCCGATCAAGAATAAAGAAGTTATTGGCATTTTATTAAAAAATGGAAGGTTTCAACTTCAACCAAATTGACTTAGTTTGACTGTTTTATGTTCGTCACAGGAGGCATAGTTAAAATTCAAAAAATTCTATTTAAAAGCTACTATGACCTAATAAATTTATTTTATACCTGGCTAAGTTTTTTTGTGATTGACTTAGGTTGAAAAATGAGTGCAAGACGTCAAATTGAATGCAAAATGATCTTGGTATGCTTGCGGGCATTACTTATTTTCAACTCCACTAACAATTTCAATGACATTTGTGTAAATTATATGAGCTTTACCACCGCCCGAAGAAAACTTTTTTGTTTTTTATGATAAAATTCTTTTTAATAATGCAATTTTTCATCCTATCGTAATATCAAAAATTCTATCGAGTGGTTTTCCATAGATTCTTTTTTCTAAATTAGACTTCTGAGGGCGGGGTACTAATCGCTTGTCCATTGGAGTCGGGAATTTAGTATAACAAATGTGTTGAATCCCTTCACCATTAATCGCGAACTCGACGTGATAAAAAAAAAAATAGAGGCAAGCTAACTTCGGCTCGACCGAAGTTTATATAGCCTTGGAGCTTGATATAACCCTGACTGTTTGTATGGCAGCTATCCTATATAGTGGTCCGATTTCGACAAATCTTGTTGAAATTATGTAAAATCATTAAAAACTTATAAATACGAGCGTTGGGAGTGATGGCACTAAAAACAAAAAAGTTTTTCTCACTAAAACTAGTTTTTCAACCGATCGTTCCTATGGCAGCTCTATGCTATAGTCATCCGATCCGGCCGGTTTCGACAAATGTGCAGCGTATTTATTCCAAAAGACTTGGTGCAAAGTTTGGTTACGATAGCTTTAAAACTGACGGAGGAGATAGCATAGAGATGCTTCCTTCTATGCGTTACAAACATCCGGACAATTTCAATATACCCTCTCCAAGGGTATAAAAACTGGGTATGTGGTGTTGCTATCTGAGGCCTCTTGTTTTACAATTTATTGGTCCCGTTCCCAGGCTGTTTTGAGTGCTAACTGTGTTATAAAATATGCACAATCAAAACTTATAAACATTTTTAGGTGAATATCCAATATATAATCGATTTTCTATATGCCTTGTTATTGAAATTGTTAGCATCCCAAGATCATTCTTGCATTCAATTTGACGTCTTGCACTCATTTTTCAACCTAACTCAATCTCTTAAAAACTTAACCAGGTACAAAATAAATTTGTTAGGTCATAGTAGCTCTTAAATAGAATTGTTTGAATTTTAACTATGCCTCCTGTGACGAACATAAAACAGTCAAACTAAGTCAATTTGGTTGAAGTTGAAACCTTCCATTTTTTACTAAAATGCCAATAACTTCTTTATTCTTGATCGGATTTTAATGAGTTATGTGGCGTTGTATTTTTAATGGATAAATCTTTAGTGACCAGCAATAAAATAAATTTTACACAATTTTTTTCGTGGTGAAAATCGCGCTTAAAATCTAGCTTTTTTTAAAAAAGTGATAAATTTAATGCAAAGTTGCCGATAAAAGCCTTTATAACGCTGAAGTCCAGCACCGGATTAAGAAGTGGTGTATCAACGAATGATAGGGCGTTCAATTACCTTCCAAGTAAGCATTACCTGTTCATAATGAAAGAACCGGTACCAAAGATATACGCAATTTTCTAAAGGTACTTTTTTTACAAATCGAAAATCTAGCTTTTCCGCGATTTCTCAAAAACGGCCCCATAAAAAAATTTGCGGATTGGATTTTTAGACTCAGCAAATGGATTTACATACGAAATAACTGCCAGATGGTCGGGATCGGAAATGCTGTAAACTAGTGTTATTATTATGCAATTATTGTAATTAGGCTGTGTTTAAAACTCTTACAACATAAAATTATGATCGAAAAGATTTCAGTTTGAAATGTTCTTAACATGTGCCAAAACAGTTTGAAGTCAAACATCTCGATAAACTGGGAAAATCGTACTTCAAATATTGACACCGTTTGTACTCTCTTGAAGTACAAAGTTCATGGTTTTTTTCTGAGTGTACGTACTGACGGACAGACTGCTGTTTGCAGTCATACAAATGTAAAAACGTTAGATAAAAAATTAGTTGCTATGAAGAAATTAAAATAGCTAAATTTGCCAAATTTTTAGTTTATTTACATTACTTTTTTTAGTTGCGTGAGTTCTCATCTGATATGGCTGACAAACACTTCAGCTTACTGTGAGTTGGCTGTCAAAAAAACTCATGTACGAGAAACCCAGATAGCCTAGTTTTCATATAATTATAACCTTTTTTGAGCTTCTCAAATTTTTACATTATCATTTGAGATATGAGACAGGTGAAAATACAAGCCCTTGTTAACTCGGCTAAGGATCTCCAATTAATTAGGTAAAATATTTAACTAAAATTCGCAGCATGTAATTTTCTGCAAGTGTCAAATCTTAAAAACAAACCTAGACCAAATGTGCCACATGCTGCTGCTGCTGCTACCGCTGCTGTTGAAGCTATTTGGTGTACCGTGGAGGCTCGTAACGCTGCACGTGGTGGCCAAAAAACAAACTGCACACCGACACACACACACTGCCAAAAGATAAAGCAAGCGATGACAAAAAGCACCCAACGCCCTGCCGAACCCGAAGTTCTGTTTCAGCTGCTGCATTGCGATTCATTCGAAGCCGTTGGGCGCCTATAAAAGGCGCTGGCTCGGCCCGAGCGAACATCACAGAACGGCGAATCGCGTTGCCGAGCACACGACCCAAGAGCCAAATCAACCTAACGGTAAAGTGAAACATTCGTCTATCTTTCTGTGTGTGTGTGAGTGAGTGCAGGTGCTGGTGTGTTTGTGTTTGTGTTAAGAGTTTCCGTTACAAGAATAATGCCACAAATTTTGAAAACACATTTCGAAAACCGACAAAAGAACAAGAACAAGCCAAAAGTAACGAGCACAAGTGCCCCGAAGAATAAGAACAAGCACAAGTTGAAGACGAAGACGAACAGGAACCTGAGGCCCAGTTTTTTGTTTGTATAGTTTTCTAAAGGAGTCCTCCTCCTTCGCGCACCTCCTTCACCTCCTCGAAAACTTAACAAGTACAAGTAATATTTTACTGCTGTACCTTTTGCTTTTTGTAATGAATGCATTGAAAGTGTTGGCCAGGCACAAGTTTTGCCCAACACGTTTACATCCAAAAAGAAAAATCACCGAAACAGAAACACAAGCGAGAGTCCACTCAAGGATTCCCGTCCTGTGGTTGGTTTGTTTGGTCAGGCGTGCGTCGCTAACTGGCCTAAGGCGACGCGGTGCGGCCGGCGCGGTTGCCTTCCCTTGCGTCCCAGTAAATTAAATGTAAATTAATGCAAATTACACGAAATTACTGCAACCCGCACAAAGCAGCAGCTGAATGCAGTTTTCAGCTGCATCAGCAAATAGAAAGACATTGTCTATTAGTTTAAATTGGCTGCGCAAATTTACGTGCAACGCAAAAGTAATTAGCAACCGCTGGAAAATGTGCCACACAAAACTCAAGTCTGACTGGGACGACTTGCAGCTTGGGATTTCGATGCCTTGGCAAAGTCTGGACAAGTCTGTCACTCACATTGAACGGATGACCAGTGGACCGAATGAGTTCGAAACCCAAAAACTTAACGAACTTTGGCTGTTCAATGTGTTTAATCCGCTTAAAGTTCGAGAAAGTTAAACTGAAGGAGATTTTTTCATTGCCCATTTTTATGATGAATTTTTAAAAATTATTACAAAATGCTTTTTTATGGATTTAAAATTTGTTTAAACTCCGATTGTGCTTGAAAGTTAGGAAAAAAGATTTTGTTGTTTTCACAAAGAATAAACTTTTCTTTAAAATATAGGAATTAAGGGTGGCAAAAACTCAAACAAAACAAATGTTCTCTGGAACTATGTCCACATTGGCCATCTTATTACTTCCTGACTTTTATTCAAAATTTAAATACCATTACAATTACAACTATTTCGTAATTAAAAATTTATTTACCATGATAAATACAAAGTAATATAATTTTTTTGGTAGTTAAAAATTGTTTTAGTATTTTTGGAAATTTAGTTTTTTTAAAATGTTATGAGTATTTAAAACTTGACACCG
Source organism: Lordiphosa clarofinis (assembly GCA_018904275.1). NCBI lineage: Eukaryota > Metazoa > Arthropoda > Insecta > Diptera > Drosophilidae > Lordiphosa > Lordiphosa clarofinis. The sequence continues at coordinate 878,719 of JAEIGQ010000072.1, read as the reverse complement.
AAATTAGTATAATTAATTTAATGACCAAAAATTAAGTATTTCGCCGACTCAAGGTTAATGTTTGAATATAATTTAATAATCTACTCAAATTAACAACAATTTGCATATAATTTGGAAAGCCATTGGTTTTGTACAGTGCTGTTTCAAGAGCCTCCCGGTCCTCTTATCAGCAAACTTGCCTGCAGTCACACTTTAACATGATTGCTAAATTACTTTTATATGAAATGTCCGCAGCAAACGACATTTATATAGAATCCACTGCTTGTTTACAAGAGCCGTTTTCAGGACAGCCGAAAGTTAAACAAAGATTGTGACTAAAATTCAAAGAGATCGCTAAAACCCATAACCCATATTTGGTACAATTATTGAAATAATTGTTATGGTAACTAAATTTTTAATAACCCCAAGAATTAAAATGGTAATTGAAGTGGAGATTTTGATTTACAGCTCAGCCATTTGTAAAGCATACATTTCGTTTGTCGATAGTTCTTTCTTTTCTTACAGAACTATATGAATTGCTCCTTCCAGTTTGGTTCAGACTAAAACAGAGCAAACGGAAAATTACGAGTATCTGTCCCAATCGAAGTCTTTCGGGTCGGACTTCCTTCTGGCTGTTTAGCACTTTCAACATGAATAGGTTGCAGTGGAATTACAGTCGATGGACCAAGACAACAACCAGCCTTTATTGTGGTGTTGTTTGTGTCCTGTTTTCACAGTTGGTGTTAAACAACTAATGACCTCGAGCCGGTTACAAGGCTAGTTTTAGTTAAAATAGTCGTTCTTGGGGGTGGCTTTTTTTTGTGGTTAAAATGAGTTTCAATATCGAGCTAAAGTCAATCTCAAGCATTTATGCAGAAATCCATAGTCTCATTGAATAAAGTTGAACTTTGATTTCGAGATCTAATTCAGCTCGACATATTATGGGTCCGACTATTCTCGGGCAAAAGTCAACTCTTCCACGCTTAAATCGGAATCAAGACAAGAATTTCGGGATTGAAAAATCTGTTCTCAAGACAATTCTCTTGTATTGGTTTAAGAAAATATGCGACCAACTTCTGACATCGTTTGGGTTTGATTTTCTTTCTAAAAACCAAGGATCGAATTTAAACCTTGTGTTTAATAAGTTGAGGAGCTGGTTCTCGAACCGAACCTGATATTTAACTTCACTACAGGTTAGAAGCTGAAGACCAAACTTTCAGCAGAATTTTAAAGGTTTGCTGCTTTGATACATTTTTTGACAGCGTTCGTCGCTGGTATTCCCAAAAGAGCGTACACTTTATTTTTATAAGGTTCTGCAAGGTACAGTCCTACCAATTTTCAGATAAGGTAGAGGCAGCCTTAAATATTTCTTTAATTATTTTTTAAGCTTTAAATAATTTGATCAAGATGGATTTCATGAGATGAGAAACAAACTTTTCAAATGGTGGCGAAAAACTTAAGCTGAAAATGAAAAAGTGCATTTCCCCAGCAAAATAAATGATTAAGGAATGTTTAAACATTTACCTAATTAAGTCAGCTGCTATAAAATCTAAATAGAGGCGTCGTTCTTGTTTCAATAACATGAAACACGACCTTTGCCATGTTGTTTAAGCAAAAAGGTTTTGTGCCGGAAACAGATTGAACTGAATATACAAAATAATACACGCGCTTGGTTCCAAATAGTTAAAAGTATAAAAAAAACTTATTTTGGAAGCAAAAATTAACTGGTTTGAGTTTCAGGATTTTCCAAATATCTAACGGAAACATTTTAGTAAAAGCAATATACGCAGCGCACTTTGAAGTTTAAAATTTAATATGATAAATATTTGTGACTTTTTAAAAATAAGTATTTTATTTTACGAGATTACGAGGAAATTTAGAAAAGTATTTAAGATAATGATGACTGGACCCTTATAGACTTACAAAAAAGAAGTCCAAAATATAAGCTACTGCCCTAGTATTTGTTGTCAATGTTTTTTGCTCAATCAAATACCGAGCACTTAGGCTTTAATTTTTCTGTGACTGAGCTAACTCGTTTGCAACATTTTAATGTTTTGGAAAACTCTCTATCTGAATATTTTCTGTTGCCAGTGGCAACTATCGATTACAATTAATGCTAATTTCTACCTTCAGGCCTTTTTTAATGCCTCACTTAAAATCGAACTACACAAAAACTGCAATTGATATGGGCAAACGCTTTTTTTGATACCAGATTAAATTAATCATTTTTTTTATTGTTGTCGTTGCAGTTGCAGTTGGGTATGAAATAAGCCTGGTTCCATAAGGCAGACAAAACAAAATTTAGAAACTTGTCAAATAGGGGGGTCGATTTGTATGGGTCGAAAAAAATAAACAAAGCGTATAGCAAAAAATTCTAAGAAAATTTCACCAAGAAATCATGGGTCTAAAATGACTTCAAATATTTATGTTTCATTTTCCCAAAAAACAAGTTAGAAAGTCGGTAAAGCCCGACTATAACATACTCTGTAACCCCCAGAGCTTGCATTTATCTGATAAATTTTATATAGAAGCCACACAAAGTGATCAAGAAGTCATAAAGTGAGTCCAGTGCTGCCCATCAACGTTGAACCGGTGCTACACATCAAAATGTTTTGTTTTCCTTAGAACTCCACTATCGTTCATCCGATCTTCTAAATCCGAATCGATAAATAATCATGGTTACAAAATATCTCGAGAAGGTACAAATCATCTATCTGCAAAACTGTGGGGGCGGAAGGGGGCGTGGCAGCCAGTGACATAAAAATTTATCTGCCTGCATCTACCAGAAGTATTTATCCCATACAAGTCAAACCTCTATCTCTTACCATGTTAGCGACCTGCACGTTTACAGACACATACATATATGGACAGACAGACGGACATGGCTATCTCTGGTATTACATTTATTTAGCTTATGGCTATAAAATTTATCAGATAAATGCAACCTCTGGGGGATACAGAGTATGTTATAGTCTTCTTTGAAGGAGAGCTGGAGTTTTCAGCGGCCGTGGTACCCACGATTTGTCCAAATTAACAATTTGACTGCCATTCATTTAAACCGATTGTTTGACGGTCTCTCTCTGACACAAGACTTCAGTGAAATTAAGCAGTAAATTTAAAACAATTAAAAATTGATTTTCAAAAAAGCCTACTGACATAAAATCAAGTTAGTTTGTTTGCTAAGAAAATATAAAGTACTAGCAAAACCCGCCGCGACTTCGTCCGCGTGTCAGTTGCATTAATTTGGGTTGAAATTGTGAAGCGTAGTGTTATAGACAACCATGAAAGAATACTTTTGTTTCATTAGCAAATAACTCGTCGCGCTTAGCTGCGCCTTCAACAGTATAGAACCAATGCACACCCACTTCCCATCCACATCCCTCCCACTCTTTACCCTCATCCCACCCACTTCCCGCCCACATCCCATCCACTTCCCGGTGGGCATCCCGGCGCTATTTCCAACATCGGAAAATGAAAACACAAATGAATTCTCATTTTGACCTTACAAACCGAGTTTCAAGTCACTCGGGTGAATAATAATATTTTTCATGCAGAATTTTCCGGGAATTTTACGCTTTTGGTCGGATTTTCCGACATGGAAAATCACATTTTAAATTATTTCGTATCCTACCCATACAAACCGAGTTTCAAGTCACTTGGATGAAAAAAATTTTTTTTGCATGCAGAATTTTCCGAAATCGGGAAAACACGTATCGAATCATTTCGCGTACTTTGCTTAGAAACCAAGTTTCAAGTCAATCGGATGAAAAATAACATTTATTCCATACAAACTTTTCCGACTTTTCCGGGTGTAACTTTCCAAATTTTCTTTCTTAGTGCGCGCCTGCATAACTAATCTCAAACCTGTAGTATAAGCCGTTTAGGCTGTGCGTTGATAATATGTTAGTCTGTCAGCCGGGCGTACAGATCTATATATATGGATACATCTTCCTTTTTAATTTATTTACGGTTTTCGGTCCATCAACCACGAATATGATTAATGGCCCTGGATAAAGGAAAGATCCACCTATTTATCCAAATTTTCACAAGCATTATTTCATAAAAGATGGCTTAAAAATATATTTTTGAAAGTGGCCTTTTTAGGCATTTTTACCAACTTTGACCATTGCTATCTTAAAAACTTGACGTGATAGAAAAATTTTGAAAATTGACTTGTGCTCAGCTTGAAAGCCTCCGTCGAACGGTATCAACCTTATTCCCGGCCCGCGATGACCCAATATTTGTTGAACTGTGTAATTGAACTGTATTTAAAACTTTAACTATGGCTTAATACGAAATAAATTTGATAGGTAAGGCTGAAAAGTTCCTTTATTTGGCCTATATAGCCAAATTTATATCAAAATTTGTCGAAATTTATATCAAAATTTGATCAAATTATTATTTTGTGTCAACTTAGCTATTGCCCTATTACTTAATCTCCAATCACACTAGCAAGTGTTTCCGAAAAAAACATTTTTTTCCCTTTAAAATTGGCGCGCAATAGACATATTAACAAACTAGTGAGTGCAGAGGGGCTGCTAACTTACTTTTAGTGCCCTTACAGAACTGCCGGTGGGACCGTAGCGCAAATGCCCAAATTAAAAATCAATCTACATGAGACAACCGATTGCACAAAATCCACTAAGTTGCGATATCTAGGTGGATTTCGGAATATGAGAAAACGGCCCTAAATGTAATTATGCACACAGACTTATTGGTCACTGTGTTAGCATTGATGACGAAATCTATTTAACTAACATAGTTTGGGGGTACACACGCACATACATAGGCTTACTCTGTCTCGTAGCATTTGATATACTTAAAATATTGTATAGATGAAAAGTATAACCGAATAATGTGAAACTAAGCTGACAATCATGCATTTTGTGTTTTGATCAATTTATAGCATGAATTATAAAAATCCTTCAATAAATACATTTTATTCAATCGAATTTGCGAGAATTAAATTTTCTGGCATACTTTTTGGAGCAACCATTAGTTGTTGATTGCAACAATATTCAATTTATCATGAATAATGTTTATTTAGTGTGGTTTTCTTTTCTACACTTTTACCAAATTTTGCATACTAAATATGTTGCTAAAATTTTATGCAAATCAAATTGAGTTGACTAAACGAACAGTTCAACCCTCATTCGGGAGTGGGACTTGCTCTAATATGGTTTTCCTGCTATAAATATAAATTGTTTCGGTTTACAGCCCTCTGACGATCCCTCTGTCGCTCGCACTGAAATGCCACTAATAATGTAATTAAAAATTTTATGTCTTCATATTGAATTTATTACTTCGCTGATTGATATTTATGGGAAAATGTCCCATTAAAAAAAGATGCCGCAATATCGAACTTTATTAGAAAAAGAACTGAAACTGAAGCTGAAACTGAAACTAATTAACGAGCGAGTTGAGGTTAATGTGGTGCGCGCCAAAAGCAAAAGCCGTATTGCCATTCTGTGGTATTGGCAATTAATGAAGTAAACTTCGACTGCCACATGGAAATGCCGCAGCACACGGCGTATGCGTAATGTGCCAAATTAATTTTGTTCGCAATTTTAATTATTCATTTCTGTTGCAAATAAAAATTAAATAAGGCTTTAAATTTCAATTGCAAATGAAAGTCGTTGGATTAAATTACAGACATCTGTTTGCAGAGCTTACAGTGGCAGCGACAGATGACAAGCAGAAAAAACGGAAACTGATTCATCATTGCAATTGAAAATGAAAAGAACGCTAAATTGAATTTCATACATTTTGCCAGGATTTTAGTAAGTGGAGATGTGGATTATTTGATATATTTTTCCATCCTGGCGATAATGGGCGCACACGTGGGCAATTAATGAACTGTGACAGTTCGAAATGGCAAAGCCGATGTGTGTGTCTGTGTGTGTGTGTGTGTAATATAGAATTAAACTGACCGGATGCCATAATATATTATGCATTATTATAATTGCAAAAAAATGAACTTTAGCGTAAACAAAAGCATTTTGATTTAATGTTTGTTGAACTAGAAAATGAATTTGGGGTTAATTTTAGCAAATCCTAATAAATCAAAATGTCGGAAATCCTGCATTCATTCCCCGTTAGTAAAATCGCCCCGATGTAGTATAATCGAGGGTTGCCGTCAACTCAAAACGAGAACAAACTAATTTCCAATCCCATGAGGGCAAATGTTCTCAATGTTCTTCATTGAAGAAAACAATGTTGAACTTTGTTTCACAAATGAGAAAAACCGATCATGGACGGTTTTTGTTGTCTTGGATTTTTCCCTCTGTCAAACAACTGTAACTAGGGTTGCCGGCTATTTAGAAAATATCTGTATCAATTTTATTTTTTCGATATTGTAATTTGTAGTTGTTATTTTGTTTTAAAAATCATAAAAGGCACGTCTGTTGTACTTAAGTAAAAACCATAAAAGGCACGTCTGTTGTACTTAAGGTGTCATTTCAATATTTTTACAAAACTACATTCTGATTGCGTTCATAATCTAAAGATCGGAGCTCCTAAACACTGAACAAAATGGATATATTGGAGCGATTTCTCTTCTTTCACATGGCTGCTATGTGTCAGATAAACCTACAAATACCACAAAAATGGCTTGTCAACTTGGCGTTGTTTTTTGCTGTCGGTTTTTGCACTTCTGCGGACTTTGAATTTTCGGGCAGTATCATAATGATGTCTGATAATTTGCAATCGATCGATAAATATTACTGAATATAAAACCGGGAGGCTTTTGAAACAACTGTATAATCGAGCAGAATCCTTTGTGGTCTCTCGAGCCTTGAAAATGCACTTAGAATAACGAAATTTGTTTATATCGCCGAAAAATATCAAAATATATCGATATCCTATACATAGCCTTAAAAAAAATATTCGATAATGATATATTGTCTATTAAAACAAAAAATATCGATATTTCAATATTATTTTTAGCATCTCTAGCTGTTACCCAGCCATGGGAGTTAAACCCCTCTCACCTCCCTTAACCTATTTGGAAAGTAACCACAAATGAAGCATCCCTTGAGTAGCTTACTACTCGATACTCACTACTGTGTACTCAGTTGTCGATACTTAGTGGTCATTTCACAGTGCTCATTATATAGTACTCTGTTAGTACTCTGTTATGTGCCGGTATTAAGACAATATGTAAATTATTCACTTGTTTTGTTTTGATCTTAATATTTATGGATCTACACGACGCCGATAAACGAGATTGGAACCAGGGGTGCGCACGAGTGTATTGCTGAGTCGTAATGGCTCACTAGTTCCGAAGGTTTAGGGATAGCCGGCGACCGATCATAACAACTCAGCACTCAGCACTCTTTACTCAGTTCCGACACTGAGTACTTGATACACAGTAAATACAAAAAAGCACTCGATAATCAGAACTGATTACTCTACACTCAGCTGCTAAGGCAAATTACAAAAGCTGTTGACTTAAAAAATACAAAGCTGTACCCAACAGAATCTCTCGCAAAGACAACAATTCAATCGGCTATAGCTCAATACTCTGTATAATTACTAGACATCGGATTTTAGCTTAAAACATATTATTAATGGTTGGTCCAAAAAAAATTCAGGTTGCATACAAATTCATTTCATGAAAAGTAGATTATTTTAAATCCTTATTCGTTTTGCATATTTGACATATTTACATTTCTTCGACCCAAAAGCATATTTGAGAATATGCTTAACCTATTTCGACCTATTTTGGAATATGTCATATGCTTTTACATATTTAGAGAGTAAAAATATGCCTTTTATTCAGGGTTGAAAACGTAACTTACTGGGGCAGCAAATACCGTATAGAGGCCAATACTAAAAGAAGTTCCCAATTTCTTGTGTTCACCATGCGTGCGAGCAAAATCCGTTTTCCATTAGGGACACTAAGTGTAAAATAAGTTTAGGTGCGGACCTTGCGGAAGGCACGATAGAGTTTACAGAATGGAAAAAAACGGAGGAAAAATCAGAATCTTACTTCAAACCATCTTATCGTGATTTGCGAATCATTAAATTACAATCAATGAGTATTATTGGCAGTATTGCACCAAACTTAAATGACAATTAAGATGAAAATCATTTCTGATCTATTGCATTAGCGCGCTTTTTAGCTAAGAGTCCTCCATGGTGGTCAACTCAATATTAACTTAAGAAATTACTTCTAAATACCATAAAAACTGCATAACTATTATTGTGATCTCACCGAACCGCAATAAAATACCATGGATGACCAGTGGTGAAGAGAATAGAGTACAGAGACAGAATGTTTTGTACAATTTTACTAAGACTGAGATACAACTAATTTGCGAAAAAAATACCAAAACGGAACCAAATCAGTTGCAATGATGTCACCTGGTCCACTTTTTTCTCGTTCAACTAAGTACAGAAGCCAGGCAGATGCAATGCAAAATGTATTTTATGATAAGGCTCGCGTCCCCGACTCAAAACTCGTTTGCAACTGAGAATTCGAAATTACAGTACGATACAAACTACAGGTATTTACTGTAATTGTGCTTTGATTAGTACGCTACGAACCATCCACAGGGCTTGCCTTTGTCTTCGGTATTTTTTATCGTTCTAATCATAAATACGTAATTTGGTGTGGTATTTGAGTAGAGCATATTTTGACCTGTTTTTACCTATTTTAACATATTTTGACCTATTTTCACCTGTTTTGACCTATTTTTAACCTGTTTTAGCATGTGCTTTTTACCTAAAAATAAAACATATTTTGGATATGCTCATCTTAAAAAATCACAAATATTTTTATAAGTCCAATGCCAATGTTTCGAATTTTTTAGACCAACAACAAACAAAATCCTAAAATCCGATGTCTATAAATTACCATTGATTTTTCCTTATGATTTTCGAAACATGCTGCATCTCTCTCTATATCTATATCTTTATAACTATAAAATCTTTAATCTATAAAATTATAACTTGAGTAGATCTAGTAAAATACTTTTCGCCAATATCAACTTGAGACCTTTTCGATGAACCAAACCTGCGATATCACGTTTTTAAAAAACCCATTTTTTCCATTTTTTCGATTTTGACGATTTTTTGAATTGTTTATAAAATTACCAAAAATATTTGTGCAAAACCGCAAATTACGTTTTGGTGGGCATGTCGAGATCTAATTTCGTATTTTTATACCCGTTACTCGAAAGGTAAAAAGGGTATACTAAAGTCGTGCAAATGTATGTAACAGGCAGAAGGAATCATTTCCGACCATATAAAGTATATATATTCATGATCAGCATCAACAGCCGAGTCGATATAGACATGTCCGTCTGTCCGTCCGTCTGTATGAACACCTAGATCTCAGAGAAAATTTGAAAAAAACGTTATATCTCCTACAGTTTTGAAGATAGACGATTCGTACCTTCTAGAGATGGGTAGTAATTAGCAAAATAAATCGATTTGCCGAAGAAATTATAAAGATCGGATGAACGGTTATGAGCAAAAAAGTGAACCAAGCCCCCCGTCACCCGCCTCCCACCCTAAAAAATATTGCATACTTTTGGGATGGTCACCCTAAGGAACGCAGGAACACTGTTAAATATGTTTTTTCATGAGTAACGGGTATATCGAAGTCGGTTAGAGCCGACTTTAACTTACGCTCTCGTTATTAATTTAATAATATTAATTAATATTAATATTAATTTTAATAATGAAACGAAAAGCGTCTCGGAGACTAAATAAATTTAATATACCCATGACCGTGTTGAGAGCGGTAATATTGAGAAAAACCAGTTTCTCATTAAACCCATTTCGACCATCAATTGTATGATGCTAAAAAAAAAAATTTGTCAAAATTTAGCTCGATATCTTCAAAATATAGCCGTAGCAAATATAAATTGCCAAAAAACGTTTTAACTAAATAACACTTTTAGTATCATTCAGAAACTATTTAATATCAATTTACGTGAATGACATTATTTTGGCTCAAAAAAATATTATATTCTTGTCAATTGGAAATGAAAATATTGATATTTTTGTAAAGTTGAATATCAGCATGAATTAGATCATTGTTTTCTCTGTGTGACCTTTACAAAAATTTTCCCAAATCCAATTAACTGAAGCAATGGTAATCCCGTACTTGTACATTCTTCGTATAACAGTTGTGATAGCAGCTTTAGTTTTGCCTGTGTTAATGTCGGTTTTAAGAGTCAGGTCAAACGCTATGGGTCTGAACAATATATGCCCGAAGTTAATAAAAATATTGCTACCCGAATTATTACCATTTATAACACACTGTCTTCACCACTTCTACATTTCCTCACGCATAAAAGGCTGCAAAGATTATACCCATTCAAGGTTATTGAGCAACTTATGGCAACTCAAATAAATGTCTTTCTATCAGCAAACTCTCTCTTAAACGCATGTCAATCAGGGCTAAGAAAGCAAAGAAGTTGCATCCACTGATGATTATTATGAAACCCCACAAATCCCAATTTTATAATAATTCACAATAAAATAACAAAACAAACACACGAAACATAACAAAAGTATTGAATCGAAATGTGATTTTAGTTTTTCATATTAAATTTTATGTGAAAGTTTATCAATTTTCTTCATTCATATTTCAGTTTTCATTAGAAGAAATAATATTAGCTTTAGCCCCCCTCACCTTCTCCTGGACACTCCATCTCAGTGAGAAGCATACCTCAATTTGGTTTTAGTGTGCATTTGGCATTTTGTTTGACAAGCATATCAAATTTTGTGCATTGTCTTCACAGCAGAAGCGACTGTGAGATGTTTCGTTTAATTTCATTTCCCATGCAAAGTGCATTTTTATGAAAAACTAAACCGAAAAAACAGAAGAAGACGAAAGAATGGCGGAATGGCGTTTGCTTTGCTTTTACTGCCGCTCATTCCATCAGCCATCGGCATCTGGTCCTCCATGGCTGCCAGGCGTAGTCATAGTCAAAGTCATACTCATAGTCATAGTCGTTGTCATCGTGTTCATGGCATTCCACTTGACATCCTTGCTGCAATTTCCCTCTGTTGTGAAATTATGCTTTGGCTTTGGCGATGAGATGAGATAAATAAAACAGCAGCTGGATGGAAAGTAAAGTAAACAGGTGCCCCTCATGGCCGCTTCACGGTAGTTAAGCAAACAACAAGCACGCAGGCATTCACGTGCTGGCAGTGACCATGCCTTTTGATGTCTTGACGATGGCCATATAGTTTGCTTTAATTTAGCACATGGCCCACATAAACCTCTCCTCCGCTCGCCTCTGATTGAAGGTTAAATGAGCCATATGCCAGGACCGAAAATGCCAAAGCCAGTGCCTGCATTTGTGTCGCAGTTTCGTTTCGTTTTTTGCCGCCGCACATCCTGCATTTGCATTACGTGCATCTCGCTCTCGTCCTTAGACAGACTTATTTTTATTTCCTTCTGGCTTTGAATTAGCTCGCATAAACTAAGCCAGTCAACTAGAGCAAACCCTCATCCGTTTCGACGTACTTTATCCTTTATTTTTACGACCCTCGCCACGCCCCTAATTGAGTGCATCTTAAATCTGAAAGCGGTTTCATTTGCAATTTCAACTTCGTCCGCCATTTAATATTATTTTATTTCCATCCTCCTGGGTCGCTGCTTGTAATTGTGCTCATCTCTCTTTTATTTCTGTTGTCATTGCAGTTTCCCATTTCCGTTTTGCCTTCAAGGACAGCAACAGGAACTACCGCTGAACCAATAACACAGCACACAAGAACAACAAAAAACCAGAAAACAAAAACAAAATGTCCATCTCCGATTTTCGCAAAAAGAAGCTGGTGTTCCTGTTCAATGTGTTCTTTGGTGAGTACACGCCAAGGAGGAGTCCTCCTCAAACAGAATGATGAATGGCGGTCGAGAGTGGTTAAAGAAAAATGGTTATTGGCGTGCGTGAGAAAATGATTGACTTAATGGTTCAATTGAGGGAAATGCATTTCCTGCAGCCAGCTGTGAAAAGTTTGATTAGATTACGGACGATGTGGTTAAGTAGCTTTTGAAAAAGGATGACGAATGGTGAGCACATTTAGCAGGAAATAGTTATGACGCCTTGGTTGAAACAAAGCGGAGAACCGATATGGGTATAACAACTTTAAGGTCACCTTTGGAAGCACATCCAAGTGCTGGAGGACTTTATAGGCCCTAGACCTAAGTTACTAACAAACTTAAAACTTTAATATTTAAATAGGCTTAGGCTTCAAATTTAAACATTTTTTTGCTAAGCCTTTACGATTTTTCTGGTTTCTGTTTATTGAATGAAAATCGCTCCCTTAAAGGTTAACCCTTTAGGCACGTCATACCTCCCACAGTTTTAAAGCTAGTTGATTCGTATCTTAGAAGAAGTTATTAACATAGTATCGATTTCCGAGGAAGTGATAAAATCGGAGAAAAGTGAATCTCCTCCCCGCGCCAGCAATTAACACCCATTTCATTAACAAGAGAGAGAGAGAGGGAGAGAGAAAGGCCTTGCTCCTCTCCGGTAGAGTTGTTTAAGTCTTCTGAGTCGTTTAGAGTATGTATAGACTTTCTTTTTGGCATCAGTAAGAATTGAAAAATGAGACGGTGACTTGACAAAACGCACACGGACATAAGGCCCATAAGGATATTTTCAATCACTACTTTGAAATATAACTCAGAGTTTTTCTGGGCCTTTTGACCGGGTGTAATGTTCGTATTCAAATTTATGTGACATTACACACACAGTGCTAAATATATAATTTAATAAGTGATTACCATTATGCTCCTTTAAAATGCGCAGACAAATTCTGTCCCATTATGCTCGTGCGATTTTTTTAGATTTCGAAAAATCACTGACTTAAGGCCATTTTCTCATGCTTCTGGTCTCTTTGGCAACCAGGTGGTTTTTGTGCAATTGGTTGTCTCATGTTGGTTGATTATCAATTTGGGCACCAAAACCGCACTAATAGTAGGATGGCAGCGCGTCTACACTCTGCTGTTTATTAGTGGCATTCGTGAAAATTCGAATTTGGTGTCTTTTGAAAATGAATGAGAAGTGAAACTTTATTTGAATATTAATTGACTCCAATCGCCTCCACATATCCCACACAAGTGTCACGGTCGAGTATGAGCTGATAATGTTGCGATGCGGCGCCTCCATTTTGGGGTCCACTTTGATTACCTCCTCGGCCATAACGCCTTGCACAACAGCAAAGACTAACGATATCTGTGCAAAGAGTACGTCCTCGTTACGAAGAGCTGAATGAACAGTAGATCATCACGGATAGTATGTACCATTTTACGGTCCGACTCCCTAGTTTTGTAACTGGGATCGTGTTGACGGGAAGATCGAAATAGCTGAACAATCCGAAGCACAACTTTGCCAGGACCATTGCATTTCAACTTGCGCTGGTAGCCGGGGTATACACATCTATAGAGAAAACTAATTCGTTTTCCAATTAAAGCAACATATATCTGGTTATAATGTCAGTGTTATTATTAAACTGGGCGAAAAGTCCGACAAGATATGGGCAATATGTCCGAAATTTATGTGGACATAAGGCCCATAACATTTTGTAGTTCAATTTTGATGCTTATTTCGATTAATTTCAATATGGGCCTTTTGTCCATGTGCGTTTTGTCCATGTCACCAAATGAGACCTTTTATTTGAGCTCATATGTTATTAAGATTACAACAGAATTTTGGTTTTGAAATATTTTGCGATTCGACCACGCCTACATAATCGCCCCCGAACAAGGCCTTTACAATAATTTGGAAATTTATAATAAATTCTATTTTTCCTAGACTTGATTTATACACTCAGAAAAAAACGACCGGGACTGTTCTAGACCAATCGGGATAGAATTTATGCCGTTTTTTACTTGAAATTTTAAGTATGTTTTGTTTTTGAATGTACTTAAATTAAGTACGGATCATACTAGAATAGAAAAACGACTGTTAAAATTATTCAAATGAGAACAAACGTTCTTGAATCAAGTACATTTCGTTCTTACAGTTAGACTAAAAATTAAAGAAAATATCTAACTTAGTTCAAGTACAAAATTTCTTGAATTAAGTACAGAATAGACTTACTATGCGAGCTCCAAAAAGTGCGCTACGAAAGCTGCGAATTATTTTACGCTGATTCTGTTCTAACACTTTGGTAATGAAGTGTGGGTAGATTTCCGACGTACAGTTGGTCTTTGGTTAATTCATTTGCTTTGGATTTTGATATTATATACAGGGGTGTTCTAGAAATCTCTAGAGATTTTCGTATTAACGATTACACTTGGAACTAAACTGGGACTACTTTCTTTGCGAAGTGCGAAGAATCAGACCGCCTACTAAATTATGTGGAAAGAAAACCGTACGCAACAAATCTGCTTGGCTTTGAGCAGGCGGTTTCAAATCGCTCAACTTTTGTCAACTAATCTAGTAGCCGGGCATATTCGAGCATCTCAACATATAAATTCAAGGAGCTTTAATATGAAATGCTAACGTTTATACGAAAACCTCTAGAGATTTCTGGAACACACCCGATTGAGACCAAGAACATTTTGTACTTATTTTTTGAAGTATTTGTTTGCTTCAAACATGGATTGGGGTTGACTTTTGAATTTTTCGATGAAGCACCTTTTTGCACTTATTTTGAGAGTAAATCGGGCTGTATTTAAGACCTTAATAAATTAATAACATGACCAAAAAGATATGATAATAGTTCGAAATGTACTTAAAATATTCCGAAACAGTTTTTAAACAAGTATTTTGGGATTGAAAAAATCGTACTTGAAATTGAATACCGTACTATTGACACCGTTCGTACTTGATTCAAGTACAAAGCTCTTGGTTTTTTTCTGAGTGTACTCTCTGAAAATCAACTTACCGATTTTTGCAAATTGATTAATCTTAACTTAACAAATTTGAAGCATGTCCCTTTCTATCACTCTTTTATAATTTATTTCCCCAAGATAACAAACAGGAACCAAAGAATTTTTTGTATTATTTTTTGACCATGTACATGGAATACCAAGCCCTAATATAACATACTCTGTACCTGTTGTAAGAGCTGAATGCAGTGCTGCTGCTAAGCTCATCTCTAAGTTTGTCATTGAATGCATTGACTATCAAGCGTGTTTCTTAAATTTTCATTCTCCTCGCTTCATCTGATCCAAGGCTTACGTTCAAACTCACTTTCAGTCTGTGAAATAGCTCCACAGTGCGTATACTTAATAAGCCTAGTTAGAGTTGAAATCCATGTAAATGTTGACAAGTGCCTTTTAATTCTTAATGTTAACCAGGCACAACACAAACAAAACTTCGTATGCGCTTTTCAACTAAATTTGAACAACGCATGCAAATGTCATTTACCCAAAAAGGGGAAACTTTCCGTTGAGAGCCCTCAAAAGCAGGCAACACTTTCCGCCTTTGTAGATGAATGTTTGGAGCGAGGTTAAGTGCTATTCAATTATGACTAATTTGCAGGTGGCTGGTTTTGTTTACTCGTGCCACCGCAAGTCAAGGCTATATAATTGAACAATGTTGGCCCTTTGCCCACATTGTGTGGCAACAGCTGGGTCAAACCCAAAAAAAAAAAAAGACAGTCATAAAATGCAAGAGCCAAGCACTTGACACTGAAATTTTGCACACCGTTAGCCCAATGATAATGACACCCACCCTCCCGCATGGCCAACAGCCAAAAGCCAAAAAAGAAAAACCAAACACAGGAACTTTGTCACAGCTGCTGTGAAGTGAGATCCGTTTAACCAGCATTTACAATGTTTGTTTGTATATTTTGTACTTTCACTCCCACACATGACGATTTATGCTGACTGCACTGGATTGGCCAAAAATAACACACAATATGTGCAGATGTGAACCGAAGCGGCGAAATCGACGTAAAGGACTTCGAGCTGGCCATCGAGGTAAGTGGAGCGTGGCTGAAACTATGCCAACAGCAGCATGAAACAAATGCAGAATAAAAAATGTTGAATAGAATGCTGGCAAATGCCACCCAATATAAATATGAAGCATTCTTCCGAAATTCGGGTAACTCAATTGTGTGTGCTTTGTTTTTGTTTTCGGCAGAGTGTTTGCAAGTTGCGCGGCTGGGAGAAGGGAACGGCCAAAAACAAGGAGACGTACGACGTCATGATGGAAATTTGGACTGGTCTGCGATCGAAGGCCGACAAGGATAACGACGGACAGGTGAGTGGCAACAAAAAACTGCATGTCAAGTGATTTGGTTTCCGATAGTCAATGGCACTCGAGTCCATCCATTGTTGCCGGGAGCAGTTGACACTCATAAATTTCCCACTTTTTTATGGCAACAAATTCCCTGCCAACGAGCGGAAATTGAATTGTGCATTATTTGAGTAATGGAATCCCAATTCCGGCCAGGCGACTCTTCCGTTAGTTTGCCAAGCCAAAGACAAACTTTTCGCAAGTTTTCCGGAATGCGCTGGCATAATCAGGCAGCGGGAGCACAAAATTAAATTATAATCCAGTGCCGACAACAATGTTCTACAATGGCGACTAAAAATTGAAATGTCGAGCCAGCAGCAGCAGCAGCAGCACCGCAGGTTAATTCAATTGCCGTGGCTTACATTGTGTCTGTCTGTGCGCTCCATGTCGATGGGGTAGCAGCCACACTTCAAAATGCGACAAAGCCACCAAAGTTTTGGCCTTTGGCCAAAAACTTGACAGAGCTTGGCTCAACTGATTTGCAGTCCTTTTGTGAGCCTTTTAGACTGGCCAACTTTAGATTTATTGTTGTAGCTGTTGTGTAGAACGCACACACACACACACACACTCAGCAAACAATACTGTCCCAGCAGAAGCTAGAGAAGCGTTAGTGATGGGACACACAATAAGGATTGAGCTCAAAATTGTACTTCCTTCAAGTACTACAAAGTGGCGGTGGATGCACTTTTTTCCTTTACCGAGCGAATAATAAAATATATATCGGGATTTTATACAAACACCTCTTGTTGATGCCAAAAACCATTGCTAGTTAGGGTTATTATAGGTACTGGGTATACAAATTTAAGAAAGGTGGCGCGGCAAAGTATTTAAACTAACTTAAGCCATGTGCAGGTCAAATTAAAACTCAATCCGTATGGGACTTAATCAATCCCAAAGGGTAATGAAAAGCAATCGCGGATTTTTTAAGCCGGTCACTTAACTTGATCAAACTTTTTCCTAATAAGATTACATCTATCCCGCAATAATCTATTAAAGGTAAAATAAAGCAACAAATTCAAACACTATTTAAGCCCCAAGCACGATCAGCTCGATATGTAATATTGGGCTTGTTCAGCACAATAAACTGCTGTTGGAGGGAACAGTATTACTTTAAAGTAGCATACTATTTCTTCGATATATGCCTCAAATTTGCCATTATGATGCCGCATCACTCGATTTCAGTAGGAAGATAATTGCAAATTTATACTTGATCATGAAGTAAGTTGATCTGCTGAACACACACATTGTTTGATCTGAGATTAGGGTTGTCGAATATTTTGAAAATATTGTATCGATGATATTTTCTGATTTTAAAAAATATCAAATGATCTGTTATATATATCACTTTGAAAACATCGATATATCGATATAATTGATATTTTAATTTTTTCACAAAAATCTGAGATATAGTCCATATTGAGCAAACATAAGAATATTTTTTATGAGATCCGAGTCTTGTTTGTATTATACCAAAGACACTACATATATAGATACCGCATCTCATATAAACTTTTTATACCCGTTACTCGTAGAGTAAAAAGGGTATACTAAAGTCGTGCAAATGTATGTTAAATGCAGAAGGAATCATTTCCGACCATATAAAGTATATATATTCTCGATCAGCATCAACAGCCGAGTCGATATAGCCATGTCCGTCTGTCCGTCCGTACGTCTGTATGTATGAACACCTAGATCTCAGTGATGGTAAAAGATAGAGGTTTGACATGTATGGGACAAATGCTTCTTTTATCTGCACGCAGATCAAGTTTATTTCAAATTTTGGGCACGCCCCCTCCCGCCCCCGCAATTTGGAAAAAACGTTATATCTCCCACAGTTCTGAAGATAGACGGTTTGTGCCTTCTACAGATAGTTAGTAATTAGCAAAATAAATGAAATGATAAAGATTGGATGAACGGTTCTCAAGTTATGAGCAAAAAAGTGAACCAAGCACCCACAACCCTCCCACCCTAAAAAAATGTTGCATACTTTTTGGATGGTCACCCGTGGGAACACAGGAACACTGTTAAGCATGTTTTCTTATGAGTAACGGGTATATCGAAGTCGGTTAGAGCCGACTTTAACTAACGCTCTCGTTTTTTTTTTTTGAATCCAATATCACATACTTAGACAATACGTTTTTGGCGTCACATGTGACATATATAATATCTAATTTAGAAAACGTATAGCTAAATTTCAATATATGTATCCTCGTAAAGGCGGAGAGAACCAAAAATTGGGATCCAACGTCAGTTATTTTGTTTCACATGCGTCATCTATAATATCTATAAATCTTTGATTATACATATTAAATAGTTACTTTTAATTCCAAAATTTGGATTTAAAAGACTTAAAAAACAGGCGTTGCATTATATGTAAATCCGTCAGACGGCTAAGGGAGTCGCAAGTGACGCATTTTATAGCAGAAGCAAGTCGCTCCGAAGGCACTGAGCCACCAGGGGTAATAAGATACATACCTTAGGGCTAGTCTAGATAGTCCTGGCATGGCCGCCTTATGCGAATTCCAGAAGATTAAGGGATTACTTTCCCATGATGTTTGAGGTCACCTAAAGTATAAATTCAGCCCTGTATTTTGCGACTCTTGCATTGAAAGGTCTTTTTAAAAATCGCAATCGAAAATGGGCTTCCATAAAGTCAACAAACGGGTTTTAATCAGGGCTGCAAACCTCCTAAAAATCGGGATGGGTTCACTCCGGGGTTCGAACCCTTGAATCATTTTGGGTTCGGGTTCAGAAGGTCGCTCTACGTAGGTTCGGGCGAAAAAAATTGTTCTGCTCCGGTTCGTGTTCGGACTTTCCAAAAAGCGGCTTCGAACCGGTTTGCAGCCCTGGTTTTAATTACTTTTCCGCAGAAATTACACTTGACTATGCCTTTTTATGCGGCTGTAATTTGCTTTTATTAAATTTGAATCCGTTTTCTCTTTGCGTCTCTTACATGCATTTGCGTTCGCTACCCAGATCATAAAGTGACCAACGCACAAATATCATAAAATATCCCAAAATATTATCGATATTCGATATTTGGACAAAAAAAAATATTACGATATAAATATATCAGTTTTAAAAAATATGATCGATATTTTGATATATGTTCGCAACCCTATTTGATATAAAGATCCGTTCCTTTCCTGTGTCGTATTTCATACACCAATATAGTGTTGTGAAAACATGGATAGTGAGCTCAATCGATAGTTATGGATAGATAGAGCATTGATGGTATGCACCATCGATAGTTTGAACATCGATAGTATTCCACTACTATCGATAGTACTATCAAATAAAAATGCTTTAAAAATAATTAGAAAGTGTGCAATTTGGCGGCCTCTACATCGATGGCGGGTCACAACAATTGATAGTTGGGCAAATACAAAACTAAAGATATCTAACTAGGGCTGCAAACCTCCAATATAATGGCAGGGGTTCTTTCCGGGGATTGATCCCGCAAAACTTTTTGGGTTCGGGCTCACGGAGCGGGCTTAGAAGGTGGCGAAACCTAGGTTCGGGTTTAAACCGGGGTTCGTCAATAATTTTGTTAATCGCTAATTTAGATAAACTCACAATTTACCCTGATATGTGTACGTTTATGTATCATATGGCTCTATGTAGAAGATGAGAAATCGGCCCTTAAAAATTTTATTCATATTTACATAGAAGTTTAGAGGCTTGAAAATATCATATTCGAGCTTGGATCATCGGACGTTTTAGTAGGCTTCAGGTCATTAAGTCATGGAGTACTACAGATAAAATGCATACTGCCTCTTAATTTTGAGTGGTGATGAGCGATATTCCGCATATAGTTCTTATGGTCAATATAGGAAATCACAGTGCTTAGAGTGAGACGAGCATATTCCCAAATGCATTCGGAGTGCGAAAGAGTGTAGCGAACAGTTGACATAAAAGCGATTAGTCTGTAAGTTCATTACATTTGTACACCACAGCTGTACAGCTGTTTCAAGAACCTCCCGGTTCTATCTTAGGCAGGCTTTGCCTATCCCAGCTAACACAGTTGCTATAAGTTAAGTGTTCCAGCAATCTTTCAATATTACTGATATGAGTAGGAAACGTGTGCTAGTCTGATACCATGCTTAAATAAAAATTAAAAAAAAATTAATTTAATACCCCTTACTCGTGAAGTAAAAAAGGGTAAACTAAAGTCGTGCAAATGTATGAAACAGGCAGAGGACAGAATCTCCGACCCAAGACAGTAAATAAATATCTTGATCAGCTTCAATAGCCGCAATTTCTGGCGTCCTAAAATCGACATTCAGTCGGGACTTACAATTTGATTAGCTAAAGACTTTAATGTACAATCTAGGCGACCAATTGACCCGCCCCAAACGTGAAGTAAACTTTTCACCGAAGTCGCCTCTCAATGGGGCCCTTGATATCCGTTTTGTGTAGCATGTGGCACCGTCTTGTTGAAGCCAAGACCAGCTCTTTCATTTAGGGCAAAAAAGTTTGTAATCATCGCACGTTAGCCCACTCCATACACCATAACGTTCCTGACTTCGTCATCTTCCAACTGAACATGTTTGACAGTAACATGTGGCAGCAAAACAGCCTCTGTGCACTCAATTAAGGATATATTGCCTTATCCACTTCCAAGCCACTAGAGCAGGGCATTGTACTGTCACGCTGTCATCTCTAGGTTGGGTCAAGGATATGGTACATGGTGTGGTGCGCCTCTTAAGGGCATTTCAATTTGGTCAGTGCCAGACACTTACAAGCAATAAACATAAAAAATATGCAGTTCGGTTGTTAGTTAGTGGGTGGCGGGTCGAACTGCCAATTGGCGGACAAACCCGCACGTTGTCTAGTTTTTTATTTATGACCATATTAAAACATGGCAAAGCGTAACGGCTGCTTCGGTCAGAGCATCTTTGACCGCAATTAAGGGGCACGGGCGGGAGAGGAGCCAACTTGGTCAAGGCGTCGTCGATGTCGATTGTTGTGTGGTAATTGCCGTTGTTTGGTTTTGGCAACCAGAAAATGCTAATAACACATCGCTGGCTGCCCTGCAGGGGGCATAAATTACCCCCGCTCCCGTGCCATAACACGTTTAATGGCCCGCTCCGCCCGTGGCGCTTGCCTCCTAATGGGCTTTTCAGCAGGGGGCGGGACTAGGCATAAATCTGACTCTTTTAAGCCCAAACCCCAAACTCATTTTTCTTCCAGGTCAGCCTGGACGAGTGGTGCAACATGTGGGACGCCTACGCCAAGGACCCGAGCAGCGCGATGGACTGGCAGACCACCTACATGAACTTCATGTTCGATCTGGAGGACGCTTCGAGCGATGGCAGCATTGATGTGAAAGAGTTTACGCTGGTCTGCTCCAACTACGGCGTGCAGAGTGCCGAGTGCGAGGAGGCCTTCAGCAAAATGGCCAAGGGGGAGACCGATGTCACCCGGCAGCAGTTCGAGGACTTGTGGAAGGAATACTTCGCTGCCGAGGATGCCAACGCGCCCGGCAACTTCATTTTTGGCAAAACCTCGTTCTAAACCGGGAATCGCGACCGCTCCCAGGTCCTGGCTCAACTGATCAATTAGTGAAATTTAAATATGAAATTAAAACCCAAAAATATCTACAATTTAAATGATAACTTAAATTTACAACTCCTAAATGTGAACCTTCCCGTTTGTTAGTTGTCTCCTCTATCTCAAGTATCCCAATTATCCTTAAAGCGTTCTAATGTAGTAGAGTGAAATGTCTATTTATATTTTATATACGCCAAAGAAAACAATGTATTCCATTGGAAAACGACATCAATTAGGAGAGCATCTCCCAGTGGTGCGTAAATGAAATCCAATTTAATTGTCAACTTGTTCGTTTCTGTGTGTGTAGTCGTCGTTTATCGTCGCATCTCTCGGCGAATAAATTTCAATGTATGTAAATGTAAAGTGTTCCAGCAGATTACAATAATAAATGCAAAATATCTACAACCACTAACCGTTCGTGCGTACTTGTTGCTGCCGGACCGGAGCCGGGGGAGGGGGATGGAGCGGATGCAAAACACAAACAGTTCATCGAGCCGGATAAGATCTGCATTTGGCTCTGGCAATTTATGAAAATTATAATTTTGCTTTTGGCTAGAAATAACCTTCGCTTTGGGTCAGCTTTAGTGCAGCTTTTGTGCATGGCTTGAATGGGTTGGGTTTGGCTTTGGGTTGGCTGTGCAATTTACGAGGACATGACTTAAATTGTCTGCCACATTGTTGTAGTGTGTGGATTATGTACCATATCTTTTAAATTATGAAACATAAAGCGGACGCCATTTAAACTAAAGTGAAAGCATAAGTTGGAATCGTTTTTGTTGATTTATACATTTTGGGGTTCCACTTGAATTGAACAAGCTAAACCAAAGGAACCAGTTTCATTTTTGTGCTTCTTTTGCTCTGTTCAAGGCGATTGTGCAGCAAAAAAGCTTTATAGAAGAGACAAAAAAATGATCCCCGTAGAATGGATATTCGAAGATCCATTTTTTAATATACTTTTCACATTTTTCAGATCCTTTGGATGAAGAACAAAAAAAACATATCCTTTTAAGCGAAAATAAATCGAGTTCGAAAATATCCAACGGATAGTTAACTACCCAGTCCAAATGGATACCGAAAATATTCTAAGGATTATCAAAACTATCCTTTTTTTCTCAGTGTACGAAGTAACAAATAAGGCAATAGAAAGCAAAGCATCCGGTTACCCGTTCGGCACAGCACTCTAAAACGCTTTTTTAATTTTAGTGAACCATCCAGAAGTTTACTAAGGGGTAACCATCTGTGTGGCGTATCAGCACAGCCGCCTGGCGGTTTTTGGACAGCCATTGGCCAGGTCGTTCTCCATCAACCACAACAATACCAGAGACTTTACCTGAAATATCAACCAACCGCCAAGCTATTTCGGAACAGCCATCGGCCAGAACATTCTCGGATAACCGGTAAACATCGGACTGACCGATCCGCTCAGCAATATCAGAGCTTATACTTCAAGTGTCAGCCATGGGATTTGGGTAAACCATTGGAATAGTCCGATTTGCGTTAATCATCTGGCAGTCTGTTAAGAATAACCATTGACCAGCACGATGCCGGTTGTGTAAAAGTTTGTAAAATTGAGTAATAGCTGCAGTTGCAAATGCCGCTGTAGAACTTATATACGAAGTCGTATCGTCAGAGGAATTATTTAAAAAATGTCTCGGTTAGGAAACGCAGAACCACAACGAGTCCTTCAACATCTTGTTATGGACTTTGCTCCCAAGGATGTACATTTAACTTTGCGTGTTTTTGAAATTGCAAACTTTTGCTAGGAAATGCCATCTTCAAAAAAGGATTCCAGCCAATTTAAATATACTAAGTTAGCACTTAGTACACTCAAAAAAAAATATTTTCTACATTAAATTTCTAGAAATCCCATAAAATTTTTTTTTCTAAATTGTAGAACAATTTCTTGTTTATAAACATTTTTTTCTTAAATTAAGAAAGCATAACCCTTAGATGAGATTTTCTAGAAAATAATTTCTTAAATTTAGAAAGTAATTTTTTTTTTTCTTAAATTTAGGGTAATTTTTCTAGATATTTTCCTAAAATCTTTCTTTAATTTAGGGCAGATTTGCCCTTGAATTAAGAAAAGAAATGCAAAGCAAAATGGAGCGACCGCCATTAAAGTTAGTAAAACGCCCTTATTTTGAGGAAATCAAGTTTCTTAAATTTAGAAAAATTTGTTTAGAAATTCACCATAAAATTTAGAAAGATTAATCTAGAAATTCGCCCTAAAATTTAAAAAATATAAAAAAGAGAGTCGTGAGAACAGGAGAGGAGACGCTGCTGTGTCGCAGTTTCTAGTTACTTCTTTTCTTTGACACATACGCAAACGCCACACGCGTGCTCTCAACTGCGTACACTATTAACTGTGGTTAAGTCGCTACGTTTTACTTAAGGCAAGTAGTCGAGTGGGCTGAGGCGTCGTCCGAGTGTTCAGTATTGGAGAGAGGTCCCGTGTTCAAATCCCAGTAAAGTAAGTAAAAAAAATGTTAATGCGCTTATTTTTAAATTAATTATATATCTATCTACAGCTTAGAAAAAAGTGGTTCGGTGTGAGGAGGTGGTGCTGGCGATGGGGGGTGGAGGAGGATGGAACAAACCCTAAAAACCAAACGGTTAGGGCGGGGTGGATCCAAAAACACAACCACACACGGGTTGGTCTGTGGTCGGTTCTACCCAACCTCCCCCTAAAATTTATTTTTAAGTGCTTACTGTCAACTGCTTCCTCCTTATGCCAGCGCTGCCATAACCGCTTGGGAATTTTAAATCGACCTAACACCAAAAATTGTCTAAGTTTTTTTAGAAAAATTGCCCTGAAATCTAGAAAAGCATTTTCTTAAAAATAAGGCGAATCGCCTTTGACCCCTTTTTTAGGGCGATTTTCTAAATTTTAGGGCGATTTGGCCTGTTTTTTTCTTTGAGTGTATTACTGGTGTAAACTTAGACTCCCAAGCTTACTTATATGCTAAACAGCGCAATGGCGAACTTGGTCTGCGTGCAGATAAAAGAAGCATTTGTCCCATACATGTCAAACCTCTTTCTTTTATCATCTCTGAGATCTAGGTGTTCATACATACAGACGTACGGACGGACAGACGGACATGGCTATATCGACTCGGCTGTTGATGCTGATCAAGAATATATATACTTTATGTGGTCGTAAATGATTCCTTCTGCCTGTTAAATACATTTGCACGACCTTAGCATACCCTTTTTACTCTACCAGTAACGGGTATAAAAATAGAGGGAAGCTTACTTCGGCTCGACCGAAGTTTATATACCCTTGGAGCTTGAGATATAAAAAGATATTTTTCAGACCTATCTTTTGTATTGGAACTAACTAGTTGTCCGATTTTGATAGCATTAAAAACAAAAAACCCAATGAAAATAGTTTTCTTTTTTTGGAGTTAATCTAATAAAATTTTACAAAAGTCATATCGACTGCAGGACAACTGAGATATGACGCTCTTGCCAGTAAAGTGGATAGCTTTTTGCAATGGGGTAATGAAGTCAAAACTTATAAATTTTTTTTTATGTTTATTTAAAATTTTTTATTAAAATTTTAGTTATTCCTATCATTTTTATTTAATTATTTCTTTTACAAAATTAAGTCAAAGTTCAATTTTTTCTCTCAATGGGGGGATCACATTAAAAGTATAAAAGATATAAATATGCGCCGATTACGTTTAATTGTCCCTTCATTACAATCGGATGGAAAAATTTTGATTCGGCACTTCAAACTTGGCGGCCTTTTCATATTGTTATCGGCGATATACTTTTGCTCTGCCTATCAGTGTGACCTTAGTTTAACCCACAGTTGTGCAACTGTTGTCGACAACAGCGAACGCGGCGCCAGTGAGCTCGTACATATGGTTTATTCGCCAACCCTTGCCAGCACATTTATTTACATATTCCGACCTTTGCCGGCTTCTCACTTATTTTTTTAAACAATCAACAATTATGTCAAACATTGTTCAATATATAGTGGTTAGAAGTGACCTACGGTCCGCCCTCAACTGGCCTTTGGGCGCTGTTATTGCGCAATGCTGCCATGCCACTGCCGCTGTGATGCACCTCCATGGACAAGATGAGGACACGATAGAGTATTTAAAAGATCTAGACAATATGCATAAGGTGGTACTAGAGGTAAGGACTTTGACAAGTACACATACGAACATCTAGCTGTAATGTTTATTTCTCAACAGGCTAAAGATGAGGCGGCTCTGGTGAAACTAAGCGAAAAGTTAAAAGAGCACGAGATCAAGCACAAACTCTGGATTGAACAGCCTGAGAATATACCCACCTGTATAGCAGTGAAACCATATGTGAAAGAGACAGTACACAAATATGTAAAGCACTTAAAACTGCTAAAGGAATGATTGGATCATTGGTATAGATATAAGAAATACTTATAAGCACAACAGCAGCCTAACAGAAGATCTACCCATCCATTTCTACTTTTAAAAAATTTCAAGCATTTGGCTTTACGACTTCTTGTATTGGTAATTTTTTTAAGGATTTGTCAAAATCGTGGAAAATATAAACAAATTGGCAATGCACTGCAATCGACTGATTTAATATCCGGAGCTGACAGTTTTTAAATTTTTTGGAGTGCAATGATTCATTCAATACTCATTTCAAAAAGGCCTTGCCAATCCCTTTTTTAAATGATTTATGCTTAAGTAGATATTTTTAAAGTAGATAATTTAATGTATTAGAGGTAGTTTAGTATTTGCAGGGAAGGCATCCAAAATTCTCTCCTTACAAATACTGCTTTCTTTAACTAACGTTAAAAGATAAAATGATTCCTAACTAAATCCCCTTTTCCAACCTAACCGCTTTCGAATTTGTTTCTGTTCTTTTTAAGTCTACGTTCAACCAATCGTAGCTAAAATAATTTTGATCGGTTTTTGAATATACATTAGTGATGGGTTCATCTTTCGTTGAAGTGAATTGGCAACCACCGGAAGAATCTTCCGAAATTTGTTCATTTCCGATTCGCAGCATTTCGTTAGAGACAATCTCCACCAACCCTTCAATATACTGGAAAAGTCTTAATTTGTTGCCTTGTGTAATTAGGGTATTCACCAATTATCGTAAAATGGTAATCAAAAAGATTTCGACACAACAACAAAATGCGCAGGAAAAGAATTACCAAATTTGTACTGCCCTGGGGTATGTTTAAAATATCGAATAATAAAGTGTATAAGATGAAGTGTCCCAGCGACGCAAATGCCCATTACAAGTTCGATGTTCTCTTAAACACTTTGAAGGCTGGCAGCCTTCAAGTGTCGGTTACTACTCTGTATACATTTACGTAAGCTTGGCCGTTTTCGTTGGCATACTGTATACAAAGCAGAATACTATGTAATCGGAAAAGTGGGCGTATAACAGAAAACACTTTGGCTTTAGATTACAACTCAATATACCATTTGAGAAAATGTTGGCGACGAAGTATGCGTTCAGTTCACAAAACGATACACCATTTTGAAACTTGTGTGTGGACTTGTGGACTAGCTGTGCGCGCGTCCACACACTAGGTTTATCGGATTGTAATGGGGATCTAAATTAAAAAAAAAAATATTGTATGAGAATAGGAAGGAATTGAACTCTGGACCCATAACACAGAAACACATGGACAACGGTACGTTAGCTCACTTGACTATTAAGCATATGGGAAAACTGGCGACAAAATCATAATTAAGAGTGTAAGCAGTTGGCCCTTTGGCGACCGAGGTGCCTTTTTCAAAAGTCGATTGACACAAACATAACACAACTGTTATATATACACGAGCAACAACTCGACCCGAAGTTAAACTTCTCTACACACAACTGTGTATTCGAAACGTAGCGAGAAATTCCCATTACGTGGGCACCTACTACGATGCATATTGTGCACCAGCCTCATTCACCTCTGCGTCGCTGGGGTTCTGAGATAATTTAAAGTATTGACAAAAAATCACTTGGAATCGAGCCACTTCGAGATTTTTGTCTTCAGAATATGCGGTCAGTGATGGTGGTGATGACACGTATACGAACCGAGCGCAAGCCGAAACTAAGACCAAAATAGCAGAAAGCAGTCAATCGCTCGCCAGACTTCGAAACGATTTTCGCACACCAATATTTTGTGGTTTCGCTCTGTTTGGCCAACGCTGGTTTAATTGCATCCATAATAAAACAATGATAGGTATGGCGCGCTCTCATTGTATTCTCCTTTCAGGAGAAGTGTGATGCTGTCATATGATTGAAAAGGTTGTGTGTGTAGAGCGCACGAATTTTGTACACCCGGTACTCGTAGAGAAAAAAGGGTATACTAAAGTCGTGCAAATTTATGTAACAGACAGAAGGAATCATTTCCGCCCATATAAAGTATATATATTCTTGATCAGCATCAACAGCCGAGTCGATATAGACATGTCCGTCTGACCGTCTGTCTGTTTGAACACCTAGATCTCAGTGATGGTACACAGAAAAAAATAATGATATGATATGGTGGTCAATGTTATATTTTTTCATATCATGAAAAAGCCGATATGACAAACTTGAAATTGACATGTTCGAAAATATCAGATTGAACTTTTAGACAATATCAAAATGATATTTTTAATATCAAATTGAAATTTAATTATTTCATTATTACAGAACGAAAAAATATCAATTACAAATGGCAGTTCGTACATCCAACATTCATTTTTAACAGAAGAAGAACGAATTTATAATTCCCTGACTCCGCCTTGACTGGAGATCGAACTCGGGACCACTTGCACGTCAAAAATTGTCATGGCGTTTTACCGCACTGCTTATATATTTCTACTTATATATTTCTTTTCGTTGCTTGAAGTTTTGATTTGCAAGACTATCTGTCTCTTTCCTTCTCGCATTTTCTATACATCCATTTTCCATTGTAAGAGTTTCGAAAATTAAAAAATATCTTTCTAATCTTTTCTAATATCATTTGATAAGTTGATATTATTTACTGTTAAAATGAAACGATATAGTTTAGAAATGAAATGAGTATAATGATATTTCACAAAATATCAAATTGACCAGCCCATATCAATATGATATTGATCTTATTTTTTTTCTGTGTAAGAGATAGAGGTCTGACATGTATGGGACAAATGCTTCTTTAATCTGCACGCAGATCAAGTTTGTTTCAAATTTTGGCCACGCTTTCTCCCGCCCCCGCAATTTGGAAAAAACGTTATATCTACTACAGTTTTAAAGATAGACGACTTGTACCTTCAAGAGATAGTTAGTAATTAGCAAAATGAATCGATTTGCCGAAGAAATGATAAAGATCGGATGAACGGTTCTCAAGTTATGAGCAAAAAAGTGAACCAAGCCCCACCGCCCTTACAAAAAAATGTTGCATACTTTTTGGATGGTCACTCAAGGAACGCAGGAACACTGTTAAACATGTTTTTTCATGAGTAACGGGTATATCGAAGTCGGTTAGAGCAGACTTTAACTTACGCTCTCGTTTTGTTTTGCCCACGGGATATCTATTTTATTATTCGTTTTTTGAAATTGTTGAGCCAATACTGTTGAATTAGTTGATATATAGCATTGCCGGACATTCATAGCTATTAGGAGTCGAAGTCAGAAGTGTTTTAGCGCAAACGCATGCTGAATACGAGTCGGTACGTCTCTGGATTACTTGTCGTCAGTGTAGTGATGCATCACCTGTCGTTAGCGACCCGACGATCGGGTAGTGTGCTCCCATCGCTACACTAATGACTGGTAATGCAGAATCCGTACCGACCCGTACGTTTTACGGACATTCCCATAGAAAATTCGTTAGGCAAATAATATGGCTGGTGGTTAGGCTGGTGGCTTGTAGTGACGAGCGTTAGCGGATTCGTAAGATACAGTACTGGTACGCCGTACTACAGGGTAGCTCCTAACACTCCGTATGTTACAACAACAGCACATCATTTTGTCAGTTCACCGATTTGGGCACACACAACTTGGTGCCTCGCCGAAATCACGCAATTGCAAGTGGATTCTTCATCTCTTTATCGACGATATCTAAAGAATTTGTGCAACATTTATATTCATGCTTCTTCACGCACGTATTAAGCTTCACCTTTACGCATCTAGTTTGGCTTCGTTCGAGTCGAAGCTAGCTTTTCTCTATTTTTCAAAAATATACAAATTTTTCTGCTTTAAAATGTTATCCCAATCTCTCCACCCAATTAAACAATTTGTGAGTTTTTGTTAATTTATTTTTTAAGTTTTTGTTTTTAAATATTGGCTTTTGTTTTTGTTTTCGTTTTTGTTGTAAAAAATAGTTGGGTTCTGGCTGCTTATGGTAGAAGAAAATGCTGTAGAAATAGGCGGTAGATACAATATAATTTGTGTATAGGTAAATTACAACTATAATTAAATGTTTTTCATTTTGTGCGCCGTCATGGAACTGGTAACGCCGTAAACTGATTGCAACTAGAGCAATTTTGGCACAGGTGTGAGTGTACGAGGAGTGTATGCAGATGTATGCAGATGGATGATACAGTACATGTGTGGTTGAGTGTTTGATATTTTAGATTTAACAATAACAAATTACTAAAATTATAACCAAAGCGCTTGGATACGTCCGAAGGAAACTGCTTGCTCGCCGGGCGTGGTTTGTGATTAGTTTTTTGCATTCGTCGTGTGCTGCAACGCGTTCAGCTCGTCCTTGAGCCAAGCCTGCCAGTTCTCCTGCGAGGCGAGAAACATGAGTATTTACCAGGAACAGAGAGTACACCAATATTGTATTAGGAAGGAGCTCTACAAAGGAACCAACACCAGGCTAAGCCAGTGAGTAACTACGAGTGTATGTGTGTGAGTGTGTGTGAGTGAGTGTGTGTGTGATGCTAATGGCATTTGCTTTAGTAAACCGTTAGAAGCAGCTGCCACTTGGCGTTTGTTAGCGCTAATTGCGAATGTCAACAGAGCAAAGCAGAGCCAAACAGCTTGCAACCGGAAATCGGAAATGCTTAACAAGTCGCCTCTGCGCCCGTGTGTGTATGGGAGTATGGGTGTGTGAGTGTGTGTGTGTGTAAGTGGGTATGGCTGTGTGTCTTAGAGGGTCTGTTTGCTTGGCTGGGAGTTTGCATTTGTGTTTGCCATTTGCTGTGGCGTTTCCTTTTCACTCATTGTTATGCAAATTATCCTGATATTCATCATATTCGTTTTCATTATCCTCCGTCTGCTCATCCTCCTCTTCCTCCTCCTGTTCGTAATCGCTGGCATTGCTTTCCGGCTGTGTTACATCAGGCAAATAATCCTTATGCATGGGTGTCGAGATGATTGGCTCCTGCTCCCGCATGTGTGCAAGTGTTGGCGTGTGTATTAGTGTGCAAAAGCAAAAGTTAGTTAGTCAAGTTAGATTACAACAACAACACCAAGGACCACAACATACACACAATCATGTGTGTATGTATGTACACAGGACATGCAAGCTTAAACGATTTTTTTAAGAGAGAGTGAAAATCGTATTTTCAGTTCAACGCATGCTAACCTTTGGCGGCCGCCAGCCGCAACCGGGCAAGGGCAGCCCATCGGCACCCAAAGGACACGGGGCGTCCAGTCCGGGCACGCCCTGCTCACCCTTATCGCCGCGATCTCCTTTGCGTCCCCGCTTCCCAGGCGGCCCAGCATCCCCGCGTGAGCCTTGCTCGCCGCGCGGACCCTCCTGCCCGGGAATGCCGTCGGTTCCCTTTTTGTATGCAAGTGTGTGGGAGTGAGAGGGTGTGTGTGGTTGAAGTGGGGATTGGGAGAGTGTTTTGTGTGATTTTGGGATAGATTGAATACGCCAGACAGGAGAGAGAGTTTTGCATGCAAACAAAAAAGGAAGACACAAATTATTGAAATTAGCAACCACATAAAGTAGCTTTACGTATGTTCTACTGGGAAGAGAGACGAGTAAGAGCCGCATAGTCAGCCGCAGCAAGGTGTTGTTGGCTTACCGGCAATCCAGGATCTCCTCGCTCGCCCTTGTGACCCGTTTCGCCCTGGGCACCCTACAAGAGATTTCAGTTAAAAATTAATAATGTCCAAGCGAAAGATTGAAGCATGTCAAAGCTTTGGTTAATGTACCTTCATGCCATCCAAACCGGGCGGACCCTGCAGGGAACGAGAAAATGAAGAAGCGTGTGATTAGGGAAGGGGAAAGCAACAGAAAACTAAAAAACTGTTGCCTAACCACAAGGGGCAGCAACAGACACGCAGTGGGTTAAAGGGTGGTTCTGGTTATGCCAAAAAAAATAATTAAACATGGAAATTTTAATTTAAAACTTTAAAAAAATGCAAGGGCTTTCTTTTAAATTTATTTCTCAAGAATTCGAGTATGCTGACTAAAAGCGAAGAGGAGAATTTCATTATATTTGGAGTTAATTTGAATTAATAATTATAATTTCATTTAAACATCAAATCAACTCTAAGCACTGTAAAAATGTAAATGTTGGCTTTACAGCTCCTAAAACGGGGCCAAGCCAAGCTTCTCACGATCTCTTGGCGTGTGTGCCTTAAATTTTTCGCACAAGAGAAAGGGACCTACAGTTTAACGCCGGATCCGAACGGCAAAGTTTGAGAATTTGCTTTTTCATGGCTAGTTACTTCACAGCTGGCGCCAATAGCTGGTGAAGGTGACCGTATGTGTAAAAGCTATTTTTCTAAAGAAAGAAAAAAACTTTTTTTATTAGATGTTCAGAGGCGGAATCGAACCCACTCTAAGCACTGTACAAGTCGAAAAAGACAAGGCCAAACTCCCCCTATTTCGTGCCCTAGGAATCTAATGATGCTGTTTACTTTGTTAAGTAATCATGATGGTTTCAAATATACATTTTTTTAAAAGCCGTTTTTAAGGAAATAAAACACTCATTTGACCTTTATCTTAGACATATCTTGGATTATTCACTTCGATTTCAAATCGGTGGAGATTTCAATAAAACCTCTTCATTTCCAGAACATTATAACGAAATTCCTTATAGCGTATATTTCTTTATGATCTCCCTATAACGAATTTTAATAAACTAATATCCTGTTTTTAAGGTCCCACAGGCAAATAGTTTGCGCAAATTTTTAAAAATATTTTACCATTTTGTTTGCCTTAAGTGGGAACACCAAATAGTTTGCGCGCAAACTTGCGTTTATAAACATTAGACTGATCCAGATTTAACAAATTCTGGAAATTGAAAAATGTCCCGACGGATTCTGAAAGTTTGACACAAAAATATACTGTCAAAATATAGACTCGTGTGCAAAGTTTCAGCTTTTTACCGTTTGAGCCGTGACCAACAGAACTAAGTTAAATTTTCGAACTTCCGAGTCCTCTTGCCATGGGTTTTTCTACAACGAAAGTTCCGAAAAAATATGTAAATTATATTTTTGTGTCAAACTTTCAGAATCCGTCGGGACATTCTTCAGTTTCCAGATTTTTTTAAGTCTGGACCAGTCTAATAAACATGGTCACAGAAGCGAACATAATCAAAATAGAAATTATGTAGGCGCAAAATGCGACCGAAACGCTTAGGAGGATAATTTGGAATAAAACGAAGTTTTATTGTTGATGAGAAATGAAAGCCAATACAACTCACAAAATAAATGGCAAACAATGGGGAACTGCTTTCTACACTCAATCAACATTTTCGAAATAAAAAGCTGATCTGTAAGAAGACGATATAGCGTAGACGGCTTGGATCCGCATCGGATCCGCTTTCAAAATCAGACGATATGCGTAAGCAAAATCCTGTTGGTACTGTTGCTTCAAAATAACCTTGGGCTCCGATTTATTCAATTAAAAATTTCGGAAGAGTCGGTACAGACCGACTTATTTAAGATTGTAGTCTCAGAAGAAATCAATGGAATCCCTACATTTTAGTCCGTTTCATCTACACGTTTCATTTGCCGCATTTAATCAAAAGAAAATTGATTAAATCTCGAGGTTCTTTGTTAATTACCCAATCTTTATAAATTTCTCCATTTTCTTAATCATTTCATATCCACACATATCCACTTCTTAATTATAATCTAAACCAGAGATGGGCTTGCACACATATCGTCACATTTTTCACATGCATACAAGCACAAGCAAATATAAGAAGCTGTTAATGGTCATAACGTATGTGTGATTTTGTGCAGTCGGCCGCGGCAGAGCCCCAATGCACACGCTGCTCGCCCATCTCTGATCTAAACTCACATGAGAATTTTTCAAAGTTTTCGAATTTTTGCCCGCAATTTGCACAATTCGACAATTATTTTGCGTCTTATCATAGTAATATTAAGTTCCATGAAAATTGTGCAAATTTCGCCATTTTTTTTACCATTGGATTTACACCATCTATTAAACAACACCTGTATGGACATCTAAATATTAAGCAGTTTAATAAATAGTTCTATAATAGCCTATGTTTAACTACAACTACATCTGTGTGCCCAGATTCATTCTATTCTTTTCAGCAATTTATGCGTGCAAGCGCTTTAATAAATGGTTCTATAATCGGGGGTGCAACAGAAACCTCTTCGAGCCAAATTCCAACCGAATTCCAATTCTTAGGTGCCACAGAAATATCATTTGGTTGTTAGGAGATTTGTCAAAATGTTTTTTCAGGGGCTTCACATAGTCAATGGCAGCGCCATCTACTTGACAGTCAGCGGATTAAGGGCTGCAATTTATACCTCATGTTTGGCCAAGGCCACTCAGACGATACTTATATTTTTGTACAGTTCCATGTCACGATTACTTCTTATTAACTTCAACTGTTGTTAAAAATCGGAACTTAAGCTTAACCTAATAACACACCATCAGAACTGGGACTTACAGTTTATTAAATTGCATACTCGAACTCAGCTCAGATACCAGATGCTAGTTTTAAAATTTAAAGCAAAAATTTCCATGTTTTCAAGCTAATAAACCACCCTCTACAAACAAAATGTTAGTTAAACAAAGCTTCCATATTTTTTTAGTAAAAAACCATCACTTTATTGAAAATGCATAATTAATACGAAAATGATGTTAGTTTCATTTTGCCATTTTACAATTTGTCGCTTGTTTGCTTTACCCCATTTCGAAATACATACATATGCATATACAATTCTTTTTTTTTCACATGCTTGGGACAAATTTGTTATTCTCTTCATTTATTTCGAGTGTGCACAGCAGCGCTGAAAAATATTCCATTTCCTTTTTGAGGACGATGATGGCAAAATGCTCTCGCACATACACATAAATGTTTAGACATAAATATATGTATTTTTAAATATATTTATACGCTTGTATATATGTTTGTTTAGGTCGTTAATTAACAAATGTACACTTACGTTTACGGTTAGCGTAGGTAATTTCAAATGGGGACGAAAAACACAATTCATTATTCTAGCCTAGCAAATCCAAATGGTTACGTGAGGACAAAGTGTTTAGGTGTAGAGCATATCAAGGAGTACGAGAGAAATGGAGAGTAAGAGTTAGGCAATCATTAAGAAGGAAAAGCTATTTAGTTTATGTACACATTGCAGAGGATTAAATGAGAATTGACAGGCGAATTGTATTTGTTCGGGCTTACGTCTAATTGAAAACAAATTGACATATTCTCTTTTTTATCAAATTTAAAATGCATTTTGCTGGGCTGTCAGGCGGAACAGAATTTATTATCAGCATTTCCATAATATTCATTTGCATTTATTCATTTGTTTGGCTTTTGCCTTAATTGCTGAGCAGGGAAATGGAAAATGCCCAATGTAATTTTATGTATTTGTCTCTCGTTTGTATTTTGTTGTTTGAGATGTTTAATTGAAACCCACAGGATACACATACTTAGCTACAAGATAATGTATGCGCTTTATTGTTGATATATCGGCAAATGTATTGTTCGGCTTTCTCAACTTTAGTCTAACTAGATGTAACATTGAAAAATATGCACAATTGGAAGATAGCTCGTTTGTTGTTACGCGTAAGTGGAGTTGTATACATATACATTTATATATATTTAGACACTGAGATAGAATCGAGACAGATAATTATCTTACAAATTGTATTTTAAGCACATCAATTGTAAGTTTAATTAATGTGAGTGTGTGTGTTTATTTGTGTTTTGGTATTCGAATAGTTGGTAAACAAAGCCCATGGACGGCAGCTAAAAAAATGCAGCAAATGCAATTTCATCCTCTTAATTTGCATACTGCACTTGCTAATTATTTTTGGGGGGGAAGGCAATCAGTAAACTATCAATCTATGAATCTATGATTTAAGTGTGATTTTTAAATATATTGAATGCCATTGCAGCTTGTTTCTTATCAAGGGACAGCGTCAAATGAAATGCAATTAAAGTGTTTGCACTGCCCATTTGGTCAGTTTGTGTATTTGCCAGGTCTTGTGGATTTTGTAAGCAGGGGCGGACTGCAACGCTTAAGGTTGGACAAGCTGAACGTGAAGAAAACAGAAAATTTTCTAATTGCTAAGACTAAGCGAGATAAATAACTTCCAAAACAAGTACAAACTATGTTGGAAAATGGCATTGCCCGATTTGTAAGGGAACTCGTCACCGATGCTATTAATATTTTTAGGAAGCAGTTTTAAAGCCCTTAAAGGTGGTCTTGGTACGATGAGGAGTGCCGACGCGCTACTGCAGAGAAAAACGATGTCTACAAGACATTTTTGCAGACGAAAGCGGATGCTGATAAAATTGTTTACCAGAAGAAAAGGAAAGAGGAGAAGCGCCTATTTAGAAGAAAAGAGAATGAGCAGGAAAGGCGCTTGCGCGAGGAAAATTTTACCAAAAGATTAAGCAATTAACAGAAGGTTTCAAGCCCAGAGTCGCACAATGCAAAGACGAACAGGGGAATCTTTAGAGAAGTAACGATGCCTCCAATCGACAATAAAGAGATAGACCCGTCGACCCAACAGGAAGTATGTTTAGCCATACAAATTCTAAAGAACAAAAAGTCGCCAGGCGCTGATGAGCTGCCCGCTGAATTGTTCAAGGCTGGAGGCGAAGAATTGGTAAGGTGCATGCATCAACTTCTGTGCCGTATATGACGAAAGCATGCTCGACGATTGGAATCTAAGTGTTCTCTGTGCAATCTTTAAAAAGGAGACACTCCCCATCGCTTAAAATGTTCTGTCCCGCATTATTTGTGAACTAGACGTTCATTAATACACCTTATCAGTGTGGCTTTAGACCTGGTAAATCCACCACAGACCGGATTTTCACTCTACGACAAATCCTGTAGAAGAGGCATCCAAACACACCATCTTTTTGTTGATGATAAATCAGCCTTCGACACACCGATAAGGTCAAGCTTCTTCAAAGCCGACTTTGCATGATGACGTTGAGAAGTACGCAAAGCTCTGTCAAAATAGGAAAAAACCTTTCCCAAACATTTGATTCCAAAACAGGTTTTAGGCAGGCCGATACCTTATCGTGTGACTTCTTTAATCTACTGATGGAATATATACTGCGCCAGTGCCCACATGCCAACAAAACCGGCGGATTTATTCATAAAGATCTAATGCTACTTGCATATGCCGTTGATACTGACATTATCGGCAAAACCACACGGGCAGTAAGCAAGGCGTTTGCAGAGATTGAGTAGGAGTCCAAACTAATGGGTTTAGCGGTAAATGAGGACAAGACGAAGTACCTAGTATCCGCGGACAGAAAGTCATAGCGACTTGGAAAATCTGTAACAATGGAGGAGTACAACTTTAATGTTGTGGAGGATTTTGTCTACCTCGGAACGATGATAACCAGCAACATCAACATCAGTCTGGAAATCCGACGAAGAATCACTCTTGCGAACCGATGCTACTATGGGCTAAGTAGGGAGTTCAAGAGCAGAGACCTCAAGCGAAGAACAAAAATAGCCCTGACCAAGTCGCTTATCATCCCAGTCCTGCAATATGGCGCAGAAGCATGGACAATGACAGCAGCGGATGAAGCTGCGATTGGCGTGTTTGAACGAAAAATTCTTCGGAGTATTTATGGACCTTTAAAAGTCGGCGATGATTTCCGCATTCGAAAAAGCGACGAACTGTATGAGATCTATGGGGACACCAGTCTGGTCAAGCGCATAACGCAAGAGGTTTTAAAGTACATCAACCCAAATTAAATTAACGATTTTTTTATACTTCTAGTACCAACCGCGATTTTTATCATTCCATCATTTATTTGAGACTTCTAGTTGAGGTTTCACTTCCCATTTTTAAATGCTCGACTGTCATTCTGATATACAATTTCTATATTTGTGGAAGGTGGTTAAAATAAATAAAAAAAGTAAAATGAATATATTTTAAATTGTACCTATAATTCACTGTCGTTATTATATACATATTTATGAAGTTATATATGTTGAGGGCTGACGGAAATCCTCTAACTG
Source organism: Lordiphosa clarofinis (assembly GCA_018904275.1). NCBI lineage: Eukaryota > Metazoa > Arthropoda > Insecta > Diptera > Drosophilidae > Lordiphosa > Lordiphosa clarofinis. The sequence goes on along the minus strand of JAEIGQ010000072.1, from coordinate 840,617 downwards.
AACCCTCCCCGAGGGTGTCGGCTGGGCAATGGACACTGTATGTACCTCGGCTTAAAGCGAGCTATATACCTAGTGTCACTTGCGCGTCTTACACCCAGGAAATGCAGTGTCTAGCTAAGGTGACGGCCAGTTCTGTCCAGCTTTAGTTGGGCAGAGTTGAGCAAGAGCCATGGTTACGAGGTGCCTGGCAGTAGGCATAAAATGCTATGGGGTGGTACCCAAGAACAAAATGCAACCACCATGGTCATTTCCAAAAATGCACAACATAAAGGACCAAACTCGGGCTGGGATATCAGCCCAAACGTCGGTGGAAGGCGTGACTGCTACCACCGGCGGGCACGGTGGGGAGAAATCCCCTCTTCGTGTCGCCAGCGGTCACACCTCTGTCGCGGTTGGAGCAGGCCAAGACAGTTGTACAGCTACTGCCACAACGTCAAAAGCCAAAGTGTGGCGTGGTACCGCAGTCGATACAGACTCGGACTGCGAGTCGCACGGCGGCTCTATAAACACGGAGGCCGAGGAAAAGCTGCTGCTTTCCCCAGTCCTGTCGGGTTCTAGCACCTCTTGTAAGGTAAGGCCCAAAAGGACGAAGGAAGGCATGCGAGCGAAGGCCCAATATAAGGCGGCCCTCAAGATTAAAGCGAGGCTCGATGGCAGCGGTAAGCTCACCCTAGAGGAGAGCAACAAGCTGGCGTGGGCCGAGCAAAAGATCAAGGAGGGTCGCAAACACTTTGCGGAGAGACAGGCGATGCAAGCCACCTCCGCATTATACGCCAACAAAGTGGAGGAGAGCTTGGCTGTCAAGCGGCAGCGCTCAACTGAGCCAGCGAAGGCGGAGGCCCCAGCGAGCAAAAGGCCACGCCCAAGACCGCAGAGCAAGGCTCCACCAAGCTCTACTCCAAAGGGAAAAACGCCGGGAAAGGAGTCAGCCAGTGACGTGGCGAAACGGCATCTGACCGTAGCCCTCGTCGACAAAAGCGACCCTTTCGGCAAAATGACCCTGGAACAGTGGAAGCTAGTGGAGGGGAAGCTGTTCGAGGAGATTTTCAAAAGGATGGACGACCCAGCAGCGCAACCTGTCACGTTTGACGGAGCAGGCTGGCTGTTTGGAGTCAAAATCCTTAAATGTAAGGACGACCTCACCCTCAAGTGGGTCACCAGCGTCGTTGCAGACATGGGAAGCCCATGGGAGGGTGCCCAGCTGGAAGTAGTTGACAGAACTTGTATTCCGTCAGTGCCGAAAGCGAAAGTACTCTTCCCAAGGGTTGTACCAAAGGAGCAGGCGCTGAAACTATTAAGGTGGCAAAACCCAGACGTGCCAACAGCTGACTGGAAGGTACTGCATGTTGCTAAGCCCGACAAGAACGGGCAGCACATGGTCCTCCAGATCAACAAGGAGGCCGATGATTTGCTCTACCCTAAATTCGGGAAGATGGCGTGGGGAGTAGGAAGCGTGCACCTACGACTCAAAAGCGCCATCCCGAAGACAAGAACGAGCACACGCTAGAGGCTGGAGAGGTCGAGAAAGACCTAGGCATCGACGAGATGGTCGATAAAGCCAGCAGCCTCGATATAACGGAGGTAGAGACCGAAAGGGATGAGGAATCAGCCACAGCAGCTGACCCACCCAGTATGGAGGACGATGAGGATGTGGACGCAACCATGGTAGTTGACCCATCCAGGCCTGGGGACGCCGACAACGACCATGCAGTTGAAGGTCCTCCAGGTCAACTTGCATAAAAGCAAGCTTGCGTCGGCGGAGCTCCTATTAACCCTTGAGACAGGGCCCGCCGAAGTGGCCTTAGTTCAGGAACCTTGGATTGCGGCAGGGAACAAGGTCTCAGGGCTAAGGTCACAAAACTACAACGTTTTCTATCCCACCGCAGTAAGTAAGGCAAGGACGGCCATTCTGGTAAGAAAAGGCATCTATGCTTACCTTATGTCTAATTACAGCACGGATGACCTCACAGTTGTGGCCCTGGAAGGTCGCGATGATGAGCCAATACTATTGGCATCCTGCTACATGGCACACGAGCGAGGTCGCCACCGCCCGAGCTCGAACACTTAACGGCTGAGGCGAGCAGGAGAAAACAACCACTCGTCGTCGGAACGGACGCCAACGCACATCACACCGTGTGGGGTAGTCCAGACATCAATGACAGAGGTGAGTCACTCTTAAGCTTTATCCTACAAACTAACCTTAAAATAGAAAACGTTGGAGATGTGCCCACATATGTGGGACCAACATCGGCCAATGTCCTAGACCTAACTCTGACCTTAGGGAATAGTACACAGGCATCAGAATGGAGAGTCCTTGATAGAAACTCCTTCTCAGACCACAAGTACATCCAATTTAAGATCGAGTTCAACCACAACCAAACCAGAAACGCCTATAGGAACCCCCGGAACACAGACTGGGTGAAGTACCTTAGAACGGTAGAATCAAAACTACCAAAGCCAACGAGTATCTGCTCGGTAGGCGACATTGAGAGGTCCGTGGAGACGCTCACAGCCAACCTAACCGCAGCATACAAAACCTCCTGCAAACTCACAGTTAGCAAAAGGAGAACCAGACCCCCCTGGTGGACCCCAGCGCTGAAAGAGCAGAGGAAGGACGTGCAAGAATGCTTCAAACTCGCCAAACAAGCGGATGAGCAAATAATCTGGGAGGAATACAAGATTAGACTTCGCGTCTTCAAAAAAGAAGTACGGAAGGCAAAACAGAACTCTTGGAGAAACTTCTGCTCCAGCATAGAGAAGGTCTCCGAAACAGCTAGACTCAGGAAACTGCTTTCAAAGCAGCCACCCATGCAGAGTCAGCTAAAACGAACGACGGACACTGGACAGAAAGCAGCAGGGAAGCGACATGTGCTCTACTTGATGCGCACTTTCCAGGCTGCACTCCAGTCACTGAGGCAGATACGCCTCAAGACCTACACACGCAACAAGTCAGCATCCCAGACGATATCATCACTCCAGAAAGATCCGATGGGCGATCGACTCGTTCGCGAGTTATAAATCCCCAGGGCTAGATGGAATATTCCCAGCCATGCTAAAAACGATCAAATGCGCAATCGTCCCATGGCTACGATCCATTTTTATAGCATGCTTGAGGTGGAGCTATGTACCTGTGGCCTGGAGGACAGCACGCGTTGTATTCCTGCCCAAAGCAGGGAAATGCAGTCACGTGCAACCAAAAGACTACAGGCCCATCAGCCTCACATCATTCCTGCTCAAAACAATGGAGAAGCTACTGGACCTTCACATAAGAGAAGGCATGAACCTGACCTTGGAGGGAAACCAGCACGCCTACACGAAAGGGAAATCGGTGGAAACAGCGCTACACTCCCTAGTAGCCACCATCGAGAAGGCACTGTACCATCAAGAATTTGCCCTGGGAGCATTCCTTGACATTTCGGGTGCATTCAACAACGTCACTACAGAAGCAATAATGCGAAGCCTAAGAGCCCTAGCAATACACACGGCATTGGACTCCTGGATATATAACCTGCTGAGCTGCAGAAGAGTACAAGCCGAGTGGGGTACCACAACCATTACAAGAGAGGCACACGGCGGAACGCCCCAGGGCGGAGTCCTGTCACCTCTTCTATGGAACCTTGTGGTCAACGAATTACTTAAAAAATTTCGCAGGAAAGCACCCAAGATAACCGCATATGCCGACGACATAAGCATAATTATTATGGGAAAATGTCCATCGACTGTCAGCTCAATCATGGACTCTACTCTCAGAGAGATACTAAAGTGGGCCACAGAAGCCGGACTTAGCATCAATGCGGAGAAGACGGACCTCATTCTCTTCACCAAGAGATACAAGGTACCGCAATGGACTCCACCCACGATAAATGGAACACCGCTAACGCCAAAAAACAACGTAAAATACCTTGGAGTAGTAATCGATAGTAAACTATCCTGGAGACTCAATGTGGAGGAAAGGGTGAAAAAGGCAACCAATGCGCTATATGCATCCCAGAAGATGCTAAGCAGCACTTGGGGCCTATCACCAAGACTAACACACTGGCTCTTCATATCAGTTATACGACCGATACTACTACACGGTATATTGGTATGGTGGCAAGCCACAGAGAAGTCCACATATCTAAAGCTGATGGAAAAGGCCCAGCGGCAGGCACTGGTCTGCATAACGGGGGCGCTGCGGTCTACTCCAACAAAAGCACTGGAACACATTTTAGGTGTCAACCCCCTGGACATCCAAGCACGCCTCACTGCACACAGGACGGCCCAACGTCTTTGCGCGGCTGGCACCATGGCTCTACAAAGCTATGGACACAGCACAGTGGGCAGAGAGATCAACAGTAGCACGGACTACATGATCCCAAAAACCAACTTTACAGGCGCATCAGCATTACTGGGACCAGAAGACTGGCGTACAGGGCTGGCTCAGGAAGCAATGCACCTTTTCACGGACGGCTCAAAGATGGCCTCAGGAGTCGGAGCCGCCGTGTACTGCAAGGAACCGGAATTGAAACTCTCCCTACAAACTGCCAAACCACTGCACTATATTCCAGGCGGAAGTTTTCGCCATAAGGAAAGCAGCCGAATTGGCAGAATTACACGCACCAAACGATCAAATCAACATATACGTAGACAGTCAAGCGGCAATCAAAGCAATGCAGAGTCACGCCATCAACTCCAAAAAATGTTCTGGCAAGCAGAGAAGCAATAGATTCCCTCAGCACCTCCAGCAAGGTGCAAATCTACTGGATTCCCAGCCACCAGGGCATCGATGGAAACGAAATGGCGGACACTCTTGCAAAAGCCGGGGTCGCACTAAGCCGAGAAGCAACACTAAATATACCTATCTCCCTACAGACGCTATACAGCAAGATGGAGGAGATAGCGGAGAAAGAAGCAGAGGAAAAGTGGAAGAACACGACCGGCTGCAGAATCTCTAAAATTATGTGCAATAAGAGAGACAAAAAACTCACGCACTATACGCTGCAGCTTCAAAGAAGAGACTGCAGACTGCTTATAGGCATATTAACTGGTCACTGCCTAGCAGCCGCTCACGCGATAAAGCTAGGCATCTCGACAGCAGACACCTGCAGGAAATGCAAGGAACCTGGCGTAGCAGAAACTCTAGAACACCTCATCTGCAGCTGCCCAGCAATCGCCACGACAAGATTAAAACACCTGCACTCCCCAAGCTTCACCACTCTGGAAGAGGCAGCCAAGAGCTCCCCCAAACAACTATTGGCATTTGCCAAAACGTCAAGAATCCTACAGGATTTCTAAAGGAAATGGTACCATAAAGCACCCGGCCTCACTAAGGACCGTAAGGTCTATGTGTGGCCCCCCCCTACATGGGGCCAGCCGGTAATACCTACCTACCTATATATGTTGAGGATTCACTTTATCTTCAAGATGAGGTGATCGTGGAACCAGATGACGAAAATGGGGAATTCTAATTCGATGGCCGGTCAAATGAAATTATTTGGTACGGGTGAGCTTTTGTCGAGGAATTGTTGAGCTTTCTCACAGCCATAATTTTTGGAGTTATTGACCTATGGCCTCAAGCAAGAATCGAGCTTGGTCTGAGGAAAAAACAGATTCGACTATTCACTGGTTTGGAAAACTATTTTAGAACTAAAAGATATGTTCACTTCACTTGGCAATAATTCAAGGAATATTCCAGTTCATGAGATTCCTATACTTCTATTTAAGGAACATACAGTAATACGGCGCTATTGCTGTGAGTGTGCGAATAGAATGGTTAAAAATGACAGAAATTGTATATAGAAACGACAATTGGCCATGTAAAAAACGAAAGTCGAACTTCAACTAAAAGTCTGGATTAAATTGTGTTAAAAATTTCGCGGAGTGGCATTTTCGCTGCCACTCAATTTTCTTGTGCTAAACGATAGTGCCCAAAAAGATTCATTATAGTGCTAGTAGGAAATCACTGTTGTTAGAGCGAGACGACCATATTCCCAAAGGTATCTTGAGAGCGTAGGTGAAAGTTAACAGCTGACCCAAAAGTATCAAGAGAAAGCAAGTGAGGGCGAACAGCTGACTTATTTCTGACAGAAGCGGTGTCAACTGAGTAAAGTTTTTCTCTAATACTCATTCTTCATGGTTTGGCGTCTATATTGCAGAAATAACTTTCATCAGCAATGATGACAAAGACAAGCTCCGAACCTCATTACTCTGCTTGAATTTTGAACTTTGAAATAAGGATCCGTTATTTCCTTAGTAAAAAGTCAGTTTGCAACTGTCTTTATCTTCCTGTAACACAAAACTCAACTCAATGTATATCGGCCCTGTTCCGAATTTCGACTCGTTTTTCGTGTAAACTTTAGTATTTTGCAGTTTAAAAGATGACATATATACCTGCGGTTACTAGATCAGGTATAACAAAATTCGGAATTGTCTGAGCAGCTGAAACCGATTGCTTTGTCCTATGTGAATGCAAATCGAGAGAAAATTGCGACGGGATCTAGTAATCACAAAGATTGGCTTGTCTCTTACGTATAAATTTATACAAAGTGAATTCAAAACTTAAATGCTTACACTAAAATCTACTCGGAACAGGGCCCTATAACAATGAGGATGTGGTGTGCTACTCGAACTTGGGTACTGATTAGGAAGGCTAGAAGAAATATTTCAGGTATTGCCAAATTTCAGAATTTTAAAACCAAATCCTTGCTTTAATCGTTAAATAAAAAATTCATAAGGAATATCCCTTTCGATTGTATGCAATTATATTCGTTAAAATCGATTGGTCACCTTCGCATGCCAGTCCGTCCCTGTGTACGTGGGTGGCAAAAGTTAGTTGATTGATGCAATTGAGAGATGCTTGTAGTTTTGTATGTTTGTATGTATATGTAGTATGTAAATATGTGTGTTCAATTGCGTTCGCCTGTTTGTATAGACATAATTATGTTTGTTTGTTTATTTGCAAAGCGTTTTTTTTTTGTATACATAAATACGTTTCTGACTCTTTGGGAATGATTTAAATGATATGGACTTCCATTTTTGTTGTAGGTTAGTTTTTGTGGAGGGGTTGATTGATTTCTGCTTCTCTTAATTAATACTGTCATGCAGTTGGCTATTATTTCATATGTACACTCATATCTGTATGTATATTTATATATATCTAGACCATAACTCTGAGCACATTTGACAAGCGTTGCGCGTTGGCTTCGTAACATTTGAACATTTCGTGTTGTTGAATTTCTGTGTGTATGCGTGTGTGTTTGTGTGTGTGTGTTTTGTTATTACTTAATAGACTGCCATTTTATTTAGTATTAGTAGTCGCCCCACACCTGTTCCAAATAGAAGAGAGAGAGATAAGAGCACACAAAATGGTTAGCAATTTGTTTTTTAGTCACAACAAAAACAGAAGCAAATTTGTTAGTGAAAAATTTTGAATGTAAATTGAAGCCAAACAATGAAAGCTTATTTTCGTGTAATAATTTTATGCATTTACCGGAATTCCTGCCTTGCCCGATGGACCCGAAGGTCCGGATTCGCCTCGCATGCCCATGGGACCCTAAAAGTAGGCAATGAAATATTTACCTTGAAAACATAATGAAAAATGAAATACTTACAGGCAAGCCCATGGGTCCTTGATCGCCCTTGTGTCCCTTTTCACCCTGCGAAGTGGTATAAATGTTAAAATTTCATAAGGAGATTGAAGGAGAAATAAGTGTAACTTACCGGATCACCTTTGCGGCCATCTAAGCCGCGATCACCCTGAGAACCGGTATGTCCTGGCGGTCCCATGGGGCCCGGAGGGCCTGGGGGCCATATAACTAAAGAAAATGAGGATAGTTTCAGTTTAGACATGGGGATATGAAGCATTTTTGGACTGTTTGCGAGTAAGTGAATAAACTAAGATGCTCACTTAATTGAACGGGGTTAAATGATTATCTACAATAGATCTTTTTGGTTAAGTGACTCATTTTTTAGAGATTTGTTATTCAGTTACTCTTTGCTCAATAACTTATTATTAAGTAACGTATTGTTTTGTAACTGATTGTTCAATAAATCATATGTTTTGTAAGTCATTGTTCACTGACTCATTGTTTGGTGACTTGTTGTTCAGTGACTCCTTGTTAAGCGACTCATTGTTCAGTGACTCCTTTTATAATGACTGATTGTTCAGTTACTTAATTTTCTGTGATTCTTTGTTCAGTGTCTCATAGTTTAATGACTCACTTTAAAGTGACTCACCTGTTAAAAGAATCCTTGTTCTTAGACTCATTTAATAAATCATTGTTCAATGACTTACTGTTCAGTGACTTACTTTTAAGTGGCTCCTTGTTAAGCGACCCATTGTTCAGTGACTTATTCTTCAGTGACTAATAGTCTAGGGAGTAATTTTTTAGTAATTCAATGTTCACTGACTCATTTCCCAGTGAGTTCATTATTATTATTGTTCATTTAATTATTGCTCACTAACTCACTTTCACGTAATTTATTGTTCAGAATTTCCTTGTTCAAAAAATCATATGCTTACAAAATCATTGTTCGGTGACTCATTCTGCAGTGAGTGATAGTTCAGGAACTTTTTTAACTCCTTGTTCTCAGACTTTTTGTTCAATGAATCATTATTCAATGACTAATGGTTCACTGACTGACTATTAAGTGCCTTGTAGTTCATTGACTTACAGTTTAGTGACTCATTGTTTAGTGACTTACTTTAAAGGGACTCTTTGATTAGCGACTCATTGATCAGTGTCCTATTCTTAAGTGATAGTCCAGTGTCTTATTTTTCAGTGATTCCTTTTTTAGTGAGTTGTCGCACGGTGACTCATTGTTCAGTGACTTATATTTCAGTTACTCATTGCTCACTAACTCATTGTTAAGTATTTTATTTTTCCGTAATTCCTTGTTCAAAAAATCATATGCTAACAAAATCATTGTTCAGTGACTCATTATTCAGTCACTCCTGTTCAGTGACTCCTTGTCACTACTGTTAGGAGACTCCTTGTCCACAGACTGATTGTTCAATTAATCATGGGTCATTGAACCTTTATTCAGTGACTCATAGTTCAGTGTCGCATTTTTTAGTGGCTCATTGTTCAGTTAGTCCTTGTTAAGAGACTTGGTTAGTTACTCATTGTTCGGTGACTTACTGTAAAGTGACTCCTTGTTCACAGAATCATTGTTCAATAAATCATTGTTCAGTGAAATTCTAATAGTTTAGTGACTCACTGTTAAGTGAATCATTGTAAAGTGAAATTGTTCAGTGACTATCGCTAAAGTGGTCACTGTTTAGTGACTTCTTGTTCAGACACTCATTGTTTAGTTACTCAGTGAAACATTGTTCAATAACTCATTCTACACCAAATTATTGTTAAGTTTGTTGTTTCTTCCTAATTAAAGACATGATTGCATTTACTTACGTATTCAATGGTGGGCATGTGTGGTGCATCCGCCATGCCATCGTCCTGACGACGCCGCATCTTGCGATACTGAAAGTATTTCATTTCATCTTATTAAAGTTGGACTCTTATCCAATATGTCCCATACTCACCGAATCTCCGCGATCTCCTTTGTCGCCCTTGACACCCGGATATCCTGGTGGTCCCGGTAAACCGGGCGGTCCCATCAATCCCGGCGGTCCGATATCTCCCCGATCGCCCTTCTCTCCAGGCGGACCTTGATATCCTGGCAAACCGGGAGGTCCCTCAATGCCCGGCTCTCCAGGTAAGCCATCCAAGCCGCGTGGACCCAACGAGCCTGGCTCTCCGGGCTCACCCGGTTCACCCTTGCCGCCATCTCGTCCATCACGACCATCTTTGCCCGCTAAACCAGGCGGTCCGGGTGGACCACGCAATAATGTGACAGGAGGATCATCGTAATCCTCGTCCAGTTTGGTGCCGCCAGGTCCGAATATCTATAGAGCAGGCCAGGCGGGGGTTGGCAGAGAGACAGAGAGATGGTAAATTTAGTGGGCAGATTAATTTATGCCACGTGGCGCCGCCGCCTTTGGCGTTGCACGCGCTCGTTCCGCACGCCTCGATGGGGAAACAAAAAAACTTTGCGCTCTCTCTGTGGGGTTGAAGTGGGTGCGGGGGTGTGGTGTCATGTGCCGCAGCGAAAGTCTTTTGTGTGCCACGGAATTGTGTTAAGTGCAAGTTGGAGCTGCTCCGGCACACAATGCCTGCATAGAAAATCTTTAAAACCCGTAACCGGGACCCAAGGACCCGAGGACCAGGGAGTGCGAGTCGAAAATAAAGTCAAGCCACCACGGCGTCTTCTACGTGCTTCGAGTGCCACATTTTGCAAGTGAATGTGCATTGCTCTTTGCCTCTTGGCATTGTGTGCGTGTGTGTGAGTGTTTGTGTAAGTGTGTGTGTGTGTGTGTGTAAGCATGGCAAAAGACAATTAATTGTTTTTGGTGCGCGCTCCAGGCAAATTTTCAAGGCGGCAGCAGAGACAAAACCTACAAAAAAAGGGGAATAAAACCACACACCAGGACCTAAGCCTCAATGAAACCACCAACACACATACATACACACACTCTCGCCCATTTGCATTCGTATAAGTGGCAAATGCTGAAAGTCATAAAAGGCACCAACAACAACAACAGCCTGGGTAAAGATGTTAAGCAGCTCTCCAGCAACAACAACAACAACCAGAACCACAACAAGAAAAAAAAACCATTTACACATGTGGCCCAAGCAAATAGAGACACTCAAAGGTATCCTGAATATTCAATTGCAGTTGCTGGAGCTCCTGCACCAATGATAAAATCGAGAAAATGCAAATACAGAGATAGAGAGAGAGTGAGACCAAATCGAATTGGTTATAGAAAGTGGTTGTACATTGGGTTAAAGCTAACTTGCAAATAAAGTTAGTTTGGTTACCCAACTTAATGGAGTTATAAGTTGTCAGAAAGGAGGGTGAACCTTGAGAGATCGAACCGAGAGCCCAGGATCATTGTGTGACGTTGGTGCTTGGCCCCCTTTAGCTGTAAACCAGCTATTGTCTCCGGAGGCCCCCAGAAGTAAGAGCTTTTGCTGCAAGTAAAACCTAGCAAACGAAACTAAGCAGAGAGCGCATTGAGCGGCCTCCATACCCTAAAAGCTCTATTATAAAGCATATAAGCCAGGGTCTGCCAAACGGAGAGGACAGAAAAGTGTGCTTGTGCTCGTAAATAAAAGAAGTCTCTCCAGACTACAACCTTTTTACTCGCAATTTAGTGTTCACAAATTCACAATCATAAGTTTGACTCGCTTATGCTTAAAAGCACGACTGACTTCGGCTCCTAGTAGCGACTGGGCAGATATTTGCTCTCTTGGTTTCAGCTTGGGCAAGCGAATTGAGTTCGGACCCTATGGGCAATAATCGCAAATATTATATATATAGTGTCAAGCTTCTTGACAAATGTGTTCATCACATTTACTGCGCTTAAGCAAATCATGATCTTATACAGACTGCGGACATACATATACAGGCCAGTTTCCGTTTTCGATTCCGATCAAACCATGCGGAATCGGAATTGTTAGATGTAGTCGCTTCCAAAAACTGACTGTGTTTTTCGACTTTTAACTTTAAAACCGCATTTACCTTCATTCGACTCTCTTGATGATTCGCCAGAATTCTTTATTCTTTCTTTGTTGTTGACTTTGAAGGATTTCATTGGCATTACGCCTATCTTATGGTTATATCAAAGACCTGTATAATCTCTAAGATGCCGAACGCCCATACAATGGTTTTGCAATATGCAGCTATTTTTCTTGGTGGCGCCGAAAATTGCGCTCTCTCCGCTCACACAAAGTTGAGAGTGTAAAAATCTCAAAATAGAATACGCTTGCTTGTGTGAATAATGTTTGAGAATACGTGTGCACACTTACAGTCGTCGGCTGTCGCTGTATGCGTACAAAAGGCGGCTGTCTCTAGAGCACGCTCCCTCTCTGGCTTCTAGACAAAATTTCAAGAGAGCCAAAAGCCAGATGAAAAGCCTGACCCAAAAAATCGTGTGCAAAAAAATCGTATGGCGTTACTCATCTTCATATTCTAATGTCTTTGGTTATATGCAGGGCTTAATACCGGAACCGGAACTGGAACCGTTAACCAAAAATAAACCGTTTAAAGTCACGTAACGGACTCGGAACCGATAACATTTTTTTGCCAACCGAATACCGTTTACCGGTTTTATCGGAATCGATAGTACCGTAACGAAACCGAAACGTTGTTACCGGTACAGTTTGATTTTTTTTTCTCATCATCTGCTCCAATTTGGCGGCACCAAAGAAAATTTTCTTCTAGATTAGAAAATATGGGACTTAGTTCGCCAACAACTCGTCATCTATTGAAATTGTTTGTTCAGAGAAACCCTTTTTTGAAAACAATGTTAGTACAGTAGAACTGCCCTACTACGAACTTTTCTAATCTATTTCTGAACACTGCAGCTTCGTATTATGTATTTCGGTCTTAATCGGGCGTGTCCCAGAAATCTCTAGCGGTTGTCGTATAAACGTTAGCATTTCATATTAAAGCTGTTTGAAATTATATGTAAAGGTCTCAAATATGCCCGGCTACTAGATTAGATGACAAAAGGCAAGTAGATTTGAGGGAAGGTTTCTTCCAATAGTTGTTCTTGACACTTCGCAAGTAAAGTAGTCCTAGTTTAGTTCGAAGTGCAATAGTTTATACGAAAATCTCTAGAGATTTCTAGAACACCCCTGAATATCTTTTTTTTGCCTCCTTTTAACTCGCTGTAAGGAAGTTTGACTGAAAATGTGACTTATTTTTGGACCCTTGATAAAACGAAGTTCTGAGTCGGTAGCTGATCTATCGTTGCTTTATAATTAATGCAGTTTTTTTTACCAGTTTATCTGAAAGCGCCGACGAAGTTGATATTGCAAGAAAAGAAACTTGTTCAAAGCCATGAACCCTCCACAAAGATCCCAGAATTGTACGAGATTTTAAAGGGGGGCTTTCTGTTCCAGCTCGCAACGCGAACGCGAACTTGATCCAGAAAAACTGGGTATGAGGAGTTGCTACTAGATGCCTCTAGTTTCACAATTTATTGGTCCCAATCCCAGGCTATTTTAAGTGTTCCACTGTGTATATAGCAATAAGAAATACAAAATATTTCGAATTTTACTTCGAATGAGAAACCATACATTTTGTGATGCATTTTTTTCGATTTATTTGACTGAAATAAAATGATTTAGATTTATCTCAGAATTTATTTTTTCCCATGTTAAAAAAGTAGTACTATACCGGTACGGATCGGTATACCGTAATAAAAGTGCGGGTACCGTATCAAAATCGAAAACCGAAATAGAACCTTTAGCCGAAACATTCATTTCGGGACGTACCAGTACCGGAACCGGATCCACAATTCGTTTCGGGATTAAGCCCTGGTTATATGTAGTGCAACAACAACGTCATATGTATGTGTTCTCTCTATACTTTTTGACCGAGCAAATGTTTTGTTGTTGACTGCGAATGAACAGATAGTCACGAGCACACACAAGCGAAAATCGGTTTTCTTCTTGTATTTCTGGGAGTACTTTTAACTCTCTTTATTTGTATTGGCGTTTGAGCGACCGTAAGCTGATTCTAGGCAACTCTGAGGTACGGGTTTTAGCTTTCTTCATTGTGGTTGAACTACAACTATGTATGTTGTTAAACTAATTATAAGTCCGCAGAGAAAAGATCTCTCTTTCTTTCTCTTTGACGACAGTGGCAACTTCTCTGCTCATATTGCCGACTCCTGTGGTAAGCCATTAAAGACCTGAATAATTAGTATTTAAAACTATTTCCATTTACCTCTTTTCAGTAAAACACCTTTTCGAATACAATATTTTCACTTTTCTCTGTCATTATGCCTTCGATTTTGTCTGTTTGAGTACTTTGAGTATGCTCAGGCATGTGCAACAATTACATTTTGTTCTTGTCTCTTTGTTGTTGCCGGAAGTGGCGTACTTACAGTTATTAAAACCCAACAGCAGAAGGCACAACAATGTAAACGCTTAGCACACACACACGCACACAGACAGACGGCAGGCTTTGGCATATGCACACAAGTAAGTGTGTGTGTACATGAAATGGCGCCCCAAGAGAATGACTGCCATTTTAAAGGAAGGAAAAGGAGCGGGAGCAACGACCAAGCCGGCTTACCGCAAATGCACTTCCCAATTTTAACTTTTTCTCCACATTTTCCTTATGCCGGAGCCAGGCTCATCTGCATGCAGGCTTTGTGAGCGAAGGAAAGGTGTGTGTGTGTGCTGCTCCCTTTGTCTGCTACTTTTTTTACACATTGTTGCTAATGTGGCTTGGCTGCTTCCGCTCTGGTGATTAGTCGTCCATTTGTTGAGCAATTAAAGCAATTTGAATTTAAGGCGCACGCTTAACATTTGCTGTGCGTAATTTGAGGGACATTTGAGGGATTAAACGCCCACAGAAAGAGAGCATTCGACAGGGTTTAAAGGCTTTCAGTGGCCCAGCAGAAGCAGAAGCGATAAATAACATAAATAAAAGATACAGATACAGGGAATGGGGCCAATGTTTGTTAGTCCCGCAAGGACGACTGTTGGCCCAGCTGCCTAACTACGATAAAAACTGCTTGTCTGCCTTTTCGGCAGCCCAGATTTTGTGTGCGAGTAAGAAATCCATTAGAATGTATCAATATTTGTGCGAGCAAGCGCTTCGGGTGGAATTTAATTTTCAAAGTATCTAGTCAAACAGAACGCACACACAGGCACCCAGACATACGTGCATAAAGATATCAGAGAAGTCTCTTTCGTAAATTATGCGTAAACATTGAAAATATATGCACAAACGCCTTTCAATTTAACGCACAAATGGCGAGGCAAATGAGTTTTTTTTGCGCAATTATCCGCTGCATACTTTCAGGCGCACCTGAACCCCATGCCCGCTGCGCTTCGGTGTAATTGCAAATTAATTGCCTGGCTGCCGCTGCTGTCTGCTGTCTTTTCACTCTGAAATGGGGGAAATGCGCAGACATATGGTTGCACGTAAACGCGTTAAATTGAAAATCATTTTGAACTTGACGCGGCCTTTTTTTTTTGGGAGATACTGTTGGTGCAGGCTGTGCTGTGGTGGTCTCCAAATAAAATCCAATTTTTTATATTTTTCATATTTTTTCACAGGCCATATACAAAACAACAACAAAGAACCACCGCCAGAGGTGAAAGTTTTGCAGCTCGTTTCCGGCTCACATACAGCTTTTCTTTTATTCCCCCCTCCCTTCTATGACGAAAAACTCCTCTTCGTGGCATGTAATGCGTTTCGCGTTTGCCCCAAAAAGTTTACAAGATATTCACACACACACACACATAAAATATATATACATCCGAAGGGAAGTTCTTGGAAAGTATGTGAGCACATTAAATGCGTAATATGTTTTGCTTCGCAATGATTCTGCGAACGGTGGGAGGAATTGGAAATTACCTTAATGAAATTACAAAGAGAAATGGATTTTAAAATAAATCGAGTCACAATTAATTCTTTTGTCAGAAAATTCCCAACAGGCACACTTAGAGCAAAAATTGAGAGTTTCATACTTGGTAAGAATGAAAATTTTTGATCCAAGAGCGGAATAAATTTTTGATTCAAGAGTTTTAGTACCTGATCCAAGTGCGAGTATGGTCCAAATAGAAGACTTTAAAAATTCTTTGAAAGGGAAGGAAAGAGAGACACGACCGTCCGACGTGCTGTCGATTCAAATATCATCAACCACCACCCACTTTTTTCGAAACTGTGATTGATTTTGAGATGGCTTTAACATTTTTTTATTCATTAACTTTACAGAAACTTGTACTTGGGACCGAATATAGCACACACAGACTACGGTGCTTTAGCTTATTCGACTATCAGGCGAGTCCTCCCAGCCAAATCATAGTTAAAAGCTAGCAATAAGGGCCGTGGTCAAGTGGGCAAGACATTCGGTTAGAAAACGTCGAACGAAACGTGATGAAATAGTTTCGAAGTGATTTGAATATAGTGTTTTCTTTATACATTCCTTTAATGCACCTGTCAACGACAGTTTTCTGCTCTCAAAACCCGCTTATGCTCTCCTCTTAGTAGTTTGTGCACACACCTCTCTTCCTTGAAAAGCGAGACTGTGAGAGCGTGTTCAACGCTTTTCTCTTAAAGCCTGCTTGCCCTCTCCAATCCTATACTTCACCTCACTTTCCTGGCCGATCATTTTGGGGTAAGACTTGATATTCGCTTGGGGCGGTTCCGCCTCGAGCATAAAGATCGCAAAATTATTCACAATTTTAATAGAATAGATACTCTAATGTGGAATGCAACATTGCTGAGAAACATTAGATCGATACCAATAGATAGGAACCAAAGTCCGTCCGATAAGGATATTCATGTAGAAAACCTTAATTTAGCTCTTGGAATAGCGCTGAAAACACCAGAAGCCATTCCCAAATTAGAAGTAGATCCGTCCAAACCTAACAGAACAGTCCGTCTGAGCCCTTCTTGCCTCGCGCAAATTAAACACAGGCGCAACCTCAGACGGTTGCTTTATAGGCGCCAACTCACACTTTCCGACAGTGAGAAGGCATATTATAAGTCCCTTATAAAAGAATTGTCCGTCCAAATTAATGTACAAATTGAGATTAGCCACCTCAAACACATTGAGAATCAGATCAAACATCTGCATCCAAGCAAAATCAGCTTGAAGACTCTTCGTCAAACAGTCTCAAGCGATTCTCAGCTCAAGTCCGATATCTTACTCTCTCCTGTAGAACACAGTGATATAGATTTAGAAGTGGCCCCTCTCATAACGACTCAGGTGGAAAAAGTCAATGCACTCGCCTGGTCGTTTGAGAGGGTGCACAAGCAAAACGACAACATGTCGTCGGTTAGTCCTGAACTCAGGGCACATGCCGACCATGTTGACAGAGAAGTAGTTTACTTGTTTCGCACGCCTCAGGCCTCTGCCCAATACATAGTTAACTTCGACTCTAATCGAAATGCTGATGGCGAATGGAGCGGGGCAGAGGACCTTGGGTTCACAAATGCCGAACAACTCCTATAGTGGGTCAGATTTAAGAATAGCAAGAAAACGCTAGGGCCCGATGGATCTAGCAATTTCCTTCTTAAAAGATGCAATTTTCCAGTCCTCAGGCACCTAGCAAATATATTTAATCACTGCTATAACTCTGGCTACTTTCCCACAAGCTGGAAATGTAGTCGGGTTATGGCTATTCCCAAGCCAAGTGCTAGCTCAAACAGCTTGCAAGGCTATAGGCCCATATCAATTCTCTCGGCTATTAGCCAGCTCTTTGAGAAAATGATTATGGAGCAAATTAAGAAACACCTAGATACACGCGAAATCCTCAAGCCTTATCAATTTGGTTTTAGGGAACGTACGTCCATCAGCCATTCTTTGGCTGTGGCAAATAATTTCATCTTTGGCAACTTGGCTCGGCAGCGCGCCACCATCACCTGTACCTTAGATTTTGAATAGGCCTTTGACACCGTGTGGACAAACGGCCTCATCTATAAGATGAATAATCTGTTTAGGTTCAATCCCAATACTACACGTATTATCCAAAACTATTTGTCTCAGCGGTCCTTCTACGTCTGCAGCCCCGATGGCTCAGAACGTTCGCTCACGCGAGTAATCACAGCAGGAGTCCCTCAGGGATCACTGCTAGCCCCTATCCTTTATAATATATATTTAGCCGACCTTCCGGATTTCGAAAGAGATCCAAGGTCTTCCTCAACTGCGCAAATCCAACCGTTGATTTACGCAGATGATATCCTTCTCCTGGCGTCCGGAGCACGGATAGCCAGAGCAGAAACGGATTTAAATAGCGAATACTTCGCTAAGTGGCGTCTGAAATTAAATGCAAATAAATGCGAAGGCTGCATATTCCGAGGTCCGGTTCAATCGGACATATATCGAAATGCACGTACCTTTAATCCGAAAATTTATATAAATGTTAGGACCCCCATATTAATAAAATCCGAAATTAAGTATCTAGATGTCATATATGACCAGAAGTTAAACTTCAAGGGTCATATAGAACGTACCCTTAGAAGAGCTAAGATCCAACTTAGCCACATTTACTATATATTCAGGCCTTTGGCGGCGAGTCCGACCGTCCCTAGGCCTGAACTTATTAGGACATGCTCCCTTGTGTACAAAAAGCTAGTACAACCAATACTAGTTCATGGACACATAGCATGGTTCAATATAAAATCCAGGCAGATGGAAGATCTACGTCTCTTTGAGAGACGGATCATCCGTCGAGCCCTGGGCAGAGGAGCTAGAGACCCTCTCACGCTCCATTATATTCCAAATAAAGATTTGTACGAAAACACGAAAACCAAACGTGTAGATACACTTATATACCAAATATTAGAAAAGTTCGTAGGTAGCAACAGCAATAGCCCAAATACATTGATCGCAGATGCTGTGGCTCAGAGAAGGCTGCCGGCCAACTACTCTGTCCACCATCTGACGATAAACAATATAGAACATTTGAAAGAATTAGGAATTATGCACGATTCGGAGGGCAATCTCATTTTCTACCATAGAAAACGATTGTCCCTAGATCCGAATGAGTTAGTATACAATATAAATCAGTAAATTTTGACCCCATAGATTGACTCAACTTCCCCGTCTCTTCCTTCCCCTGTAAATACGTCCCAAATTTTCTTTTCTTTTCAGCTCTTCTTCTATTTTCAGCTCTTTTCTCTCTGTCTCTTTTCAGTTATTAGTTTTTGTAGGTTGTTTTCATAGTTTTAGTTTAACAAAAATCCTTATTGTAATTCAGGTTTTTACTCGGATTGTGGGTTTTCCTGTAGCGTATGCTTACATTTGACATGTAAATTTTCTTTTCTTTTAGAATCATATATTAATCCCCTTTTAATCCTAGATCTATCCTTAGTAATTCACCCTTATTGCCTTAGTCCTCATTACGCACTTAGTGCCCTGGACCACGTTAATTTTCAGTATTTTAGTTAGTCTTGGAGTAGTCGCCCAAGGCTGAACCATAACTTAGATATAATAAACATGTGTTATCTTTAAGTTTTCGTAGACAATAAATAGCTAGCACTTTCCTGGCCTTTAAAAACAAAATTGAAAACGAATTTCTTTCGATTTCAATAACGAAATTCTAGAAAGTTTAAGAAGGAATAGAATTTCTTTCAAGAGCGTTCTTACTCGTAACAGAATTATTTTGCTACAACGATGTACTCTGTTTGTTATATTTAACTCTGGAACAGGGTAAGTTACCCAACGATTGGAAGGAATCTTTTGCCCTTCCTATCCACAACAAGGGATCTCAATCTATTTAAACAAATGACAGGCATCTCAACATGGTCTTATGAAAAAGCGTTTCTACAAACTTGCGTGAGTTTACTTCAATGGTGGGTATAAGTTTTATTAAGAAACTGAAAACTGATGTAGATTATACCGTCAGCTATGATCTCCTTCTACGCAAATTGTATTTGAACTTTCCCAACGAGTCTGTTTTATATCGGTACTTTTAGAATCCAACAGCTCATTCTGTTGTGTTCCTTGGGGAAGTCATCTGGGACCTTTACTTTTAAATCATTTCATTAACAACATCTCTCAAATCTTACTTCATTCTTATGTTGATGTACGATGATGACTTAAACCTCTGCTTGCTTCCTCTCCTTTTTCAATTGGACTTAAATACTCTTCAAGTATGGTATTCGGTTAATTGCCTTCTGTAAAAATGTAAGTAAAAAGGTTGCAGACTCTAGAAAGCCCCAGGGTTTAGCAGGAACATTTCCGATATTAAAGTATATATTCTTGATCAGCTCAACACGAGTTGATATAATGTCCGTCTGTCCGTCTGTCTGTCTGTCCGTCCGTCCGTCTGTCCGTCCGTCCGTTGAACAAACAGATCTCGGAGATGGTCAGAGATGAGGTTTGACATGTTTGGGACAAATGTTTCTTATAGCTGCAGGCAGTCGTTTATTTTCATTTCCACGCCCCTCCCGCCCCCACAATTTGGAAAAAACGTTATATCTTCTCAGTTTGAAGATAGACGGTTCGTACCTTCTACAGTTAGTTAGTAATTAGCAATATGAATCAATTTGCCGAAGAAATGATAAAGATCGGATGAGCGGGTTCTCGTTATGAACAAAAAGTACATCGCCTAGCCCACCTCCACCCATTCAAACTAACACAAAATCTAAGAGAGAGAGAGAGAGAGGGAGAGAGAGAGAGAGAGAGAGTCAGAGTAAGAGAGAGAAAAAAGAGAGAAAGACTTTGAGATACAGCAGCACCAGCATCATTAACTTCTACAGGTACAGAGTATGTTATAGTCGGGCTTGACGACTTTCTCACTGTTTTTGTTTACTTATTTTCGAGATTTGAAGACCAAAGAAAAATTTAAAAATTATTTAGTGTGAGTTATTTGAAAGCTTGATTCAAATGTTAATTTTCAGATTTTTAAAAATTTTTATTACCAAGGCTTTGGATGCAAGCAATTGAAATAATTAAATTTTTCAAATATGTCAATTTTCAAATCGACTTACCCGCGAATTAAGTGTATTTCGCAAAATGCTGAAAATACGTATATTCTATTTTACTACAAGGAATACGAAAAAATTATTTCGATCCAAAAAATCCCAGGGGCGATTTTTCATGGAATCGCCCATATATAGTAATACATCATAATCAATATAAAAATCAATATAAATATATTTTGGATTTTTTTCTGGAGAAATCAAAATTTAAGGGATTTGACGACAATTCCTCGCACAGCGCCTCATCGACAAATAAGAAGTGAGTCCTCAAATTTAATATTTTAATATATATTCGCTATTTAGAAAATCTGTCAAAGTTGTTTAAAGATCGGATTATAAATATTCGAGTTGAGAAATGTTGCATACTTTTCGGCTTTCCCTCTCAAAAACACATGACGGCTATTAGTAACGGGAATATCGAAATCAAGTAAGTTTTACTACTTTTCTCATTTCGTAATGACTATTTCACCTATTTCTTCCCATTGTCCTTCATGCAGCCATTCACCATGAGAAAAAAGTCAAATCGTGTTGTAAAAATTTCGCGTGATTTCGTTTTGCCGTTTTCACATTGTTGCTGCGG
Organism: Lordiphosa clarofinis; assembly: GCA_018904275.1. Classification (NCBI taxonomy): domain Eukaryota; kingdom Metazoa; phylum Arthropoda; class Insecta; order Diptera; family Drosophilidae; genus Lordiphosa; species Lordiphosa clarofinis. The sequence continues at coordinate 819,544 of JAEIGQ010000072.1, read as the reverse complement.
TTTTCGGTTCCCGTTGCCATCTATACGTACGTGTGCGTGTGTTTGGGGGGATATATTGTAATATGAATGTATGAAATTCGGAAGTATTTAGGGAAATCGTTGTTAGAAATTTTCGTCGTTGTGGCAGCCGCATCAATGCCAAGATGGCAGCAGCAGTTGGCATTGGGAGTCTGCGTGTTGTTGGCCCCAAGATTCGTGTAATTTTGCTACTTTCGCCCTCCCCACACCCAAACTGGGAAACCCACGTCAATGTTACACGCGTGCCTATAAATTTCTATGAGGTTCGCCATGGAATGGGGACGGAAATGGTTCGCCAACTTTGGGTGTGCTTTGTGTGCCGCCTGGATTTCTTTATTCAATCGTTTTTTGACTCCCACTGCGCTCTCATCATCAGTTGCCATAAAATAAAAGTTACGCACACCCCAGGGGCCACATTACATCCTGTGACATGTTCGACCCATGGCATGCTTGACCGATTTTTGCACAGGAGGAGGACATATTCAATATAAGATATATGAGCATTGACCGCAAATAATTGCCTGAAAAAAAATTGGAAAATGGTGCACAAAAGGGCAAGAGGAAAGAGAAGGGAAATTTGCATGCTGCGCAGTTTTCAATAAACAATGACGTCACACATTGCTGGCCATTTTGTGTGTCCTTATCAAATCGAGCAACAAAGGCAACTGCCACCTCGACTCAAGTCAAGCCGAAGCAATGAAAATCTCCCATGCGACGAGTGTTTGAGGGAAATGTTAAGCTTATTGCGTCGTTTGGGTGGGAAACACCGAAACTGCCAACTGGCAAAGAGACAAATGCAAAGGGGCAGATGAACCCTTTGAGAGACATGTACCATAATAGGCGGAGAGCTTGAGCGAAAGCGAAGTTGGAGTACTCTCCATGGAGGGGATTAACATTTTCTAAGCAGTCTTGTTGGGTATATAAAAGTTACCAATCTGTCTTCAAACGTGAATAGTAAATGAGACAATTTAGAAAAGTTTGCAAGTTTGTCTTCTTTAAGCAAAAAATTTGATGCTTACTTTTTGCGTAAATGAATCATTTTTATTCGATTTACTTGAAGCTTGGATGGAAAGAGAAGTAAGAATTGCGGCTGCCCGATTAAATTCAATTCGAGCTATTTTAATTAAAATATTTTCTTGACACAAATTCTAAAATATTTAATGGTCTAAACCAAACTAAACACGAGAGCGCAAGTTAAAGTCGGTTCTAACCGACTTCGATATACCCGTTACTCATGAAAAAACATGTTTAAAAGTGTTCCTGCGTTTCTTAGGGTGAACATCTGAAAAGTATGCAACACTTTTTTAACTACGCTATTTTTCACATTTTTGCTCATAACTTGAGAACCGCTCATCCGATGTTTTAAAAGCTTCTGAGGACATGTGAAGTAGCAAGAAGATTCAGTCCACGACTTTAGTGAAGTCTAAGAAATGGCTGTGGGCCTCATTTAAATTTGAACAATTGACATCAGTCAATGTCACGTCGCCCTTCTTGTGCTTTTAAACCATCAGAAAACAACTGAAGTTCAATTATAAACGAAAATGTTAAATTTCTTCGTTTCGTCCGAAATTTATATACAGTTGCACTTGCTCGTGTTCCAAAAATCTAAAAACTTAAATCCTACAATTGAAGTCGAAGACTATCATATCAAAACTATTTCCATATTTATTGGTTATATAATGGGAATTGGTAATTTTTTTCAATCATGTGACAATTAATTTGACCTACCCTCAGATTAAAAAATCTGGTCACACTACACTTATGTTCAAATAAGCTAAACTCTTACTTCGGAATAGGGCTGTAAATATTTCACAAAATTTCAATATCGATAATATTTGATCAAATTCGAAATCTACAGAAAACTCTAAAAAATTTCACCAAGAACTTATTTGGAAAGTGCATGAAGTATTTCAATAAGCCCTTGCTTACACGAAAGTGAAATAAAGTTGCAAGCTTCACCGGCTTTAAAACATCTGCCTGTTAAGCATTATTCCGATTACGAATTTCCTCGTCTTTTTTGCATTTATTAATTTTACAGTTCCCAACTGTTATAAGTGTTAATTGTAAGAAGAGGCGGCTAACAAAACTGTAGTCTTTAGCAATGAGCCTACAGATAATGGTACCGGTTCAGCATCAAAGTCCCCGGATCGGTTATCAGTTTAGTTCGCACTTGTTCACTGCAAAAAAGAGTTGGTATGCATTCCTGGGGATGAGTTTATCTTATGTCCTGCCTGTTGTGTTGGTTTGCTGTAATTTTTAACCGAGTCCATCTTTTCCACGGATCCATATGTGTTTTTTAAGATTCATTAAAATAAAAAGGTGTGAGTGCCGTTAACACACACGAGGCTTTGATGTAAAACATGATGGTAAATTTAAGGGCTTAATTTCAAAAGCACAATCTCTCTCAATGGTATATAAATCAGCAATGACAATATTTCAAAAGAAGAAAGCAGAGAGTAGAAATACCAACAAAGAGATCACTGGCTGCTTTGTCATTCCTTTTTTCATGAATTCTGTTAAGTCTGTAAAGTAATTGAATAGTCACTGTCAAGTCACTGTATGGTCACTGTCCTGTCATTGTCCTGTCACTGTCCTGTCACTGTCCTGTCACTGTCCTGTCACTGTCCTGTCACTGTCCCGTCACTGTCCTGTCACTGTCCTGTCCTGTCCTGTCACTATTTATACAATGATTAGTCACTGCTTAGTCACGGTCAAGGCAGTTAAATCACTGTTAAGTCACCTTCAAGTCAGTGTTTAGTCACTAATAAGCCACTGTTGGGTCACTGTCAAGTCACCGTTAAGACACTGTGAAGTCACTGTCAAGATACTGTCAAGACGCTGTCAAGTCACTGTTAAGTCACTTTCAATTCACTGTTTACACTGTTAGGTTACTGTCAAGTTACTATTAAGTCACTGTCAAAACAATATTTAGTAACTGTCAAGTCACTGTTACTGTCAATTCACTGCTAAGTCACTCCTACTAAAATCTTCCGCACCGAAATTATAGATGTTTCACAACAAAAATCATAAAAAACGGAAAAAAAAACTTTCCTCTTCTCTTCAGATTCTGTTGTGGAAATCAAACATTATGACCAAATCGTCATACCCTGTCTACCAAGTGTATACCAAACAGGGTCGGCAATTTGCGTTGTCATTGAGATTTTCTTGTAAGCAAGTTTAAGGCGACTTTGATTTGCGCTTAAAAGTATGCCGAAACCATTTCAACTGTCTGCGTCTGCGGTGCGCCACATGCGAGTGACTTCTTCTGGATGGGTATCCTTTATCCTGTAGCCTGTATGACGGGTAACGAATTGGCAAGTTTTTGTTGTTCTTGCTTTGTTTTCATTTTTTTTTATAACTCTATTCACACACACACACACACGCACCGACACTTGGTGGAAACTTTTGCTGATAAGGAAATTTATGCAGATCTGAGAGGTAGGTGGATGGGTTGCTATAGCCCCAACTGACACGAACCTGGGGTTGAGTAACGATTGTGAAATATATATTAACATAAATTTGACATAAATGCTTCACAAACAGTTTCCAGCAGGGATTTAGAGTGTGTGTGTGTGTGAGTTATTGTTTCAACTTTATTAAAAAAGCATTGCAAAAACAATTCTAAAATAGCTAAAAGTCGAGAAAATATTTCACACACAAGAGCACACACACAGTTTGAAATTAATTTAAATTTTAAATTTGCTGTCTGATCGTAAATTTAAATTTTGATGCCAAAAATATGATGGGAATTTAAATTTCTAGTGAGGAATGGAGATGTTTCCATATTAAAATAGCCAAATACCCAAATGTTGACAGCTACTTTACATTCGTTTTTGTCACTGAGCTCAATTTGAATTGACAGCATCGCCCTGCCTCGACTATTCCCCATTTCGCTTCACTAGGCACATCAAATTCATTCCACATGCTAACCGGTCCTCGTCACTCCGTCATATTCTGCCGGCGCATTTAATTCCGACGAGGCGACGCAAATAACATGTCAAATTTATAATGCCTTCAATTGCGTTTTTTTATGATGTTGCCGAAATTGCTACAGCCAGATGCCGAAAACCAATTTTTTTACGACTTGCTGAACCAATTACAAGAATTTTCCTTTTTTTATTTTTGGGTGCTAATTTTTAATTGTTTACTGAAATTTTTCAGAGCATGTGGATATATGACGCACCATTCTGTATGCTATATTTGCGACACATTCACATCAGAAATAACCAATCAGTCTTCGGGTAATGGAAAGAATCAAAGCCGCATTGAAAAATCGTCTTGTCTTGCCGCTGGAAGGCGTCACGTTTTCAACGAAGATGACGGCAATTGTTGCAAATAATTTTTTATGCTCTGCAATGCCTGCGGTGCGAACTTTTGTTTGTTGCCAAAAGTTTTGTTTGTTTGCCACCGACGTACCGTAGGAAAAGGCAATGGCAGTGGCTCAACTTCGCCGTTTCTTATGACTTTCATTTGTTTTGACATCACGTTGCTGCATTGGGGGAAATCGAGGCGGCATAATCGGCATATTTAAGCACCATGCCGCGCGCCAGCTGAATGTGAGGGGCAAGTAAGCGACAGGAGGCCAGGCATACCAGACATTACTCCCAATGCTTGAGAGATGAGGATGAAAAGTTTCGAAGAGGGAGTAATTTCTTAGTAGACTTTACATCTTCCAAACAATTTAACCAAAGAAACATCGAACATTTCGAACGATCTAGCCGTCCAATTGACCGGCCCAAAACGTGAAATAAACTATTGATCGAACTCGCGTCTCAATGGTCCAATTGTTTCGCGTGCTGTGTGGCATGTGGCACCATCTTGTTGAAACCACATATCAGACAAGTCAATCTTTTCTATTTGGGCATAAGCAAAAGTTTGTAATTGTAAATGTAATTGACAAATTAGGCACTCTTAGAGTTGCCAGATATACAAAAAGTGCATTTTTCTTAATTTTGTGATTCATTTAGATATTGTTTGCGAAATTTGATTTGGTTTTTTTGTATGGAATTATTTTGTTTAATGTGTCCAGAATTTGGCGGTGCCCAGCGAAACCTAAAAGTGACACCTTAAAGTCAGCCACCCTCATCTTTGACTGTGCCATTTTCGATCGCTTCTCTCTTTGTGTAGCTAGTGCCATTCTCGCTTGGTCTAGTGGTTTGCAAAAAGTAAAAAGAGAGTAATTTCATTCGGTATTGAGAACATTAAAATCATACCGAAGCGGAATTGCGTTCTATTCGTTTTAAAAAAGTAGTGGAGTTTAGAACATGTCTGTATTTTTGCAGTAAGTTCATACTTTTGTTTAACGTTTTTAGCTGCAATATCATGTTTATCGTTTTAACTGCAACCATTACGATGCTGAACCAGATAGCCTATTTTTCATATGATCTGAAAATGATTTAAACTTCTCAGATTGAGCAACTCAATTAAGAATGTTAAAATGTTAATGTTAAATTGGCTATACAGCTCCTCCAACGAAGCCAAGCCAAGCTTTGCTCAATCTCTTGGCGTGTGTGCTTTAATTTTTCGTTCAAGAGAAAGGGGCCTACAGTTTAAGGCCGAATACGAACGGCAAAGTTTGAGAATTAGATTTTTCACAGCTGGCGCCAATAGCTGGTGAAGGTGACCGTATGTGTAAAAGCTATTTTCTAAAGAAAGAAAAAAAACTTTTATTATTAGATGTTCAGAGGCGGGATCGAACCCACGACCTCCCAGCAGTCCAGCACACTAACCGCTGGGCCACAGACGGCCACATTGTAAATGATGGCATTTTAAAAAATTTTACTGAATTTTTACTAGTAAAATTGCTAGATCTAGATTTTAAATATCAGTAGCAATTTGAAATCGCAAATAAAAGTGGAAATCTACAAAAACTGATAAGTTTGAAATAATGCCTACACAGGGGGAAAAAACCAGTTCAGAAAATAAGTTGCCTTCAACTCAAAATAAGAACAAGATGCTCTCAAAATTCTCAAGAACAAATGATCTTGGAATGAGTAAAGTTGTTCTCAGTCGGATAATATTTGCTTTAAACAACAACAAACCCTGTATTAAACGGAGAGATATACAAGTGAGAGAGCGAGTTGGCTCTCCTTTTGATCTCTCTCTCTCTTCTTTGGCAGCTCAACATAGCATAAGTAGCCTTTTAGATGTGCATTTGCAAAACTGTTCAACGGCTGAACTGGCAAGCAAGTCAACCCTTACGTTGAGTGCACAAGGTACCGGGCTCAAATCCCAGTCAAGCCCAAAAACATTTTTCTGTGTTTTTCTGAAATACTTAAATGAAAGGAGCCAGGTGGTGTGGGTCGTTGAAGCGATGTTTCTGATTCTTATGGAATGTATGGGTGGGTGGAGGTAGAAGCATCAACGCGCATATCCAGGAGTCTTTTTTGCCTCCCTTCACTTTTTCAATCCAAAGAGGTATGTCCCCGTGAGAAATCTGACCACAATTTTTTATTCCAGATGAGCTTAAAAACGGAACAATATTAACTCAATCATGTTCTCACAATTGGTACAATATCAACTCAAAATGAGTTTTTGTGTTCTCAATAACTTGTTCTTAAAGTGAAAACATTGTACTACAAAAATGCGGAGAAAACCCGATCATGCATACTTTTTGGTAAAGATTGTGCTCGTTTGGAGTCCAATGTTCTCGGTTCTTTCCCTCTGTGTACTTAATCAGGCCTGTTCTCGTTTATGTTATCAAGAGAATCGAAAACGGGAACAGGCCTGAAGATTTTCCTAAAGCGTTGCTCCTTTCTTGGATTGTGTTGTGTTACACCGTGTTGAGGGTTTCTATTACAAATATTTGCAATTAGTTTATTGGCAAGGTGATAACACCATGTATTAGCCGGTACAATAGAAATGCGTTGGCGAAATATGCTGGACTTAAAGCTGGGGTTGTCAAAGTTATTTAAAGAGAAACTTTTATTAAATTGAACCTATCAAATTACATCAAAGAATTCAATATAGAGTAATTTGCTTTGCTATTAAACTGTTGTCAGAGAGTCTCCTTAGAGATATATGACAAGTGTAAGAGCATCTTTAATCTATTTCTTCTCATTATAGTAATACAAAAGTATCAATTTAGATTCAATCAGACACGAAACATATACCCCGTTTATACACAAAGTCAATATCAAGATAAATGCCCTTCAAAGTATGCTATGAAAATAATTATTAAAAATTGAGAAAAATTTTATTTTATATTTGAAACTTAACTGCTCTAGATTAAAATTAATTTTAAATTCTCATGACCCTGCATCATGACTAGCTATTATCCAGTTCAAAAATAGTACATGTTTAAGTACAGTACTTCACATAAATAGAAACACTTTCTAACAGCACATGAACATCAAACAAAGCCAAGGTGTATCTAATTCTAAAAATATAAAAAAACGACGTTGTTTAAGAAATAAAGTAAGCATACTTTGAAGGGCATTTATCATGATAATTTTTGTGTGTATAAACAGGGTAATTTCCAAAATTTTAAGTACAAAAATTTGTTATATTTATTCTATTCTACAGTAGACTTCTAAGAGTTGCCATCTGAGCAGAGAAGTTGCCACCAGCCACTGAAAAAAATGTATAAGTATACAGAAAAGCTTTTCTTTTTAGCTCTAATATTTTTGCACCGGCTGCTGCCGAACCACCAAACAGAAGCAGAAAAGAGATTTAAAGCAGGGGCCGACAAAACACACATGCTCATTTTGGCGTTGCGTGTGTGTGTTTAGTTACGCAAGAGCGCTCTCATTTAGTATAAGCTCGTATTCTGTAGGTGTGTCAACGTAGTTAACGCAGAGTGGTCTAGAAAATATTCTGCTCTCATTGTTCAACCCTGGCATAGAGTTTCGCATAAATCGATCGTTGATGAGAAAGCGAAAGTGGCTTTTCATAATGTCTTTCACTTTTGGAAATGTATTCAGTAAGCCCTCGTTGAATGTTCGATGGAAAAGTCATAAGCGTGAGCAGCACGTTGGCAGTTCTTTTTGTTGTTGTTGTTGTTATTGTTTGTGTTGGCTGTTTCTTATGGAATTATGCGTTATTCCAACAACAGCAAGCAAGGAGTAACAGCAGTTGCCTTCGGGTACCTACAATACATAAGCATGAGTGTGTGTTTGTATGCTGCATCATAATCAGACCGGGTGCTCCTTTTTTCCTCCAGCGAAAATTGGCAAAATGCGCAGCGGTCGAACAACATAAATATATATTGTATGTTTGTATATGTCGTGAGTACATTTACCCTAGCAAGTCAGAACTCGGTTTGGCTAGCGGCGCTTATGCATTTTTCATAATCCACACAAACACGTACTGGCTACATATTCATACATATGTATGTATGTATATCTATTGGATGGGATACATGTGGAGAGCGCAAAAATCCCACCATTTGCCCTCCATCGTGCATCCATCAACACGTCAGAAGGCGGCAGCAGCTGCCGACACTTCAAGTGCCAATAAAAATGTTAAGTATCTTTGCTCTGTTGACATTTCTGCTTTCGGCTGATGCTCAGATACGAAATGACTAGATAAATGCTGCAGATACTCCTGAAATGGAACATTGGGGACCATAAATTAGGTAGCACGGATTCAAAAGTTCCCAACTTTCCTTGGCCTGCTTGTCAAAGTTGCTCCGAAAGTAGCATCCTATAAATAATACACGTTATGCAATGAGTTTAGTGGCACGTACCCCGAAGGAGTAAGCCACCACATGCTCATTACCCAGTCGAGGCACAGCATGCAGGTGACCCTGGCCATGCGGAAGGATGCGTGCGTACATACATATTTACAAGGCAACGCTTTGACTGTACAAAATATTTACAGATTTACATATAAATTATGCTTTCTCGAGTTTTTGTCGCAGTTTACATAGTAATACAGTTTTGCCGCTATTTCACATTTCCGACACTCAACTTTAACAGTATTCTAATTAAAATCGAGTGGGATGAATCAAGTCTGGTTTTACTCACCCGCTTGCCTCGCTTGCCGCGCGGTCCCTTCTCTCCGGGGGGTCCTGCTGGTCCAATGGGCCCCACTTCGCCTCGCTCGCCAGGCTCACCGGGCGGACCTGTAAAATGTTCATTTTCAATAGAATGACAGATTTTGGGTAATGGAAATCGTAGAGTAAACAATGCGGATACCGATACAGTTACGTTACGCCGCAACAGTTAAACAAATAGTGGGCGTGGACCGGCCACGGCTTTGTAATTAGAGAGCAGGGCAACCGCCCACCCCTTCGGGGGGCTGTTGGGCTTCGGTCAGCAATTTGTACAACCGAATGAATGAATGAATGAATGACTGATAAGTGTGAAGATGGGCGGACTTTTCTGTTCATGATGGGTTCAAAATGCAAATTGTTTATTTGCCAGAAAACAAAATAAGCCAGAGCTCACAGTGGTTGCAGGGCCAAAGATCTTGTGTGGTTAGCTGGTTGCTTTCTATGCTAATGAAGTTGAAGCGAATGCACTTCAAGTGTTTTGACTTGACCCACTTGGCAGAAGATGCTGACTCCCCCCATCCCAGTCACAGACCAATTGAAATGCAAGAATAAAAATTTGTAATGCTCAAGAACTGCCAAGGGTTTGAATCTGTTGCAAGTAAATGCAGTTATACTTGAGTACCTCTTCTCATAAATCTTATAAATAAAAAATCGTTGAACGCTTTGGTAAATTGGTTTGCTTAAAGTTGAAGCAGTTAAGAGTTCGGTAATCGGTTCTAAGTCAATTTAAAGTCACTATTTAGCTGCTTCTGACAGGACAGGCATTCACAATTATTAGTGCCTCGTATATGAGAATATAAAAGGTGCATTTCCATTTTGTAGCCGGAAACTGAGTTTTTTCCTTTGGCTTATTTTCTATAACAAACGACGATGAAATTAACCCACCCGTTATCTATGGACGCTTTCGGTTCGATTTTTGGAGCAAAATAGAATCGGTTTACAAGGACGAGTTCACAGATTTCCAAACATCAGATACCTCTCATCAAGGATGCACACTTGGTCAGAGCTTTATAATAAAAAACACAACACCGATTTATATCTGAAGAATCTTTAAACTCTAGAAAAAACATTTCATACGGGATTTATTTAATACTAAGCGGTAATGATAACAGGGTAATCCCGAATATTCTTGACCCAATCAAAAACGAATTGATTTGATCTCACTTTTTATGCTTTTGGAACACAGAGTATACTTAGTTTGTGCTTAAGTCTGTAACAGGGAGAAGGCAATTCCGACCCTATCTATACTTATAAATCTGTCGGCCCAATTGACTGACAGACTGACAAATTATCAACCCGCAGCCTATCCTAGAGATCTTAAATCTGGCATAGACCTCCGTTAAGTTATGCAGGCGCGCACTAAAAAAAAAAATTTACAAAATTTGTCCGCGAAGTCAGTCAAAAAGCTCTTCTAGCTCTTTTACTACAAGACTATACCGACTTGGCAGTTGCTGCTGATCATGAATTCATATACTTTATATGATAGAAAATGATTTTTTCTCTCTGTTACATACATTTGCACGACCTTAGTATACCCTTTTTTTATTCTACGAGTAACATAGCATAAATAAGTTGAAATTTCAGAAAAGCTAGCACCCAAATAATGTACATAAATACATAACGCTAACTTACATCAATACTGGCCTAACTCTAAAAATACGATTTTAGACTTAATGATGCAAAAATGTTCGCTGTATTGTGTTCAATATTGTGCAAAAATTTTCGTACTGATATCTCTACTACTTGCCGTGTGATATGAGAATATGTCGCAATATCATTTTCCAGCTTCATTTTAATGTTAATGCAAAAACGTCATATCTCAGTTGTCCTGCAGTTGGTATTGAACAAACATACATCGGCTTTTAGTTAAATCATCATATTTTCAAGTTTTATTAATAAGCATTCTAAATTTATAATATAACTGAAAACTAAAAGAACCATTTTTTCTAGGTTAAATCCATTGAGAACTTCAAACGTGTTTTTCTTAAAATTGATTATTTTGACTTATGCCAGTATTGAAGTAAGTGAGCGATATGTAGCCAAAGATAAGTAACGGAAATGTGGCGCTCAGAAAATATTTTGGACTAAACTGTTTTTTTAAGAGCGCGGCCAAAGGTGTGCCATAAGAGGGATAACACTCAACCAAATTAGGTATGTATGTGTGTAATAAAAGTATTAAAAATATACCATTCATCTCTTGGCTCTCTGAGACTGATGACAGCTGCTACATGTGTTAAAATTTGGGGAAAGGGGAAAGAGTGGAGAGCGTTGGAAGATGGAGAGCGGTGAGCGAGTGACGGAATGACCCGGAATGACGGGGAACTCGAAACTGTCTACAAGATAAAACTACACAATTTCTTAAAATCTTGGACGCGGACAAAGTCGTGGAGGGTTCAGCTAGTAAAATATATTTATTTTTGATTAGCATCAACAGCCGAGGCAATGTAGCCATGTCCGTCTGTCTGTCGGTCCATCCGTATGACCGAACATAACTCAGAGATGGTAAGAGATTGTGGTTGTTCAGGAAACGAAACGTATTTCGGGCGTGAAGAAAGCCCGCATGCAATATGTAGAAATGAGAAATGTACTTCTCTTTATGAGAAAACTAAACGCTGCATGCATAACAGCTAAACAAAAGTAATGGGTTCAAAGTCCCGGTCGAAACATGTAGAATCCGTACATTTTCCTGTAGATTTTGCATATATTTTTCTCTGTGAAGATTATCATGTCCCATGTTTCAAACAGTGTGAAGGCAGGCTAACTCTTTTCATTAAAAAACTTACATAGTACTAGGCAACAAGAACCAGGATATTAATGGGCGTTTTGTGAAGAACTTTAGTTTGGTTTTCCATAATAATGTCGTAAAGTACAACTTCTTAGCTTCGAAATAAGTTGCCCCAAACAATTTTAAACAAGATTACAAAATTACAAACGTCAACATTAAACCGTTTGAAATCATAAGGTTTTTGCTGTTAAGTTGCATTGGACTTCCCAAACGGTTTTAGCAGCGCTGGCATTTAGTTGTTGGTTGACTACAGAATCAGTCAAAGATCGCTGATGATTTGGTATAAAACAGCTGTACAATAAACTAGCCTCCTTTATGTGCAAACAAAACGAGACCTCGAACCCGCAAAATCTTGAAGGTTTAATTATGAGTGACTCGGAATAATGTGTCGATACCAAGTATGTTCCACTCAATATGTCAATGTCTTTTCCTTTTTGCTTAATTCTTACCAAATTTAAAGCAATCAATTCAACGGTAGACATTTGCGACAGTAATCGTCCAGGTAGATTGTGTTGTTATTTGAGTATAATTAAATTGTACAGCCTTGGTCCCACTGTGGGGTGGCAACCTGTATAGTTAAAATAATGAGAAATTTTGTTTTTCTATTTTTTGAGTTTATTGTTTGCCAGGGCCATTAAATGAGACCATTTGCACAGTCAACAACATAGGACGAGGAGTCATATCATAGATAAACCCAATTGTGCGGCTTGTCAAAATGAGTCTGTATGGCCCTGTCTGTGTGTGTGTGTGTGTGAATGAAAAGATATAGAAAATTTATTAAGTTCGTAAAATTGCGTTTTAGGGGCCGGCTCTTGGTCAGAGCGCATAAATTTGCCTGCCAGTTTGCATTTCAGTCTCTTCTCTCCCTCTCTCACCCTGTACTGCCCGTCCCCCTCGGTCTGGCCTGGTAGGATAAATTACAGTTAAGCATTTTAGGCGACAATTTCAAACATAATAAAAACTATTCTACAGACAACAAAGTTGCCCAAGGGTGGCCTGAGAGCGGGGAATTTATAGGAATTTATAGTGTCCAGGATATTGGATTGTGTTGGTTCTTTTTGGGCTCAGCCTTTGTCCCGCCCAGATGAGCTACAACAGATGCAATCAACAAAAACGGAATTCAGATGAAATTCAAACACAGTAAATGCGAAAATAAATTGAATTTTTTGATATTACAGCTGAGCCGGCATTTCCATTTCCAGGATGACCGGTATAAATGACTCAGCCTCACACACACAATCACACAAATAAAGCACAAGTCAGCTTAACTAATTACCAGAACGATAAGATAAGCACAGAAGACCAGACGTAGGAATTCCAAATACAAATGACATTCAATTTATTCAAATCAAGCCTAAAATGATGCCACAGCCCCGGTGAATGTCCCATGGCAACTCGACGCTGATTTGGGAAAATAAATTGCAATTTCATGTCCATCAACGCAGGAAACGAATGAGGGAAGTGCAGGGAGGGAGCGGGGGCGAATTGGGTGACTGTCAACCATTGTCGACAACTGCCGCCTATCACAGTGGCTGATCATGTTCGAAACTAGCAAAAGAAATCTAGAAACAATGAGCCTAACATGAGCGCATCAGCAACTGGTACTCGTAGATCCCCAGCATCTAACTGCGACAACAGCAAACGTTAACAGAACTTTGATGCTCGAATCTGATAAGGCGGTTAAGTGGGAGGCGTTCGAAACGATGCGGGTATGCTTAATTGAGAAAGGTACTTCTTCAAATAAATTAAATGCATTAGGGGTATGCGTGAAACTTAATTTTATTAAACTGTGATTGATTTGAAAAATAAAGTAAATTGTCATTAATATCAATTCCGATATTAAGCAAGCTAAGGGTCTTATATGGTGTACTCAATACCAAGAGGGAGTCCACTAATTCGCAACCCTTGACAAATGAACTCCCTGCTTACGCTGTCGAAGTCCTCAGCGAAGTCTACTTAAGCTATATCTTGGTCTGATCTATATTTCGAGCATTGCAGGATCAGGATGCACCCCGTTTTTATATGGTCCGATTAGTACACAGACAGAAATATTTCAAAAACATTAGACATTGGGAAAGAATCAAGAACAATTTCTTAAGAACGCAAAAACCTAGATTGAGTTGGTTGTTCTGTTGTTAAGAACTTGATTTGAGATGATGTTGTTGAATTTTCCAGAACATTTTAAACTTAACTTATTCTGGTACGAGCGGAATTTTTGGTACGTTAAATTAACTTTCACATAAAGAGACCAAATACAGAAACGGGCACACTGGAGGTCAGCTGTTTTGATTTGTTAAAAAGAAATTGAAAGTGTTTTTGATTTGCCTAAAATAATTTACCATCTAATACCTATTTCCGTTTCAAGCCGTTTAAAGATTCAAATTATTGCCCGCTTAAGATACATTTCAGACTTGAACAGGTGCGGATCGAGGAGATGGCCTACAAATAGGGGTATCGAAATTTTAATCGATATAACGTCGATATTTTAGCCCAAAATTAGGAATTCATTAATTTAATTATACCCTTGGAGAGGGTAAATTAAAATTGTTCAGATGTTTGTAACGCATAGAAGGAAGCATCTCCGACCACATAAAGTATACATATTCTTGATCAGCATGACTAGCTGAGTTGATATAGCCATGTCCGTCTGTCCGTCTGTTTCTATGCTATCTCATCCGTCAGTTTAAAAGCTATCTTAACCAAACTTTGCACGAAGTCTTTTGGTGCAAATGCACAGTACATTTGTCGGAATCGGCACGATCGGATGACTATATCGTATAGCTGCCATAGAAACGATATGTCGAAAATGTAGTTCTAGTGAGAAAAACTTTTTTGTCTTCAACGCAATCGGCCCTACACCTCGTATATATAAGTTTTTTGGGCCTTCACATAATTTCACCAAGTTTTATGAAAATCGGACATCTATAAAGTATAGCTGCCATACAAAAGATAGTTTTGAAAAAACGTTTTAGCAGGAAAAACTTTTTTGTTTTCAATGCTATCACTCCCAAACTTGTTACTGGTCAATATAATATGCTAACACATAATTCTGCCAAGGTTTATTCAAATCGGATGACTAGCTGCCATAGAAACGATCGGTCGAAAAAGTAGTTCTAGTGAGAGTGATGCCATATACCAAACTGGCAGGCAGATATCATGCTCTAAGGGTATATAAACTTCGGTCGAGCCGAAGTTAGCTTGCCTCTATTTTTTTTTAATTAATTTTTTCGATATAACTGAAATCGAATATTTTTTGATAATATTTCTCGATGATGTTTTAGACTTCAGTCACACTGTTGCGAATGCCTGTTTCTTGTGCTCTACAAGTAAAGCAAAATGTTTAAATTTTTTTTAAGGATGCACATCAAACTTTGCTATAGAGTTTTAGTTTTTAGATTCAACACGAAAGCTTTAGTTCGCGGGCTATTGGTATCCTCGTACCAGCAATTGCCACAGAGCAACATTGACCACTTGGGTATCAAGAGCGTCTCCAAAATTTCCAAAAAGTAAAATTTAGTTCAAAAATGTCTTCGGTGAACAAACCGCGATACGCTAACATGCCATGAACTGAAGTATTCACACTATATGAACTGTTTTTCTGCAGGTGTTCTAAGACAATTGCTAGTGTAAGAATTTCTGTAAACCGCGAACCAAACTCGGAAATTTATGGCCGTCCCATCATAAAGTCTTTTTCAGAGTATTAAGAATATCTCATAAAACCTAATTTTTTTGAAAAATCTCAAAATGGCCGTTTTTTCACAAACCGCGATTACATTTTTTATATCTTAGCATCCCACAATGGTAAATTTCTGAAAAATCTTTTAAAAATCGTTGAAAAATCGTTTGTTGGTAAAACAGAAAACGTAGCTCGGTATATTTTTATCTCTCGTTTATGGCCTTTATTGCCTCGATGATGGGTGCTGTCAAATTTGGTACCCACTACTCTATATTATACTACAAGGAAAATGTTTTCTAAATAAAAGATCAACTAAGGAAGTCGGCCTGCAGTAGGGCTGGTGGCGATATCTACTTGCACTAATTTCATAGACTACTTACTGCTTAATCGCCTTACATGAAAGTAAGTACCTACTATTGGGTACCGAACATGGTACCTTTTTGGTAAGGCGTCGTTAGTCCCAAACGACGCATCCACAGACTTACAACTTTCGGTTCTTACTTCTCTACTTACATGTGAAGCGAAGAGGTGGTGATTGGTGAGCCCCTAGGACATGCCCTGTAAAAAGTAAGTACTGAAAAGCATTGCTAGTGGGTTGGCTAACGAGTACCTTTGGTTATTAGTAAGTACCTAATTCTACACCTATGTGCTATTGCAGTGTGCTGAATTGATTCTCTGCGGGTGCGAACTTTCTTTTGGTCATAACATTGCGGGTTGCGGGATTTTTAAAACTGACCAATGAGCCACTGCTGAGACCATGTGGCTACGCCACATTAACTTTTTAGTTTCAGTTCAGTTCATTGGAAACGGCGTGATGCCGGTAAGAATGAGTGTCACAGAAAGTCAGAAAGTTAAGTCAATGTGTGTGAGTTAGTGAAGACAGATGCATAAAAGGCGCGGGTATGGGTAGTTGTTAGTAATGGAGCTGGATAAACTGGAACTGGAACCGCCGCAACCATTTGAAAATCCAGCTCTGCGGCAGCGAACTTTCTCTTGGTCAAGAATATACTTATATACTTTATAGAGTCGGTAATGATTGCTTTTCCCAGTTACATACTTTTGCACAAGCTTAATATACTTGGTGTACCTAGCAGAGTACAGAGCACTCGCTTTAAATATGATGCGGTGTGATTGTCTCTCGAAATTGTACAGTCAAACACACACTCTTTCTGTTATTGGTCGTTTTGGGACTGAGTGTCTCGGCTGATCATCTGTCAAAGTGGTTGTTTCTGTATTGAAGGGGCACCACATACCACAGTCACACATAAGTAAAATCACAAGTCTGCATAACTTCTATTGCTCCCGCTCGCTTCTCTCTCCTCTCTCCTGCTTTGCACTTTCAACTTTTGCTATTCTTTTGATTTCATTCTTTATTTCTTCCTATTTTCTTGCTTGCTTTGTCACACTTATCAATCAAAACATTACTTTCCGTTCTACCTCTTTGCTTTTGTTTTGTTTTTATTATACCCACTGAATACCCCTAATAGAGCAATAGTACAGTCAGTTTGTCCCACCAGATGAGTTCAAGTGTTTGTTTGTCCCCTGGTCATCCCAGGGTACCCCAACCCCATTGCTCCGCTTTGGTATTCGATGCTAATGAGCCGCTAAAAGCCACATAAATGACATAAAGTTGCATTTTTACGACTGCGGCAAGTGTGTCGAGTTCTACAAGGGGTCTACAAATTTTTATGACAAATGCCGGACTCGTATGCTATGCGGATTGGAGCGGCTAAACTATCCGCAGCTATTTTCGTTTATTAAATTCGAATAAAGTGCAGAAATATGTTAGGGCTGGCCCATAAAAAGCCCAAACGAAACACACAAACAAATGGAATTTCTATTGTCTGACGGGTGGGAGGAGATGCTGGCTGCTCCCTACGATTTTGTGCGCATTTAATTGACGTCGACGTAGGAACTAGGTCGTAAAATGTTATCGCAAAATGCGGCAGGGCCAACAAATTTGAGAATTTCCAAATGTGGAAATAAAAGAGACTTTAAAAAGAATATTTCAAAAATGCGCGGGGCCATAAAAGTATGCGGCAAGCGGAAATGTATGCAACGCCAGCGCCTGGCCTTTGATTTACATTTTAACGAGCCGTTTTTCACGCCAACCGCGAGTCAGGGAATCCAAAATTCAAAAAGCCCTAATGGGACACACGCCAGCTAGTGAATGACTCAATTAGATGAGGGCTGAGAGAGAGCGTTCCCAGATGCGGCTGACAATAAATTAAACGACCCGCAGGGCCGCGTGGCAGCACTTGAAACAGTCATCGATCGATCGATTCCCAAACACAGAACTGCGGCTCATGTTTAGGGCAAACAAACAAACAGATTCAGCTGGCACTTACCAGGTGGTCCAGGCGGTCCCGGCGGACCCTCGATGATGCCTGTGGGGAACTCGTCACCCTTGATGGTTGTGGTAAGGCCACGATCGCCGCGATCACCTTTGTCACCCTGTTAAATGAGATTTGAGAATAGTGAGTCAGGGCAGGAAAATTAAGTGGAAATCCAGACACATAAATAAATGATAAATAAAGTTGAAAGGAAATAGAAGGAGGAGAGGCCAAGTCACTTAACAACTGACTGATGTTTATCCAACAGCTACAAATAATGCATAAATCCTGCGGACATCTTTTTTCTCTAGTTTGCTCACCTTTGTGCCTGCAGCACCCGCCACTCCAGGCGGTCCCATGGGTCCTGGCTGACCAGCCTCGCCTTGCAGACCCTGTGGGCCAGTTTCACCAGGTGGTCCACGTTCGCCCGGCACGCCTGATTGTCCAGGTTCTCCCGGCGGACCCGGTGGTCCTGGCTCTCCAGGTTCACCCTAGAAACATGTTTATTAGCGGAAGTTCTCAATTGGAGTAAAGTAAACCATTGTTAGAGGGGGGGACAAGGACATGCACAATTGTAACCGGAACCCAAATAAAAAGAGATACTTACCTTTAGCTGAATGACTGTGGAAGCGGATACATTAACGCCTGCTTCTTGCAAGTCCTTACAACACCAACATAAAAATGTGCAAGTTCAACGTAAAAATAAAAGTTAAATTTATTTAATAAAAATGAGGAAAAAACAAAGTATTGGTTAATCAACTTAAAATTGAGCTGCTGCAAAAGCATTCAAGGTAAAAATTTGTTAATTAAGATTTGGTCATGCACAAAGCATTTTCCCTCATGGCTTTTTAGGACCATTTTAAATTGCACTTGAGACTGACGCGGAACAGTAGAAAAATTTAAAGAATAATTGGCCAACAAGCATTGCTAACCTCTTTAGAGCTTTGGGAAATGATGTCAATAGCTTCCAGCACTTTATACCGAAAGCAATTTAGCAGAATAAGTATAAGAGATTAGATATTTTTGTAACCCAAAACTTTGAAGTTTCTAAGTTTTTTTTTTTTGCTAAAATATCAATAGTATTTTTCAGGGAAAAGAATATAATGTTTAATTTATCTTCTTTGCCATTGCTAAAAAAAAAGTTGCTAACAAAAATTGAGAGCTTCGAATTGAATTTGCTCTTATCAGCACATTTGCGGAGCTTACATTTTACCTTAAATAGTTCTATTAATATTGACGCCCCTCAATGATACGTCGCTCTTCTTGTACTTTTAAAGCTTAAGCTGCCATCGTTTGTGATGTCAAAAATCAAAATATTAAATAAAGTTCTTTTAACTCCTTCGAAACGGTTTGACCGATTTTAATGAAATTTCTTTTGGTTATAATTGGCAGGTTTAGAATAGGTTCTTAACAGTATTTCATAACACTTGGTGATTTGGGTGTTCCCGGTCATGCTGCTCATCTGTGTCACTCTGTGTTTCATTATTGTGATAATATTGTACATTGCTAAAATATCGGAATATCGTTTTCCATCAATCGTTTCAATTTGACCTATCTGTGTGTGTTTGTGTCACAGTGAACAGTGCCAGCAACACGTAGGAGTGGCTATTTGGGCCGTTGAAGGAATGCAGCCGCAGACATGCAAATTTTGTGGCAGCAAAAGCAGATCAACAATGAAATAAAATAAATGAAATTACGCCTGTCTGAATGTCGCAACTGCGTTCTTCTCATCAACGCCAATAAGTACATGAAAGTACAGATTGGTGCTACAAACAAAGATTATCCCAATTGATACGCCTCCAGAATAGAGTTGTCAATATTTGATCGATATATCGAAGTTTTATTTGGACGGTATTCGATATTTTTATAAACGATATATCAGAAAATATTTCTATGGTAATTGCAGGAGCAAATTGTCATAACAAGTTTGTCGATTTTGTTCTACACAAAACGTATAATTTGTCCCAGGAAACATGGATCTAAAATGAATTCCTCTTTTCAACTTGATCCAAGTACTGTATTTTGCCATAGATTTTTTCACTTATACGAAAGAATAATCCTTTATATCTTTAATATTTGAGAACGACGGACGCCGACTAAGAATTCATTTTAGACCCAAGGGTTTTTGGTGAAATTTTCTATACGCTTTGTTGACTTTTTTCTGCCTATACTAATCGAACCCCCCAAATAATAATCTAGTTCTAGAAAATTAAATTATTTGAATCTTAAAGTTATCCCATTAGAAAGATATGATATAACCACTAATCCACTCGAAATGGTCATTGGCAGTGAGAAAGAAGAAAGTAGTCCTAAGCTTTCGAAAAAAATGAGAAGGCCAAGCTAACTTCGTCTTTGCCGAAGTTCTTATACCCTTGCAAATGTACTAATACATTAAAATATTTTTCTAAATAAAACCCACTTTTTGACCGATAGTTCCTATGGTAGCTTTAAGATATAGTCATCCGATTTTGACCAAAACTTCCAAATCTGTGTAAAAGCGTATAAAACTAATAATTGCTGAAGCGGGAGGCGTTTTCATTAAAAAGAAAAAGTTTTTCTTACAAAGACCCATTTTTCGACCGATAGTTCCTATGGCAGCTATAAGATATAGTTATCCGATCATATTGGCTGTGTGCAGGAAAAATAAGACTCTGCGCAAAGTTTCAGCTCGATAGCGTCAAAACTGAGAGTTTAGTTTGCGGAGAAAAAGAAAAAGGAAGGACAAAGCTCAATCAACTCGTGCTCGTCGCCCTGATCAAAGAATATATAATTTTATAGGGTCGAAATGAATTTTGTTTGCTTACTTGTAAAATACTACTATTGCTGAAGGGTATAATAAATATATCGTGGACCCGACTTTATAAATTTTATTTATATTTTGGGTTCGGTTGAAAAACTAGTTTTAAACAGAAAAACTTTTTTGATTTTAGTGCTATCGCTCCGAACGCTCGTATTTATAAGTTTTCAATGATTTTACATAATATCAACAAGATTTGTCGAAATCGGACCACTATATCGTATAGCTGCCATACATCAGGCACATATCAAGCTCCAAGGGTATATAAACTTCGGTCGAGCCGAAGTGAGCTGCCCTCTATTTTTATTTTTAATGTGACAATATTTATGGTCGTTATGATGGATTTCATTCCTAATTTTTATAGTGGATTGAGTGTCTGCTATAAAGCTCGTACAGTTTTTTTAAAAACTTGATACGAAAGTGTAATAGCAGGACTATAACAACAATAATTTTTTTAAGAGCTCAGGTTGGCTGGTTCAAACAAAAATTCACCAATGTTTTAAGTTCGAAATATAATTTCATAAATATAAAAAATAGTTATAATTTTTTATAATTGGACAAGTTTGCTTAACGTACACTATAACCACTATACGCTATCCAGAATTTCTCTTAATAGCCTGCTTTTAATATCGATGAATAAAACCTTTCGATTTCCAGCCTTATAAATATTTGATGTTATTACTACTGTGGAACCCAAGCGACTTTTGTGATATTAAAAATTAATCTACTAGTTTACTACACCCATTCATAGTAGTGTTTGCTGATGTTTAGCCGCTGTAATATGGACTTGTTAGACCGACATCTACTCCCATTTCATTCTTTACTCTATGTTTAATTTGCGTAGGTTTTTTTTGCTCTATTTTCCGCCTGCTGCTTAATCTACATATTTATTTAAAAACGTATCTGCTTAAAAGCTTCCCAACAGATTTTATATGTTTTATGCAATTTTATTTTATAAACTAGCAAATAACCCGTCGCGCTTCGCTGCGCCTTCAACAGTACAACAACGCACACTCACTTACCACCCATTTCCCACCCACATCCCACCCACTTCCCGCCCACATACCACCCACATACCACCCACTCCCACCGTCTTTCCGCCGTCCACTTCCCGCCCACATCCCACCCACTTCCCGCCAATTTCCCGCCCACTTACCGCCATCTCACCCACTTCCCGCCAATTTCCCGCCCACTTCCCGCCAATTTCCCGCCCACATCCCACCCACATCGCACCCACTTCCCCCCAATTTCCCGCCCACTTACCGCCCACATCCCGCTCACATCCCACCCTCATCCTCCCACTTCCCGCCCACATGCCACCCACATCCCACCCACTTCCCGCCCACATACCACCCGCTTCCCGCCCATTTCCCGCCCACATCCCACCCACATCTCACCCACTTCCCGCCAATTTCCCGCCCACTTACCGCCCACATCCCGCTCACATTCCACTCACATCCCACCCTCATCCCCCCACTTCCCGCCCACATACCACCCACTTCCCACCCTCTTTCCGCCGTCCACTTCCCGCCCACATCCAACCCACTTCCCGCCAATTACCCGCCCACTTACCGCCCACAACCCGCCAACATCCCACCCACATCTCACCCACTTACCGCCCATCCCGCTCACATTCCTCCATTCCCCCCCCCCCCCCCCCCCCCCCCCCCCCCCCCCTCTCCTCTTTTCCCCCCCCCCCCCCCCCCAACTTCCGCCAATTTCCCGCCCACTTACCGCCCACAACCCGCCAACATCCCACCCACTTCCCGCCCACTTCCCGCCCAAACATACCACAAAACCGCACTCCCACACTCTTTCCACCGTCCACTTCCCGCCCACATCCCACCCACTTCCCGCCCACATCCCTCTCACATTCCACTCACATCCCACCCTCATCCCCCCACTTCCCGCCAATTTCCCGCCCACATACCACCCACATCCCACCCACTTCCCGCCCACATACCACCCGCTTCCCGCCCTCTTTCCGCCGTCCACTTCCCGCCCACATCCCACCCACTTCCCGCCAATTTTCCGCCCACAGTTACAAATCATTTGTATGGGAAAAAGAAAAGGGCTATTTTTAGGGTTTTTCCAGCAATAATTCTAATTTTTCTCGCCGTAAAAACCATCCTTGAACTTCAACGAACATTTTAAAAAAAGATTTGGCCAAATTGGTCCAGGCGTTGTTGAGTTATGCGCTTACCAACACATTTTGCGATTCATTTTTATATTATAGATAGATGGTTCAGCAGCCATGAGGGAAAATGCCAAATATTTACTATATACGTTTTTAGTTTGGTATTCTGAACAAAATTAAATGAGTTACCGTTTGTTTTACCTAAAAGAACCAAAACACGTCAGAAGGATACAAAAAAAAATACAAATTAATCCTGATGAAAATTCCATTAAAAAATTACAAAAGAGAAATTCTTAGGAAAGACCACGAAGATGCAGCCATAAATTGAAGCTGCTGCTTAAACAAAAGACCTGGGACAGCAGAGACAAGTTAAAAGCATTACAAACAACAACAAAAAAGAGCAGGACAATAAATACAAACTACAAAATGCTACAACTACGACAGATAGAGAAACTGAGCAAAAGGACAACAAGTTGTAAATATGTACGTATACTTCATCCAGCTCTGCCCAACTGCAGAGTGGGTAGGGGAGGAGGGGGCTTGAAGTGTATTTATGGGAGCAGGAAATACCTTAACAGCAACAATTTCCGCATAGCCCAGTGTGCCGCCATGCAGCGTTGTCACCGATCTCTTCAGTCCCTGGGAATGCAAAGCGGATTTTAGTTTTTATTTTTGGATTATTTGCAGAAATTGCAGCAGCTTTTTATTGGTCTCACTTGGAGTAAACACACTTCACACACTTACCTTCACCGTTTGGAAGACATCCATGCCGGGATGGCCGGTATCGCCCTTTTGACCCTTGTCGCCGGGCTTGCCCGCCGAACCCTTCTCCCCGCTGATGCCATTAAGGCCCTATATTTGGGAAAGTTCACTAAGCCAGATTCGTTTCGGTTAACCCTGTCGGTTCACTTACCGGTTCGCCTTTGTCGCCAGCATCGCCCTTCTTGCCGCGCTTCCCTCGCTTGCCCGGCGGTCCCGGTGGTCCTGGAGGTCCTGCAATTGAAAAGTCATTTAGTGCAATCTCAAGTTTGCCCCATTAGTTGCTCATTGACCTAGCCCCAACCCTGACTGGGCAATTTCCCCAAAAAGTTGCTCTTCTTTCTTCTTGTTTGTTTTTGGCGCAGCTTTGGCGCAAAATTCATTTAGCTGAAAAATGACTTTGCGCTGGGCACAAAATATTTATAACCACTGAAATACTTTAAAACTTTATCTGCAAGGAGCACCAGGACAAAGGACTGCAGTCGATGCTTTTCAATTATTCCGCATGCAATTTTACGGCGCATAAAATTCCGAGAGCCATGTCGTGTCTTGTAATTATTTTTATTAGGAAAAACTGCTGCTGGCTGTTGCCAGGAGACGACGCGAGGTGTACAGGCAGTTCACACCTAAATGCCAAGACGAAGGCCATGCAGAAGGCAAGCGCGAAGCGAAGTAGGTGTGAAAATATTTAATTAAAATAACAGACAACAGTGCAGGAAACTCGCACTCCGGCCACCTCTTTCTGACCTTTTAGAAGCGTTTCGTGTTTTTTTCGGTTTGTTTGGCCGGGCTGTTACCGCCGAGCGCGGGCAGAAGTTTCGGTTGCTATTTAATAATTGTTGTAATTAAGTAATTCCGCTTTTTTTCTCTTCTGCTTTCTTTCTTTCGCAAGCTAAGGAGCCGGCCCTTAAAAGGAAGCTAACTTTAATGCAGGAAATGATGGCAAACAATTTAAATTCATTTCGCGCTGAAATGGAGCCACAAACTACCTAAGCGAGCCACTGTACGCTCATTTTTTTCGAATTACCTAAAGGTGTGTGGGCGGGGCTGAGTTAAGCAGCAGGATGCTGTGCCTCTAATGTACGCTGCTTATTTAATTTAAATGGGATTTCTTAGCTCTTAGCACACTGGAACTTTGGCAGAACAACAGCAAAATGTAGATTGAAAAAAAGAGTCGGGAGAAGCGATTCATTGAAAAGTTGTCCGATAAAGATATCACTAGGAGTAAGAGCTTATTCTAGATAATGTGATTTTTAAGCAAAAATTCTGAAATTCTGCAAACGGCCGAAGGCCAGTGCTTTTGTTGTCAAATTACTTAATGATATTATTCAATCAAAATCTATTTTAAGCAAACTAAATTTTTGTTTCGAAGTTGTTGTTAGCCCTTAAAAATTCTGTAAAAGATTTGGTCCCTAGATTCGAAACCTCGTATAGACTCAGGTTCTGTTCGCGAATCGGTTTCTATAGTAATACAATTAAAAGTTTTGGTTCATAAGTTGTTGGTCCTTATAATCCTTCATTTTCGGAGAACTTAAGCAAATCTTATAAAGAGAAGGTACGTTTCGGTTTTAAGTTTAGAGATGTCAGATAATGTCAAGGATGTAAGTGTGCTCCACATTTTAAGCCGAAAATATGATCAATCTTAAGTTGCACAACTTCTTTTTTAAAAATATCTAAGTTCCTAAGACTTTTCCAAAAATTAAAGACAATATTTTTAGATAAAACTGTGACATAAGTTTCCTTTCGTTGAATGAATAATTACGAACTAACGATCCAAACAAATTGAATTCATGGCACTCTTCAATTATAGTTCAATTCGAATTGGCTTTCCCTCCTATACCCCACCCCGTCCTCCACAGTTTTGGACTCTTTCCCCACTCCCTTTTCCAATGGTCTCCACACTGTCCCGTCCTGTCTCATTCCTCCCCCTCTCTCTTTCTGCGCTCTCCAATCTTTCCAATTCCACCTTTGCAATTTTTTTTTTTATTCATGTTTCTCATAGCAGGTATCATCTTTTGTTAGAGAGCCAAGACAGATACATTCAACCATGATGAAATTAGTATAAGGTGGTCCCGTCGTGTGAGCGGCTCTCTTGTTTGGTATTTTATTGTCAGTGCTTAGCAGGCTGTCAACAGAGAAGGAATATGTTGGCATTTCACTTACACTAACGATTTCAACAAAAGCTTTAACCTCTTACTCGCTATTATTCGACAGGACGGGACCACTTCATACCTGTTGGATCATGCATTAATCACATACCTAATTGGTGTGAATGTGAGTCGTGCCAGCTTAGCACACTGTTGCCTGAACGCAAAAGCTCTTTTATTTGCCCTATACAAACTTTTCTTTGGCGTTTTCACACACTTTGCGGACAAATTTTCCAAATTCTCTTTCGCACCTTCATATCTAAACGAAGGTCTATGCCAAAGCTTGGATCTCTAGGATAAGCAGTTTTGGCTGTGGGTTGATAATATGTCAGTCTGTCAGTCAGTCGGATCCACAGATTTTTAAGTACCTATATATATAAAATAAATCATATCTTTTGTTAATCATATAAAAATGCTTTTCGGGCCAAATTAGGACTCTTCTTCTAGATCAGCGATTGGCAATGCAGAGCTCGTTTAGCCCTCAACGTTCGGCCCTTTGTATAGAACAAAAACGAGAGCGCAAGTTAAAGTCGGCTCTAACCGACTTCGATATACCCGTTACTCATGAAAAAACATGTTTAACGCAGGGACAGCGTTCCTTAGGGTGAACATCTGAAAAGTATGCAACACTTTTTGAGCTCGGCTATTTTCCACATTTCTGCTCATAACTTGAGAACCGCTCATCCGATCCTTATAATTAGGAGGAGATATAACGTTTTTTCCTATTTGCGGGGGCGGGAGGGGGCGTGGCCAAAATTTGAAATAAACTTGATCTGCCTGCAAGTATAAGAAGCATTTGTCTCATACAAGTAAAACCTCTATCTCCTACCATCTCTGAGATCTAGGTGTTCATACGGAGGACGGACGGACGGACGGACAGACGGACATGTCTATATCGACTCGGCTGTTGATGCTGATCAAGAATATATATACTTTATATAGTCGGAAATGATTCCTTCTCCCTGTTACATGTCCGTCCGTCCGTCTGTCCGTCCGTCCGTATGAACAAACAGATCTCGGAGATGGTAAGAGATAGAGTCTTGACATGTATGGGACAAATGTTTTTTATAGCTGCAAGGCAGATCAAGTTTATTTTCAATTTTTGCCACGCCCCTCCCGCCCCCGCAATTCGGAAGAAACGTTTTATCTCCTACAGTTTTGAAGATAGACGTTTCGTTCTTTCTAGAGATAGTTAGAAATTAGCAAAATGTATCGATTTGCCGAAAAAATGATAAAGATCGGATCAGCGGTTCTCAAGTTATGAGCAAAAAAGTACATCGCCCTCGCCCCAGCCCCACCCACCCATTCACAACTAACACCACACAATCTTAGAGAGAGAGAGAGAGCGAGAGAGAGAGTGAGAGAAAGAAAAAATGGAGAGAGAGACTTTGAGACGAGCGCAGCACCAGCATTGCATTCAGCTTCTACTCCATGTACAGAGTATGTCATAGTCGGGCTTGACCGACTTTCTCACTTTTTATACCCTGTACCCATTGAAAATGGGTAAAAGGGGATCATGAAGTTGTGCAAATGTATGTAACAGGGAGAAGGAAGCATTTCTGACCCTATAAAGTATATATGATATTGATCAGCATCAACAGCCGAGTCGATATAGACATGTCCGTCTGTCCGTCCGACCGTCTGTTCGTCTGTCCGTTACGTTCACGTGCGTTATTTCCCTGGGCGTTATTTCATGCTCCCAAATCGCACCAATTGAATCCGTGCCAATACTAGAAGTGGCAGCGAACATTCACATCATGTTAAATTTCACACATTACGTCTCATTCCATTTCAACATCAACCTGCTGGCACAGAGTTCTTTTCAATTAGATTCACAATAAAGTAAAGTAAAATATAATTTAAGAGGATTTCAACTTAATTAGTCCAATTGAAGCTTTGGCTTTAACTTCGTATTCAATGGCAGTAATCCAAGCCTTATCCCACTGTACCCCTTTCAGTCTTTTTGGTAGCAACGTTACAAATTATGCGCTTCCAGGCACTTGCCAAGTAATAAAAGCTAACCAATTAAGCGTCACTAAGGCCCAAGCTGGAAACAATGGAGAATGATGCCGGTTGTGTTGGAACTGGCGCTGGGTGCGGAGTATGTTCTTTGGGCCTTTCTCGAGTAACTTTGGTAACTTGAGCGTCAAGTGTCGTAAGCCAAAGGCAAGCGGGAAGTGTTGACGCACGAAAAGGAACAAAAAAACATAGAAGCGACGAGCACAAAAGGCAAAGGCGGAAAAAGTTAAAATTGCTCTTAATCTAATAACAACATAATAATCATAATCATAATATCGTTTGCCATCGCATGCTTTGTGCTCCGTTGTTTTGCACGCGCGTTGCCATTAATGCCGCATTTTTCGTATTATTTTCGCGTTGATGGTTGCCGCCATTTTGGCTTACAGTTTGTTGGCTGCTAATGGTGTTTATTTGTCGTTGATGTAGATGCTTAATGCGCTAAGAAATCTCATCACACATACGTGTGGATGTACTCGCACTTGTATGATGAAGTTGTTAAGCCAAAACTTATCTGGTCCTGAGTCGGCTGATGATGCTGATGATGGCAATTGAACGCAATGCAATGTTGCTCATAAATCTTTATCGGTGTCGCCTCAACTAAAGTGTCACTTCCACTAGAGGCAGACGCAAACATTAGTTCAACTTCAGGCACTGTGCCTAGACGAGGGCTGCTTCACTTCCTCTGCTTAACTGGCAGAGCGGAAAAAGGAATTATGTCAAGTTGTGCGCGTAATAAATACTCGGCATCGTTTACGTGCGTACAACACCAGGACAACACGTACAGACAACAAACAACAACAGCAACAACAACGGAGATGAACTTAAGCCAGCCGACAGACAGTCAGACAAACAAACCCTGTTTCAGAAGTCGGGAGGACGAGGGAGTTGCCTTAAACCTTGGAGTGGAGTACAAAAACCACTGTAGTTTTGCGTTGTTGCTGCACCTGAGCTGGGATTCAAAGTTTTGCTAGCCCATCAACTAACTTTGCCGCCACACATGGGATTTGTATGTGCATCGAGAGAATTATCTAATTTGGCAAGTAATTTGCAAGCGCATTTGAGTAACTGGGAAAATGGAAACGAAAAATGCAGCACAAAGTTGGCGTTAAAAAGTACATTTGGATCATTTAAACTGACACTAAAAAGTTGTTTACCACCACTCAAAAACCAGTATTGACTAAGCACTGGAAGACCTGGTCCTAAGATCACGTACACCCAAGGGAGTTTTGGGAAGGTTGGCTTGCCCCTTCCTTCCTTTTATAAGGAGCTTATAGCTTGTATATTTAAGTAAGGACCGATTTCGGGCAAGTGCTTAAAAAGCTTTACCTTATCCAGCGGTGTTACCGTTTTTCACAAAACAGTACTTCAATAACTTGTTCTCCAAATCTTAAGGACTGACTTATAATAGTACTAGTCCAACTAAGTTTAGTTTCAGACTGCAACCGTCTTTGTCGAACCGTTTGAACCCTGCCTCACTCTAACCCATCAGCCATGCTTTGGCGCATACAAAATACAACCGCGACAGAGCAATACAGGACGAGGATCGAACTTCAGCGCCATAGTAACGAAACTGACAGCGAATAGAGACTGAGCAAAGAAGCTATCTATACTTCTCTCATCTGTGCAACTAAAATTTTCAGAACCGTGCTGACAGTGCACTTAAAGAGCGCCATACTTTCTTTGTTGTATCATTAGGTATACAATTTACAACTGTCAAATCTTTATGGACGGTTTGACCTACACCAGAGAACGGCTTCGTTCTTGCAAATCGCTCATACGTACATTAATCAACTGAATAAACTGGTTTTGCCCTCAATGCATTGAACTTGTTGGCCGTTGAGTTTAAAACAATTGTATGGTTGGGACACTAAGTATAATCATGTTCGTCTTTAGTTCAACGACGATTGATTAGAGTGAGTGAAAATCGCCTCGTATGAACAAACTCTTGCAAAGACGCATAGGCGGCGCTGAAAGATATGATAGGAGAGAAAGAGAGAGAGAACATTATACTGGCCAGTCAACGCAGAGATTTGTTCGATCGAACACACAATGCGATTGCGGTATGACTGTGATTTTATTCGATGCAGAGCTTTGTTCGATGAATAAATATGAACATGAAAGAACTCTGGCTCAATCGCTCGATGCGATTGCATTCCTGTCTTTATAATTATCTAAACTCAAATGAGAATTTTTAATATTATGGAATTTTTGTTATTTTTCACCAATTGCTTTTCTAGATAATTATATAAAAATTTGACAAAATTTTGAGCTTTCTCGATTCGATGATACTTCCCACCCTTAAGTGCCCGTAATACTCTCTGTACCTGCAGTAGCAGGGCTGCTATTTTCAATACTTGACCAATAGAAGGCTCCACTACTCTGACCATGTGGCTATACCAGGATATTTATTTACGGATTTCGTTTAAGTTCGGTATATTGGAGGCGGCGTGTTGCCGGCAAGAATGAGTGTCCCAATATTGGAGAAAAAGCGGGAGTATCGGGCATCGATAGTTGTTAAAGATGTGAGAATAATCCAGAACAGATGAACTGGATCTGTGCCTCATCTCTAATTAGGGGAAGTGTGTAATCAAGTGGATCCGCAAAACGTTTTGCCACTTGCATTAAAAAAATTTATACGTTGAACGTTATTTTCAAATATTTGGGGCCTGTTCCGAACTTCGACTCGATTTTCGTGTAAACATGTGAATTTCGAATGCAATTTGTATAAATTTAAAGGTAAGTGTCAAGTTAATTTGAGGCTACTTGATCCCGTCGCAATTTTCTCTCGATTTAAATTCATTTGGGATTAAGCAATCGGTTTCAGCTGCAGCCACAATTGCGAGTTTTGTTATACCTTATCTAGAGTGTCGCCTTCTATACAACGTTTTCAAATTTGACTGCAAAATACTAAAGTTTACGCAAAAATCGAGTCGAAATTCGAAACAGGCCCGTATAAGAAATTTAAGAGGAGCAAAGTTTTATAAAAATTTTCGTTCTTATTTTGAGTTTACGATTACTTTCTTCTGGCAAGCAGAAAATTTTCAAATAGTTTGGAATTGTGTTTGCGTTGCGCAGGTGTGCTTCTAGTGTGGATGCAGCAACAATTTACGCTGATCCTTCACTTATGAGTTCAAAATTTTGCCTACTACTGAAGCGAAAGTTTGCCTAAGTAGGCGACGACTGCTTAATGAGTTTAAGCTTTGAAGCTTCTCTGTATTTTCATTAGCCGTGCCCGAAAAAGTGGCTTCAATGCAATGAGACTGTTGGCAGCATCAGCTGCTACATGCTTGAGTGCATGTCAAGGACGAAATGAACTGCCAGGAGAGAAACTCGAAATGCAAACATTGATGGTAAACTTTTAACGTTTGGCGTGACGTGTGCCGTTGTCGTCCTTGCCCGTTGTTTCCCCTCCCACTTCACAGCGAGCAAAGCAGTTGGCTTTCGTACGTGTTTGGGAAGCTGGCGAACTGCAGCATACTTTTAAGCATTTTTGCTGTTGTTTTTGCGGACATAACTGCAAACTTGTACCCCATTTCCATTCCCGATGCCAGGCACAAGCAAATGAAATTATGTAGCCGGCGGATCGAGAAGGAGGAGAGCGAAACAAAGCACAGGGAAAATATGTAAGTTGCAAAATGCCAAAAGGCGCACCAAATGTTGCCCGGTTCTTGTTTGCTTGTCGGCAAGTTGCCATTGTAAATCTTCAATAAATGCGTCTGTATATGCCAAGGATATGCGATATGCAGCAAACAGGGACAATAAAACATGCCAGGAGGAGCACAGAATGTGGCGCTACATTACATCCAGACAATGGCAAAGTCTCATCGCTCGTCCTGCTGTTTCACGTAGTCCTTGCCCTTGTCCTCTGTTGATATGCGATACTTTTCATACAAAGTAATTCTTGTCATCCCGTTAGTCTAGTCTTGTCTTACTTCTTTTCTTGAATCTGGCCCCTGTGCCATGTCCTTCCAACTGATGCTTCACTACCCTGGCCGCCTCGAGCGTGTATGTATATTGTAACTGTTGAGCGATTTGATTACTTCCAGGAAATCTGTTGGTCACAATGAAACCTGTGCCAATATTATTTTGTAATAAATTTTGCTCATTAAAGAAACCAGTTTGCTTGCCATGATATATAAGAGTGATAACTTATCAGCCTTAATTATGAAAGACGAGAGTCAAGAACAGACGACAAATGACACCCTTCCGATATATAAAATTTCACTTAAAAATATGAACATAGTAAACAGAACTTAGATCATATTCCAAAGCAAAGCATGTAGCTTGGATGCTCAAAACGGTAGCAGCAGAAGTCAGATGTTGTTCTTGCACTGTCTACCTGCATATGAATTATATTCATAAGACGCTTTGCTCGCATGACTCAAGCAGATTACGACATAAGCTGTCAAAAATATGTTGTCAGCTTAGCAATTCTGAGTAAAGTGAACTTGCGTGACTTCAACAGAAATTCAGTCAGGTTTTGCAAATGCCGAAAATGAACCTGTGGTGGCTGCAGCGTAGTCTTAGAGTACGCAGCAGACATCTTTACCGGCTACTGCGTTCAGCTGTTCAATTACAATTTATTCCATATTAGCCCAGCGCTGGTCACATGGGATTAGAAAATAATACTTTGGATAAAATGAATATAAGGTTAGAAACAACATTTTAAACATTTACTGCAAGACAAGACAAAATCGTAGACTTTGTTCTGAAAATGTTTGTTTTAAGCTGTTTATGAATAATTTTAAGATTATGAAGTTGGTCATTCCACAGATATTCAGCATTAATAAATAACTGTCTCTCAAAAATTAACATTCTAATTCACGAAAATATGATATTGGGTGTTCTTTGTGAAAGAGCAGGTCTTAATTTTTATATAGGTTCCCAAGAGCAAACCACGAATTGGGACTAACGCTAACGGTGAGGTCCAACAGGCAAATAATTTGCGCAAATCTTCAAAATATTTAAGTTGCCTTAGTTACCCTAGTCGATATTTCTTAATATGTCAGTATCAAAAATACCAAAAGTCCCATCTTTTATTATCGGCATTTGATATATCAAGTCAAAATTATCGATATATTATTTATCGATTATTTTTATACTCTTGGAGAGGGTATATTAAAATTGTCCAGATGTTTGTAACGCATAGAAGGAAGCATCTCCGACCACATAAAGTATATATATTCTTGATCAGCATGACGAGCTGAGTTGATATAGCCATGTCCGTCTGTCCGTCCGTCTGTCCGTCTGTTTCTATGCCATCTCCTCCGTCAGTTTTAAAGCTATCTTAACCAAACTTTGCACGAAGTCTTTTGGTACAAATACGCTGCACATTTGTCGGAACCGGCCGGATCGGATGACTATAGGATATAGCTGCCATAGGAACGATCGGTTGAAAAACTAGATTTAGTGAGAAAAACTTTTTTTTTTTCAATGCTATCGCTCCCAACGATCGTATTTATAAGTTTTTAATGATTTCACATAATTTCACCAAGCCTTGTCAAAATCGGACAACTATATAGTATAGCTGCCATACAAAAGTTAGGTCCGAAAAAAAGTCTTAGTGGGAAAAACCTTTTTGTTTTCAATGCTATCGATCCCAACGCTCGTATTTATAAGTTTTTAGTGATTTTACATATTTTCAACCAGATTTGTCGAAATCGGACCACCATATAGTGTAGCTGCCATACAAACTGTCAGGCATATATCAAGCTCCAAGGGTATATAAACTTCGGTCGAGCCGAAGTTAGCTTCCCTCTATTTTCAAACTTCCAATGCATGCACTCAAATGAGATACAATTTCAATAGGGACATTTCTATTCGAGTAAAGTACTGTGTCTGCCATAATTATTAAATCATCTGGGTTAAGACTTTGTTTACTACAAAACATCAATTAAAAAGTTGATTTTAACATATAGATAGCTTTTAAAAAAAATCCGCTTAATATGATTTCCAGTTATTCTGCTGTGGGTGTCGCTAACTACTGTTTAGTTTGTGGATTCATTCTGTTTACATGGTTTTAAACTTCTAGTCACATTAAGGTATCGAAATGCAATTCCAGACAGCTTGTGCAATATACATTAGCTTTCCCATAAACTTAGAGTTCATGTCGATATCATTAATGCATTTCAACTGCTGAGTATTTCGATTCCAAGTTGGTTGTATAAGATGATGTTTTCACTTGAAAAATCGAAACAAATGAACCGAATTGAAAACGGGTTTTCAATGTGACCATAGTAATATTTTGTGATTTATCGGTTAAATATATCGATTATCTCCAATATCGGCACAGGAAATATTTCATCAGAATAATCCTTATCGTCCAACCAAAATATCGATAAAATGATATATCAATAAAATATTGACAACCCTAGTTGTGATGTCATCGGTGAAAAGGCAAATTGCATACCTAGCAGAGAACTGCAAAAATCACTTTTTTCTTGATTGCGTCATGCACAAAAATTCTTACTCACATTTATTCATGTCACAAAACTCTAAACACAACTCGACTCAATTCAAACCGCAATCGCATCGAACGGTTGTGTCAGAGTTTTTTGGTCCAACGTTTTTGTTCATATTTATTCACGCAGCAAATATTTTCAATCAAACAGACTTAAGTCATACCGCATTCGCATCGAACGGTTGAACTAGAACTTTTTGATGCGACACTTGTTTGTGTGTTCGATCGAACAAAATTCAGTCATCTCAGGCCAACGCATTGCGGGAGACATGGGAGAGAGAGAGAGAAGAGAGACACATATGATGTTGTTGTTGTTGCAGGTCAGAGCGCAACAGCAACAAAACACAGCTGGCGCAATGGTCATGGGCGCCACTGTTTCAGCATATGCGTGAGTTTATTCATACAAGATGATTTTCGTTCGCTCAGAATAATCGTCGTCGAGCAAGCGATCAAATCACCTGAACTGAATGGAATGAAGCGAGCTTGATTCTTGATCAGAGTGCCAACAATTGAATTGAATAAAACTCAAGGGCGAGCATGTTGCGCATGCAAGTTCGGAGCATTGATCGCAACGCCAGTTTATTCGTGTGTTGATTAATGTGTGAGCGATTTGCAATCGAATGAAGCCGTTCTCTGATACCTAGTAAAGATTTCCTAATAACATGAACATTTTAGTTGCGTATATGGCGAAATCGTACTAAATTAATGGTGTTTCGAGTGATAACTCGTCTAGTTCTGGATGGATGGTAATTAAATACTTATCCTTGAACTACCTTTCGACTTAAGATGAATTTCTTTGGACGAATGGTTCAACGAGTTTTTGGCTAAAAGCAAAAGCATCATCGACCACCATCACGTATTGGACAGCAATCTCTCGCTGTGGCAAGCATGCGTCTTCAGGAATGTTAAAGCAGTTATAGACCTGGTCGGACGGAAATTACCTCCATCAGAAATACGGCCATTCGTCCTAGCGTCAACAAAAATTTGTATTGCGCATTTCTCATTAAGATTATGAAGCTTGATTTTTCTTCGATTTTTTTCCTCGAGTGCCCATAAATATGCAGTTCTGCAGCATAAAATCATTAAACAATAATTTTTGTGACTATCCTTGTTATTTGCCTTGCCTTTCTGTGGTGTTATTTCAAAAAAATGATTTTGTTTGCTCAATTAAATCAGCCCTCTTTGAATTAAGCAGAATGGGCTAACAAGTGTTTCTTAAAATTTGCCACCAAATGTGTGAACAATAAGTATTTTCGCAAATTTTTTAAGAGCAAATATTTGCTCATGCGGGAACACCAAACTTGTGTTACGGAAACATTTACAATTCAAGGCTTACTTTGTTTGCATACTTTTTGTAACTCAAGGTATTTCGGAGTCGGTTCACTCGAAAGCAACGCTTTTATTTGTTAATTTAAGAACAGGTTACGAAAATTAGTTCAAAAGCTGCTAAAGTGTGTATTTAAGGTACACGCGTAGGTTAATAAACCCCATCCCATTATTTAATTGTTTCTATTAAGCTCAAATATTCTGAGCAATTGATTTAATTTCTCACACTCTGACCTAAAATTAATTATGGTGTGCCTAATTATTGCACTTCAATGGCCACCATCATCAAATTGAGATACTTCATTTGTGTTTAGGCCTTTATGTAAGTCTCCAATTATGCATTTCATTAAGCTTACGCTTGTGTCTTTAGTCCAGATAGTTGCAAAGTTTTAATAGATGTGCCACACTTCCTCACACCGGCACATACTTCCACACACACACGCAGCCATATGCAGTTTAGGCTGCTCCTTGCTCTCCAGTTTTATTTACAGGCGAACATTTGCCCAAGGTAAATGCCTGACAGTCAGCAAAGTGAGCCAGATGAGAAGGGCAAATGTTTGGTCTCCTCCTCTTGTGCGTGAGTGTGTGTGAAACTGATTCCTGTGTGCATGGCCAAAAGGTAAATATCTGACAAATCTGTTGCATTATAGCACCAAATTGCTGTTGATGCAGGCACCGACTGCATATCGATTTGTCGACATGTCATCCCGTTGGTCCTAATTAAATGACAACCTTACATTTTGGAAACTAATCAGCAGGCAGTAAGCCTATTTCCTTCTTCCTGTTTCCCATTTTCTGGGCTTTGGTTTCCTGTAATTTATCAACCAGAAAATGAGAAAGCCCGATTTGGATTTGTGTGCTCTAAACGTTGTTCCATAACATGAAATATCAAATTTTAGCAAAACGAATTTAAGTGTACCCGAAACTGCTCAACTCTTCTAACTTTAATTTAGCTCTGGCCCTTACATAATCGACCCTGTTTACAATTAAGATAGCCAAGGGTAGCTACAAATTAAGCTCTAACTAATAATAATTAGAAAGTCATTAATTAAATAGTTCTCGCCTTGAACCTTCTCTCCTTCAAAAACTTAAAGCCCTTACCCTTTTGATCCTTATAAGGACATACATGCACACATAAATACTTCTGCACAGTTGTAATTGCATATGCTTAACACATCATCAACAGGCTGTTGTTCCCGTTAAGTAATTAATTAGCACAAAGTCAGCCACGCCCATATTTACATATGCATTGCACATGTAAAATCCTCTATAAATAAAATTATTTTGCGGTTTGGCCATAAATAATATACGTAATTGCCCTTCATAACCATAATAGAAATGCGAATCATATTTCAGTTAATTGTAAACTGCATTGCAATCACACAAATTTCAATTCGTTTTGCTCATCTGATTGAGTGACGGCTTCATGGCTTCATGGCTTTGTGGTCTTGTTCCGGACTGACCCTTTCCACCTCTTGGTGTCTGTCTGGCGTCTGTCGTCTGCCTGTCAGTTGGTCTGACATCAACAAGCTGACAAATTAGCTTCACATTTGTTTGACATTCCATTGTCTATGTGGACATGTTTCCACATATTTATTTATGTGCATTTTGCACTTATATTGCTATATATTTATTTTATCCTTTTAAATGCAAAATGCATAATTTATTGCAATTTAAATTTTGATTTATGCAATCAATTCCATTTTTTTTTTGTAACTTTGTTTTGTTGCTACAGTATTTTAATTTATGTTATTTTTTATGATTTAAATAGCGATTTATGAGGGGGAGAAAAAAGTAATTTTAATAAACCAAAACGTAATTTAAATCATTCGTAGGGCGTCTTGGCATTTGCAAGGCAATTTTAGCTAAGCCTAAATGTGAAATACTGTGCTTGGCTTTAGTGGGTAAGGGGCGGTTTATTGTTTTGTATATTTGTATTCAAGACTTTATGGTGCGCTGACTTTTGATTTCAAAGTGTAAAATTTTATTTCATACAGTTCATTTCGAAATTCATCTAATGATCCATCTTAATAGACAAAAAATCTTACCCCACAAGGAATGATTTGTTACCTTATAGTTCAGAAATCGGCCCAAAAACATCTTCTTAAAGTTTTAAAATGTAAAATTAGGTATACAGCTACTCCAACGGGGCCAAGCCAAGTTTCTCTCTTCTTCTTAAACTTATGGAAGAAAATATGTCGAATAATATTTTTTAAGGAACAAAGGTTGAATATTGAATACTAAGCTCCGAAAGGGAGGTAAGAAACGAACCTGAACCGGAGCAGAAAAGTATTTAACGAATATTAGTATTAAAGAAAGTATTATTTGAAAAGGGTTCGGTTCAAAAAACG
Organism: Lordiphosa clarofinis; assembly: GCA_018904275.1. Lineage (NCBI taxonomy): Eukaryota > Metazoa > Arthropoda > Insecta > Diptera > Drosophilidae > Lordiphosa > Lordiphosa clarofinis. Next base: position 781,741 of record JAEIGQ010000072.1, on the reverse strand, counting down.
CATCTGAAAATTGGAAACCTTTGTACAACTAACAATTAAACAAATTAAATTACAATATTATACCGAAATACAATCAAAATTATTTCTCCCGAGATACTATCACATTAAAATTATTGGTCACATGCGAAATAAACTAGATTTTGTAATACATTATCAGTTTTTAATGAACTGATGACCCTTTGACCAAAGATAGACGACTATTGATTGAGAAATGTCTATATTAGCTATTTACTTCTCTCTTTTGCTAGCGTCTAATAGCCTATTTCCACTATAATCACATATTTCGAAATGTACATATATTTTTTTTGAGCGTTTCCATATGATATGTACATATTTTGCAGTGTCGTGAACATGTGAATAGCAAGTTGATAATTTGAATTTAAATTAATTGTGTATTACACAAAACAAAATTCTACAGAGCTTAGATCAATTAAATCATTTTACATATTGCGAGTCATTATTATTATTATGACACTATGAATACTTCTCAAATTGACAAAACACAATTTCAAGCTTGACTTTGTTTCACGCATTTTTTGTTTTGCTTTTATTTGTGTTCGCTAAATAAAGATAAGGACAAGTTTATTAAATTCTTGGCCATATCCATGCGCACCATGATTTCCATAAAAGTAGTCGATTGTAGATCTAGTTTATCCGTTCGCTCTCTCTTCTGGCGGACACCATCACCAGAGCCTTCTCAAATAAGGTCATCTATCCCATGCCTTGTTCAGAATTCTCGTTTAAGGTTGAAATTTATGAGTGTTTTGCTGGGCGTACCGCATGTCTGAGCACGAATTCATATAAGTCCTGCCAAGTCACAGATTTGCTTTTTAGGAACTTCTTTATTTTAAAAGAAAACCATACACATTTAAAAATAGCGCCTACCTGGGATCACATCAGGGTTGATATTTTGTGCTATCGATAACAAAATAGCTGTTATTGAGTTGTACAACACTGAAAACATTCCGGGTGAATGGATACATATTTTAAATATGTACATATTTTTCCTATGGGAAATATGTTACATATTTTTTGATATGTGATAATATGTGAAAATATGTACAAATTTGCTATAGTGGAAATAGTCTATAAGAAATAGTCTAAGAAAAATGTAAAAATTAAATAACTTCTGTAATAATTTGAGATAACAAAACATCTTGAATTAGCCAAAGAACTATGATTTAATTTCATTTCGTGGGTAGCTTAAATTCTCATAAATTTAAATTCTGAATAGGAATAAATTTCACATTCGAAAACTTTTATGGTATTGTAAACAAGGCCGATTACCCTTTTTTTTATCTGCTATAAATGTAAATTTTGTTAATTTGCAATATAAATAGGTAATTTTTGTAATGGTGTCTTAAGATTTCAATGTTCGTACACATTTAGAAAGTTTTTAGAAAAACGTTCCTATACTTTACATTCAATCCCAATTCTTACATCTTTAGCTTAGGACCTAGAAAATAAAGAATTCGTGACAAAGAATTAATTTAAAGGTCGCCTAACAAATCTTGTCTTAAAGTTTTGGGTAAACTATCATTGTAAAGAAGTAAAAAAGTCGCATATGGGCATTTCCACAGAAAGGTCCACCAAGATCGACAAAATATTTTTTTAAAAAATGATTTTTCTTAACATGACATGAAAAACAAAAATTGAAATAAATAACATAATTCTTTTAAAACCTTTCTGATTCCATACTAAAAGAAAATTGGCCTGGATACTGAAGATAAGTCAATTTCATTGTAAGCTTTTTTTAATATGTCGCGTGATAAATGTCGCGCTCTCCATAATTCTAAAGCTTATAAAAACAAAGCTAATGTAAATAACTGAATATCATTGCACTCAATAAAAAGCTTCATAATTCACCTTTATTTAAGAGTTAACCGCTTTATAATTTTTGTTTACTATTCCCTGATTTATGAATTTTATTGGATGCAGTCGAAAACGACTTCCATTTTTGCCGCGTGATAAATCACATAACTTTTTCAATTTATTTTTTTAATCTACAAATCGACTGAACCTATCTTTTGCACTAAATATTCTGCTACCAAAACTCTACCAAAAAATAAAAACAGAAAACAAAAACATTTTTGTTTTCTATATTTCTTTGCACTTTAAAGTCGTACAAATGTCGCGTTCGCGACTGTGGAAATGCCCATATGCAACACAAGTATCTGTCGAATTTTTTTAAGTCAGTTAAAGATATATCCATAAATTACATAAACAAAGCTCGGATATTATATTTAAAATATCATTAATTAAATAAGGTTGTTACGATTTACATTTATGCTTTCTGAATTAGCATAAAACAAACGGTTCGAACCCGAAGCTCGGTTCGCTGACCTTCTAAACCCGCTCCCTGAACCCGAACCCAAAAAGTTCCGCGAGTTCGAACCCCGGAGTGAACCTCTCCCGATTTTAGAGGGGTTTGCAGTCCTGCTTTTAATAACGAGTAAACTGAGTTAATCTGAATAAGTGTCCTAATTCACTCTTGGTCTTTAAGGAAAGATTCTTCATGTATAAAAATATTTTTCAATTTTATTTTTGCATTTTTAATAGCTATGAGAATATCGTCCTAAAAGGGATTTTTACACCCTTGGAGAGGGTATATTAAAATTGTCCGGATGTTTGTAACGCAGAGAAGGAAGCATCTCCGACCACATAAAGTATATATATTCTTGATCAGCATGACGAGCTGAGTTGATATAGCCATGTCTGTCTGTCCGTCCGTCTGTCCGTCCGTCTGTTTCTATGCTATCTCCTCCGTCAGTTTTAAAGCTATCTTAACCAAACTTTGCAGGAAGTCTTTTAGTACAAATACGCTGCACATTTGTCGGAACCGGCCGGATCGGATGACTATTGCATATAGCTGCCATAGGAACGATCGGTCGAAAAACTAGTTATAGTGAGAAAAACTTTTTTGTTTTCAGTGCTATCGCTCCCAACGCTCGTATTTATAAGTTTTTAATGATTTCACATAATTTCACCAAGGCTTGTCGAAATCGGACAACTATATAGTATAGCTGCCATACAAAAGTTGGGTCTGAAAAAAAGTCTTAGTGAGAAAAACTTTTTTGTTTTCAATGTTATCGCTCCTAACGCTCGTATTAATAAGTTTTTAATGATTTTTAATAATTTCAATAAGTTTTGTCGAAATCGAACAACTATATAGTATAGCTGCCATTTATACTGTCAGGCATATATCAATCTCCAAGGGTATATAAACTTCGGTCGAGCCGAAGTTAGCTGGCCTCTATTTTTTTAAATTCTATATACTTCAAATGATATATCCTTTTTTGTCGAACAACGTCTTCGCTCAAACATTTTGTATGCAACGGCATGAAGTAACCACCGAATTCCGTTGAATATGTTGGATGGAAAACATTTGGTGTTTCGACTATAACATACTCTGTACCTGGAGTAGAAGCTGAATGCAATACTGGTGCTGCGCTCATCTCAAAGTCTCTCTCTCTTTTTCTCTCTCTCTCACTCTCTCTCTCTCTAAGATTGTGTGGTGTTAGTTGTGAATGGGTGGGAGGGGGTGGGGCGAGGGCGATGTTCTTTTTTGCTCATAACTTTAGAACCGCTGATCCGATCTTTATCATTTCCTCGGCAAATCGATACATTTTGCTAACTACTATCTCTAGAAGGTAGAAACCATCAGTCTTCACAACTGTAGGAGATGTAACGTTTTTTCCGAATTGCGGGGGCGGGAGAGGGCGTGGCAAAAATTGAAAATAAACGATCTGCCTGCAGCTACATAAAAGAAGCATTTGTCCCATACATGTCAAACCTCTATCTCTTACCATCTCCGAGATCTGTTTGTTCATACGGACGGACGGACAGACGGACCTACGGACAGACGGACAGACGGATATGGCTATATCGACTCGGCTGTTGATGCTGATCAAGAATATATATACTTTATATAGTCGGAAATGATTCCTTCTCCCTGTTACATACTTTTGCACAAACTTAGTATACTCTATGTACCTTCGGTACAGAGTATAAAAACCACAAAATTTTTACTACGTTTATCTGATAGTTTATCGTCCGACTTTTGTAGATTGACAAAAGAAAACTTTTGTCTCTGCGACACATCCTAATATTAGCCACTTTTATCATTTGCCGTAGCAGCAGGTGTGATTGTGTGAGTTGGAAGTGTAGGTAAGGGTAGAAAGACTGGCTACCATAAGGTCAAGTAGTGATTTGAGTGCGATAAATTATCTCTATTTGACCGCGCCTTGACTGTGTCTAGACAGTCTTATATTTCAGAAATCATAGTCCAAATTCTGTTAATAATTATTTATATTTTATATTTCAAAAGTTATTTTGCCAGTACTTAAATTTACAATCGGCTTATCGTTGTAAAGAACTTCGCTCGTACCGAGGGTCCCATGACACCCACTATTTTTTTCCTGCCTTTCCTTATTTATTAAATCTTTTCCTAATGGAGAATAATTTTTCAAACCTTAATCTAGAAACTTTCAGAAAGTCATCCCCTAATGGAGGTTGTTTATGTTCCGCGGCCCTTTAATTCAGTCGCTGGGATGGTAGATTGTTTCTTCGGAGATGGGAGTGCGTTGCTTGCGAGGTAAGAGATAGTTCATTAGTTAGAAGCATGAAGCTTCTCTGAATATTTTCGTTTTAGTTGCTGTATTTAAGAAACTTCCTCAGGCCAAGAACCGAACCGTAGACTTTCCAACGGGTTGTAACCCCCGGACCATACCTTCACCAGTATTTCAGAGTTTTGCAGATCTGGCTTCTTAAAATAAAGAAAGTTCAACTCGATCAGAGAAAAATTTGTATGAGATAAAAAGTAAATTTCTATACCAAGGTCTAGACTCAATGCTTTGCCTCCTATCTTACTTTCCAGCTTGAAGTCATTCCTTGTCCACTTAGTATAACCGGAATTCCATGGGAGTTTTCACTGAAGGCAGCAGTTTCTCTTAATCTAAATGTATTACCATCGGTTTCCTTAAAACCTAAATAAAGCATAAAATACTTAGATTCTTAAGTGTGCTTAATCAGATTCATTTCTAGAAATGCTCCTCGCCCACTTTGGGAATGGCAAAAGATTGAACACTTGCTAATCCCCTGGTGCGTGCTTATGTTAAAGCAATTGTGCAAAAGGCTTTAGCTGGTGCTTAAACCATCCTTTTTTTTCAACAGACACGCGTTATTCCCTCTTGCCACTTTTTGGGTATTACCAAACAAATAGAAAACAAATATACAACTAAAATTAAATCTCCCGGATAATCCTATGGAAATTTAAAAGAAACAACAGAGCATCAGCGGAGGGACAATAAAACGCGTTAACCGAGAAGGCAACAAAGAGAAAATCTAACACAATTTCCACCAACAATAATAACAAGGAAGCCCAAACAAGAAAAAAAGGCAAGGGAAATGATAATCCGTTGAAAAAATACGCTGCTAGGTAGCTGACATGAAGCCTGCACGCCTCACAATGGAAAGTGTTTGACGTTAAGAAGTGATGGGAAAATGAAACGAATTTCATTTCGCCGCTGACTGATGGCTCCCTCCATTAGCATATTTTCCCCACTAGATTGCCGGGAGGAGATGGAGATGGAGATGAGTGGAGACTTACTTTCAATACGTTTCCACACAATTGCACAGCAGCAGAAGGAAATTGAAATTGAGAGCGGGAGCGGGAGCGGTGACTACGGCAACGGCAAAGGAACAATACCGTGCCGACTATATGCCCTGGGTAAATCAAGAAATTAATCCCTTCAACAGCTGCGACAGCAGCAAACAAAGTAATGAAAAATATTTGTGCGCCTTATAAACACACAACAATGAATGGGCCATCAAGCTGATGAAGAACGATATAATAATAATAATAGCAACAACAACAACAGCAACTGAATCCGAGTCGGACTACAGCTGAGCCATAAAAAATCACAGACACCCCCGCCGCAGTCGCAATAATAATAAAAAAGTGACAAGTGATACAAAGTAAATACATGCGAATATGAAACGAGAGGAGCCGGCGCAGCGCGGCAATGAATGGCAAAATGTATCTGTATCTTTTTGACTCGCTGACTATTCCATCCAGCTCCTGCCATTGCGGCCGTTGCTGTGACTTGTTTATTTCGTTTTGCTGCTTCTGCTGCTCGTGTGTGGCATTTTTTGTCGACTTCTTGCATTGTCGGTGGTAAGCCGCCCCTTTTTATGGCTGTAATGGCATGTAACTGAGCAACTGACGCAATACAAAATTCTGAATATTGCAAATAGCCGATGAGTTATGGCTTAATTGTGATGTCAGAGAGAAAGGCTTATCCAACGATGACGATGATGATGTCTGTGTAGTTGTTTGGATAGATTGAGCTGTAAAGTCATTTGACAAGGAATTTATCATAAATTTGTTGCGAATCGAAAAATGAATGAAGTTGTATTTTATAGAAGAAGGAAAGAATTTTTAATATTATATATATTTGCTCAATAGACGACGCGCTCAACCATAGAGCGCATTTTTCAATTCTCTTTTGCTTATGTCTCTCACTGACCTGTTGGTCAGTTCTGCACCTATTGGTCAGTGGGAAGGAAGTCTCTCTTACTAACATAGAAAGGCCATTAGAGGACACACACACACACAGAGGCTACTGGCAGCTCAGCGCTGTCTCGTAGTGCCGGTTTTTGCTGTTGAGACGCTTTGAAATTCCCAAGCGGTTATAGCAGCGCTGGCCTGAAGAGACAGCTGCTGGCTGTTAGGCAAAGACCGCTGAAGATCGTTCATGAAACAGCTGAACACCGTGTGTTATTCGTTGCTTCTGTTTTTTCTGAGCTTGTTTGAGCTGATCGAGTTAAAAAAAACTGTTGACACTTACAATTCGATACGACTATTCAAACAGTTTTCAAGTTTCTAACAGTTTCAGTCAGTAACCAAAATCAAAGCATTTATAGCTTTGACTCTTCAATCATGGTAACAAGCAAGTACATGTATTTTGATGTTGTTGTTTGATATCCACTTGAATCCGTTCCTAAGGACCAAGCATACATTTATGCCTAAGAGCTTTTAGCTTGCACATTGAGGCTCTTCCAATAACGACGGAACGAGTGTGTTTACATTCCATATATATAGTACATGCCATACACACAGGCATCTCAGCTCATTTTGCAAAATTATTTGAAGCATAAACACAAAACAAATCAAAAAAAATTATGTAAACAATTTGTAGTCTGAGCTGCTGCCAGATTTTTGTAATTTGTACACTCTCTCAAACGAAATAACTTTTAACCTTTGAGTCTTATTTTTTCTGTAACTAAAATGACATTTTTTTCGGTTTTGAGAAAATACTTTTGTGCAGCAAATCAACAGTTTAAGAATCAAACAAATAAATAGTGTGCAGGTTTTGCAACAGATACTTTAAGCACAGGCATAATGGCATCCACGAAGGCATAATGTCTCAGTTTTGAATTTGTCAGTGCTGATTTAGACCTGATTAAAGTATTGTTTTCAGTACAATGTGATTAACCGACAAGAGAAAGCAGTATAACGAACATTATATGTTTTGCATGAGACGCTCGACTACACTTTGATAGCGTAGCAAAGTTTCATCCAAAACAATTCCCATGCCCTCAATTTCGATTCAAATTATTGATGTTTTAGATCAACGATTGTCACCGGATGCCTCCAGGGGCCGAAGACATTTCGCTACTTACACATACACGATCCGAACACATGCTGAATAGAGGTTTTCGAAATGACCTCCGCTGGTTAAGATCAATGACAAATTCCTTGACTGACTAGCTTCCATTTATTACAAGAAGTCACCTTAAAATATGTAAAACTTTCAGAAAGTTGCAACATGTAGGGACTAGTATTTTAAATAATTATGGAACCATTATTTTACAATAAACAACCAAATAATAAAAATTTTTGAGTGGGCTTCTTTGTTTTGCCAGTGATTTGAGTGGCTATAGATATGTTAAAGACTTTTCTAGAAGATCCATACTTGCGGGTCTCTTAGATTTGTGATTTCGCAAAAAATATATTTGACCATTATGATAGTTGGTTTTGATTAAAATATTTTTTTCCATTCTGGGGTTTTTGTTGAGTGATCTAATGGTTACCCTTCAGTGCGACTCAGTACTGAATCAGACCTGATTTGGAAGGGCAATACAGATAGGGCCAACTTCGTCATGACTTTCTCATCTTTCAGGCTTGATTTCAGGCATGATTTCAGTACTGAACGAGAGCGTAAGCTAAAGTCGGCTCTAACCGACTTCGATATACCCGTTACTCATGAAAAAACATGTTTAACAGTGTTCCTGCGTTCCTGGGGGTGACCATCCGAAAAGTATGCAACATTTTTTTAGGGTGGGAAGGGGGGTAGCGGGGGTGCTTGGTTAACTTTTTTGCTCATAACTTGAGAACCGCTCATCCGATCTTTATCATTTCTTTGGCACATCGATTAATTTTGCTATTTACTAACTATCTAGTGAAGGTACGAATCGTCTATCTTTAAAACTGTAGGAGATATAACGTTTTTTCCAAATTGCGGGGGCGGGAGGGGGCGTTAAATATATTTGATCTGCGTGCAGATAAAAGAAGCATTTGTCCCATACATGTCAAACCTCTATCACTTACCATCTCTGAGATCTAGGTGTTCATACAGACGGACGGACGGACGGACGGACGGACGGACAGGCGGACAAGTCTATATCGACTCGCTTGTTGATGCTGATCAAGAATATATATACTTTATATGATTGGAAATGATTCCTTCTGCCTGTTACATACATTTGCACGACTTTAGTATACCCCTTTTACTCTACGAGTAACGGGTATAAAATATTCGATTTCCGATATATCGCCTCTGAAAAATATGCGATAATGATATTGGTCATTTTGGGCAATAATATCGATATTTCGATATATCGATAATATTTTCGACAACCCTATTATTTTGTGCTTTACATAATAAATAAAACAACATAAATATAATAAGAAAATTTCAGAAGCGTAACGTCACGTCAGAAAGTTATGCAAATAAGAAAAAAACGGTTAAGATATTTTAAAATTTTCTAACATTTTTTTGTACAAACGAAACATAACGTCCGTTTGGAAATGCCCATATGTCAACACACATTTTATCAGTTATCAGAAGCAACTTTTCTGTCATTAATTAGTTACTGAAATAATCTTTTGATTGAAAAATATCTGTGCTGTAAAGGTCAAGTTTCCGAACTCATTTTTCTTTCACCAAAACTATGTATTTTCCCCTCACCTTTAAGTGAGAAATGGAAATCTTCTTGTTTTCTCCTGATTCGGCCATAATGTCTGTTATATTTGTTTTCTGCATTTTATTGGTTGAACCACATCAGAACGCACCCACTCCAGTCCAAACGTTATTTTTTCGTCATATATACTCGCAATAAATAACAGAGAAGGAAAATAAAAGAGTACGTCTCCCAAATGGGATGAAGTGACATTTTCACAATGGCTGTGTTGTCGATACGCGTGGATATGTTGGAGCCATCACTCATCCGGCAATGTCTCCGCTGGTAAGGCAACACGTTGATCATATGAATGAATTATGTGGGTAGTTCCCCGGCTAGGGGGGGGGTTGAGGATGTCGACATGCGTTTAACTTGCGGCAATTTTGTTACATGGCAGACAACGATGCTGGGAACAAGCAGCAGCAGCAAACGCGGGACAGCAACCTGCAGCTGTTGTCGTGGTGGCATATGTGTGCGTTGGCGAAGCTTCTGCGGCATTGTTCATGTGGCATAATTTAAATAATTGAAAGTTTTACGCTTACGCGCATAATGCGATGACACAACAAGAGCCACCAACAGCTGATGCTGGCCGGATGCAGGAGGATACAGGAACATAGATGGCGGCATCCGTGCCGGCTGCACTTTAATGATCCAAGTGCAGGCCTCGCATTCTCTGGCCAGAGTAACATGAGAATTAAATTAACCAATTTCATAAGCCAAGTATAAAATGTAAATGAGCAGCGCGCCAAACATAAATGGCACGCCTCGGCGCGCCGCTTCCCCCCCTTCACCGCCTTGGGTGTCATGGCAGACGCGAATTCAAATTAAATGATCACATTTTGCCAGGGCAAGTTCCACTAGACAAATGTGCCGCTGCCTGGGGCAGAGACAAAGACAAAGACGCAACCCTTTTTGCTCCCACTTCCTGCCCCCCTATTATATCCCCTCCCCACCCCTGCCCCGCTTGGGTACGTGAGTGCAAACTGCTTACGCTCATATCATACAAATCATGCAGCTGCCATAAATTCTAAATTGCCAGCCATTTTAGCAAACACACAGACAAGCACTGCGAGAGATTCCGGGGCAATAGCTGGGGCAGGGAAGACAGACAGATACATGGATAGATGGTGCAGGGGAGATAGAGATGGCGGATGGCCTGACTGGGGCTTGGACAATGGCCAGAGGGCGCAGGTTGACTGATAAAAACGATGCCGTTGCCGCTGCCGTGACTGTCGTAGCTGGTTCAACCAGGCACCAACAGCTACGCTTAAAGTGACCGGCACAGTGGTACAATTTTCAAATTCCAGTACAATAATTGGTGAGCTTCACTTTACACTTTTTCTACAAAAAATAAGGCTGCATCCAAGGGTGCAATCCCACAGCATTCTGTAGGTTCGTTTTAGAGGCTCAAACCATTATTTCGAATAAAGGGTTTGTCCGGAAATTAATAGGACTGATTTACTACCGCCGTGACTGTACTTCGGAGCTGGATTCGGTGGAGTGCGTTCTTATCTAATGAACGACCGGCTGGTCAGTTGTCTCCGAGCACCTGGAGAGTCAGGACAGGCATTTCCGCGCTACGTCTTTCTGCAATCCGAAAGTGCAGCTTTTGTCGGCTTTTCTGTAACACTCATTCTTACCGGCAATCTGTGTTTTTTTTATACCCGTTACTCGTTGAGTAACAAGGGTATACTAATGTCATGCAAATGTATGTAACAGGCAAAAGAAATCATTACCGACTATGCAAAGTATATTTATTCTTGATCAGCATCAACAGCCGAGTCGATACCGTGTCGTCCGTCCGTATGAACTAACCGATCTCAGAGATGATACGAGATAGAGGTTTGACATTTATGGGACAAATACTTCTTATACTTGCAGGCAGGTCAAGTTTATTTTAAAATTTTGCCACGCCCCCTCCCACCCCCGAATTTAAAAAAACGTTCTATCTCCCACAGTTTCGAAGATGGAAGATTTGTACCTTCTAGAGATAGTTAGTAATTAGATAAATGTATCGATTTGTCGAACCATTTTACAACTAACACCACACAATCTTAAAGAGAGAGAGAGAGAGAGAGAGAAGAGAGAGAGAGAGAGAGAGAGAGAGAGAGAGAGAAAGAGAAAGAGACTTAGAGATGAGCGCAGCACCAGCATTGCATTCAGCTTCTACTCCAGGTACACGGTATGTTATAGTTGGGCTTGACCGACTTTCTCACACATTTATAAAATCATGTCGAATTTGAGTTATAAAATATATGGGACTTTAGGCCAAGTACATACATATTCGATCCAGTAAATTATGAAAAATATTATTTAGATTAAGCGGTAAGGTTTAACTAGACCTATGAGCACTGCTCATTGAGCAGCCTTTAAACCAAACAGATATATTAAGGTTTATCTGATAGATTTAATACTTCGGAAGAAGATAGTGCAGTAGAGAATGTATTAACTCATCTTTATACTTTATTTGCGAAGTTGCGCGTGTGAGCAAACTTTCACTCACGTCATGCACAATTCACAAAATTAAAATCTATGTACACACAAGTCCGTCCGTCTGTATGAACACCTAGATCTCAGAGATGGTAAGAGATAGAGGTTTGACATGTATGGGACAAATGCTTCTTTTATCTGCACGCAGATCAGGTCCCTCCCGCCCCCGCAATTTGGAAAAAACATTATATCTTCTACAGTTTTGAAGAAAGACGATTCGTACCTTCTAGTGATAGTTAGTAATTAGCAAAATTAATCGATTTGCCAAAAAAATGATAAAGATCGGACGAACGTTTCTCAAGTTATGAGCAAAAAAGTGAACGAAGCCCCCCACCCTAAAAAAAAGTGTTGCATACTTTTCGGATGGTCATTCTAAGGAACGCAGTATATCGAAGTCGGTTAGAGCCTTAACTTAAGCTAAGTTCACACAGGCAAATAATTTGCCTAATTTTTATGAAAATTTGGTTAAATTATCCAAATTGGCGAACTTTTCGGCCATATTTGATAAAATTATTAGTGAATAGAACCATGTTAGTGATTCTAAGTCCTGCTAAATCTGCAATCATGGCTACTTAGCCAAATATTTATCAAAATTTCCTAAAAATTTGTCAAATTATTTGCCAGTGTGAACTTAGCTTAACACTCTCGTTTTTAAAATATTTCGGGTTCTTGTTGGATGAATTTAATAACTACGTAAATCGAGCATTTCTGCTCTTAGAAGAGTTTAGCTCTTCATTATCGTTGTGCACAATACTGTTGATGAAGTGCAATAAATGTGGTTGTAACCGATTCTTAACTGAGTTCTGAGTCACTTTTTTAATGGATTTCATTATCAATGATATTGAAAGCAAAATAAAAATAATGAAAATTCCTAAGTTCCAGAAACATTTTCCACAGGTCAAATAATATTTTATAAAATCTTTGGGTAATGCATTTCTTATATTTACGATGTTCGACTTTGGCTTAGTCAGAAAAGACGCACGGATCACAGATGCTTACTCACGAAACGCTGTCTAAGCTCACGATCTGACACACTGTGACATGTAGAGTAGATCTAGTTTGTGCACAAGAATACAACAGGGAGAAGGAATCATTTCCGACCTTATAAAGTATATATCAATTGCTGAGTCGATATAGCTATGTCCCTCTCTCTGCCTGTCTGTCTGTACGTATGAACAAACAGATCTCAGTGATGGTAAGAGATACAGGTTTGACATGTCATATCTCCCACAGTTTTATAGAATTTGGTTCGAACTTTCTAAAGATATTTCGTAATCAAGATTATCTATCGATTTGCCAAAGGAATGATAGAGTGAAGATAATAGCTTGAGCGATTTGAAGTTGTTACAAAATAATGGAAAAATTCAGATATTCTTCCATTTGAACTTTCGAACGCTGAAAAGAAAATCATTGCAAAAGCAAAAAAGCAAAAAAAATATGTAAGAGTGCTGCAGATGAGTGCCCCGACTGCGAAGTACCCTTATCAAGTCATAATGCTCCTGTGGCTTTCATTTCCTAAGTAAATCTTGAAGTAAATTCTTCGACTAAATATATTTTCGTGTAGATTGAAATGCTCTTAATAATTCTGAACTTATTAAATCCTAGGGGATTTTTTGAAGAGGACAAAATAAAAACTAATAAAAAACTAAATTTAAAAAAAGACCAAATTTGACTTTCTACTTTTTGAACAAATGTGTGGTCTCTGCCTTTTATAGGATAGACCAAAAAATATATACTTTATAGTGTCGGAAAAGTAACATAAATTTGCACAACTTCACGATCTCCCCCTTTAACCATTTTCAATGTGAATTGTAGTAAAATTGTGTTTGGAGCGTCGAGAATAACTTTGACAATCATCAATTGTGAACGTTCAATTTCTGTTATTCTTAAAGTTTCTGTCAGACGCAGGACCACGGTGCCTTGGGGGGTTATCCAAATGTATGAGCGCGGCATAATGCATCTTGCCATGTTATTTACTTATCGAACGGTTGGTGAGTTTGTGCGATTGAGTGTTTGCTGTTATTGTTGTTGCAGCAGCAGCATAAAAAACAACAGCAACTGCAATAACCCTTCAGCTACTTGCCTGCTGACAATGCAGCAAAACTCAGCAAACCTCTCAGCGTGGAGCTATCTACAGTTAAAGCCACTCCCTCCTGCCTCCCTATTTTTATATTTCTGTTACATTGCCACCAAGGAGCAGTGACTGAGAGTCCCGCTTTGTAAATAAATTGAGTGCCACACACACACACACACAGTCGCACACTCGCACACTCGTCCATGCGACCTTCGTTGTATGCAAAGTCGGTTTTGTTTTTAGAACCAAAAATATGCAGCAGACAAAGCTGCTATTATTTTAACTTTTTGTTCATTTTTGTATTTTCTCGTTCGCTTGGCGCTGTTTTATGGCACACTCTGCCCGCCGTCTCTGGCTTCATTATTTTTATTGGATTCTGTTCTTTTTTTGCCAGGAATCTGCCCTAAGATATGATAATGTGAGCACTTTAAACGGGTTCGGGTTCAATAGAACCGTTTTCGCAGAAATCTCCCGCTAATCCAATTCGCCCACACACTCCATGGCATGCTTGGGCCATTGCCTGTCTGTCACGTTGGACTGGAATGCATCTAATGGCATATTACACATACGCCCTGTGGCGCATTGTCTAATAAATACAAGTTTAGACAGCATGATTTGCCATGCCAACGATCCGGCAGCAAGGGCCTGGAACATTGAGTACAATGCACTTGGGCGACATGAGCATGAACATGGAGTCTCATATTTATTGGCGCCCAGTGCGTGGGCTGACCCTTGCCCAACGCGGCCCACTCTGGGCCTTATGTAAGGCATCCGTGTCTAACAGGATCATTAGGCACAAGTGGCAATGCGCTAATTGTGCCTACGGCCCCTCCGGCTTCAATTGCAGCTTCAGGCCTTGCGTCAGCTGCATAAATCTGTGTCTGCGGCAGCATTGCCAATTATGCACTTTTGCCCCATAAACGGGTCACATAAATCCTGATTTCGCATTTGCTGCTGCCGCTGCCGCTCGGCGGTCATGTCGTGACCTCAACTCTACAAGTCGCATTATGACAGTCTGTGGCTGGCAAGTGGTAAAAGGCAAAGAAACCAGAAAAAAGGTGTCAGAACTTTTGCCAGCTGGCCACAGATGCTGGACTATGGAAAAGGAAGTGCACATCCAGTTGAACGTGTGCCATAGAGTTCAACTTTTTGAGATGGGATGATCCCTAAGCAGCCATGAGTATGCAAAATTAATCCCCTACAAACAGAAGAGCTTATGATGCACAAAGGGTATAATGCGTTTGTTCAAAGGTTTGTAACAGCCAAAAGAAGGCATGTTTTACTTTCGTTCAATGTTAAGTTCATCGCGAATTTGAAAGCTCTTAAAAGAGGTATTCGAGTGTCAGTTGTCGATAATTTCCAAAATATCCAATTGGCCGCCAAGTTCATTTGATTTGACCTCACTGGCTTGTACTGAACCGCGAGACAGTCCTTAAGACAGTAAGAGATTTAGTTTACCTAAAACTATTTGGGACGATGGCAATTACACATGATACGAATGGATGAATCCCAACAGAATCATTTTGTTTACTTTGATGCTTTGATTCGTTTGTCAAAATTCCAAACTTATGGATATTGATACAATTTAAAATTTCGTAAATTTCACAATTTCCGATCTTTGTCCGTCATTTTATTTCGTTTTATTTAATTTCGTTTTTAGAGCAAATCAAAACTCATTCAAAATTTTTAAAAGTTTCGTGATTTCTTTGACCGTTTTATCTACACCATTTATTTCCCATTCTGGTTTCTCGTCTATTCTGTCTGTCTATTTGGCCGCTTGTATGACCGTATTGTACTTATATCTAAATTTTGCAAATTTGGACATTTTTTGGACCGACCGTTCGATGTACACCTTGTATTTACAATCGGCCCATTCACCAAACAATTTCGATTGGCGATCTGTGACTTATATTTTGCGGGACGTAACTATTTTAAAATAAAACTTACCCTAATTATTTTTGATTTTTAAATCTGTCAACTAAGATTATTTTGATCAAAAAAATAAAACCAAAAAGATTATAGTATTATATTCTTAATAAAGAAGCAAGAGAACAAAAACATAAGTAAGAGTTATACTCGACGAAGGTAAAAAGAAAGGTTGTAACAGCAGAAGGAATCATCCGTTAGTTTTCGGACAACAGTCGTTGTCTGTGAATAGATCCGTGGTGTAGAGAATGACATCGACAATCCGCGCAGACAGTTTCAAAGGAGCCTCCCACCCGCTAAAACGACGTACCACGAAGATCGATTGTATCTTAGAGATAGTAGTAATTATCAAAAGAACGATCCGAAGAATGATAAAGATCGAGACGTTCCTTAGACAAAAGTCACAAGCCCCCGCTACCCACCTAAAAAATCTCAGATGGTCACCCTAAGGATCCAGGAAAGTAAACATTTCAAGAGTACGGTTATATATACAAGGTTTAGGTACGAGGACAATACAAAAAGTGTCGAACAGAAGAAAAGGGCAACACAAAGGGAGATAAATAATGTAAAGTCTGTACCTGAACGAACAACGACAACAAACACAAACGGACTACGAAGCTAAGACAGAACCACGAAGAACAAAAAACTAAACTTAGCAACCGGCAACCTCGCGAAAGATTTTCAGGATGTAGGACTGAAAGCGGGAGACGAACTAAAGGGATACACGTCCACACTGCAGGGTACATGGCACGGCGTAAAAAGTCCACCCCAAGAGAGTCAAAAACGACTTTCGGGAGCGACAATCCCAAAAAAGTTTACGAGACGTATTTAGTGTCGTACAAGCACACTAGAAATGGAAGATACTCAACACGGAGCGCGTGCAAAAAAATAACAGTATCACGCGTTTCACGGAGACGGACAGACAGCAGACGGCGGCTTCGTGTTGTGTGATTATTACTAAGGTCTGTGTTCCGCAAATCCAAATGGAAATGTGGTTTTCGTTTTTACGGCTACAAGTTTTTTTGGTTTAAAAATACACAAAATAATCATTATTTACGGTCCCTGATATTTTGCCGATTTCATCTGAAAATTTCGATATATTATCCCTAAATATTGATTTTGCGTGCTATCAATGCCATTCAGCAGGAAATTTTCAGCAATCATAAATCATTAATCACAGTAATCAATGTCTTCTTGACAATGAAAAGTCATAAAAATTTACAAATTTCACGTGTTAACTTATACCTCCTACCTTCATTATAATCTAAACTCGTTATAAAATTGGACAAGTTTCGCTGTTCCAAGTCCAGCTGTTCCTGAAATATAGGAAGCTTAACACGCACGACTAGAAGAAGAAGATCGATCGATATAATATATATGTAATTATTACACCGCAAGGGAGGCTAGCTGACCGTACAGCTCTATCAAATCATCAGCGGTCTTTGCGTGCTTTTACTGCCCGCATATCTCGCATTCTGCGACTTGCCGAAGAAATGATAAAGTTCGGATCAGCGGTTCTCAAGTTATGAGCAAAAAAGTACATTGCTCTCCCCCACCCCCTCCCACCCTTTCACTACTAACACCACACAATCTTAGAGAGACGGAGAGAGAGAGAGAGTGAGAGAGAGAACAAGTAAGAGTGTTGCGGTTGAGTGCCACGACAGCAAAATATTCTGTCCCAAGTAATGTGGTTCCTATAGCTTTGAATTCCATTTATTTTAAAATTTATTTAAATAAATGGGCAGGCGCACTTATGTACATATCTTCGGTGTTTTCGCTCGGATCTCATTATGGTACACAGAATAGATAGATGTTGGGCCTCACTGAATATATATTAAGTCACTAGGCTAATACTTAAAAATTGAAGCTCTGACAGTTTTTCGAGGTTAGAAGAAGATGGAGGAGGAATTTGCCAAAACTGGAGCAAACTTTATCTGGGTACGGTGTACACCTACATACATGCAAAAATTTGTGGCTCTAACTCTTATAGTCTGTGAGATCCACGCGTTCATACAAAGAAAAAGACAGTTTTTCGCTGTTTGAAGATGGAGGAGGAGGAATTTTCCAAATCTGAAACAAACTCGATGTGGGTACAGTATACACCTATATACATGCCAAAACTTGTGGCTCTATCTATTACAGTCTCTGAGATCGACGCGTTAATACAGACAGACAGACGGACAGACGGACAGACAGACAGACGGACAGACGGACATGGCTAAATCGACTCGGCTGTTGATGCCGATCAAGAATATATATATTTTATGTGGTCGGAGATGCTTCCTTCTCCCTGTTACATAAATCTGCACAACTTCATGATCCCCTTTTTCCCATTTTTAATGGGAACAGGGTATAAAAAGAGAGAGAGACTTTGAGATGAGCGCAGAGAGAGAGAGAGAGAGAGAGAGAGAGAGTGAGAGATAGAGAGACTTTAAGATGAGCGCAGCATCAGCATTGCATTCAGCTTCTACTCCAGGTACAGAGTATGTTATAGTCGGGCTTGACCGACTTTCTCTCTTGTTACTCTACGAGTAACGGGTATAAATATGCCAAGTGGCCAAATGATGTAAGATGTCGAGAAAGGTCAAGTTCTGAAGCTCAAAAACTAGAATTTCTCATTTCGTGAAATTGCCAGAAAAATTAGTGGCTACGACAGAATTTTGCGAAATTTGTAGAAAATCCAAAATGAATATGGAAGAGAGCCCGGAAAACGTAAGCTGAAGATAAGACTGCGTGATCAGCGCTGATTAGTGAGTTCATAAAAGAAAGCTAATGAGTTAGCGGCTGAATGTAGCCTAAAAGTGGAAAAAATCGGGGGGAGCTTGGTTTACTTTTTTGCTTATAACTTGAGAACTGCTTATCCGATCTTTATCATTTCTTCAGCAAATCGATACATTTTGACTATTTCTATCTATCTCTAGAAGGTACAAACCATCTATCTATACAGAGAAAAAAAAAGATCCCCGTAGAATGGATATTCGAAATATTTACTTATGATCCATTTTTTTAAATAAAGATCAATGAAATATTTTTTCTCTGATATATCCTTCTTAAGCGAAAATAAATCGATTTCGAAAATGTCCAATGGATCCCAAAAAAGGATAGTTAACTATCCAGTCCAAATGGATATCGAAAATATCCTGAGGATCATCAGAAACTATCCTTTTTTTCTCTGTGTACAAACGTGTGTAAGATATGACGTTTTTTTCGAAATTGCGGGGGCGGGAGGGGGCGTGGCCAAAATTTGAAATAAACTTGATCTGCGTGCAGATAAAAGAAGCATTTGTCCCATACATGTCAAACCTCTATCTCTTACCATCTCTGAGATCTAGGTGTTCATACAGACGGACGGACAGACGGACATGTCTATATCGACTCGGCTGTTGATGCTGATCAAGAATATATATACTTTATATGGTCGGAAATGATTCCTTCTGCCTGTTACATACATTTGCACGACTTTAGTATACCCTTTTTACTCTACGAGTAACGGGTATAATTAGTAATACCGCTCGGCCAACCATCACAAGAAGACCTCCCAAGTGTATACAAATTTTCTACGTACGAAAACAGAAACATAAAATGGTTCAAAGATCTAAACATGCTTCGACAAGCATTCAATTGTACCACAGTTTGCAATTAGTTTCTAAGCTAATTTCAGTTGAAAATCACATAAAACTACCGATTCCAGCACAGTTCCTCTAATTAATTTCCCCATTAGTCATCCAACTCCTAAACTATCTCTCATTTCTATCTCTAAACCAAACAGAACAGGCAGTAAATCAATAAAGAACAAAACTAGAAATTATATGAGCCATATATATGCCCACAAGAATCGTCTCATAACTTTCCGCGCCACAGCAAATGGCTGGCTGCGTCCTACCAAAAACAACAAATCCAAAGCGAAATAATATGTAGAACCATAACTCACACAACTCCCGCTCTCGAGCGATTCATGAGTGCTGAATGCGGTTTGTTGTTTGTTTTCCAACAGAAGTGAAAAATATTTCAGCCGAGCGTTGAAAGCAACCCAAGCAGCGTTCTCGGCCAGGACTAGGCCAATGGAATAACTAATAAATTGACGCTTAATCAACTTGGGTAGCGCAACACAAAACACATGCAACAACCGGCCACAGAATGCGGCAGTTGTTGTGGCAGCTGTTGAGTCCAAGGGGCCAAGTAGATAAAAATTGTGTATCAAGTGGAATTAATTTCGCGGCGAGTGGAGGCGCCTCTTTCAGAGACTAAATAAAATGCAATCAAATTAAATGCAGCCGCAACAACAACAACAGCAACAAAACAAAAAGGAACGCAACAACTGAAGTGGCCGCAACTCCTGCAACAGCAACAACTGCCACGAGTGCACTTGAGCAGTGAAACTTTAGAGATTGGCGAGCTCTGGCGCCCGCCACCCACCCTCGCAGCCTGTTGCTGGTGTTTGTTGTGCCTCAGCGTGGCGCAACTTTGGTACTGTTGCTGCTGCTGCTGCCGTTGCCTCGCCCTCTGCTCTTGGGTTTGCTGTAGGCGCAGCGGAAGCAGGAATATACATAATAGCAACAACAGGGCGCATAAATTTTTAGCAGCCAGCCAACAGCCGCAACAACAAACAAGATTTACTTTGACTAAAAATAGGAGCACAAGAAAACAAAAAAAGGAAGATAGACGGTCAAGCCCGACAGAGATGTACCCTGGAACTGACAAAGATTTCATAATCACCATTTCTGCAGTTTTTGACTCTGTTGCCTATCATGAATATTTATACCGGAAGTGCCCAAGCCCATTGCGCACGCAGTGTGCAAAAAGGTACATTCTCGCGTACGGCCTTCCATCTAAGCTTATGGCTATACGTAGAGCAACCACAACTTTATATGTATTCTCTTTACTCTTTCTTTCCGAGCCAAGGTTTTGTTGTTGGGCATGTATAGCCGTCACGCAAAGCTTCTGGCAACAGCTACTTTAAAAGGGTTTCTCTCCTCTCTTTCTTTCAGAGCAAAGGCTTGGTTGATAGCTGCGAATGAATGTTGTTGTGGTTCTTGTTGTTCCACAAATATTTTCATCATTTTTATTGCTGTCTGCGCGGCCGTAAGCTGATTCTGGCCACCTCTGATTTATACGGTTACATACACTCGCCCCAACCCATTATACCCTTTGCACCGTTAAGAACTAAGTATCAAAAATAGAAGAAGGTGGGCTAAAACTTATAATTTGCTCTTGTTGCCATAGTTTTGGTTAAAGCTCCAGCAGAATCTTCATCAACTTTATACGGCCCATGCCCCATGTGGAGGCATCAGCTAACAGTTTCCAGCTGCTGGCGCTTTGTTCTGCTATTTATTTTGATTTTCCACTATTTTTTTTTACCCATGGTGCTCGTCTCTAATGATGATGAAGCGCCGCCTGCTGAAAGGCAAATAAACAGAATTCGGAGCATCAGGAGCAGCTCGCACGCTTTAATTAAGCAAACACACAACGCTCAGCGTTGCGGCTAAAAATTCATTAAAATAAAGTTTTTCGCTTTTAAATTTTTTGTTCCACTGACTTTGGCCCCAGCGACGGCTTCCTTTAAGCAAACACAACGCACGCCCATCAGCAGCAGACATTTAATTTGCATAAAAAGTTTGCCATCTCATGACTATAGCCCTAGGGGTAGGTGACACCCATATAATGCTTCACTCGCGCTCCACTCCCGCCCCAAGACAAGAACAAGAGCCTGAATCGGAATCTTCTGCTGGTGGGTGGGCTGATTGTTTGGCCAGCCACCGAACCGCGACGACTACGACCATAGACAAAATTTGCATAATGTTCACTTTTAATTTGAAATTTTGCCACTCGGTGTTTACTGTTGCCGGCCAAGGGAACATTTTTACAACGTGTTGATGTGCCGCATTAAATTTTCGACCATATCCAAAAAATCCATAAAACAAATGAAACGAAAGGGAAAATATGGATAAAGTTGAGATAGAATAGGAAAGCCACCAAACTGAACTCATTTGATTTGTATTCCTAGAGCCAACTCTTAGACATCTTAAATATATTTTAGAAGTTAGGTTAGGGAAAAATTAGGAATAAATATAGAATAGAAAATTGACTGTTAATTTTATTAAAATGAGAACAAACGTTCATGAATCAAGAACGTTTCATGCTTACAGTTAGCCGAAAGGTTTAAGAAAAGATTGTGAACACAATAGACTTACAATCAAAGCTCCAAAAATGTGCTAGGTAGAATGCGAATTATTGAATCTGTTCTTGAAATTCCCTCCTGCTTCTAACACTTTGGTTATGGAGTTAGGGTACTTTTCAGACCTACAGTATAAACATCTAGGTCTTTGGGTAATTCATTTTACAAATTGGGAAAGCTTAGAATCTTATAGGCTTAAACAAATAACGTACTAATTTTTTGAAGTATTATTTTGTTCCAAATATATTTAGGGGTTGAATTGAAAATTAATTAGACTTCTATGAAGAATCTGATTGCACTAATCCTGAGAATAATTTGGGCTGTACTTAAGACCATAACAAATTAATAGTGTGACCAAAAGATTCTGATCGAAATGTGCTTAGAATATCCCGAAACCGTGTGACCAAAAGATTCTGATCGAAATGTGCTTAGAATATCCCGAAACCGTCTTAAAAGCAATATTTCGGGATTGAACAAATCGTACTTGATATAGGAATTTTATACTTTAATCAAGGATTTTCGTACTAAACGTTTATTTACACTGTTTGTACTTGAATCAAATGCTATAGTTTCTTTAGGGTATAAAGTGAGTTTGAAAATGTGTTAGAACGCATAGAAGGAGTAGACTCTGGAAATATACATTGTATAATGCTTAAAGTAGACATATTAATACTTTTTTCAGGGAACAACCAAAAACAAGAGATGAATTACCAAGGCATGCATTTGTATACTGTTCCAAAAAAATTCTTTTAATCTAAAAAGTAGAAATTTCAATTTGTGTTATACAGATGGTTGAGTAACAAACCGGCACAGCAGCTCTTCTATTTTAGAAAACTAAATTCTATCATCTCTTTCAGCTGCAAGCATTAGACCATGCCATTTTTATGAACTTTTCTCATGCTGCAACAATAGCAGAAATCAAGAACAAATAAGTTGAAAACGAACGCTCTTGAAAAAAATTTATTCGTTCTTAAATATACATGAATTTTGCTATCGGAACCGAGCTAAATTCTTTATCAATTTGGTTCTTATAAGCAAGTAAAGTGAGGAGAAGAAAACTTTAAGAGAATAGCGTTGAGTGAAGATTTAAAATTCACTCTTGGATCAAGAATTTCGCCCTTAGATAAAGAATTTTCACTCTTACACTTTTCACAAATGCACTTGATTTAAGAGCGAAATTCTCTATTTTTTCTCAAACTGCTAAAACTGTGCAAATCTGTTAGAAAAGGAAGAACAATATAAGGATGAACAGAAAATCCAGAAACACACAGAGTTACTCTCTGTGGAAATCCATTAAATTCCTGGACATATCGACCCCTGTGCGCGAAAACATCGTATGTGCCATTTTTTACGAAATTGACATTTTAATGCAAATTAGTTATAAATCTACTAACTCATCATCTGGTAAAATTATATAGCGATAACCATAACGGTTACGGAGATACAACGAAATCAATTTAATCGTATGTGACAATAATGAGTTTATTTCTTTTGGGCGAAATGATCGTATGTGTCCCACAATACTTCTATTCAACAGTCTGGTTAAAAAAATAGCTAAATTGGTAAGTTTTCATAAAAATAGTTACGAGTTTAGTTACATAATTTAATAAATGTTGCACATCTAAAAATTGGTAGCGACGTTCCCATCGCATCGAAAAGTAGAAAAAACGCTCTCCTGTAAAATTTGGTTTTTGGCACATACGATTTTTTCGCGCACAGGGGTCTATATGACAATAGAACAAAACAATATTGTGGATAGAAGGACAAAGGATGCTCCACATGAAGGAAATCTAAGAGCGATGCTCCTTTACGCTTTGTCTTTGCATTTTGTATTTGCAAGAATAAGTCACTTTTACCATTACCGTAGTAGCAGGTGGGTTGTGGGTGGAGTGAGATGGTGTGAGGGGAAAGCGGGGGAAGATGGTTGGAAGATGGGGCGAAGTGGGATGGAGGGAAGTTTGAGTACATTAAGGTCAATTTGTGAATTCTGTGCTATAACCTATAATCAAAGACCAATATAATCTCTAAGATGCCGAACGCCCATATATTGGTTTTGCAATATGCGCAATTTTTTGGTTGCGACTAAAATCGCTCTCCCGCTCACACAAAGTTGAGAGCGTAAAAATCAAAAATATAACACAGTAGTAAACACAACGAAACAGAAAGTGCGTATGGTGCGTACTTGTTCGAGACGAATTAACAAATTAACAATACTTGAGAATACGTGTGCACATATACAATCGTCGGCTGTCGCTTTGTACATGAGAGCGGCTGGCTCCAGAGAGCTCGCTATCTCTCTCTGGCTTTGAAGATCGAAAAGCCACTTGAGAAGCCACGCCACACCAATCGTGTGCAAAAAAAACGTATGGCGTTACGCATCTTATTATTCTAATGTCTTTGCTATAATGTTTGTTTGTTTGTTTGTTTGACGGTGACTTAAGAGTGACTTAACAGTGACTTGACAATAACTTAACAGTTTCTTGACAGAGACTTAACAGTAACTTGACAGTGACTTAACAGAGACTCGGCAGTGACTTGACAGTGGCCTCATTATACCCTTGCAAAAGGAATTATAATTTTGGCCAGAAGTTTGCAACGCATAGAAATATTCATTTTCGGCCCTTTAAACTATATACATTCTTGATCAGGGCGACAAGCTTTGTCCGTCCGTCTGCCTATCCGCCTGTCTGTATTAGTTTTATAAGTTTTTACACAGATTTGGAAATTTTGGTCAAAATCGGATGGCTATATCTTATAGCTGTCATTGGATCTATCGGTCGAAAAGTTACTCTTTGTGAGAAAAACTTTTTTGTATTTAATGTTAACGTCCCACACTTGAGCGATTATTCATATTAAACACTTTTACACAGATTCGGAAGTATTGTTCAAAATCGGATGACTATATCTTATAGCTGCCATAAAAACTCGTTCGGAAAGTGGGTTTTATTTAGAAAAATGATTTGTTTTAATGCTGACGTTCGTAAACTCTGTTGTATTCAAACATTTGCAAGGGTATAAAAACTTCGGCAAAGACGAAGTTAGCCGTTTCGTTTTTTTATAATTTATAACATTAATTTATACAGAATCCGGATTTATCGACTTAAAGAGCTTCGCTCGTACCGGGCGTACCATGACACATACCCTTTTTATACCCGTTACTCGTAGAGTAAAAAGGGTATACTATAGTCGTGCAAGTGTATGCAACAGGCAGAAGGAATCATTTCCGACCATATAAAGTATATATATTCTTGATCAGCATCAACAGCTATGTCGATATAGCCATGTCCGTCCGTCCGTTCGTCCGTTCGTCCGTCTGTATGAACACCTAGATCTCAGAGATTGTAAGAGATAGCGGTTGGACATGTATGGGACAAATGCTTCTTTTATCTGCACGCAGATCAAGTTTGTTTCAAGTTTTGGCCACGCCCCCTTCCGCCCCCGCAATTTGGAAAAAACGTTGTATCTCTTACAGTTTTGAAGATAGACGATTCGTACCATCTAGAGATAGGTAGGAATTAACAAAATTAATAGATTTGCCAAAGAAATGATAAGGATCGGATCGGTTCTCAAGTTATGAGCAAGAAAGTGAACCAAGCACCCCCGCTACCCCCTAAAAAAATGTTGCATACTTTTCGGATGGTCACCCTAAGGAACGCAGGAACACTGTTAAACATTTTTTTTCATGAGTAACGGGTATATCGAAGTCGGTTAGAGCCGACTTTAACTTACGCTCTCGTTATAGCAATAAAATGGAGTCTTAAGAATGCAATCTTTCTTTCCATGAGAAGAAGTGCAAATATAAGTCAAAAGAAATTGAACTAATTAACAGACTGCTGAGTGGAGATGCATGTGAATAACAATAACAATATCGCTCGACAAGACAAGGCTTCCCATCGATAACTTTGTAGAACAAAAGTTGACGCGTATCTACAAATGTTAGACTTCATGGATAAAACCAACATAGATTTGTAAAAGCACGCAAAACAACAAACTATCAACAGTTGTCCTTACGGACAAAAAAAAAGTTTGCCATCCTCCTTTTATATCCTTTTCACAATGTCCATTTTACTTTATTCGCTAAAGCGCCAATTTCTTAAGCGCTTTCTGCTTGTCAGCGATTCTAGCTTTAAAATGTACTTTTGTTTTGCTTCAATTTTTTAAGGGTTATAAACTAATTATTGAGCTATACCAAATCATTGGATCATTGGAAACAGGGTTTGGTTCCCGGTTCTAATACATTTATAAATTTTGTTTGAGTACCAAAATAAATATCCAAAAACTAACTCAACAAATGTTTCTTCTACCATTTGCATTCGGCTTGACTTACACACACTCTGACATTTCCCTGGAGCTCTCACACACACACACATAGCAGATGCATCTAAAGCTCGAGATTAATGCTTTAGCAGATTCATCTCTCTTTCTCGGATATCTTTCTGTTTATTCGCATTTTATTTTCTGGACAGTCAAACAAGCCAAAATTAAAGCAAACATTTAAAGTGGAAATTGCCACAGTAAAACAAGAAAATTTATATTAAGAAAATCTGAGAAAGGGGGAAAAGCACTTGGCAGTTGTTAATCACACGCCAAAGACAGCACAACTGTGAAGCAAAGGAAATGAGAAAATGAGAGTTGTCCGGGGATTTAGTAACCCAGGAGCGGGACCGAGATTGTGTACTTAGCACATATCGCAAATGCAACCGGCGGCACGCACATCCCAACTAATTGCAGCTGTCGCTAGGAAAAGGGTGGGGGATGGGGGATGCCGCTTGGACCGGCGTCAAAATCAATTTAATCGGCAGCCGGCGAACGGTAATTGCAGCTTAAAGCACCCCCTCGTCCGCCACTTTTCGATGCCACTCGTAAAAGTACAGTGAAGCACTTTACGTTAATTGCACGCAATGCTCATTCTCATTCGATGCGATGCCCCGCCATTGGAGTGCCATGGCGAATGGCAAATAAAAACAGAAATTAAACAAAGTAAATAGAAATTCATCAACGTCATCGTCATCGTCGCCGTCAGCCTCCGCCTCCGCCTCTCGTCTGTGTCTCAATAAAATCCACAAGCATTTGCCGCACTCAAGATTCGACGTCGTCGCTGGTTTTGTTATTCTTGCGATACAATTCCCGCTCCTGCCGCGGCACCCGCCGACTTTGGCTGCGCCTTCAGACATAAAAGCAAACAAAACAATTGCACGCCAAGGCAGGTCAGAGATGGACATGGACGTGGTGCAGCCGCCGCCGTGCATCATTTTTAGTGGGCAATAAAACGCCACCGCAGGTCTTGTATACGCTGGCCTATTCAATTGATTGAAAATTAAACTCTTCTTCCTCGTTTTTCACTTTTTGGGGTCAGCACCTTCCAAATGGACATGCAGCCGGAGGAGGGTGGGCGGCACCACATGGCGCGTGGTATGCACCTCAACTTTGATGTTCCATCCCCCATTCTGTTTTGTCGTTTCTCAATCATTTGCATCCATTTATCAATTTAGTTCCTCGCCCCCTTCCCTCCTCTCTCTCTCCGCTCTCTGTCTTTTTTTTTAGCTTTTGTATATCTTAAGTGGACAGCAAGTGGCTTCAATCTATTGGCCCATGCAAAGGAGCTTATCTGGTGCCACACACTCGCCACTTTGTTGCCTGGTCAGTACACCACTTCGACCATTAGCTGCTTTGTACCAAGATGTAAGTATCTTGGCTCCCCATCTCAGGCTGGGCACAGTTCCCCTGAGGGCCAGCACGGACCCTTTTGTCTGGGCTCCCCATGCACTGAGCGAAAAATTTGTCTGTTCGCTTACCGAGGCTGGCAGTTTTATATGCCAGCTTATTGTTATGTTTTTCATCAACTTTAGTTCCTAGACCAGAAGCCTCTGGGGATGAAACACCTCGCCTCCCCCTCTTCACACAGTATGGCAAATGGACCAAACAAAAGAGAACATTCGGAGCATGTTTTGGTTTCTGTTTTTTTTTCGATGTTTTTGCCCATGTTGCGAAATTATTTGAACTGGAGTATACTCTACAGAGTTGGGACAAGACACAATTTGTGTACAAAAGCCATGAAAATATTTATTATGACACATTCAATTATTTTTTGTTGAACTTGGGTGAAAATTTATTCACATTTCGAGAACAATTTGATATGGTAAATAACTGACCCATTCTCTCTTTGATCAGTACTTCCCAGCTTCGGGAATTTACACCGAATGCTTACCTAAGTCATGCTTCACTGAGTGTCAGAGAGAGTGAATCACATTTTTGGTCCACTCTTCTTGGGAAACCCAAGTCTAGATCAGCTTTGGCCGATGAGAGCGAGCCCAAAAAGTCAGAGAGTATTGCATCAGCATCAATGGCTAGCCAGAAACTGCAAGGCTTTTCGCTCTCTTTTCCTTAGCTTCGGCTTGCGTTCGGTCCGTATATGTGTAAATAGCGATATGACTTCACCCCCGGGGGGGGATCCAGTGACCATCCCCTGGTCTAGATCGAACCCATTGCTGACAAATAGATGGCGCCACTACTGTGACCATCTCTGTTTGTCATAAATTGAGTATCATTTGTCATAGATACATTGAACAATGTTTGGTGAGCTATTCTTAAAACTGAGCTATAGATGGCACCACTACTGAGACCATTTAAAACCAAGCAGCCCACCGCTGCGACAGGGAACATTTTTTTGATCATAGCTAGAGTGTAGTCTATCCAATTTTTATAATTTAATCGGCGAATCGATAGATAATCTATACATACAAGTATTTGAAGAAGGTTCAATCTCTATCCATCTCTTCCCATCTTAATACCGACTCGGCTGATGATGATGTTCAAGAATACACATACTTTAAAGGGACAATTCGTTCTCTTTGTTACATTCTATATATTCTATTCACACATTCTATTTACTGTGTACCTTTGCTTCAGTTAAAAAATTTTTTTTTCATTCATTCGAAACCCCAAAATTATGAGTTAAGTCCCGCTTTTAGTTTTTCTGTTAAGCGCTGATTTAGGGTTGATTTCTTATCTCCTTTAGAGAACAATTTGTCACATAAAGCAACATATAACAGAGGAAATTTTAGGCTTATCATATACATAGCAGCTATCTGCGAGAAGAGAAATCGGCTCTTAGAATACTTTAAAATCTGTTGTATCGATACAATTTTGTCAGAGTTCGCCCCGAATTCCAAAGCTCTTGGGGGCCGAACACATTCCGCAATTAACAAGTATACGAGACGAATGCTTACCGAAGTCATTGCTCACTAAATGGCGTTTCACGGTAAGAAGGTCGAAAAAAGTGTGTGAAGTGTTGCCCATCGACGTTTCGGGCATTGTTGCCCATCATAATTGTTAATTTTCCTTATAGCGTGATTATCGTTTATCCGATCTTTATCATTTCTTCGATAAATCAATAAGTAATACTGACAGCGCTCTATCGACGCAGAAGGAGGCTATTTTAAAAGTTGTAAAAGAATTGTAACGATTGGCTCAATAAATTTCTTTAAATTGACTCAGTCCTATTACTTTCCGGACAAACCCTGTATGTGTCTATTTTCCGAAGAAAGCACCCCTTTCCCGCAACCAACATCGCATTTCACTTAACAAAGGGAGAGAGAGAGAAACTTCGATATGAGCACAGCGGCAGCGCTGCTTTCAGCTCCCACTCCGTGTACAGAGAATGTTATAGTCGGGCTTGACTGACTTTCTCACTTGTTTTAATTTTCGAAACTCTCACAATAGAAAAAGGATGTATAGAATATGCGAAAAGAAAAGAGACAGATAGCGCTGTCAAACGTACAAAAATGTTTAAGTAGGCTTTCAGTCCACACGCATGACCAATAGCGAAGTGCGTCAAGAAATTTTATAAAACACTAAACAATAGTACTTAGCTTAAAGAAGAAGAGCATGGTAGTAGTATGTGATTTACTGCCTGCTATTTGTAATTAATTTCTTTTCGTTGCGTAATAAAGAAATTATGAAATATCAAGTTGATCTTAAAAATATCATTTTGAAATGGTCAAAAGTTTGACTTTAATAGTTACGAGCAGATCAAAAGCTTGTCATATTGGCATTTTATTGATATGAAATAATATAATATTGAGCCCCAGATCATGTCATTTCTATTGTGTTTAGTGACATTCTCGCTTTAACCGGTGGTTTGCAAAAGAGAGATCAATTTCATGCGATATTGAGAATTCAAAAACAATTGCGTTTCATTAACTTTCGAAAAAGTAGTGGAATTGAGAACATGCCTATATATTTAAGTGGCAGAAATACAGTTATCGAAATTTAAATAAAGCCAGTCTTAAAACAAGTGAGAAAGTCGGTCAAGCCCGACTATAACATGGTGGTGCTGCGCTCATCTCAAAGTCTCTCTCTCTTTTTCTCTCGCTCTCTCTCTCTCTCTCTCTCTTAAGATTGTGTGGTGTTAGATGTGAATGGGTGGGGCGAGGGCGATGTACTTTTTTTGCTCATAACTTGAGAACCGCTGATCCGATCCTTATCATTTCTCCGGCAAATCGATACATTTTGCTAATTACTAACTATCTCTAGAAGGCACGAAACGCCTATCTTCTGTAGGAGATATAACGTTTTTTCCGAATTGCGGGGGCGGGAGGAGGCGTGGCAAAAATTGAAAATAAACTTGATCTGCCTGCAGGTATAAGAAACATTTGTCCCATAACATGTCAAACCTCTATCTCTTACCATCTCCGAGATCTGTTTGTTCATACGGACGGAAAGACAGACGGACAGACGGACGGACGGGCAGACGGACATGGCTATATCGACTCGGCTGTTGATGCTGATCAAGAATATATATACTTTATATAGTCGGAAATGATTCCTTCTCCCTGTTACATACTTTTGCACAAACTAATTATACTCTATGTACCTTCGGTACAGAGTATAAAAAAAAAAGGATACTGAATGAGGATAATAACAAATTAATTAATGATGGATTAAGCCCCCAGATTTAATTATGATCATGATTTCGAACTCTGAGTCCGGTATTTTGACCCATTCCTCGATAAGAACTTTCCGAAGATCCTTAGTTGAGTCAGACTTTCATCTGCCAGCATAAACACGACGTGCAAGCTTACGCCACATGTTCTCAATTGGATTCATGTCTAGAGAACGTGCTTGCTATTGAAGAAGCTTGATTTTCCTTTCACTGAACAACTCACGACTGGTCCTTGGCACGTCTCTGGGTTCAACTCGGTCCAAAAAGTCTACTAATAGTTCATACAATAAGTTAAAGTAACCGTCTGACTCCGATCACCGGTGGATATAGGCCGCACGACCCTGACTTAGAACATAGTTGCCCAGAGCCTATGATGTAGCTTCAAACACGTAGTCATAGGACAACATATT
The DNA here is from genome assembly GCA_018904275.1 of Lordiphosa clarofinis. Lineage (NCBI taxonomy): Eukaryota > Metazoa > Arthropoda > Insecta > Diptera > Drosophilidae > Lordiphosa > Lordiphosa clarofinis. The sequence continues at coordinate 750,479 of JAEIGQ010000072.1, read as the reverse complement.
ATACTTACACTTTTGCGGAATCAATCAATAATGTTTGCTTATTTCAAATTGTGTCGCGATGAAATATGAAATATGATCTGCCTTGAGTTCATCATTCATTATTTATAGTCCATAGCCCATAGTCTAAGTTTCCCTTCGCATACTTGCCATAAACGTTTGAAATGAAGTATCTTTCGTACATACCTGAAATACACAAAAAAGAAAAAAAATTATAATTCAATTGATTTGGCCAGAATAAAGCAACTTAATTATAATTAAAAATATAATTAAATTTTTCTCTTTTTTTCAGAGTATTTAACAATCATCATTAGCCAAGCCAAACATTTGCCTCTTATTATTTATTTTCCCTCTTGGTGTTCCATGCTATTTTTATATACTTCATTCTTTTAATCCCCCAAAAAACACACTGATTACTGTGGATGGTAATTAAACTTTTGAACTCTCCATGGAGCTGTCGCTGACGTGTCATCCTCGTCAGGGCGTCCCTTAAGGAGCTGCTGCTGCTGCTGCTCCGACCCAGCCATCCGCATAATCAGATAAGCAACAACAACAACAAACCTGCCACGCCTACAACGACCTCGCTATGAGATTCTTGACAGGCATAGACAAAGTTGAAGAAGGGCGGGCATTGTGCCAGTGGTGGCCACTTAATTGTATAAGAAATGAGCCAATCGGACCCAAAAAAAAAAAAACTTTGGCCATGCCCTTCTAACGCTTTGTCTATGGCCTGGGCGTTAATTACATTTTTATTATTTTCATTTGGGTTTCCTACAGACTCGAAGTCAATTTCAATTCGTATTCAGCATCGGAGTTTGTTATTTTCCCTTTCTTGGTTTGAGTAAATTAATGATGCGCCTAGTCCAAAAGTCAATTTGGACTCTGATTCAGCTCGGCGTCTGCTCATTTCTCTTGCCACTCAATACTGCAGCTTGGATTGCAGGTCACGTGATGCTGTTAATTGCATGCCCAAAGCCGCAAAAAGTTGGTGCTTGTCTTGGCAGTTCCGAGTAATTCTCAAGTCAGTTGGCCGGGCTACCTTGCTAATTGAAAAGTGTTTGTGTGTGTGTGTGTTGGTGTGGGTCCATCATGCATTTGCAACTAATTGAAATTCCCGCTGCAGGTAAAAAAGAGCTGAAATTGTATACCCAAAATTGTAATGGGAAACTTTCACACCATGCATCTTCATCAGACCCAAAACCTCATCATTATTCAAGTAGCCTGACACTTGAGACCCAGAAGCCTCATGATTATAATCTATATTATTATATGCATTGTACTCCCAAAAAATACACAAAAGACCACTGGCAATTCATCTTGGAAACAGTTTTTGTTAGTGCGCTCTGCAATTAGAGACGAGTCTCCATACAGGCCACTGGCGCACTCCGTTTCAGTTCACAAGGGTTCAGGTCCCAGTCGACTTCCTTAACACTTTGACAGCAATTTGCGAAATATGTTGCCGGCAATCAGCAGGGAAGTGAGAAAATAACAACAAAAACAACGGCACGACGACCAAGTTTACAAGTCGCATAAACACAGGGGCTCTCACAAAAGTATGCTACAAAATGGCAACAGCCGGCGCAAGAGTGTGTGTGTGTGTGTGTGCCCAATCTTTGCCGACTTCCTTCCGGTCGGAGAAGTCGAGCCTGGGCCACAAGTGTTTGGCCTGGCGTTCGTTTTTTTGTCTGCCTTCGCTTTTCGGCAATTAATTAAAAAAAAACGTAAGGAAAAGCAAAGAGAGAAGAATCAGCTCCCCCCTGTCCAACGTTGGGTGAAAAGCTGGCCACTTTTACAACATTTTCCACAATTTGTGTTATATTGTTGTTGTTTACTTTACGTTTGTCTTGCCTGACGACTCTGCCTGTCCCATAAAACCTGCAGGCGCAGCAAAAAAAAGGACAGCAAGTTGATTTCGTGTCCGGGCCTTGTTACATTTTCGTTATTTATGGCCACGACTTCTTTCTAGGTTACATCTACAAGAACTGCACACAATTCGTACAGCAAATCAATAGCAAAAGTAGAAAAAGAGAACTAAAATGTTTTATTTTTTGTTTGAGCTTAAATTGCAGTTGCCTTTTTAACTACTTTTTTCGATTTGTCGATGCCACGTGGTTTGCTTGGCTTTTATTTTCAAACAACAAGTAGCACCTTAAATATTTACCAAATTTGCTTGCTTTTCTCTTTTCAACATAAAACAGCAAAAGTTTCGGCAACAAATTTCGTATTCAGTTTTAGGTTCAACATTTTTGCGTAAACTTTTTGTGTTTGTGTTGCTTTTTCAGGTTTGGCATTTGCCCTTTTCATTACATTAATTTATAGGGTTTGAAACTGTTGAAAATGGTAAAGGGAAACGAGAAAGAGAACGACAATTTGAAGCTATAATACGTGCTCTTGATGGATAATGATCTGGCAATTTCACTCCATGAGAACTTTACCGGAAACAGAACCTTAATTTTAACCGAAGCTAAACAATTTTGTTCTTTCTAAACCTAAAGGCTTCAAAAATCTATTCAATTTTTTCTAGCTGCTTTAAATGTCAAGTTTGATATAAGTTTACAATGAGACATTTTGCTTTATTGTATAATATCGAAAATAGTTCACTACGGCGTTCGAACCTCCTTAAATGTTTGGGTTCGGGTTCACGGAGTGGGTTCCGGGGTTCGCTAAACCAAGGGTCAGGTTCGAAGCAGGGTTCCGGAAAAATTTGGTTTTATGGGTAATTCGGACAATATTAAATTGGAAATTACTTGAAAATTTTAGTCATTTATGTCGCTTAGTGAATGACGGTAGAACGTAAGGCTAACCTTGACAAATAACTATGCCCTACGAAACTATCATGGTCAGCCATCAGTTTATATTTCAGATGCAAGTGTGCGTGCGCTCTAATGGAATTTTAGATTCTTGATAAATGCCAAATAAACTGATTTAAATGCCATAAAAATCACAAAATTAGATCATAAGTTTGGCTATACGCTCAGATGGCGAAAGTATTAATCCAATAACCGCGCCAGCTCAAAGGGGATGATTTATTTTGAAAACAAGTGAGAAAGTCGGTCAAGCTATAACATTCTCTGTACCTAGAGTAGAAGCTGAATGCAATGCTGGTGCTGCGCTCATCTCTAATTCTCAATATCTTTCTCTTTCTCTCTTTAAGGGTGGGAGTGAATGCGGAGAGGGCTTGGTTCAATTTTTTGCTCATAACTTGAGAACCGTTCATCCGATCTTTATCATTTCTTCGGCATCATTTCTTTGCTAATTACCAACTATCTCTAGAAAGTACGAATCGTCTATCTTCAAAACTGTAGGAGATATATTGTTTTTTCCGAATTTCGGGGGCGGGAGGGGGCGTGGCCAAAATTTGAAACAAACTTGATCTGCGTGCAGATAAAAGAAGCATTTGTCCCATACATGTCAAACCTCTATCTCTTACCATCTCTGAGATCTAGGTGTTCATACAGACAGACGGACGGACGGACAGACGCACTTGTCTATATCGACTCAGCTGTTGATGCTGATCAAGAATATATATACTTTATATGGTCGGAATTGAGTTCTTCTGCCTGTTACATACATTTGCACGACTTTAGTATACCCTTTTTACTATACGAGTAACGGGTATAAAAATCTGCCAAATAGTTTTCGAGATATTATCGATAAACGGGTTTTTGGATGTTTCAGCCAAATCAAACACGCTTCCGAAGAAATTGTCCGCCATGTTGGATCCGCCATTTTGATTTTCTAATTTTTGACATCGGATTCGTGATCAGCAACAACAAAAATCCCCGACTACAAATTTTTATCCAAATCTTTCGACTTTTGGCCGTCTTTTTGGGATTTGGGACCATAGAGCAACGCTCATTCTAAGTGTTAAACAGTGTCTTTCTTAAGTGTTATAAAGTATGCTAGTTCTCGTGATGGTCACTGCTCTGCCTGTAGCTAGTGGTTGCCTTTAATCATGACATGTGTTAACTGAGGGGATCGAAATTTTCCCACTAATACAAAAGGGCAGAAATGGGTAAACACATATGCAAAGACTCCCAAACAGTCGTTGGCGCGCAACATGGCTAACACCCACGGACTCAAGTAGTGTACAAGAAGGCTTCTTGATCCTCCTATATGCAGCACCAGTGTGGGCAGGTGCCATGAAAACACAGTCCTATAAGATGCTAAAACGTTCGAGCAAGCCTCAAATTTTTATGAGCCGATCTCTCAACTACATAGAGCCATATGTCACAAGGTCCCTTACAAATAACGGAGTTAATTTTAAGCTTATCTGACACATAGCTGCTATCTGGAAGAAAAGAAATCGGCACTGAATTTGTTTTAATTATTTGTTTACTCAATTAGCGAAGAACAACATTATTTCCGAACCCAATACTTTTGTGTAGCTTTTCTGCACGCCACGTGCGGATTTGTAAATTCTGCAGCCGCGTTTAGTTTTTTCATTTCAACATGCGGCGTGCAAGAAAGCTACATAAAAGTAATGGTTTGAAAATCCCGGTCAAAAGGTGTAAAAACCCTACATTTTCGTCTTGCGTTTGCAAATTTTTTCTATTTATGCATCATCTTAGAGCAGAAGAAGACTCAGTCACACCCCACCTACTAAATTTGGTTCTAAAAAACAACAAAACTAAACAAATTTATATTTTCTTAAATTAAGCCGAGACCTCTAAAACATTACTTGTATTGAAGCTGCTGAAGGCAATATTTGCTTACTTGTAGCTCTCTAGTTCGGATTCACCGCTCTCGCTATTTTTATGCAGGCAACAGAAATTTTGTAAATCTAAACGTTCATTTCAAAATCCTACATCCCTTTGGCCACACTGCTCCAAGTATATATATAATATATGAATATTCTTATTGACGTTATTCCTTCAACTGTATTCTTGATCAGTTTGACGAGCTGATTTAAAAGAGCCATTAAAATTAAATAAATATAGAATTTTACTAAGAAATTTTATTTTTTCGACAGTTTTATGCATTTTTGTTTATTTAAATAAGAATAAAATAATAATATTTATCAATAACACACATCCTTTCACAATTTTTCAAATTTTTCCTTTGTCTAACAACATAAAAAAAACTATTGAAATATGTTTTTTTTTACGCTCTCGCACAGCTAGTAAAATTTAGTTACGTTAATTGGTGGCAGCAAAGTTTCTTTTTTTTGGCAGGAAAACAAACTACAAACAACTTCCACATGCTACGTGTGGCAAGTTCAAAGGTGCCTTTGGCGTGGCCAGGTAATTTGCTTGTTTGCCTGAGAGTTACTTTAATTAGAGAGCACAGAAAAAAGAGAATAAGAGGGGAGAATAGGAAGAAAGACAGAGAGAGAGAGAGGAAGCGAATGTGCGTGTACAAGTGCCTGCCGGGCTAATCAGTGTCCAAGGAAGTTTTACTAACTAGAAGGGTAACTCCAGTAGTTAATTAGTGGCTACCCTCCGGACCCTGGTTGCACACGAATTGCAGGCGCACATTTGCATTTCACTTTGGACTCGCCCAGCCGCCAATGCGTGCAAATTGACATATATTGACTTGGCGGAGCGCATGACTCATTGAAACAGCGCGGTCTACACGCCCAATTGCACTCAACGAGTTTCCATGACAGATGCAAGCAATCGTATCGAATGCCTGCATGCTTGGAAGAGAATTAGCAGAAAAGGGACGTTTGGTAAGATGACACCGTTGGCTCTTTCAAACACTTGAGGAGCATTCAAGCAGCGTTCGGGCAAAAGCCGCTAATGGCCAATCAACAAAATGAAACGGTAAATGATCGTGTAAATGCGACAAACGCACGTACATGTTAATGAAGGGTGGCAGGAAAAGAGCTTTTCCAACACATGATACACAACACAAGGCAAGGGGCATTAAATAGAGAATCAATTCTTGAACTTCTTATACTAATTCCACTTTCACAAAACTTTTGTGATTTCAAACCGTTTTAGTACTAGATTTGGACTTTAAATCACAAAACTTTTGTGGAAGTGGAATTGAGAACATGGCTGAATAAATCTCAAAACCGAAACTGTCACGGCTCTGAAAATTTGAAATTCGTCTATAAAATGCGTCCTAAGGCAAATTACACTAAATTATTGAAACAAAATGTTATTCTTATATAAAGCTTTTCTATAACTTAGTAAAAGTTTTTCTTAACCAAAGGGCAGGACGTTTTGCTATAAGAATTGTTTGGAAAATTTAGAAACTTTTGTCTTATTTTTTTTGGTGATCGACAATTGATAAACCTTTTGTCGCTCACCACCAATGCAAAATTTTCCCTACTGCCCCCTTAAAACGCAAAAATCTGTCAGAGCCAAACAACACCAAAGTCATATACGAAACAATTTTGCTATGGAGCCTATGAGTCAGTGTGCGCGCGAATGTGTATGAGTTTGTATGTGTGTCTTAATTGTATAGGGTATTCGGAGTCGGGACACTCGACTGTGACGATCTTACTTAACTTTCTTCTGTGAAGACCTCTTTTTGAGAAAAAGACGTTAGACTTTACGTTAAGTTTTTCAAAAAAACCAACAGTTACCTTTCTTCAATACGTTATTAAAATTATATTCAGAAAAACTTTTCTATTTCTAAGGTATAAGAAATTAAAATAGTTATTTCATAGTTAGTAATTTCTTTCAAAGTTTTAAGAAAGTGATTTAAGGAAAAATTTTCCCTGTTTTGCCCTTTCAAAACTCTTTTTTAATATTTTTTTTGGCATGTTTTTTGAACAACAACATTTCTCAACTACTGGGCTATTTTAGAAATAAGAAGAATTTCCTATTTTAGGGTAATTTATTTTCTAAGTGTAGGTTGTTTCAGATAGCTTTGCATTTTTTAGTTCTCAAGGCATAAGTTCTGGAATCTCGGTTCCCGAAAAATTCAAAATGATCGGTTCTGGTTCGAATCTGTTATTTTGGGCATACGGTTCGGCTTACGCTTGTGGCCTTGGTTTTATGTAAAGCTAAAGGTTTGTTTCGTCTATTTGCAGAAAATTGTCAGAATGTTTGGGTCGTTCGAAAATTTTCGTCTTGCGTAATATATTTTTTAAATTTTAAAATTTCGTTTTCCTTTATACAACCTTCGTGTAGGTGTAGAACAGAGAAAATTAATCGACGCTGACTGAATAGCTGTGTGCCCTCCTGTCACAAGCCTCAGCATGCGTTCGGGTCGGGTCGGTGTTAATAGTGAAATGTGTTCGGCTCTTGCGGGCACAATTTGTGAGCACAAATTCGTTCTTCTCTCTCGCTTTTGTCTAGTAGGTTTACATTTTTTCGTAGTACAGTCGCACACTGAAAGCATGAGCGAGCTTTTCTTGAAAAAGTGGCACAAATAGTAAAGATCTTTTAAAAAATTGCATTAAAAAATCCTTAAAATTATATATTGCTCTGCAGTACTGCATGAATCATGAAGAAATGCTGCTGAGCTTCTGCTGCTTTATATATATGTAATTCACTTATTGGAATTATTTTCCATTCACTTCAAGTATTTCCTTATGAAGAAAACCACACTAAACTTTTAAGAAAAAATTCACTCCTTTATTATCCTTTAATTATTCTCGCCTTAATTCTGAAAACTGTTTCTTAGTATGTACTCAATAAATGTGTACCCTAAGTCATTTTCAATGACAAGCCACCTGCTCTCCACTATCCTTCTGCTATCTTCATTCAAACAGACACACACACACACACACTCCCCGGGGGCAAATGGCAAACGTTTCTGGCTGCTAGGCAGCCAGCTTAGAGCACATAACAATGCGGCTTAATAATACAATAAATGCAATCAAAATAACAATAAAACATGCTGCATGCAGCCACTAGGAAATCATAAAAAATACAAAAAAAAAAAACTAACACTGAACCCTGGGCTGAGCTCGACTGAGCTGCTTAAACGATGCGGAGTCGGAGTTGCAGTTGGAGTCGGGGTATGCAGAAATTATGACAATATGCAAACGAGTTTCACAAAAGCAGGAGAACAAGCAAAAGGCAATGTACACACACACGAACACACAAATCGCACACAAAAGGCAGCACGATGCAAACGATGCGGTGGGCAGGCAGGAAATATTGCGCCTAGACAGAGGCGGAGGTCTTCAGCTTAAGCCCGTTGACATGTAAAGAGCATCAACAAAGGCAAACGAGAAGGACCAGAAGACGGAGGCTGCGGGGTAAAAAAATGGCACAGGTAAGAGGCAGTTTAGCTGGAAAAGAAAAACCACGTAAACGCTGAAGCAAAAACGAGCATTTCCGATAGAGATCGAACAAGGTTCTAATAACTGCTGATGCCCAGAGTTGAGGGTAAGACTCTGATTTTGTGTGTGGGATAGAAAGAACAAACGGCAATTAGCACAGGGGGGGCTGGCCATGTTTACACGTGAGATTATGTAGTCGAGTGATGAGGGTTTTGCGAGCTGTGGGATTAAAATTAAGTATTTTGGCAGTTGCTCAACTGTCAACGGATTGATTAACTTTTTAAGGCAAATATTTGCATATACTTACAGTTGAGACCCGATGAAATGATAAAGGGAAAAAATCTTCTTTTCAGAAAAGCATAGTCATTGATGAATTATGCTTACAACATTTCGAATGAAAAGTGTAAAGCCACTACTAACACTAGCTTTTATTGCTGCAAATGTTCTTGCTTTCATTTTCGGTTTTAATTAAGTTTGTGCCTAAGTTTTAACTTGGTCATCAAAGGCAAATGCAAGTCAACTTTGAACTCTCCGTAAAGAAACAAAAATATATAATGGTAATCAAACTCCACATTACCACCCTACAAGATGAATTTCAAATTCAAAGCTTAAATAATTTCCTAGATTTGACTTTTAAACATTTTTGATGGTATTTTAATCTGGTATGAACCAAAGTACTGCAAAAATCACTTTTTTCTTAATTACCGTATACACAAAAATTCTTACTCATAAAAACTCTTTGATGAATATACTCAGCTCGACCCAACGCGCTATTGAGCCAGAGTGCTTTTAAGTTCATATTTGTTCATCGAACAAAGCTCTGCATCGAATAAAATCACAGTCATACCGCAAACGCATTGTGTGTTTGATCGAACAAATCTCAGCGTCGACTGGCCAGCGAAATGTTCTCTCTCTCTTTTCATATCTTTTAGCGCCGCCAATGCGTCTTTGCAGTTTGTTCAGTCGAACTTATTTTCACTCACTCTGATCAATCGTCGTTGAGCCAAAGACGAGCATGATTATACTCAGAGTCCCAACAGTTTAATTGAATTAAACTTAACGACGAACATGTTGAGTATGCAAGTTTGATGCATTGAGCGCAAAAACCAGTTTATTCTAGTGTTGATTAATGTATGATCGACTTGCAATCGAACGAAGTGGTTCTCTGGTATGAACCTGTAAAATATCTAACCTTCAAAACAATTTCTTAGCTTTAAGTCAGTTTTAAGTCAATAGTTTGTCAATATTACACCCGAAACATCAAATGTTGAGTCTAGTGCCTTATGCTCTGAACCCCTTTTGAACAGGCTTAAATGGTTACCAATCTTTCTACCAAATTTCAGTGTTCAACAGCTTTGTTCTCAATTCCACTTTCATAAAAGAGTGCATGAACTGGTTCGAACGCGGTTATAACTCTCGAACGAGTGTTTATTCAAACATTTAAAAAATATCACACAACAGAGTGTAAGTGGTTCGCTCAGTGGGAAACACTTTTATATCATTTTCTTTTCTGTTATGTGTTTTTCAAAGACACTTATGATTGTGCAAAAATTAAAGTTTTATTAAAGTCTGTGGAAAGGCCAAGGATACTGAGTGGGAATGCCCGAGAACTTTTAAATTTTTGGTCAATAGCAGCCCATCATTATATATGGGCAACTTCCGCGTGACGAACGCTACATTGAAACTTGTTTTCGGATAAAAATATTAACATTTTTTGGTATTTCAAAACACATGCCAGAAACTTATACATACTTAACTCTTGGTGAGATTGAAATGTACTTTTGTTAGTGAATTAAGCATTATATAGCACACACAATATCTAATACCTTAAAGAATGATGAATGTTTAAGGATTCTTAAAAACTTTATATGGAGCCAAAAAATTTTGTCGGTATTTATCAACGGCCGTAAATTCTTTGTGACGCACGTTACGTGACGCACGCTAAATTTTTTTATTTTATTTAAAAGTTTTCTTTCTTTCAAAACTTATACACCAGAAAATTATTTTTCTACATTTGAGAAAAAACAGTCAAAAAAAAATTATTCGGGGTAATACAGAAATTATTTCGTAATTTTAGGACGATTTCCCTTGACTGAATTTTCTGAAATGTATCTTAGCATTCTTTTTAACACCCTCAAACCTCTCAAAACTCTCAAAAGGATTTTAGACAGCAAAAGTAATATTAGTCTATAGACACTTTTATAAGAGAAAAGGAAAAAAATGAATGTCAAAGTGGGTAAACATGATCTAGCGTTGCGGTGAGACCAAAGCCCTTTCCGACAAAAAATCTGGGGAAAGACACTATTTCCAGTTCGATTGAATTAACTCAATCTTGAAATAGTAAAAAACTGATCTTATTTTTAACAAATTTTGAAATAAAATTTCTGATATATAAGAAACATATTTTTACTGTTTAAAGAAATATATAGGTAATGAAAAGCAGGAAAGGTTTAACGGCGAAGACGGACGGTGGAAATGAATTAAGCATTGTTAGGTCACTGTTAACTCACTGATAAGTCACTTTTAAGTCACTGCTAAGTCACTCTTGAGTCACTGTTAAGTCCCTGTTGAGTCACTGTTAGGTTACTGATAAATGACAGATAAGTTTCTGATAAGTTACTGTTAAGTCACTATTAAGTCACTGTTAAGTCACTTTTAACTCACAGTTAAGTCACTCTTGAGTCGATGTGAAGTCCCTGTTAAGTCACTGATATGTCACTTATATGTCACTGTTAAGTCCTTGTTGAGTCACTGTTAAGTCACTATGAGGTCATTGTTAGGTTACTGTTAGATAACTGATAAATGAGAGATAAGTTTATGATAAGTTACTGTTAAGTCACTGTTAGGTTACTGTTAGGTAACTAATAATTGACAGATATATCTGTTAAGTCACTGTTAGGTTACTGTTAGGTAACTGATAAGTGACAGATAATTTTCTGATAAATTACTGTTAAGTCACTATTAAGTCACTGTTAAATCACTTTTAACACACAGTTAAGTCATGAATCGATGTAAAGTCCCTGTTAAGTCACTGCTTAGTCACTGCCGAGTCACTAATATGTCACAGATAAGTCACTGTAAAGTTGCTGTTAAGCCAATCTTAACTCTTCCCACCATCGCACCTTTCTGCTTCATACACCCAACACAATTGCTGCTGCGGCAAATGATAAAAGCGGTTAACTTTACATATGCAAAATCATATACAAAAGCGTAACCTAATCTGACGCAAAGTTAAATTTTTTCTCGTTTTATAGTCTAGTCACAACGATCGCAGCTTCGGAAAATCTGTCAAAGTCAAAGCTGCGAGATTTTGTTCTCATTGGAAACATGTAGGCTGAATGGTATATACCAGTGGTGCCCAAACATACACTATCAAGATTCGCGATTGTGTGTGTAGCAGCGAAACACGAAGTAAACGTCATTACGTCAAATATGGGCTACAAACAAACACTCAAATGTGTGTGAGTGATAATTATAGAGCACACATATTCTCTTTCTCTATGCGTGTGTCGGCTGCGATACTGGCAGAATTAACACCTTCCTATCACACGGGATAGGACAATTGACATATGGGCACCACTGGTATATACAGATAGTATTTAATAAATTTATTTTCCATCCAATCTTATTTATTCTCAAGCATCTAATTTCGTTTATATTTCTTTTTCCAATTACGAAATTTGTTTTCCCTTAATTAAGTTTTCCAATTATACGATTCAATCATTTTTCATTCTATTCTATATCGTTTGATTAAGCGGTTAATCACCAAATCGTCCCACGCATAAACTGCTTATGTACTCAATCTTGAAGCTTGCACAACTTGTTGCTGCCGGCTAACAAATTATGTGAATTTTGAGTGGGTTTGATCTCTGCAAAGCAGCTCTAGAGATGCAGATGCCGATACAGCTGAAGCCCCATCGTAAGTTCGTAAAAAAGGTGCGAGTTTTATGAGGAAAACGTTTTGTTAACAGCTGCCTGCCACAAAATCCATTCAAACCGAATATCAACCGCAGCCACAACAATACCGGAAAAATGTAAAATAAATTATTTAAAGTGTGAAGTGTGTGACTGAAAGAGCAGTGAACTCAGTTGCAAGGGCATAGAATTTGGGTTTGTGTCCCACCTAATCCTTCTAAAGATTTATGAGACTTAATCAGGCAGCCCAACCAATTTGTAGTGACAACTTTTCGTAGCGCCATAAAAAGAATCTGTATCTGCATCTGCTTATGCACATGAACTCTTGGCATTCGCTGCTTAAGTGCGAGTTGAAGGTGTCAGAACGTTGACGCCATTTGGGCTTGTTAAACATAATAAATGTGATTCTCAATGTTTGTTTTCAGGTTCCATTCTTCTGCTGCGGAGAGATGCGGGCCCAGTCAGGGGGGAAGCTGTAATTGACAACTCTTTGTGGTGTGGCCGGCACACTGGGTTGCTTTTAGGGCGATTCTATCTCTAGCCACTGCCAGCTGCAAGCTGCATGTTGACTCGCTCTTTGTCGCTTATATAAACATTTCACTTGCATTTCGTGATGTGCTTAATGGTGTTTAACTATGTAAATGTTGCCCTGTTTATACGGCTTGGAGTGTGTCAGACACTTGAAAGATGCCAAAACGTTTTACTCGAAAGAAAAAGGCCAAACAAAATAAATATGAGAGCGCCATACATGAGTGAACCCGAGTTGGGTGTGAGAACAAAGGGCAGCACGCACTTCACATAATCAGATTTTGAGCAGGAGTCGTACCACTGTGCTGCCGCTGCTCCAGAATGCAGCCGCGTCTTGCATACGAAATGAGAGAATAACTGGAATCCAAAAACGATGCGTAGTTATGAATGCACCACCAAGTGGAGCATAGGCGAAGGGGCGGGGGGTGTGTCACCTTAAAGCTGATTAAATTTGTAAGCTGCTCTTTATGCGACGAGTTGACAAACTGGTCGCTGGCTGGGGAACCGGGCAAGGGCCTAGGCCCAGTTTGGCGAACGGGTTGACAGCGTTGCGCATGCGTTTCGTCTGCTTTGCCGCCCAAAAAAAGAAAAAAGTGCAATTCCATTGAAATTGACGTGACAACGTCGGCAACGAAGATGAGTGTGACAAAACCCACAGACTGGGACACGGACATGCGGTGGAAAAACCGCAAAAGCCCCAGCCAAGCAAGAGACCAGACCAGACGAAAACCCGCCAGCACCAGAGACGACCAGCCGAGTTGTGGCCGTAACTAGTAGGCAAATGCCATGAAAACAAGAAGAATCGAACATTTAGTTAAAGCAGCACATTTCATTTAAATACCCTACAGAAAGTAAGCTGAAGAAAACACAAATCAGACATTCAATCTTTTTTAGTTGCTGGTAAGGTGTCAGAATTACACTCAACCCCTGTCTGGCTTCAAATGTACGTTCCCTATTTTTGTAGAATTTCCCGCGAAAATTAAAAAAAAAAACATTATCCACAATTTACTAGATATATATGTGCTACTGGAGGGTCGGTATCGCAAAAACGAAATCTCCGAAAAATTCCAAAGCTAAGGTCCCACAGGCAAATAATTTGACAATAATTTTGCTATTTATATTAAATTAGGGAACTTTTCGTGGATATTTTATCAAATTATTTGAGTATGTAACCATAATTTTAGTTATCAGTCCTGCAAAATCTGCACTCATAGGTATATAGTCAGATTTTTTTAAAATTTAGCTTTACCAAGATCAATCATCAGGACCAAATTTTATGCATGTGATTTTGTTTTCTACAAAGATTAAAATCAAACGAGAGCGTAAGTTAAAGTCGGCTCTAACCGACTTCGATATACCCGTTAATCATAAAAAAACATGTTTAACAGTGTTCGTGCGTTCCTTAGGGCGAACATCCGAAAAGTATGCAACATTTTTTTAACTCGCTATTTATCACTTTTTTGCTCATAACTTGAGAACCGCTCATCCGATCTTTATCATTTCTTTCGGCAAATCAATACATATTACAAATGACTAACTATCTCCAGAAGAACCAAATCAACTATATTCAAAACTGCGGGAGATATGACGTTTTTTTCCAAATTCCGGGTGCGGTAGGGGGCGTGGCAAAAATTGAAAATAAACTTGATCTGCCTGCAAGTAAAAGAAGCATTTGTCCCATACATGTCAAACCTCTATCTTTTACCATCTCTGAGAGCTAGGTGTTCATACAGACGGACGGACGGACGGACAGACGGACATGTCTATATCGACTCGGCTGTTGATGCTGATCAAGAATATATATACTTTATATGGTCGGAAATGATTCCTTCTGCCTGTTACATACATTTGCACGACTTCAGTATACCCTTTTTACTCTACGAGTAACGGGTATAAAAACGGTTAGGATTACGGGCAATATTAATAGAATGATGAAATCTTTCTGTCCATCATTATACTCTGTACCAAAGGTACATAGAGTATACTAAGTTTGTGCAAAAGTATGTAACTTTTTGTTTTCCCTGTAATAAAAATATTCTATTAAAATCAGGAATTCAAAACGAATTGTTTTCCGGTTCCGGTTCTGGTACGTACCAAAACATCAGTGTCGGTAATAGGTTCCGTTTTTATACCCTGTTCCCATTAAAAATGGGAAAAAGGGGATCAAGAAGTTGTGCAAATGTTTGTAACAGGGAGAAGGAAGCATCTCCGACCACATAAAATATATATATTCTTGATCGAGAGATTGGTGTGAGTAGGAGATGCATTTGCGGCGCACTGCAAGTAAATTTCCCCTCAAGTGGCGAAAGTGAAGAGAAACTCAAGAAAGCGAAGAAAGTTTATCCGAGCCAAAACAAACGTGAGGCAGCGAAATTGGAAAACTAGAGGCGGAACTCATCAGCTGATACAAGCAATAGCCCAGCGATCGATTACCGATAAACGAGTTGCGTAGCACTCAGCTTAAGTAAAACTACCAATCGATAAGCTGGTGACGCGGGATTTTTAAAATCAGTTGGTGCATTCAAATGGCTGGACGTGGAGGACTGGTGCGTACGCCCCCAAACGCGATAACCACTTCGCAGCAATCCAAAAGGGAAGGCTGGACTGCTCGCCAGAGGAGCCTACACTGAGGGACATAATGGATGTTCTTAAAAATGTGGCTACAAAAGAGGACGTAGCGGAGATTAAGGAGCAATTTGACACTGTGTCCAAACAAGTCCAAGAGCTTAAGGAAGAAAATAAAGCACTTAGATCGGAACTTGAGCTTTTCAAGACGAATACTGCCGCCGACCGCAAGGAACTAATGAGAATGGTAGACCAAAGCAAGCATAAAAATTTGATTTTTCCGAGGAGTGAAAGCGGATGGATCACCTAAGGGAGGAGGCTCAAAGAATTTGTCGCGATATAATGAAATTAAACGTGCAGATAAAAGAGACAAGAATACTCTTCAAACGTGGCAACAAAATGGGTATTGTGGTGAAAATGGATTCGAATGACTCAGCTGCTTTAGTGCTGAAAAGTGCCAACAAGCTAAAAGGGACGAGTATCTTTGTAGAGCAGGATTTAAGCGATGCAAGACAACAACAAAAAAAGGGCCCTTCTGAATCTTAAAAGACGAATACTACAGAAAGATGAATCACACCGAATCACAGTGAGAAACGACAGGATGCGAATCGGAGAAAAATGGATAAAGTTCAATGGAAATCTGGAACTAATGAATGGAGAGCAAACGGCAACGGCTATGTTAGAAGAAATATATGGAGACAAGATTAAGGAAATACCCACTGATTTTCAGGCTCTTTTAGAACAAAGTCCCCAAAAAACTAAAATATAATGATAGAAGTCCTAGCCCTAAAAACGATATTGAATTTAAAATCTTAGCTTATAATATATCAGGTTTAAAAAAGTAAATTAATGTATAAGCACTTTTTGGGGTATGTTACCAACCATGAGTTATTCTTCCTATTTGAAACTTTTGTTGAACGCGGCTTCGAGGAGATGACCACCTATTTTCCGAATCATATCTTAAAGTGGATTCCTGCGGAACGGATACACCAAAAGGACGCCAGTGGGGGATGTTTATATGGTATAGAGAAGCGCATAAGTCACGTTTGTAGCTATGAATACCTCGGGAACAAGGCGACTGTACATCTTCAGCTAAATAACGAATTACTAACAATTATCCCGACATATTTAAACTGCAACAAGTGGATTCGAGACTTCAATGACTTGTATGATACATTACTGGAGGGTGCTCTCAACAACGTAATGGTAATTGGCGACCTTAATGGAAGGATTGGCGACCAGCAAGTGTTCACTGAAGGGCCGGATACAGCACAAGAGTATGGCAAAATAGTCCGAGAATCTCGAGACAAAAGGTTAGACGCAAACGGGAAAAACATCATAGAAATCTGCGAGTGTGCAAATCTAACGGTATTAAATGGTAGAACAACCGGAGATTTAGATGGCAGCTTTACCTTTTGCGAAATGAGGCGGCGTCGACGATAGATTACTGCCTAATTAATGGAAAGTGGCATGAAATTCTGTACGACTTCTGCGTAGGAAACGAATCGCTCTCAGACCATCTGCCCATAGTAGCACGGTGCAAATTGGACTCAACATCAAGGAGTGACGGCTCTAACAAAAGAACTCTATTACCGCAAATGCGATGGAATTCGAATAAAGCTGAACGTTATAGGACTAGTCTAAACATCGAAATCGCACAACAAAGAGAAGTGGCAGATGCTAGTCAAAATGGTATTCAAGTCTTAGAGAACTGCGTCAGAAAGGCTGCTAAATGTATGGAGTCTAATCGACGAATAAATACATATAAAAATACTTGGTTTGATCGACAATGCGAACTAGCACGACAGAAATCGTTTTATGCGCTCAAAACAGCTAAAAAAACTGATAGCGCAGAAGCCAAGGTGGCGTATCATCAAGCAAATTTCGACTTTAAAAGTTTATGTAAGGTAAAGCAAGGCGAATATAACACACGTATGCAAACTGCTATTGCGAATGTCAAAAGTAGTAAGGACTTCTGGACACTAGCAAGAAGATTAAATGGAGGCACAGCCCGAAAGACAATTCAAATCGACACAACAGTGTTAGCAAACTATTTTCACGGCCTTTTATACTCATCAAGTCCCGTTAACCAATATAGCTACGCCGTACCTATCATCAGAATAAACGAGCTTGATAAAGAAATATCGACGTCGGAAGTCATATCAGCAGCAGCACGCTGCAAGGACAATAAAGCACCGGGAATTGATAGAATACCAGCAGAATTCTTCAAGAACGCAACACACCCATTTATAGAGGCCTTAACACAGGAATACAATAAATTATACGATAACGGGCAGGTGCCAGACTCCTTCCGGCAGAACATTATCTACCCAATATTCAAGAAAGGAGACCCCGATCTTCCGAGTAACTACAGAGGTATCTCATTCCAAAATGTGGCGCTAAAAATATTTGCGGCGGTTCTTCAAAAGAGACTGACAGACTGGGTAGACACAAACAATATACTCAACGAATGCCAAGCCGGATTCCGAAAAGGATACTCGACGGTGGATAGTATCTTCGTACTGTCCAACATTGCCAATATGTACCTTGAACGGAAGAAAAGGCTCTTTCTATTTTTTGTGGACTTTCGAGCGGCCTTTGACACTATAAACAGAGAATCCTTGATGTACAAATTGAGTAACGTTGGTATATCCACTAAGATGATAGCCGTTTTGAGAAGCATGTACCAGAATAACAGAACAACCGTATGGGATGGAAGTGAGCAGTCGGAATGGTTTGACACTAACACAGGAGTTAAGCAGGGATGCCTAATAAGTCCATTACTATTCTCCTTATACATAAATGATCTGCACACTTACTTATCAGGCGGTTTACAAATAGGCAGTATGGAATGCAAAGCGCTTATGTATGCAGACGATATGGTGATTATGGCGGAGAGTGCTGGTGAAATGCAACGAATGATTGAGCAGACAGAGCGATATTGTCGACAATGGGACTTAGAAATAAATAAGGAAAAGTCAAAAATAATGGTTGTGCGAGATGGAAGAGGGCGACGCCCCGAAAATGAAAGATGGATGCTCGATGGCTACGCACTGGAGGTTGTTAAAGAATACACATACTTGGGAGTAACACTAACACAAAACATGCACTTTAAAACACATCTTAACCGTAAACTGAAGGATGCTACAATGGCGGTGAACAGTACTTGGAAAAGTTTCATGGGGAAAAAAGGCATTGCAAATTCGGCTAAATATCAGCTTTTCCAGGCTACCGCAAGAGCGATAATGTTGTATGCCGCTGAAGTATGGGGACATCAAAGTTACGATGACGTGGAAAAACTAATGAGAAACTTCCTTAAAAAGTTATTTCGACTGCCTGTGAACTCCCCAAGCTATGCACTATATCTTGAAACAGGCCTATCTGTGATGTATCTCAACACGCTGACAACTCACTTCAGGTACATAAATAAAATTATGGGACTGCCGCAATATCGCCTGCCGAAAGTAGTGGCGCTAGAAATGCTAAGGGAGAAAACGCAGTGCTTCAAAACTTGGCAGCAGCTCTTTATTACACACAATGTAGAGTGTGATGTCTTGAATACTGAAGAATGGAAGGCGGCGCAGGATGCGGTGCTTGTTGCGATAGACAAGAATAATAGATCTCAGTGTGAAGCTCAAGCCAGAGGAAGCGAATCGAGAATATGGTACAGACAGCTCAACTACAACCTTGGCACAAACAACTATTTTAGTGAACAATATAGCACGGAAACTATTGGAATTATCTTCAAAACCAGATGCGAATTGCTTCCACTGGGATACCGACCCCACTACAGCGATAATATCTGCACCTTATGTAATACGCGATCGAGAGAAGACATTATTCACGTCATTGCATTATGCCCCATCCTGGCGGAATATAGGGTAAAATACTTTAATAAAAGTTATTTGGAACAGAAGGAGGCAATTGAGCTACTCAATGGAAAAAAACTGGCAGGATTTTGCGAAGTTCATCAAAGCTATAATAAGTTACAGAAAAAATATTATACTAGAAGACTTTTAAGTTTAAAATATAAATAGGGAAAATTGTTAAATCCATTATAAATATTATATTATGTTACAATAGAAGGCTAACGGTAAATTAACCAAGCCAAAACTGGAAAATAAACTACTACTACTACTATTCTTGATCGGCATCAACAGTGTACTCTGTACCCAGATAATGTTTGCTCCAGGTTTGGCAAATTCCTCCTCCATCTTCTTCTAACCGCGAAAAACTGTCAGAGCTTAAATTTTTAAGTTTAAACCTAGTGACTTAATATATATTCAGTGAGGCCCAACATCCATCTGTTCTGTGTACCACAATGAGATCCGAGCAAAATCACCGAAGATGAGTACATAAGTGCGCCTGCCCATTTATTGAAATAAATTTTAAAATAAATGGAATTCAAAGCTATAGGAACCACATTTCTTGGAACAGGGTATTTTGCTGTCGGGGCACTCGACCGCAACACTCTTACTTGTTGTTTTTATATTATTTCGGTATTCGGTTCCGTACCGGTGCTTAGATTTTTATTTCGGTATATGGGTACGTATCGGAATGGACCGTTAAAATATAAAGGAAGATGGTTTTGCGTCTCAAATTACACTCCAAAAAACAAACGTTCTATTCTTACTTGCCCTTCTCAAAAGCAAATATTATCATGTTATATTCCTAAGGTTCGGTTCAAAGAATATCTTTCGTAAGTTTCTAAAGTTATCACAATATTTTGACAGTTTGATAAATGGCAAATAAATCCGTTTATTACATTTTAAATTCCAAGCACATTTGAAATCCCTGGTAATTAATGATTTCTATAAATCGTTTAGGGTAATGATAAACGTTTTTAATAGCTTCGTTAGCTGAAAGCTTTCTTACTAATAATATGTTTTTGTTTTTTCATCAAAAAGTATCTCAACAATATCAGAATTCATGAACCAAGCTTCGAACCAAAACCTTAGGTTCGATAAGTAGAGAAACCGGTTTCTAAAGCGAACCTGAAGGGGTTCAAGGGGTTTGAACCCCCGGAAGAGCCTTGGTCAGAGCTTTTTGTTCAAAAACTATCCTATCATTATAATGTGGATCTAAGAATATCGAATGCAACATTTTTATTGAGACTGCTTTCGCATTTTTCTATATCACACTACAAATTTTTAAATGCATTTGATTTAATCAAGTCCCCCAAAACCAAGTGCCAGCCTTGCAGTCTCTAGTTGTTGCTCAGAGCCGAAACTGTACCGGTACAACGTTTAAGTTCTTTTCTGTCTTTTTGGTCCAAGTATATCGGTTCTCGGATACCGGTATGCAAAAAATTTCAAATATCGGTTCCCTAAACCGGAGTTTTAATCGGTTCTTTTCGGTATACGGTTCTGGTTCCGGTTTGATTCCCTGATTAATATATATTAATAATATTATGATTTATGTCTGAAACCCTTTTACAGATTATAGATATTGGGCACACACACATTAGTGTAAGATATGAGCACGATTTCTTCAAAATTATACAAGGTTTTTAATATTTTTTATTGATGGGGCGGAAGAATGCACGAACTTAGCATACCCTTTTTACTCTACGAGTGACGGGTATATAAAACAATAAAAATTGCACAATAGCAAACTGATTTATTTAAAGTAACATTTAACAGTTTATTCACATTTTCAATTTTGCCAAGTCACTCGACCAGTCAGCTATGCCCTAAGAAATCCTACCTACTTGTTCAATGATGACAGTGGCATGGAGCTGTGCGGCAGCAAACGAACATGTCAAAAGGTGTTGGTGTTGCCTGACTGCCATGCACTTGAAAAACTTGTTGTTGCTGGAGTCACAGTCACAGTTGCTGCTGTTGTTGTTGTGGCTGGTAATTTGAATGGCGAAATGGCGACCAATCGGCCTACGTACATATGCAGACCGAAGTGAAGCCAAGCCGCTCACACGCTACACGTTGCGAGTGCGAAAGAAAGGCGGCAGCGGATGGTAAACAGGCGACAAACGGCGACTACAGTGCCTACTACAACAACAACCTCGTAACATCGATGATGATGATGGCGGCAACAACACATTCGCATTTTGATTAGATTTACCCAACGCTTCGGCGCTCCAATTGTGTGCAAAGGCCGCGGATGCGGTGGCCACCACATCGTGTCTCTGTCATTGTCTGACTCTAACGACGTTGCATGTTTGACAATGTGTTTTGGGGCCAAAATGCAAATGGCAGACCCAGCCAGGGTGCGCCAGACAGACGAAAAGGAGACGAAAAGGAAAAAACCCACAACTTAATTGCACTCAAAAGGGTGCGGAATAGATGCGTCTGCTTGCATTGACAAACGGCGACAATTTTGATTGAGTTTTAGCATGGAGCATAGACAGGTAGGAGTATTTCAACGGAACAAAGGGCCGAAAGTAATTGTTAACACCTCAACAAAGGAAATGTGACTCACACAAGCGGAAAATGTGCCATGAAAGGGCGAAACTAATTGATTTTCCATAGATGCGCCAAAGGAGTGGATGTAGAACTTTCACTTAGGGTGAACCCTATCTACGAAACTTCGATCAAAAAATTCTTCACTCGGAAAAACAATAAGGAAGAAAAAAGTTGGTTTAGAAATCTGAAATCTCATAGTCGAGTACTAACTATTTAAATCCAAGATTGTTGGATTTAAATTGCACTTGGTCTTAAATTTGGGAGAAAATTCATTTAAAATTGTATTTAACGTTATAAATTTCAACCAGTTAAACTGTTTGTATTCGCAGTGTATGCTTGAGACAAAAAAATCGTAAAATCAAAGATGAGTATCAATGCTTGTCATCCCATAGTTTCCACTCTGTAGTCTCTTGTTTAGGCTATTTATAGCTCTCTTAATACTACCAACAAAACCAGTTTTTCCACGCAATTTCTCATGCTCCACAGTAGCCTGGACTTCCTCCCTTCAATGTTATATTTTACAATAAATTTATTGAGTTTTTCCTGGAAAAAGATGTTAAAAAGATTGAAATTCAATTATAACCAACAAGCAATCGAGCATGCAGGCACCCAGTTCGCATGGCGTTAACATTTTCCCCCCAAAAACATTTTCCCATTTTTAACTGATTATACATTTGAGTTTTTGTCGACAATGATCGATTGTGATGCGTAAGAATGTCGACGTCGAGGCGAAGCGGTCGAAGCAATTAATTTTTAAAGGCAAATGCCTGAAATGGATATGGCTGACTGAGAAGCGGTCAAGATTGATATTGACTTTCGCTTGGTCTGGCCTGGTGTACATTCATTACAAGCAGATTGTGTTCGCCAGATTGTAAAACACTTCAGTGACATTGATGGGGGTTTTGATTTTCATTTTCATTTTTCATTGATTGAAACATAAAAAAAAACACACCAGCACAGCGCCCAGACAGTTGTCAGTTGGGCCATGACGCTGTAGAAATCACCGAAAAAATGTTTGGCAGCCTAATGAGCCATACCCGATGGCGCTACGGGGCGTATGCGTGATATTTTGCGCTCCGATGGCGCACGGTGGCTTATTTAAGCTTATTTGGTTGCAAAAAAATTATTGTTTTATATGTCCACAAAGGCTTTGGGGATAGAATTAATTTCAATGAAATCCTAATTTCCAACTCATAGCTTTATTATGCGTAAAAAGTTCTAGATGAGATGTTGAAAAAAACCAAAATATTTGGCCTTGCAGTCCAACGCGCCAAGCCAAGCTTCTTTAAAACTCTTAGCTATAGCTAATATATTAGCTTGTTAGAGAACTGACTTATTCAACCATTTGAAATATTTGGGCTTGTTATCAAAATAAAATTGCGATAATTGTCTTATCAGTACCATCGACTGATGCCTCGATCGAGCTATGCCACCATCAAAAGTGAGAAATCCTGAAACTTAAACTTATTTAGAGTATTTATACTTTAAATGCATTTTTATTAAGATTGGTTGAACAGGACAGAAACAAGATTCGAACCAAAACCTTTTCCAACCACATTTCTCAATTGGTAAATTTTGGAACGAAAAGTTTGGTAAAAGTTAAATTTTATTGCTTCAATAATATCTTCGACTAAATCAATTTCTGATCAATTTCTGATCAATTTTTGATCAATTTCTGATCAATTTCTATTTCTGATCAACTTTTGATCAATTTCTGATCAATATCTATTTCTGATAAATTTATATTTCTGATCAATTTCTATTTCTGATGAATTTCCGACAGAGGTCGCATAAAACGGTCCCCCGTTTGCCTGTGTCAGAAAACAGCCGCTCTCGCGCGAGCACATTTAATAAAGGTTGTTAACCAACCATCAACTTCGCTCTCTGCCTCTTTTTGGTTGTGAGAGGAGAGAAACACATTGATTTTTATTTTTTCTGTCAGGTCTGTCTCGGGCCCTTTTGCCAAAATTCACGCATTCAAAAGGTCTTCTTCGTATGTATGCATCGGTGTGTATGCTTACAGCTGAGGCTCGACTAACATTGTGAATGTGTGTGAAAATCTGACTCGCTCTCTGTTTATGCTTAAATTTGGCGCTCTCCTGAGTCTGCAACCTTTTGAACTGAGATTTTTAAAGTTCGGTCTTTGTGAAGACCGCATTTGATGAGCGATTGACTGACTTGGGCCCGGTGTGGGGTTGCTCTCAGACCGATCAGTGCTGTATGTTCAACGACAGCCACCGAGCAGTGAGCGAGGTTGCTGCTTAAATTCGGTTAAGGGAAGACCGAGCCCGTTTTGTTTTTGTTTTTTTGGTCAGTGACGTGAGCAGAGCGAACTGAACATTGGGTTGAGAGTTATTTACGAGCTATGATTTCCGATTAATTTCTGATCAATTTCTATATCTGATCAATTTCTATTTCTGATCAATTTCTGATCAATTTCGGATCAATTTCTGATCAATTTTTGATCAATTTCTGATAAAATTTTTGATCAATTTCTGATCAATTTCTGATCGATTTCTATTTCTGATCAATTTTTGATCAATTTCTGATCAATTCCTATTTCTGATCAATTTCTCATCGATTTCTATTTCTGATCAATTTCTATTTCTGACCACTGTGCTTAGAGCGTGACAACCATAACCCAAATGTATCCAGAGCAGAGTTCCCCAGCAATAGCCCCGGGAGCACGAACTCACTTGCCGAATGTTTGCCGAAGTTACACTTCATTGTGTGTTAGAGAGAGACACAGGCACGTTTTAGCGCTCTCTGCTTGGGGAACCCTGATCCAGAGAAAGCGTTAATGAGAGCGAACAGCTGACAATTTTCTGACAGAAGCGGTGTCGACTGAGCAACGTTCCTCTCTAATACTCTTTGCTCCATGACTAAAACGCTGGGTCGACGTCAGGTAAACTAAAATTAGTGTTCCTGAGCGTCCGCATCTAATGGCGCCGCTAACTTGACAGCTAGAGGCGCTGACTTGAAGGCACAAACAGCTGATTCAATTCTGATAGGGTGGTAGCAGAAAAAATAGTTTGTAAATATTCCGACATCGACTCATCGGAGTGTCAACAGCAAACGTTTTACAAAAATCATCGATTGGCATAAAATGAAACCAACCGTAGATTTAGCATGGCCCATGACTTCTGCATTTCATATATGTATTCTCCTAAAATTCCTAAAAAAAAAAAACAAATCCGCCAGCAATGAGATTAATTTGTTTGAGTACTTACTAAGCTGTAATCTCATTTTGTCTAATTGTTTTCTCAGTAAATTTAAGTCTTGTGTTGATTCCGATTTGCTGTGCACCTCCTACTCGTAAATAAATCGCCCAGTGGCTAATCCCCAGGGCGTGCTTTATTTAAATTGTCCAAGATTTTGATGTTATGAACTGATGTTAATGCCAAAGCCGTTGGTTATTATACTTTACGAAGTGTTTGAACCTTCTGCAAATTTAAAAATCTGGCTTTAAACCACTTTAGATACGGTTCAAGCTGATTTTGAATGGCTCTAGCCGATTTAATTTATTTACACTCTTATATATTGAGTGTGACAATTCCATAAAGCTCTGTAATGCGGCTTATACTAAGCTTATGTTATGAAATTCATATCTTTTAATTGCAAAATCAAGGCATGAAATGTGTTTTTGTATGTGTGAATGTTAGCATGATTGTATGTATGCCCATTTGTTACTTAACCACGAAGAAATACTCAGATAGTTGTTTATCTGGACTTGAGCATGGGCTAAATAAATTTTATTTAAAAGGTAAAAAAAACCGCGAAGTTCTCAAAATTATTATAAGAATATCTATGAAAGCGCTTAAACGCACAAATGGCATTTAAAGACTCATCTATAAAAGTTGTAGACCGCAAAATTTTTTCAAATATTCATTTGAATATTTAAGAACGCATCGATTGAACACTTCAAAATATTGCAAAATTTATTATATAAATTTATTATTTATTTATTACTTAATATCCAAAATTGTCAATTGAGTTTAGATTTTTCGCGATTTGATAGTTGGTAATGAAAGACGGGAATATTTTTATATGAATTTAGATTGACATGAAGACGGGTAAATAGAAGGAGTAGATCAAACGGATCACGCATGTTTTTTGTCCACACACATCTTGCCCATAAGTAAAACATGAGTATGCATGGCTTGTACTGCTAATCTCTCTGTAGTCTCTTTTTTGAAAAACCAACGGCAACACCATTAAGTTGTTGTTATCTCAATCCGCACGCGTGACAGTGGGGTGTAAAAATATCAAGAACGAATGCAGTACACTTTTAGTTGCGGTGCAGTCGTACAAATCTGGTATAAAAGCTCGGGCTCCCTGGGCTGAGCTTTAACAAATATTTTTCACTTATGATTAAGTTTAAATTTGCTTGCCTTGTTTTAAGGTGTGTTTCCTTTTCATGAAACTCTTACCAATTATATTTCAACTTTTTTCCCACCTCTTTGCAGTAATCCGCCCACTGTGCGCCATCAGAGTTTTATGGATGCTTCGCATATGAAAATGATGACATTTTTAGCTTTTATGCATATTTTCAGTTAATTTGCATAAATAGTCGAAAATTGAAAATGAATAATATGGCTGGGAAAACACATAAATGCTGCATAAAAACCTCATTTGAGTCGGAGGCAGATACAAATGGGGTGTGGCATGGCGCATTTACATTCACATTTAAAGTGACGCTTGATTTTCCTAGCGGATTTTCACCCAGCAGCAGATGATAAATTGAACGAAATTCTATTTATAAGCGTAATTGCCTAATCCCCACCTGAAAACCAAATCCACCCACTTGGCTGAGGCGAGAACTCCAAGCGCGTTGGCCATACATCATCTTTATCTGAAGACAATGCCACGGGGCGGTCGACAAGGCAAAAACAAATGAAAACAAAACCCAGACTATTTGTCAACGGGAATGAAGCCATTTATTATCCATCATAAAACTTGTATTTATCGCTAAAATGGAGCGAGGGGGGGTTAGCGCTAGCAAATCCCCCTTGAGTAGCAGCAGTAAAATGACGACAAATCCTGGACAGAGCAGGACTAGTGCTAGTGTGTGTGTGTGTTATTGCGGATAGTCAGTCAAACAAACAAACAAACAAAGGCATTGGCCAAATGCTGCGGAGATGGGTGACAGGGCAGGGCAGGGGAGGGGCACGCCACGACGCGCAGTGTCAAGGCAATAAATCATAAAGCAGCTGCCTGTACGTGAGCTTGGACTGAAATTGGAGCATGTGCGTCGTCGTCGTTGTACTCGCTGAATTGTCGTTGAAAATCACGTAAATGTTTTAAAAATGAAATCTGTTTGCAGGCATCGCACGCCAGGCAATTGGAACTGTATCGCTTGTCAGCCCAAAGAGCGGAGCCAGCCAAAAGTCGAATAAATTTCAGCTTGGCGCTGAAATATTTACGCAGCGCGACGGCTCTCGACTTTCCAGGAATGAACCACAGAGCACCAAGCCCAACCCAATGGAAACCAAAAACCATACCAAACCGATAAAGAAATCCAAGCATATGCGGCTAATAAACTAACCAAACATCCACAGACAGTTGCAGATCCGGTCACAGCTGCAGACTTACTCTGTACATACATACACGTCTACTTGTAAGTATATCTGTGTATTCTATATCTAAGCATTCGACGGATGGCTGATTGAACAGACATACCGACTGTCAGATTGGGCGGTGGTGAGATTCCTCTTGATTGATGACCAGCACGCGCGCAACTCTGAGCCAGGATGCTTCAAATGGGGTTGCCTGCGTGTCTGTCCGTCTGAAGTTTTGTTAGCTAATTAGCAAGTTATTTTTGCACAAAGGTAACGGTGCGTTCGGGTCAAGGGCAGTTCGAGTACCAATCAAGTGAAAAATGTGGATTTGTTTAACAACTAAACAAAGAAATCGAGAGGAAGAACTAAACGAAGCATGAGTGTTGAGCACTTACAGAGTCCAGGGAAGATAAACAAATGGAAGATGCATCAGAACAAACACTGGCAAATTCAGTTGGAATAAAGGCTGTGTCTTGACCTTTATCTGACCAATTTAACTTTAGTTATTTATAATATTTTAAGCAAGGCAAATTTATTCTATGCTCAAGCCTTTTTGGTTCAGGTTTATTGAAAGGAAATGAGTTCGCTTAATTTGCTTCGTTTGTTTCCCAAATATGTTCTGAGATATGTTTAATGTCTAATACTTACAATGTAAACCTACAGACATTTGTTTCATATCACAGACTAAATAACGTTTTTCAAGAGAAAAATTTCAAAATTTTGAAAACTTTGGTTAGAAGACAGCCTGCTGGTTCACTAAAATGAAGGCTTTTCAAATTGATCCGATCTGCTCACAAATCAACTTTCCAGTTCATATCTTAAATGATTTCAGAGATACCGGCTCTAAATTGGTTCTGAAGCGTGCATATTACTAACCTTCAGACAAAATTTAAAGTTCATTCCTTAAGCAACTTTTGATATATGGTTTCAGTGTTGCAAAACAAGTGAGAAAGTTGGTAAAGTCCGACTATAACATACTCTGTACCTAGAGTAGAAGCTGAATGCAATGCTGGTGCTGCGCTTATCTCTCTCTTTCTCTGTTTTTGTCTCTCTCTCTCTCTCTCTTAAGATTGTGCGGTGTTAGTTGTGAAAGGGTGGGAGGGGGTGGGGCGAGGGCGATATACTTTTTGCTCATAACTTGAGAACCGCTGATCCGATCTTTATCATTTCTTCGGTCGATAATCGATATATTTTGGTTATTACTAACTATCTCTAGATGGATGTGAATCGTCTATCTTCAAAACTGTAGGAGATATAACGTTTTTTCCAAATTGCGGGGGCGGGAGGGGGCGTGGCAAAAATTGAAAATAAACTTGATCTGCCTG
The DNA here is from genome assembly GCA_018904275.1 of Lordiphosa clarofinis. NCBI lineage: Eukaryota > Metazoa > Arthropoda > Insecta > Diptera > Drosophilidae > Lordiphosa > Lordiphosa clarofinis. The sequence goes on along the minus strand of JAEIGQ010000072.1, from coordinate 721,987 downwards.
CAGCTATAAGAAACATTTGTCCCATACAAGTCAAACCTCTATCTCTTACCATCTCCGAGATCTGTTTGTTCATACGGACGGACGGACGGACAGACGGACAGACGGACATGACTATATCGACTCGGCTGTTGATGCTGATCAAGAATATATATACTTTATAAGGTCGGAAATGATTCCTTCTGCCTGTTACATACATTTGGACAACTTTGGTATACCCTTTTTACTCCACGAGTAACGGGTATAAAAATCGATCGACATATCGATATATTCTCAAAACCATTGCTTTCAAAGTTAAGATGGCATTTGCAAGTATGGGTAAAACGAAGACAAGAAATTTCTAGTTTGATACTTTACTAGAACAAGTGGTTGTACAAAAAGTTCTCTTTTCTAGATTTGACGGTGTTGTTGTGAATGGGTGGGAAAGCGAATCTGGCAGCACTGTATGGTTCTGAACCATGTTGGAACTAGTTCAAAACCAGTTTGGTATCGGTTCGATACTCTTTCGATACCGATTCGTAACTGGTTCGATAACAATTCGTTATCTGTTCGATACCGATAATTCGATACCGGTCCTAATCCAGTGAAATATCCAGCTCCTAGAGAAGTGGCTTTAAAGCACTTTTATCCAATTTAAAAGAGGTCCTGAGCTAGTAAAATATACCTAGGAATGTTTTATATACTGCATCAACTGCTCAGTGGCCTGTCAATGTCTAACCAGAAGCGATATGTATTTCCTTCTAAAACGTAAAAAGGTCTTAGTACTTTTTGGGTCAAATGCTGACCACGAAAGTTTCGTTACCGGACAGGAGGAAAGGCATTTATGTGAAGCCAGCAGGTTGTCGTAGGCATCACTATAGCGCTCTTCTCTGAAAAAGGCTCGACTGTTTCCATCCATATCTATGTCACCCATATAAGATGAATACTACAGGGCTGACCGATCTCGCTCTATTTACACGACCTGATCACTCAGCTGAGTTTTCGTCTGACTTGCTGTCAGGCGGTGTAAAAGGGCGTCTGAGTAGACATAAAGCTACTCAGATGAGCGATCAGACGAAATAGAACAGTTTCTTTTTGGCTTAAGCATTCCGCTGAGTGGCATCCGTCGGGTTTAAGTGTGACCTAATTGCACTGTGCTTGCCTCCTTCTGGCGGACAATATACATTTGTTATCGAATTTTAAATTAAATTTTTTCCGAGAACCAATTATTCTGCAACTGGTTTCTCAGGCATGTGTAAAGAGACGAAACTGAGTTAATCAGATGAGTTTAGGGCTGACATAAGCTCATCTGAGTGATCAGGTCGTGTAAATGATGCTTTATTAATTTTTTCATTATTTGCTTATGAGTCAAATGCCTAAAGAGCAACTTGTCTGTCCAAGTATATGAATACGATTCTTTTACCGAGATTGTGTTAAGGTGAATATAATCTACCACTTCTGATTGGTACACCCTACATTGATCGCAAATGCGGAACCGATGAATTCATGTTAAGGTTGGTTGAGAAATCGTCCTTTTTACTTTTTCGTTGATCCATAGACGGGAAAAATTTTAATTTTTGGCCCACAGCCGTTTTGCATGGAGAAATCAGGCTTTAAAACATGTAATATTTCATAGTAAGTCCTTGAGTCTGTTTAATTGTCCCTAATATAACCACAATTAGATTAATTATCCAGGGAATTCCAGCTTTTATTCATCATCATCATGTAACAAATTGTTTGACTTTCCGTCTTTGTAAATTTAAAATAAAATTAACTCAAATAAAGGGCTTAAAAATTCCAGCCAGACAAATTACATTTGTGGCTCATTAAAATGATCTTTGTAGTATAAAAATAAAAAAATAAAAACGTGCCGATGGCAAAACCAATGAATCGCACAACACACACACATATATATAGAACATGCAATGCAATCAAATGAAATTTATGAAATTCTTGCCGGGTAATTCATTTTTTCTGTTCTTTATTCTGTTGCCAATGAATTTATTTTATTTTCTCTTTCAGTTTGCTGCTTTTGGCTTGGTCTCTCGTCTCTTGTGATATTTTTAATAGCATTTTTTCTCTACGAAGGAATTTCGATGCCCGATGAGAAGCTGGAACCGCAAAAATGAAACAAAAGACTGACAGAGGGGTGGAGGCGTGTCAGCCGGTCGCACGACAAATAAATTTGTCAACAAATGCGCCATCGTCGGGTGGGCGAGAATTGTGGCCGGTGGACACAAATAATGCTGACAGTTGGACATTAATTTTTTCACTAATTAATAAATGTGGGATAAACTGCCTGCCGGTGCACCGAAATGGTTTATTGGCCTATTAGCGTAGCATTTAAATGGCAATCAGGGTGCGGTGGCTGCTCAGGTAAACCAAAAGTCACGCAAAGTCACAAATTGTGAGCCAAACGAATGGCCAGATAAACAAGCAAACAAAACTAACGACTGGCCAGGATGAAAGGGGACGAGAGGCGAAAAGGGAAATCAATTGATGTGCGGCGACAATCGATATGCCGAATTGCGGTGAGGTGAGGCGAGGCTTGGTCTTGCCAAAAAATAAAGCCACACACACACACAGAGCCCTCTGTGGGTACGCTTGAAGGGACAGTCCATGGAGGGTTTGGCACGCCCCAAAACCAAACAAGGGAGCGTCTGAGGTAGAAATGATGATGCCTGGACAGCATATGCAGAAAAGCCAAGGGAGGGGCAGGGGGGAACATATGAGTCTATCCACAACGTGATTGAAATTTATGACTCGCAAACATCAACAAACAAACCAGAAACACAACTCTGACGGGGGGTTGTTAGGCGTTCGGGGGTGCCGACCCTGAAGCGTGAGTTGAATTCCGACTCTGGTTCCTTCTTTGTGAGAAATTGCACTGAATAAAAAGCACTTGTACGCATTAAAACCTAATTGGGAATTTCCATAGTTCATCTGCCATCTTCTCTAACTGTCACTCCACGAGTGCTACGCAGGGATCTGTGTGTGTGTGTGTGTCTGTGTGTGTGCATGTTCTACATATTTTGGCTTGGCAGAATGTCACACGCAGTCAAACGAAGTGGATTTTGCGCTCGGCTATGATAAATTGAGGGTTTCTGTGCTTCTGCTGGGGCTGCTGTGGGGTGATGCTGGCCAACGGACAGCTTATGGTCAGTCACTCTCGTGTATCGTTACCTAAAAACCTCTGTACTTATGTATGTATGTACATACAAACACACACACAATCCAGCTCTGGAGCTAACAACTGCAGCACAGATGAGAGATGAGCTCAGGCGAGGAGATGAGAAGTGGCCAAATGTCATTTGCAGTTTGACAAGCCAACCAGGGATTCAGGTGAAAGGGAGTGAAAATATGTACAATGGGATATAACTTAAATTAAAGTCGTTGCCAGAACGATTCGAAGTTGTCTTTAAATAAATAAAAGGGAAAATAAAAACAAAGCAAGGAATAATAACAAAGAGACAGATGAAAAGTTTAAAGAAGCAGCAAAGTTACTACAAATTGAAATAAAACAATATTCTTAGGAAATGCAAAAGAATCAGGAAATTACAGAGGAGGAAGTTTAAAGGGAAAAGCTGGAGTCACTGTTCATATGGTACGGTTCAAAAGCAATCGGTCACCTTTAACACCTATTAGTGCCAATATAACTACAGGTGAAGGTGACAGAATTGAATCGGCTTGAAACGGCCTTCCGCGTACAGATCTAAAGCTCGCAGAACTGTTTTGATATGAAACCATAGGTTTCTAAATTATGAACTTCCTGCCTTCTGTATGGACACTGGATTTTCGAGTTGTTCGGATGATCCAATGATTCTGACACTATTTTCCTATCGAAACATAACAATAAAAGTCAGAACGCCGCGGGAGAATAATATATGATGATGCAGTCTTATTAAAGCCCCTGTTCCACTGCTACATAAAATTTCATAGGACCGTACCTGCCAATTTATTCCTGTTTTTATATTTCTTTGCAAAACATGTCTTAAAAATGCAGTATATTTTATATTGTCGCACTAGTAAGAAGAAATAAATTATCTAATCTAAACTTCCCAACCTAATACATGCCCAAATAGCCACCCCTACGGGTTGCTGCGTAGTCAATTTAAAAGAATGAGCGCGTTCACCAGCACACATCAATCAACTAGAAAAATCATCAACAAAAAACGTTATTTATTTCATTAAATAGCTTAATAAAATTTAGAACAGACTATTCAAATTAGAGAATTTTAATCTGGAATCAAGAGCATTTGTACTCAAATGTACGGTAAGAGTAATAATTATTGTTTCAAGAGTAAATATTTGATCTCTACAGAACTTGATAATCGAATAATTCTCAAAATAAAAGACTTAAAAATATAATTAAAGGGGGTGGGGGGGTTGTGTGAGAGGCAGGACCGAGACCCCGGCATTGACCGACTGAAGTGTTTGTTTATTCTGCTCGCCACTCACCGTCAGCCACCCCACCCACTTTATGCTAAGCTGATTTTGAGTTAGCCACATACAGTTAAGATTTATATATTACTAACTTTACTGAGATTTGAACTCGGTACCTCGAAGACTGAAAAATACACAGTTGGACGGGTAGCTAAGCTCACTCGACTATTCTCCATTAGCGAGTAGAGTCAAGTCTCTGTAGGAGCATATTTTTATACCCGTTACTCGTAGAGTAAAAAGGGTATACTAAAGTCGTGCAAATGTATGTAACAGGCAGAAGGAATCATTTCCGACCATAAAAAGTATATATATTCTTGATCAGCATCAACAGCCCAGCCGATATAGACATGTGCGTCTGTCCGTCCGTCCGTCTGACCGTCCGTCTGTTCGTCCGTCCGTCTGACCGTCCGTCCGTCCGTCCGTGTGTATGAACACCTAGATCTCAGAGATGGTAAGAGATAGAGGTTTGACATGTATAGGACAAATGCTTCTTTTATCTGCACGCAGATCAAGTTAATTTCAAATTTTGGCCACGCCCCCTCCCGACCCCGCAATTTGGAAAAAACGTCATATCTCCTACAGCTTTACCTTCTAGAGATAGTTAGTAATTATCAAAATGAATCGATTTGCCAAAGAAATGATAAAGATCGGATGAACGGTTCTCAAGTTATGAGCAAAAATGTGAACCAAGCCCCCCGCTACCCGCACTCCCACCAAAAAAATATTGTTGCATACTTTTTGGATGGTCAAGGATCGCAGGAACACTGTTAAACATGTTTTTTCAAGAGTAACGGGTATATCGAAGTCGGTTAGAGCCGACTTTAACTTACGCTCTCGTTTCTTTTTAATTTATCCATTTTTTTTTGTTTTGAAGGTAAAAATAATCAATTTTAAATGTTGTCTTTTCAGTCCTTTAATCGATTACTTCTGCACAATCTTATATTTTTTAAATGAATTAAGGGTCGTCTACTCATTACTGACAACGACAAACTGCGCTGTCTCTCTCTATGAAAGAGCGCGTCCAACGTTATTCTCTCAAAGTTTGCGTTCCCTGACTCTCGTTGTTTATAAGAGCCAATTTGAGAACCAATTTAGTTCGATTCCAAAAGCAAAAATCTTGAAAATTCAAGAACGAATAAAATTTTTTGAAGAGCGTTCGTACTCAAGTTATTCGTTCTGCTGGTTTATTAGTGTATGGGACTCTCTTTTTCCTCTCCTATGACTCTGGCATATTAAAAAGCAAAGGTTTCTTTTGCCAAAATCGGGAATCTCATTCCATTTATTGTAGTTGCTTTTGCTTGAGATATATTTTGTGCATTTGTATTTATTTTCACGCGGCTGTAAGCGTTATCTGAGCCTGCTGTAGGGCAACACAACCTTAAAATTACACCCGTCGCCATTCGTACCCCAAACACTATTTATATCCGCTAATTTTGAAGATTCGAGACGTTATTTTGAAAAATGGTTAAATAATTCTTACTTGATGATACTGCCCATTGCGAGTCCCAAATTCCAAATTTTCGAACAGGTAAGATTTTGTATTAAAAATACTGCATTTCTTGTAGCAAAATTAGCGCATTGTCATGTGGTCGTTATTCCTTGATGCCATGGCTTAAATGCACCAATTGTTGTAGGAAGAGCTATATTAGATAGATTTCCTGTTTTATCTGTCTGGGTATATATATAATTGCTATTACTGTCCGTCGCCTGTCTTTCTCCAGAAACCTCCATTTCTTTTCTATTAAGTTGAAATTTTTTTTTTTTTTGTATTATTTAGCTACTAGTAGACCAGATCGCTTCGCTGCTTACAAAATTAATTTAATGTTCTTCATGGCTAAATATAACAATTATAAGAAGTATCGGTGTATTTGTTATGTTCTTGAGTTGTTGTTGCATCATTGCTCCGTTGTTAAACGGAAATTTGCGTGACGCATTTCGCGTTCGCTGGTCCAAATTTGATCGTCTGGCTATTCAACTTTAAAAACCACTCAGGTTGACTTAAAACGCATTCAAAAGCAACAACAAAAAATAAATGAAAATTTTGCACACAAAAAGGTACAAAAACAAAATCTCTCATAAAATGTTCCGTTCCAAATAGGCGTTAAAAAACACATTTTTGGGCCCGAGTTTGAGATTTTTTTTGACTGATTGAAAACCATTTAAAAAAAAAAAACCCGCTAGCAATTTGGTGCACTCGTCGCCTTACACAAACATTTTTTTCTACTTATTTATAATATAGATTTTATCTGTGCTCTTACACTGAAACCACAAATTTGTATATGGGCCTTATGTCCGAAATAATCTAGGCATTACGACCGAATTCAAGGTGAACTTATCGCCTATATCAATTCTAAGTTATATTGTGTTCCATGTGCACTGCAACAAATTTTCATATGGGCTTTATGTCCTCGGGCTTTCGGTCATATCACCGTTTATTTTATAGAAAATTAGCTGACCCGGCAAATGATGTTCTGCAATATAAATTGTTTTTACTCCTTCTATATATATAAAAATAGCATGCCTTTTCGTCGTAACGACTTTGCTTCTGGGTTTCCCTTCAATTCACACCCACATCCCTCCCACTTTCCTCAGACATACCACCCAAACCGCACTCACATCGCACTCACTTTCCACCCACATCCATGCCCAAATAGCCACCCCTACATGTTGCTGGCATTGTTTATTATAATACACACACACACATAGATGTTTTACAACAATTAATCACAGAGTGACACTGATATTAATTCAAAAGAATGTTCTGCAGAGGGATACGCAAATCACCTAACGTTGCGAAATATAGTTAAAAACTCATTCAACACCTGAAAAATATATACAAATATTAAATAGATTTAACGATTATCCAAAATCAGATATTTTAAGGATTGAAGGCCAAGCAAATTATTGTCGACATTGGAAAGCACTGTGGTTAGAGATGAACATAGTCACGATCCTAGCTCAAAGGGTCAAAGAATGAATTGGCGAGTTAAAATGACAGGGAAAAGCTGACTAATATCTGAGTGAACAGTTGACGACGCAGCAAAGTCTGCTTCTATGTATACATACAGCTTATTTCAATGTGTAGTACCATATAAAAAACCTATATTCTCATTCGACCTTGGTTCGAAGATTCGAAGTTGTACTCCGGTGTATCACGTTGTCATAGTCGCCGTTCAATTTTCTGATGTACGGGAAAACTTCTTGGGCCGGTTGTGGTGCTGTGCTGGGTTTAATCCTGCCTTGGACTTCTTTCGAAAGCTATCAAAAAATGTAATCAACGACAGTATGGCCCTGGTTTTTGTGGGCGTCTCTTAACTCTCAGAAGTACCCAAGTTGCTCGGGGCGAATACCAACATGATTTAATCACATTCATTTTTTTTGTTTTAATAAGTTTTCCGCTAAGCAACCTGAACTCATTTGCTAAATGCATTAAAAACTTTTCCCACTGTCTTTTCTCATCATTCAAACGGCGCTTCTGAAATGTCAATTCGTCTTCGACTATTTCTATTATTTTTTTTGACAAGCTTCTCTGCTGCATTGCTCTGTGCTCCACTTGCCTGCTGTCGGTCTAATTTTATCAATTTCAAAGAACTGCAAAACTGGGAAAACGACAAACCCAAAACTAATCGACTTAATCGTACTGCAGCATCTTTCGCTTCACATCTTTCCGTTTCAATTCTCCTGCAGTGTCCTTGGCATGAACTAAAGCTGCATATATGCAGGCATCTCCACGGCTTAGCTCAAGTGGAGCAATCGATGAACATGATGAAGACTTTGCCGCAACGTCTAGGCCTTAGATAAGCAACTGACTTCAACAGCTCCCACTCATCAAAAAAAAAAAAAAAAATGCTGAAGCTGCTGTGATTTATTGTGTGCGGCTTAAAGTTGTGAAAAGGCTGTGTTCTGTGTCCTGCCCGGGCTTATCAAGGCAGCAGTAGACAACTAGGAAATTTATTTATTTGCAGTGACTTTGAAAAGAAACTTCGACCGTTGGAGAGAAACTTTCGACCTGCGTGCGCATCGATTATAAAACTTTGTGTCCTCGTATCTCGTCTGGAGCATCCAGCGGGAGCCTGGGCAACGAATTGCCAAAGTTGTTAAATAATTGCGCTGTGCATTTAGTTGGCCAACGCTGCGTATGCGTCATATGCTCGGCATCGGGATTAGCTACAAAGTTTGCCCAGCAGCTTAGCGGCACTCGAGCGGGTGAGTTAATTGTGTGAATGTCAAGACAAATTGCGTTAATATTGCCAAGCGCATACAAAGGACACAAGGACGTAGTCAAGGAGCTGAGCTCAAATCCCATAAGCAGAGGTCAGGGACGAGTGAGTGTGTGAGTGTCGTAGAAGTTTTTAAAAAGTATTTTAAGCAAAATTTATGCAAACCACAAGGCAAACTGGCAGCAGCAAACAGGAAGGCACAAGGACCAAAGCGCGTTCGCTGTGTGCATGGGACCTTGTGCTAATCCCCGAGTAATCAAAGTTTCGGCAATGTCAAGAGAGACAAGCAGGACGACAGAAAAATGGAAAAAATATGCCAAGTTGAACGCCAAACACTGTCACAGACAAAGACCCAAACAAATTGCATACAAAGGTTCACTTCCCTCGCCCGTCCTCCCCTGGCTGGGAAAACACTTTTCCAATTAATGAAATCTCTAAACTGCCATAAATTTGGCCAGGCGCAAATAATTAAATTCCGTTGCCTTGCCGCAACACACAACGACTTGTTGGCCTTTGCGTGCGGTCAGAGCGACGAGCGTTGTGCCTGACATATCGGACCAATTGCGCATGGACCAGGTCCATGCCACACGACCACAAATGTAGGCGGTTGCTGACCACAAACAAAAGACGCTAAGCCTGTCAAATTAATAAGAGCCGCCAATGAAAGCCCACTCCAACCTTTTCATGAAGAGGGGAACTTACACAAGCGAGTTTGTATCTTTAAACGAGAAATAGCTGAAATACTAGATAATTAACTTGGAATACCTTTAAGGGGGTATTCTCCATGTGCAAAAATTTTTTTTACATTTTTTTTTTATAGCTTGGATATTTTAAAATATCGTCCAAAATTTTTGAAATTCGAAATACTATAGAAGATATAGCGGTTTTACTAAACCGATTTTGATCAAATTATATGCAATCTACGCAGAATTGTCACCATTTCAGAACTGCATTTTTTTATTCTAGAACTTCAGAAGTACCCCGGCGATAGCGCCTGGGTCACGAACATGCTTGTCAATTCCAACCGAATCCTTGCCGAAGTCATGTTTCACTGTGTGTTAGAGAGACACAGTCACACTTTTGCGCTCTTTTCTTGGGGAACCCTGATACTTTTTCAAATCTTTGATACTTTTTCATATCTGGTTAAAATTGTTAAAAAAAATCTTTATTTTTGTGCACTTGTTAAGTTTGAAGAACAACTCAAATTTTTTCACTCACTCTTGAACAATCTAACACTAGACTTAGAGAGAAAGGGACCTTCTCTATTATTACAATTTTCCATAAATTTATGGCGTGTTATTAAAAACGCTCTAACTTGTTGAAATGGAATGGAATTTCGTAAATTTTTATTTATTTTTAATATTGTAATTTCGGTGACACGTCTATAAAAAACACAGTCATTTCACCCAACAACACAATTCAAAAATCCGTCAATTCAACACAAAGAAATTCAACACAAAACAAAGTCTTCACAAAACAATTTCAACACACGTCAATACGTGACCATACAAGTCATTTCACCCAACACAACAATTCAACACACGTTAATTGAACACAAAACAATTTCCACACGTCAATTCAACACAAAACCAAATAATTAATTTTTTGGTTTGAACTGAATTGACGAAGTGTTAAATTGTTGTGTTGGGTGAAATGACTTTTAGACGTGTGTTGACTTTTTTGTGAAGACTGTTTTGTGTTGAATTGACGTGTGTTGAATTGACATGTTGAAACTGTTTTGTGTTGAATAGACGTGCAATCTAAAGTTGAGTAAGGATGACTTTTATTAGTGATAGTAAATAGTGTGTAGTACAGTGTCCGGCACCGTTCAATGTTCTGTGTATAGAAATAGCGACGTCCATCCTCTGTGCGCAAAAACAGTCTAACGAGAGCTCCGCGTGTCGGCGCACACACTCAAAGCAAAATAAGCAGTGTTTTGCCGGACACTGGTGTAGTACCATCAGAGATGGAAGGAGGACACTAGCTACAGGTAAAATTTTTTTTCGTAAAATCGCGACTTTCATCCAATTCCCACCAATTCCCGGTACAATCAACACAATCAATTAAACATACGTCATTTCAACACATTACAAATTAAACACAAGAAAATTCATGCTGGGAAAGAAGGGTGACACAAGTGGCAGGCAAAAATTTTACGATATTTACAACGTCTGCATTCGGATGAAATTTATTCAAGTTGTGAACAAAAGAATGTTATCTCTAATGCTTTCAAATATGCTTACACTTTTGGAGGATATAAAAGTTTAGCTACACGTCTACTCAACACAAAACATTTCAACACGTCAATTCAACACACGTCAATTCAACACAAAACCAATTAAACACGAACAATATTTACAACCCCTGCATTCGGATGAAAGATAGTGAATGATTTATTAAGTTGTGAAAAAAGAATGTTATTTCTGGTGCTTTGAAATTTTTTTGATATTGACATGTTGAAATTGCTTTGTGTTGAATAGACGTGGAACCGTAATTTCGGAACTTGGTTTTCTCTAAATAATTTTTTGTCCATATCGTCCATCTAGAAAACCTTTAAAAAGAATTGGGAGCCATCCAAACAATTTAATTTAAGTAGTTAAGTTTTGCTTTTGTGTTCCCTATACGCCTAGATTTGATTGATTTTAGAGCCGAATTACAGACCCGGCCCGGGTGCAAACTTCTTTTATTTGAATCAATCAATCAAAGAGTTCCAAAGAGTTCAAAAAGTTCAAAGATTTTAAGTGGCAATATTTCCAAAAGGAAAATATTATAAAAAGATTTTGAACCCCGATTTGAAGCCGATCTAATTTGCTCTCTTTTTTAAGTACCCCAAATTGTACCCATACAAAACCCCAGCTCACCTGGTTGACACTGGCATTCGCCGTTCATTCCTCCGGCTCCACCCGCTGCTGCCGCTTCCGCTGCCTGTCTGCGTTGCTGGCGTCGCGTCAATTGTAGATGCGATACATCGCGACGCAGGCGATGCAACTCGCGACGCACGTGCAATCCGAGATGCGGTGATGGCGGTGCACTGTCATTGCCGTTGCCCGTGCTGCTGCTGTCGCTGTTGGCCAGAATTTGGGTCTGTTCGGCGGGCCAGTGCAGCAGTTGTTGCTGCTCCAATCGCAGCTCCAGCTCAACGATACGAGCGTCCAACTGCTGGAGTCGCTGCAGACGCTGCTCCATTCGCGTCTGTCGCACATTGGCGTACAGAGCAAAGCTGAAGGCGCACAGGCACAGGATATAGCAGGCGATGTGCAGCAAGGACATGAGCTGTACTGAGTGACGCGGTTGCTCCTTGACGGATGCCTGGCAGGTGGACGTTGATGGCGCTGCCAGGCGACTAGCTGTATTTGTGGTTGCTGTGGAAGACCCATCGGGACTGGCGCTTGGATTGTGACCCAACAACATGCGCTGCTGTTCCACTTCGACAGTGGTCGTGACTCCCGCTGCTGCTGGCGGCAGTGAATCCGCGGATTCCATTGTCCTTGGGCTGTGGCCGCTGGGCGGCGTTTTATGCTTGCGCATGCTGCGTGCTTAGGATTGAGATTCTTCCTTCTTCCTCTTCTTCTTCGGCTTGTGCAATTTAAACTAGTTGCTGGGAATGATCTCCTGCTGCTGTTCTCGAGTGTGTGGCTGGCACTTGAAGTGTCCTTGTGGCATCACAAAAAACGATGTGTGGCCAATGCTGGGGCTCTATTCACTAGACTTTGTTGCTGTGTTCGGCCGGGACATGATGCGGTCGCCAACTTTTCTGTGGCCCTTTGTTTTTGTCCTGTCACTCCTCACAGTGGCGGTTTCAACAGCAGCAGCAGCTGCTGACTCTTCCCGAGCTTCTTGACAACAAGTTCTTTTTTGTTCGTCCCTTTTTCGTTGCCCTCAAGTGCTCTTCACATTGCAACTTATTTAGTTTTCATCCTTAGCGCGAATCCTTTCGTTCACTTTTCCCCAAAACTGCAACGAAAGAAAAGTGAAAAAGTTGTACTCGAGTTTTTGATTATTTTTTTATTTCGTTTACAAATCGCGGACTTGAATTACTGGACCTCATCGCCACATTTTCAATAATCAGCCAGGCTCACTTGCCAGAGGACAGCGGCGTGTCCTCGACGTGTCTGGGCGCTAACTTCGTTTTAAGTTCAGCCAGCCGTGGTGACCCTACCTACCCCGCCCCTGCCCCTGCCAGCCACGGCAGTCAAGTACCCCGTAAGACTTGGGTAACCAAAAACTTTTTCAGTTTTTTTCCTCGCTTAAAAAACTTTTTTGCAGCTCAAGTAGCAGCAGCAGCAGCAACTGACAAAACAACAAGATGCCATTGGCCAAGGGGACTGTAGTGGCCAGGGAGTGGGGAGGAGAGGAGAGGGCTAGAGGTAGAGCGTTGCAAATATTTGACCCATCGACTTGGCGTGTCAAAAACATTTGTAGCCTTCAACAGCGGCCCACATGACAACACGGGAAGGGGCTATATAAAGCAGCATACAATAGAAACGAGAAGAAGAAAGGAAAAAAATAAACACAAATAAAGTGGAAATGAAATACCCAACTCTTCGAAAAAAGGCTAAAACGAAAATGAAATGCTCTTCAGAGTAAAAGCTATAAAAATCTGATATGAGCTCCAGGTCTATTCCCAATATTATTCAAGCTATCCAGACTGCATGTCTATAATCCTTGATGCTAATGCAGCGGACGATCGCATTTCAATATAGGACACGCCCTGGCAAAGGGTCTGGTGGAATGCGTAAATGTTATCATAAAGGTATTTGGGATACTGATATCTAACTACACATCATGCTGCCTTTCAACGATCATAAATCACGGAACGAACACCTTATTTCTAACCTAAGCCTTAAGAGCAGCGATGGCCACTGGTTCCATCCCGGGGGCGAAAGCATTTCGCCATGCATACGTACATGATCCGAACGCTTGCCGAAGCTGACATTGAGAGAGCAAGAAAGCGTCAGTCGCTCCTCAAAGTCAAAGTCTTTTTTGAGTGATGTTAACTCAATCCTGACAAAGAGAACATTCATTGTAACAACTCAAAATTTTACTCAAAATGTTTGTTGACATAGGAAACCATGTTTGTTAGAGGGAGACGCACATAGTCACAAAAATAACTCAAAGTGTCAAAAAATGACTCAAAGAGCCAAAATGACAGCAAACAGCTGATTATTTTCTGAGTGAAATGTTGACGACGCAGCAGAGTGTGCTTCTATGTTAAATTTTCTTTGGATTCACGAAGCAAATTCACGGAGCTTTGTTTTCGCACACTAATACACTCTCACTTTTTGGCCTCGCTCTCGCTGGCCATCGCTGCTTTAGAGAAGGGTTAACCAAGAAGAGAGCGCTAAATCGCGGCTGTGTCTCTCTCCAACACACAATGAAGTATGACTTCGGCAAACATTTGGCAAGTAAGTTTGTGTCGCCGGGGCTATCGCTAACCCTGCTTTAGAGGCTTAACACAACATGTTCTCTGCAAATATGAACTGAGCAATCTACCAAAGAAGCCAGATAATGTTTTAATATCCGATGGGTTTAGTTCAAGTGAATTTTGGCTCACCACAAAGTCTTGGCCTTTATCACATGTTGAAACTTCGAGCTGCCATTGCAATGATCACAAGTGAAGTTTCTTATATAGCTAAGGTAAGATCTATGTCAGCGAGATATAGTTAAGCAAGTAATCAAGCATAAAGGCGCTGCCTCTTTGAAGAGTGCGGGCCAGCAACTAAACTGGTGGCTATATCAAAATGCGGAAGTACTTTGAATCATTCTCAGTGTATTGATATTGGTTTTGGTTATTTTACCCAGCATCTTTAGGAGACTGTAAATAAAAGCAAAATTAAAGTTTGCTGATGTGGACTTGAAGAAATTCCAATGAAGTTAAAACAAAATTTGCCTAAGAAATGCAGCTGGACTTCGAAATTCGTTTGATTAAATTGTTAATTTGTTCTGCTCAATGGATCAGCTTATTTGACTCGCTTCAGAAAATCAGAAGAAACAAGTGAGAAAGTCGGTCAAGCCCGACTATAACATAGTCTGTACCCGGAGTAGAAGTTGAATGCAGTGCTGGTGCTGCGCTCCTCTCTAAGTCTCTCTCTCTCTAAGATTGTGCGGTGTTGGTTGTGAAAGGATAAAGGGGTGGGGCGGGGGGTGATTTACTTATTTACTCATATCTGGAGAACGGCTCATCCGATCTTTATCATTTCTTCGGCAAATCGATACATTTTGCTAATTACTAACTATCTTTAGAAGGTACACATCATCTATCTTCAAAACTGTAGGAGATAAACCGTTTTTTTCAAATTGCGGGGGCGGGAAGGGTCGTGGCAAAAATTGAAAATAAACTTGATCTGCCTGCAAGTGTTGTTCAAATGATTAATTACCCAAGCCCTCAGTTAAGCATTTTATGACAAGACTGCAAACTCGCTTCGAACATTTTTTCCTGCATTGACTAATTCACGCTGCAAAAAGTCCAGGTATATAAAAACAAGTACATTGCTTGGGACTGACTCAAAACAAAGACCTTCGTTTAGTTATGCAGGCGCGCAATAAGAAAGAAAATTTGCAAATTTTTTTTCAATCTTCTGAAAAAGCTAATGAAAGGTTTGTATGGGGACATAACGGTTGTTGCGCTCAGGCAATGTTGTGGAATAAGTTGTTTCGCTGAGAACGCGAGAGAGAGTAAGAGCGTGTTGTGTGCGCGTATATGTGTGCGTATTTTTTTCAAAAAAAACAAACAATAAATCAAAGTGAGAATAGCCTCATCCAATTGAATTGGATTGGCACATACAAAACTCATCGACAGCTTTAACAATATGTTAACCATATTTCAAAACAATAGAATTACACCAAACTAGAAGCCAAATGTATGTAGATGTAATAATTGCCTTATCAGCGGTCCGTCTTTTGTTAGTGGTGGTACGTGAACTCAATGGAATAGTGATGGCACACACATGACTGCTAATAATTAGTTGTCTCCTTGTCTCATTTGCAAGTCTTTGTTAATAAACTAGGCTGTGAGTTGATAATTTAAGAGATTTATCTCGATTGAAGCGCCTTAAAATTCATAAAAACTTGTTGCAATGTGTGTTGAAGGAGAAAAAGCAGACCCGGATACCATTCTACCCTCGATGAAATAGAGGCATGGAATTGAGTACAGAGGGGATAAAACTTTACATAATATTAGCAGACAGCGAATTCTGAATTTAAATATATGACAAAAGTTGACTTTTGGATACCTTCGCTATATAAATATTTTGCTTGCGCTTTGCGATTCCAACAAATTCGCACGGATTCAAATGGAGCACACTCCAAGACTCGCCAATCTTTGTTATCGATTATGGTAACATACAGCTTGCAGAAGCAGCTGTATCAATAAACTTGTCGGTTACACTATGTCACAAAATTTGAAAAGTTTTTGTATCCCGCACTTTTAGCAATTGATTCTAATGTAAAATTTCACGCTGAATTCAAATCTGCTCTCAGATATGTCAAAAGTAGAACGGTTGAGATATCGAGAAATTTTCAATTTTAGTGTTTTGAAAAAAGGTAGGTCTACTAAAATGCTATTTTCTCTGATTTTAGTCCACCGATATGTATAAACTGTAACAAAAATAAAAGATAATAAAATTATTTCTTCAAAAAACGACAGTTGTTGTAAATCCAACCATAAATGACGAAGTTATGGCACTTCAAAGTTGGATTTTTGAAAAATTTTTGATAATTTTTAATTTTTTGCTGACTTTTATTGAGTTTTTTTCAATCTTACCATTAAAATTGCTCAGGTCTCAGATATTGACAGGATTGGGTAATCTTTAACGAGCATTTTTTGCCCTTGGTCATCAAAATCGGATGAAAAATAAACGCTATATTCACAATTAAGTAAACATACCTCTGTTTGAGAGTATTTTTTGCTAGTTTTTTCAGTATAAAAATCACATCTTAGTAAGCCAAATAAGAATAAACGTTGATCATTAGGAGTTTGTATTGCAGTTCACCGGTGGAAAAACTGTGCCGATCTGAAAGTTGAGCAATGGTAACAGGCTTGCAACAAGGATGGACAAAGCATTGCTGTTTTTGTGCAGATGGGACAGCCGAGATCGCAGTGAACATTACTTGCGTAAAGACTGGGATGGAAGGGCCAATTTTGTAGTCGGCAGGGCTTAATCCCGAAACGAATTTCGGTTCCGGTTCCAGTACCGGTACGTCCCGAAATGAATGTTTCGGTTAAAGGCTCTTTATCGGTGTTCAATTAATTTCGGTTTTCGGTTTCGGTTCCGGTACCCGGATTTTTGTTTCGGTATACCGGTACGTACCGGTACTCACCGATATAGGTACTACTTATTTTTAATAATTTAAAAAAAAAAAATTCTAATAAATATGTACCCGACGTGCGTTCCTACGCCGCTCACAAAGCGATGGAATGAAGCACATCTTACAATTACCATCTAGCAAAATTCCCCATCCGCTGATTTACCCGTCTTCATAAGAATCAAAATCGTTATAAAATTTTGAAAATTTTGCGATTTTTCGGTCCGTTTGATCAACACGTCTCATTAACTCATATAAGAATTTTTGAAAATTTATACTTTTCTGAACTCATGTAATTTTGTAAATTTCCGATTTTTGAGACAGTTCGGTCTACACCACATATTTTTACCCTCTACTATTGCAGTCTATCAAATCTTCATAAAAATTTTGGGAATACAAAAATTTAGCAAATTTCGCATTCATTTTAGTTGATTCATTGTTTTTTTGTGTTTAATTGTTTGATCTGCTCCTCCTGTTTACCCGTCTACACTGCCATTTCCAAACTTCGCAACTTTGGACAATCAATCTTTTAAGTTTTTTTTTGTCTACATAAATAAGATCAAGAACTTTATAAGGTCGGAAATGATTCCTCTCAGTTACATAATTTTGCACACTCCTAACATAATTAGGTACAGCGTATAAAAAAAAAACCGAAACCGTACCGGTACCAAAGTTTCGGTTTCGTTCCGGTTTTATCGGTTCCAATAATAACGGTAAACGGTATTCGGTTCTTAAAAATAATTTTGTATCGGTTCAGGTTCCGGTTCCGGTACGCGATTTGAAACGGTTTATTTCGGTTAACGGTTCCGGTTCTGGTTCCGGTATTGAGCCCTGGTAGTCGGAGAAGATAACTTAAAATTTCCGCCCCTAGTTCAAAAGGACAAAATTATTCTCCCTCCGTTGCATATTAAGCTTGGTCTCTTCAAAAACTTCGTTAAAGCTCTCCATAAAAATGAAAATTTTGCGGCATTTGAATTTTTAAAACGACGATTCGCTCAACTTTCTGACGTCAAAATTAAAGAAGAAGTATTTGTGGGTCCGCAAATCAAAAAGCTAATGAGCGACAGAGAATTTTACTCGGCACTATCAGCAGACGAGGCAAAAGCATGGGAATCATTTTGCGCAGTAGTGTCTAGTTTTCTGGGAAGCAAAAGAAGTGAGGACTATAAAGAAATTGTTGATGATTTATTGGAAAACTACAAAAAAAATTGGTATAATCTCAGTCTGTTTTTCATCGAGTTTTTATATTTACCAATTTTATTTTTTTTTATTTTTAAAGGTGTAAATATGTCCTTAAAAATTCACTTTTTGCACTCCCATTTGGATTTTTCCCGGACAACCTAGGCGACGAAAGCGACGAGCATGGCGAACGCTTCCATCAGCAAATGCAGCAGATGGAGTTTCGCTACCAAGGCAAGTGGGATCCGGCAATGATGGGAGACTATTGCTGGTTCTTGTTGCGAGAAACACACAGTCTGCACAAAAAACAAAAGCGGTCTACATCATTTGAGTACTTTTATCCAACCTTGAACTGCAATACAAACTCCTAATGATCAACGTTTATTCTTATTTACTAAGATGTGATTTTTATACTGAAAAAACTAGCAAAAAATACTCTCAAACAGAGGTATGTTTACTTAATTGTGAATATAGCGTTTATTTTTCATCCGATTTTGATGACCAAGGGCAAAAAATGCTCGTTAAAGATTACCCAATCCTGTCAATATCTGAGACCTGAGCAACTTTAATGGTAAGATTGAAAAAAACTCAATAAAAGTCAGCCAAAAATTAAAAATTATCAAAAATTTTTCAAAAATCCAACTTTGAAGTGCCATAACTTCGTCATTTATGGTTGGATTTACAACAACTGTCGTTTTTTTAAGAAATAATTTTATTATCTTTTATTTTTGTTACAGTTTATACATATCGGTGGACTAAAATCAGAGAAAATGGCATTTTAGTAGACCTACTTTTTTCAAAACACTAAAATTGATAATAACGATATCTCAAAAACCGTTCTACTTTTGACATATCTGAGAGCAGATTTGAATTCAGCGTGAAATTTTACATAAGGATCAACTATTTAGAAGCCGGGTTCAAAAAATTGTTGCATAGTGTTATCGCTCCATCCAAGTCGCAATTTGTTGTTGTCAAAATGTATTTTACGAATTGTTTAATATTGGGTAGGTAAGCAAATAGAACTTTTATCTAAAATAGCTACAGAATATTAAAAAATTGGTTCACAGGAAGCCAGCTCTTTTATCTAGCGACATACCACATTTACTTTTAATTTCACGGACTCATACGTCGGCGGTATAATTCGGCGCTTTGGAGCAACAGCTTTTGAGACCAAACTGTAAAATGTTTGGGAAAAAATGGAATTGGGAGCATGGCATATTTTCTCTCGAAAATTTCACAGAATTTAAATCTGGAGTACTTAGTGCCTATACGCACGTCGCGCATTCATTGTTGTTTTACGCGTAGTAATAGCCGCACTTATAATCCTCATGCATAGAAAATTCGAACGTAACAATAAAGAAATGTTTATGAGACTCAAACAGCGGGCTTACGCCTTTCATTCATAAAATGACACCACTGTTTACGGTTCATGAAAAGTCAGCTTCAGCGCATATTCTTTCACTCAAGACAAACTCTAAGCCATGCTAAATTTTTGGTTTCGTTCATTCGGTTGATTCCATATACACATTAAATTTATTTGTGTGCGCTTCACATTGCGCAATCATGCGCTAACCACAACAACAATAAGAAGAACAGTCTACATAAAACTCAAAAACAATCGCACCACAGCAACAGCACCCCCTTCCCCAAAACCCTCAACCTCAATACAAAAATTGAGCCAACCCGAAAAAAAACATAAAAGTCAAAAGGCCAATTTCGAATAGCGGCAGCAGCAGCAGTCCCCGTGCCCGCTTGTAAGGGGGATGGGGTTGCTGTGGGGCACTCACAAGTCAGTGGAATGTTTGGAACACTCTAATAAAACTAATTGAAAGTCTTGTGCGCTGTGAAGCCAATAATGGCAAATGAAGATGATGATGATGGCTGATGCTGATGATGACGATGGCGTTGTTCGGACAACAGTAACAACAATTGCAAGGCAGCATTCAAGTTAACGAACAAAAGCCATCATATGGCGGCTTGCGAGCAGCTCGACAGCCATTGCATATATCGATTTCGATATGTACAATGTAGCCGAAAGGTTAATGCTTCTGATGCTAACTCAATATAAATATAAATTGATTTCAAACTTCAGCTTGTGTCAATTGGGGGGGTCTCTGGCGAAAGCGGGAAAGTATGCTATGAAATTTGGTTTGCAGTGCACAAATTCAATTATGCGTACATGTGTGTGGCCACTTAGCACATACATCCAACTGCGGGAACATACATACATACATGGGGGAGCGTCCAGCTGGCAATTGAAAAATTTGATTTCAAATTGAAATGCAAATCAAGCAAAAATTGAATTGGCATTTGCCCGTCCGGCCAAATCCTGCCCAAGAGGCAAAAGCTCTCTAAGCTGGCACAATGTTGAGTTAAGTGGCACACGTACGTGTATGTGTGTGTGTGTCTGTGTGTAAAAACCCAACTCCAGTCCAGTCAATGGCTGTAAAAAGCTCAATTGCAATGCATTCAAAAGGATTATTGTCCTTATTTATTTTGCTAAATTTATTCGTTACGCACAAATGCCCAAGCAAACCGAAACGGAGGAACGGTCCAACCTACAGGGAGGTTAGGGTCAAATAGAAACATGAAACACACCAAAACACAAGGGCAAAATCAAAGCAAATAAACAATAAAAATAATCGTGCCGTTAGCAACACATGTGCATTTTTCATCATCATCATCAACAGCATCCGCATCCCAAGATGGCCAGCAGGAGCAGCAGCACATCAAACTTTGTTGTTGCCACTACAAAGCAAACAACAACAGAAGCTCGACAGCTTCCTTTGGCGGGGACTAGGCCGGGGGGCAATAAATAGTTGTCGTGCCATAAGAAGAAAAATGCAAGCAGTGTTTAAGTTTTTTTTTATTTTGGCATCCAGCTACCGGAACCCATAGTCATCTGCCCCCAAACCCCCAACCCCTGGGTGGCGGCAAGCTGTGTGAAGCGTCATTTCCGTTTTTCTTGCTGCTTCATCATCGAAATTGAAAAAAAAAAAAACACACACACACCAGAGAGAGCGAAAGAAGCGATAATGTTTGGCAGGCTAAAGCGGCGAGAATGGAAAACTTTTGGCAGTGTGGGAGAGAGCAACATTAGTAAAGTGTTGAGGCAAATAAATTCGATTACAGGCATAAGGTGTTAATACTCAATAGGTGTGCAGGTTGGCTTTATAGCCGTCAGTTCTTTACACAATTTACCGGTTACAAATAGCTTTTCGAATGCAAATGGAAAGTGACCAAAGATGGAGCTGAAAAACCATTAACTTTAGCTTAGAACTGGTATAGTTCTTAGCAGAAAAGAACTAAAAGAGATCTCTAAAATAAAAGTAATAAAAAAATCGACTAAGGATTTATTCAACTCGAGGTCATGAAAGTAACGTTTTTGATAACTACAGAAGCTTGGCTTGGCCCCGTTGGATGAGCTGTATAGCCAATTTTACATTACATTTACATTTACATTTTACAACAACACCGAGAGAAAAAACGAGAAGGCCAACCTAACTTCGTCTTTGCCGAAGTTTTTATACCTGCAAATGTTTAAGTACATCAGACTTTACGAACGTCAGCATTAAAGCAACAATTTTTCTAAATAAAACTCACTTTTAGATATTCCTATGGCAGCTATAAGATATAGTCATCCGATTTTGAACAAAACTTCCAAATCTGTGTTAAAGCGTATAAAACTAATAATTCGGGGGGGGGAGGGTTTTAAAAAAAATTTTCTCACAAAACCCACTTTTCGACCGATAGTTCCTATGGCAGGTATAAGATATAGTCATCCGATTTTGACCAAAACTTCCAAATCTGTGTTAAAGCGTATAAAACTAATAACTGTCGAAGCGGAAGGCGTTTACGTTAAAAACAAAAAAGTTTTCTCACAAAAACCCACTTTTCAACCTATAGTTCCTATGGCAGCTATAAGATATAGTCATCCGATCCGGTCGGTTCCGACATATTAGCAGTGTGCAGTAAAAAGAAGACTCTGTGCAAATTTTCAGCTCGATAGCTTGAAAACTGAGAGACTAGTTTGCGTAGAAACAGACAGACGGACAGACAGACAGACAGACGGACAGACAGACAGACGGACGGACAAAGCTCAATCGACTCAGCTCGTCGCTCTGATCAAGAATATATATAGTTTATGGGGTCGGAAATGAATATTTCTATGCGTTGCAAACTTCTGGGCAAAATTATAATACCCTTTGCAAGGGTATAACAAGAAGTTTTGTACTCCGTTTCAATACTTCAATAAGCCAGAAAATTTTTGATTTAAGTACGAAAATGCTTGATTCAAGAGCGTTTTTAAAAATTCCTCAATTCTTGATTTCAAGAACGTTAAAATTTTACTCTTGAATCGAGTGCGTTTGTGCTCAAAGATACGGTAAAAGTTTTGTTAAGAGACACAACCGACCCGACAGAGCGACGCGTGGTATTGATCTAAGCCAGCGTCCGGCACCGTTAAATTTTCTGTGTATACAAGTAGCCACGTCCATCCTCTGTAGCTGCCATACAAATGATTGGTCGAAAAATGGGTTTTAATGATAAAAACTGTTTTTTCCTCAATATTACCGCTCTCAATCACATTCATGGGTAATATTAATTGTTTTTAAGCTGATCTGCGAAGTTTGGTCGAAGTGGTTCAAGTGTATGAAAACTTCGGCACAGACGAAGCTAGCTTTGCCTTTCTCGTTTTTAATTACTTTAATGGGACGTATCTATCGCCTAGCCTTTAAGAACCAAATTAAGAACGAATTTATCTCGATTCCAAGAGCAAAATTCTTGAAATTTTTTTTTTGAATTATTAACGGTCGATTTCGAATTGAAGAGCGAAATGACTTTTCTTTCTAAAATCAATAATTTTATTTCTTTTTATACCCTTGGAGAGGGTGTATTGAAATTGTCCGGATGTTTGTAACGAACAGAAGGAAGCATCTCCGACCACATAAAGTATATATATTCTTGATCAGCATGATGAGCCGAGACGATTAAGCTTTGTTCGTAAGTCAGTCTGTTTCTACGCGAACTAGTCCCTCAGATTTGAAGCTATCGAGTCTTCTTTTGTCTGCACGCTGCTAATATGCCGGAACCGACCGGATCGGATGACTACTTCTTGCATGAAAGTGATCGGTCGAAAAATTGATTTTAATGAAAAAAATAGATGCAAGCTACCTTCGGCTCGACCGAAGTTTATATATCCTTGGAGCATGAAAGTTTTGAAAACAAAAAAGTTTTTCTCACTAGAACTACATTTTCGACCGATCGTTTCTATGGCAGCTATACGATATAGTCATCCGATCCGGCCGATACCGACAAATGTACTGCGCATTTGTACCAAACGACTTCGTGCAAAGTTTGGTTAAGATAGACGGACAGACGGACATGGCTATATCAACTCAGCTCGTTATGCTGAAGAATATATATACTTTATGTGGTCGGAGATGCTTCCTTCTATGCGTTACAAACATCTGAACAATTTTACACTTGGGACCAGATGTGGGCGGATTACTGACATTTGGGTGGAATAGGGAACGGGGACATCCCTCTTTTGATTGGAAGTGAAGAGAGGCAAGGCTACTCTGGATATGGGCGCTGCTGCTTCTCCACCCACCCATTGTGCCATAGGTATCAGAAACATCGCTTCAACGATTCAACTTCACCTGACTCGTTTCATATTTAAGTTTCCAGAAAAACACAGAAAAATTTGTTCAGGCCTAACTGGGATTTGAGCCCGGTACCTAATGCACTCAACGTATGGAATGACGCCCTTGACAATTCAGCCATTGAAGAGTTTGGCAGATGCACGTCAAGAGGGCTACTTATGCTTTGTTGAGCAGACAAGAGAGAGAGAGCAAAAAGAGAACCAACTCGCTGTCTCTTTTGTATCTCTCTCTGCTGAAAGCCGGTGTTGTTGTTGTTTAAAGTAAATATTAATTGTTTGAGAAAAACTTTACTTATTCCAAGAACATTTAGAACATTTGTTCTTAAACATTTTGAGATCGTTCTGTTTTCATTTTAAGTTGAAGGCAACTTATTTTCTGAACACGTTTTTTCCCTCTGTGTAGAATATATAATATATTAAGCCAAGAGGTTGTTACTTTAAAATATTGGATCTGACAGTTTTTTGCTGTTTAAGGTGGGGGCGGGAAATTTTGCAAGTCTGAAATAAGCTTGATCTGGGTGCGGTATACATGCAAACATTTGTGTCTCTATCTATTATGGTCTCTGAGATCGACGGTTGCATACAGACAGACGGACATGGCTATATTGACTCGACTGTTGATGCTGATCGAGAATATATATACTTTAAAGGGTGGAAAATGATCCCTTCTCCATGTTACATACTTTTCCACAAACTGTATATACTCTGTGTACATTTAGTACAGAGTATAAAAAGAAAATGTCAGAGATACTTCATTGAGCCCATAGAAAAGATTCCACCATTCAGTTTCCTCTTTTTATTTTTTAATTATAACTTAAAAAAAAAAACTTCGTACTAGATAACTCTTCCTTAGAAGATTAAATAGTGCCTAGAGTTTGAGAATAAGTACTCAAGAGAATATTGTGTTTGGGGAGGTCAGGAAGTTATTTTTGCTTATAACTAAAAGCCATTTATTCAATGGACACCAAATAGAGCTGGTTGACTCTCTAGTACTCTTTTAAAAACCATTCGATACTGTCATCAGTAGGCTTAAAGCTGTATACCTTAAAGGCTTATATCCAGCACTCCGGAGAATTTATTTTGTTACAGTATTTCAGACAAATAGAAACACATTCTCAAAGCAGATGAGTTTTAAAGCAAAGCCAAAGCGTTTCTAATGATATGAAGTGCTGTAACGAAATAAATTTTCCGGAGGTTTAGCTGCTGTTTATTTAATTCGATAGGAAATCGGTTTAACTAAATTAAAAAAATTTGTTGTTGTCGTTGTTGTTGTTCTTCCGGTTGTTGTTGTATTACTCTTCTAAGTTAACCAAAAATTTAAAAAAATAGGCCCATGGTTGCTAAAATTTTTGAGAATGGATTGTCTGAAAGTGAAAACGAGGTTGATATAATTCTGGTGTGAACTAGGATATTTTGGATCGTCCAATGAATATCGGAGTTATGGGGTTTCAAATTCAAAATTTCGAAAATCGTTTGTTTTTGCACTCCATTAATCCTAGCTCCGTTATATTTTGTCCGACCCAAAGTATCCTAGTTCACACCAGAATGGTGTGAAAAAATCTGAAAATCGGTCAACAATCGGTTCTCTTCAAATTTTTGCAATTATTTTGGAAAAAGTGGTCTTGAGATAATCGCATTTAAAGTTTCGACAACTGTTTTCGATGACAAGCAAATTATTTTTGATACATTTTAAATTTGGATTTGATGCATTTGGGTGTTAGCTTCACCGAAAAAAAAATTATCAAAATCGGTTAAATAGTTCTCCAGAAATTTGGGTCAAAGTGCTTCAAAACATGGTTAAAAAAATCTCTCCAAAAATGTTCTACTCATTTTCTACTACGAACCCTTTTGAATGAAAGACATATATGGGTAATTCTGTTGTAACTGTTTTAGTTTTATGAATCAGAGGGAGTTCCACATCATGTTGGCACATTCTTTCTTAGATTAAACCTAGAGTGGTTGTGTAGTTGTTGCTGTTTTCGCTTATAATTTTTACAGCTTGTTCGTCGTCTTTCTTTTTTTTTTATTTAGTAGGTCTGAGTTCCCCCAGGCCGCATACAAACTATTAGTGCAACTCATTGTGATGCTACTTGTTGTGGTTGTTGTTGTTGTTGCCATTGTAGTCATCTTTGTAGTTTTATGTATGTTGTTTTACAACACACACAACCGGCCACGCCCACTCAGAGAGTGAAGGGGTCCCAGCCCTGGGGAGAAATTACTTAATTTTGGAATTTCAATTTAGCACTTAGACTGGAACGAGGATGTGTAAGGATGAGGATGAGGATGAGCATGAGGAGAGTGTGTTTTGTTGTGGTGTTGTGTAAAAATCCAGCTTACACATGTTGTGACTCTTAAAAATTTCCGGAATTTTTGGCACGCACTGTTTGCCTTTGTTTACTTTGGCAACCCAACTCGTTGCCGCACACGGCATCCCTCTTCCTCAGTTTCTTTTTCTCTCTCTCTCTCTCTCTCTCTCTTCATACAGGTCATTTTCTTTTGGTTTTTGTGTAAATTTATTTGATTTAAGCCATTTTGCTTAATAAAGTTTAACGTAATTACAATAAACTGCCCATCATGGTTTCTCTTTCTTCATATTTGCACCTGACACACACATCGTCGACGACGCCACCTGTGACGACCGCCTCCCACCCCTGCGCCAACATATGAGCATACCCAGACACATCCTGCGGTGAGTGAGTTTGTTAAACAGTGTAAAGTTACACGCAACTAAGCACTTAACTGCATGAAAACCAGACCAGAGGAAACCCGAGAATGCATAAGGGCAAACCAGCCACCGCAGGCGGCAACCAACCTTGGACTTGCGTGCGTTTTTATGAATGAAGTCCACGAAGCAACAAATGTAAATCCGCGACCCCGTTAAAAGGTCGTCCACAGGCGCTGTTCAAAGCCCTCAGTGGTGCTGGTGGGTTGCGGAGTGCCTGCCTGCCTGCTGTCTGTTAGTGCTTAGGCGCAAATTGAAGCGCAGTCAGAGGGCCAGAGCCCGTCCATAAAAAGACGTCTCGTCGACTCGTTTATAGACGACGACGACGACGTTGCCAAAGGGCAAGCAATGTAAACAGACACAGCTGGAGCTGGACATGGTCTGGCCAGGACTGGACTTTGTCTCGGCCATATGTCGTTGCGGTCGGTGCGGGTCGAAAGGCCGAAAGCTGTGGACCATCAATTGAGTTCTGATCTGACACTGTGGGCCAGGCCATAGAAAAGCGCTTAAGCTTGGACAAGGAAAGCATATATGTTAGTTGTAAAAAGGTTAAGCCGCCGAGAGATATATTGAGAATCGTGGGAAAGGGAGATAGACCGTTTACCTAGACGAAGGTGAAACGAGAAGCAAAGGGCATTGACAAAAGTTTAATGAATATTGATAAATGAAACCACCTGTAGTTCCAAGGTAAAGGAAATCCTCTGTTTTGGGGTTATAAAGCAGTTTGTTTTGGTTTAACGGAAGTTGCAAAAAAAAAATGGCCAATTGCCGAATATTAGTTCATATCATATCATACCATTAAAAATACATTTTCGTAAAAAAAATTTGTTGAATTCGATTTTCAAGTTTATTATTCGAACCACAAAAAAACTAGCAGAAAATTTTTTTTTATAAATTTTTGTTCAATTGCAATTGAATTTTTTAGTTGTTCTAGTCTTCATTTAAAACTTACAATAAAGTAAGCTGGGTGCACTTTGAAGGACATACAACTTAGATAAGACCATAAATATAAAAAGAGTGTAAATGAGCACTGGAATAAAATGGCGTCGTTGTTGTAAACTATGCGTGAGACCTACAGCCTCGAGTCTCCCTTTCCGCTAAACGACATCGAATGCGCTGCGTGCGCAATGGGCCTGCGCACCCCAGTTTTAGATAATCATAAGATGGGAAAATCACGAAGTTTTCAAAATTTTCAAAGAAACCAAGGTAATTTTAAGGATTTGATAGATGGTAATTAAAAACGGGAATATAAGAGGTGTACTCTGAAAACCGCGAAATTCCCCCCAATTTTTATCAGAGTATTTACGAAATCGTAGGCGAAATTAGATAATTTTTTGTATGACCTTAAATTATTATGAGTATTTGAAAGACGGGTATACATATGTATAGGACGTTTAGATAAAGAAATTTCGCAAATTTTTCATATGACCAAACATTATTATGGAGACTAAATAGCCAACGATAATACACGATTCAATTTAGGAAGCGTAGATCAAACTGTCCAAAAAGTAGCGAAATTTCCAAAATAATCATTTATATTTATTTATTTGATTGTAGACAAATTGCCCGAAATTTGCAAAATTTGAGCAGTTTCGGAAACTCTTACGATTTGATAGATAGCAATTACAGTCGCTTCATTGATTAGATAGAACGGTCACAAGCTCGCAAAAATTTTAATCTAAGGAATCAACCTGTATGTATTACTAGTGTCTCTTAAACCGACTGACTGATTGACTAACATATCAGCCCACAGCCCAAACAGCTTATCGTAGAGATCTAAGATTTTACTTAATCCTTTGTTGAGGTATGCAGGGTTTGTCCTCAAGGCAACAGGACTGATTTTCTTCCGCCTCGACTGTATTCGGTAGAGGGCGTTCCTAGCTAACGAACGAGCACTTTGAGAGTCAGGACAGGAATTTTATTGGGACGTGTTTCTGTGAGTGGTGCAAGCCGAAAATGCAGCGAAATGATGAAATCCAAAGTGAAAACGATGCTCATAGTCTTTCAAAGGGCATCGTCCACCATAAATTTGTTCCTCCTGGACAAACCTTCAATGCCAAGTTTTTCCTCAAGAGACTCGTTTTCACGGTGTCGACTCCATGATGAAAAAGGTAGCCATAGCCTATGGGGCACGAACATATTCGCCAATTCAGACCACTCACATTTTCGTGCTCCTATATAATACCTTTTATTGAAATCTTGAGTGTGGATCTTATTCAATTTTGTCCCCTTACTAGGTACATCCTTCAAACGTAATACAATTCCTTATGCGCTAGCCGTAATCGCTGTTTGAGTAATATTTTTGAGCAAAAAAAAATAAAACTCAAAAATAATCATTATTTTTGATTTTTATTTATATTACTCAAAAAATAGTGATTATTTCCTGAGTTTTATATAAAAAAATCAAGTTTAATCATTATTTTTAAAGGAATCAAAAATTAATCATTAAAAATAGATTTTTATAATAGAACTCATAATCGTTACGGTCCCTGATATATATTCTTGATCAGCATCAACAGCCGAGTCGATATCGCCATGGTAAGAGATAGAGCTTTGACATGTATGGGACAAATGCTTCTTTTATCTGCACGCAGATCAAGTATGTTTCAAACTTTGGCCACGCCCCCTCCCGCCCCCGCAATTTGGAAAAAACGTTATATCTCCTACAGTTTTTAAGATAGACGATTCGTACCTTCAAGAGATAGTTAGAAATTAGCAAAATGTATCGATTTGTCGAAATGATAAAGATCAAATGAACGGCTCTCAAGTTATGAGCAAATAAGTAAACAACCCTCCCCCCACCCCTCCCACCCTTTCACAACTAACACCTCACAATCTCCGAGAGAGAGAGAGAGAGAGAGAAAGAGCAGCACCAGCATTGCATTTAGCTTCTACTTTAGGTACAGAGTATGTTATAGTCGGTCTTGTCCGACTTTCTCACTTGTTTTAGCTTGCAGGTCTTCAATGACGTTATGAGCTTTTAGAAGATTCCGTTAGCAATGCTAGGTACCTATCCATACCTTATTAATTATCATGGTGGAATTGGCAAGGTGAAGCCGTCAGCTTCTGCTGAGGGCCAGTAGGCGAATGCATGTGAAAAAGAGAAGGCAGATGATATGTTTGTCTCTGCTTATGCTTTGCTGTTTGCTTCAAGCATTTACAACGCGCTAGCCCTTTGGCCCTATAAACAGAGAAATCGCCGTCTTGCTTGGCTTCACCTTATTAATTCCACCATGAGTTGTTTCATAATCGCTGCTCTAGTTTTTTGTAGCGTCGTATTGAGTGAGTCTCATGAGCTTTTTGTTTCTCAAAAGCTCGCTCACTGTCTCAGTAGGCAAAAGACCTCTTACAGCCGCGCATCAAGCCAAGCAAGTCGAGGTCGGTTTGAGCTGGCAAAACAACAAACAAATGCCGATTGAGCCGATTAATTTATAAGAATGGTTAATATTGTTTTGACTCTAAAATTTCCAAAACTTTAACGCGTTTCTCGACGTGTTCAAAGTCGGTGAGCGTTCCAGAAACGGCTGAACCGCGGTCTGCGTTTACACAAGCTCTAACTATTTAGTATAACGGGATTCCCGATCCGTGAATTCATTTTCTAAACAATTAAAGAGCCGATTGGTCGAACGAACCTTTGCTTGAGTGCCCCCATTTTGTCAAAAAATTTTTTGCTAATTCCTTCGATTAACACTAGATTATCTTATTGAAATTGGTTTCGCTTAGTGGCCAGCCAGAGTACGTGCTCCCGCAAGGGGCCTTGCGGACCTCTGCAAATGGCTATCAACGTTCCCGATGATTTTGCTAAAAAGTGAAAGTGGTTGTCATAATATACCTGCCAGTTTCAAATCAATAAACCAAATAGTTTGCTTAGAAGAAATTCTTGAAAAATGCCTTTTTTTCGACCTCCTAACTGTATATAACCCCTTAAACTAAACTGAATTATATATCTGCAGGCTTTTTGAATAAAGTGTCAAACATCAAACGCACCACAAAATCTATTAACCCAAAAGTCGCTTAGCTCAAAATCGTAGCTAAGCCAGCCTCAGCCTCAAACTGACCACAAAGGACAGTGCGTTTAATACTCAATCAGAGCGCCTCCTCCTCCTCTAGCCCCATACCTGTTCCAGCCTAGCCGCATTTTAACCTCACACACAAGCGTTTAATGCATGGCAACGACCATCTAAATTTTGCCAGACTTTTTGGCTTGGCATTTAAGTAATTTACTGGCAACAACCTGTGGGTAGCTTCCATCCACTCATTCTCCTTTTTGTGCATGGTGGGTAATTTTTCACCGGCTGACAAGATGTCGCCATGGCTGCTGGGCTGCTGTGCTGCATAATTGCTTTGTGGTTAAAGGTTTATTTACTTTTTTTTTTCAGTTTGTCTGCCTGCCTGCCTGCTGAGTCACTTAAGTCCGCGTCGTGCGCTAAGCCGGCGGCTTGCGCTGATTTGGTCTTAAATGCATTTTGCTCATTTAATTTTCCGTGCACCCGCAAAGACTTAACCATATCGTGTGTTGGAAGAGAGAGAGAGAGGGAGAGCACGTCTAGCTGATGTTTGCAAATTATATAATTAAGTTAAAGTGAGCTCTTCAGCTTCAGCTTCGGCCTCTCCCCCATTTGGTGAGTTCCAGCTAATTTCTTAATTTTCACCTTCCGCTGTTGGCGGACGTAACCCATTCCTAACGAATTCATTTCCGTATTTCCATCATGATGACTTTTATTGTTACGAGCTGCGGCTGGTGTTATCAACACCCGTAACACAATAGCACGACGACCCCAAGCCCAGATCCAGAGCAGGTCCAACCCCCCCGGGCTGATTGCTGTTCATTCGCGCGTTAAATGCGAGGGGGAAGACTGATGCTGCTGGTTTTTGAAAATGAAACCACCCATCCCGCTGGTCCAGGGAACTACTACACTCTTTGGCTCTCTGGCCGTTTTTGTGTTCAATTTAGCGTCATAATTTCGTTTATTTCTACTTTCGGATGAAGTACCGGCTGCCCCCTGCCACTCGGACTCTTTGCTGCTGTCAAGTGTTTTGTTGAGTTCATCAAAATTGTCGCAACGACTATGACATCCACTTAACGCAATTTCCAGCAGCTCCAGTTCAGCCCAGCTGCTCCATTCATTCACTCATTCATTTTACGCCATTTACAGTCACAATTAATGTTTGTTTGCCCAACTCCCGCATGTCAAGATCAAAGTGGAGACCTCCGTCCCTAACCTGTAGCTTAAAGCTTGCATATTTAATAATTGTGTTCAGCGTGGAAGTACATAAAAATGTCGGCCTCCAGGGAACGCCACGCCGCCCCCGCCCCCGATTAAAAAGGGTCGCCGCACAAAAAAGCGCAACCTTGCCAACAGAATGTTTTGCTCTAGACTTTACACCTGAAGTTGAGGTGGGATGCTGCTGCTTCTTTGGGGCCTGCCATAAAGTATCTTAAATATTTGAGCAAGGTGTGCCAGTTATTTCCAAGGGGGGTTCATTAGATGTGCACTGAAACTTAATTTTTGTTATAAATGTGGCTCTGGCCACACTGGCAGAGGCATGGGGCTGCGAGCAGAAATTTTATGTTTTTTTCTGTACCCTTTCAGAGGGTAAGTCCTTGTATATATTTCTATGCACGTAAGCCTCTTAGAGTGTTATGCAGTGTAGCCAGTTATCAATGGACAAAAATACATGGTCGTTCAAACTTTGCAGTTTTTAGAATATGGAATATTTTAGTCCTTTGTGAATGATGTGCCCAAATAGCACTGAAATAATGTACTTTGTAAAGCTCTGGCTTGCTGTCAAAAGCTGCTGGAGAGAGCGAGAGCAAAAGTTTTGTGTAGACTAAAATGCTCACACACTCATAGACCGTATCTTGGTGGAATTAACAAGGTGAAACCAAAACATTTGTTTGTCTCCGTTTGTGTATTGCCATCCGCTTCTAGCATTCACAACGCACTGAGCCATTGGTCCTATATACAGAGAGAGCACTTTTTCGCTCGGATTGACCTTATGAATTCCACCATGGACAGTATTTAGGACCGAATAAGTAACTTTAAAATGCCTACGGGAAAGTATTTGAACTAAGTTAATAATGAGAATATACAGAATATTTCTAGAAAATTATTTCTTAGGTAACTAATTCCTACTGAGACAAGGAATAACATGATGATTCAAAGTTTCAAAGTTCAGTGATTAGGTAAATGACATAAAGGAAAATGAAAAACGGGAGCGCATGTTAAAGTCGGCTCTAACTGACTTCGATATACCCGTTACTCATGAAAAAACATGTTTAACAGTGTTCCTGCGTTCCTTAGGGTGAACATCTGAAAAGTATGCAACACTTTTTGAACTCGGCTATTTTTCACATTTCTGCTCATAACTTGAGAACCGCTCATCCGATCCTAAGCATTTCTTCTGCAAAATTTACCAATTATTAACTATCTTTAGAAGGTACGAATCGTCTATCTTTAAAACTGTAGGAGATATAACGTATTTTTCCGATTTGCGGGAGCGGGAGGGGGCGTGGCGAAAATTGAAAACAAACTTGATCTGCGTGCAGATTACAGAAACATTTGTCCCATACATGTCAAACCTCTATCTCTTACCCTCTCTGAGATCTAGGTGTTCATACAGACGGACGGACGGACGGACGGACGGACGGACGGACGGACGGACGGACGGACGGACGGACAAAAAAATTTTTTTTTCCAACCGGTTGTTGATGCTGAACAAAAATATATATACTTTATATGGTCGGAAATGATTCCTTCTGCCTGTTACATACATTTGCACGACTTTAGTAAACCCTTAAGACTTAAGACTTCCCAAGTTCTATTCTTTTCAGTGCGTTATATTCTTTTATAACTCTACTTAAAAGAATATAACGCACTGAGAAGAATAGAACTTGGGAAGTCTTAAGTCGTAAAGAAAATCATAAAATAATCGAAATAAAATGGGTTCTCAAAACAAAGTATAAACCAAATGGTGAAGTGTACTTCCTCAAAGCAAGACTAGTTGCAAAAGGGTTTACTCAACGGGAAGGTATTGATTATAATGAAACTTTTAAGACTAAGAGTCTTGATTGCTATAGCCGTAGAATTAGGATTGGATCTAAATCAGTTCGATGTCAACAATGTATACTTAAATGGAGATATCTTTAAGATGATATTGACATTATCGGCAAAACCGAACGGGCGGTAAGCAGGGCGTTTTTAGAGATTGATAGGCAGTCTTAACTAATGGGTTTTAGCGGTTAACAAGGACAAGATGAAAAACCTAGTATCCTCGAAACAGAAGCTTGAAGCTTACCACCAGAATTAAAAGAGACCTAACAGATCATGAAAAGACAAGTGTGTAAATTGAATAAGAAGCTTTATGACTTAAAACAGCTGGACACAAAACTGAAAGAAATAAAGCTTCAACCCAATTTAGTCGATCCATGCTTGTATATAAAAAGAGTAGAGAAAAGCGTTATCATATTATCATTATATGTAGATGAATTTATAGTCGCATGCAACAACCAGCGTATGCTAACTTCTTTAAAACTGTAACTTTGAAATACTTTCGAGATGAAAGATTTGGGAAAGTTAACTAATTGTTTGGGAATAGAACGCCACCACTTTCAGGAAAGAAAGCAAATTTCAATGTGCCAAAGGAAAAACATTAAAGATATTTTAAAACAGTCCAATATGGAAGACTGCAAATCAGCAAATACACCAATCAATCTAGGAGAGAAGCTAACTTTACAAATGTGTCCAAAGTCAGAAAGGGGAAGAAGTGAGAAATCTCTGATTGGTTATGCTAACGATTACTGGGTTGCCAATTTGAATGATAGTACATCAATTACCGGATATTTTTTCAAATTAGCAAACGCAACAATACCTAGGGAAAGCCAAAAACAGCGAACCGCGAAGCGAAATATGTATAAAGCGTTGTCTGAATGCTCTAAAGAAGCAGTACATCTTAGAAGCCTTCTGAGTGAAATATTGGGACAACTAAATACTACTACCATATACAACGAAAATCAAGGAGCAGACCAACTTACGAGGAACCCAATACTTCATAGCCAGACAAAACACATTGACATCCGCTATCTCTTCATAAGAGACTTGGTAACTAAAGGCGATATTAAAATAGAATATATTCGAACGACCTAGATGCCTGCTGACAACAATGAGATGGATTCCGGAGACAATATGTGATAGGGGGGAGTGTTGGGAATACATCGTTTCATTCGAAATGTACCTTTAGAACATATATTGTATTCATACTTTCAAGCTCTGGGAACATATTCACATCTAAATAAACAATGTAACAACAGCAAAACTCTCCGATATTGTAGACATTTCAATATTTTCTTTATCTACCGTGTTCAATTTAATCCAAACCTTTAAAAAAAAATTTGTAAATTTCCGTCCGTTCTATTTAACGTCTTCATAATACTCAAAACTCATTATAAAATTTTATAATAATATCGCCATTAGTCCATCTATTTACCTATTTACCAATCTAAGCTCATGGAAGAATTTAGCGAATTTTGGGAATCGTCTGTATGGAAATCTATATTCAAATTATATTTAGCAAATTTAGAGATTTTCAGGATTGTTCGATTCCGATGTACTCCTTCTGTTTACCCGAAAACTTATTCGTCCTTATGCAAATCTAATTCGTAATAAAGTTTCGCCTTTTTGTTGTGACCATTTGAACTACACCTATTTTTTACCCGACTATTTATCCATCTGTTTACCCGAATATTTACCCGTCTTTATGACAATCTGAATTCATTATAAGTTTTGAATATTTCAGGATTATTTCGGACCGATTAGACTACACCTCCTATTTACCCGTCCTAAATTGTCAAATTATAAATCTAAATGATAATTTCAACTTATAAAGTTTTGGAATATTATTTGGATGCTTAAAAGCTGAGTGTTTATGGCTTTATTTTTTACTGTGATTTGGTCGCACTCTGACCCAAGTGCTTGATAGTCGTATGCGCTAAGATGCAGGCGTACTTGTTCAGTTCTAGGGCAACTTGAGCTTGACACTTAGATGGAGATTGATAAGTTTCAGCCAAGTATATACCTAAAAGGGCATTTAAACTTTGGCACGCAGAAGTAAGCACCTGGGCATGTTAATCTATTTTTTATGCATTTCGCGACGGGCATTCGCCTAAAAGCGGGCTTGAATTTGCGCTTGCCTGCTTTTGGATTTGATTTCATTTTCATTAGGTTTGTGCGTGTGTGTGCTCGTGTGTGTGTGTTGTTTTTTAAGGCTATTCTTTTGTCATTTTCGGGTTCAACCACCCTAATTTGGTTGTGTTTTTTTTTTAGGGCTTTTTGCATTCAAAAAAGGAATTCATTCACATGTAGTTATGTCTGTACATATGTACACATTTTGATGTGTAGGATCAAACGTATTCAAACCTACTTTTGCCTTCACGCTGACTCCTTCTCCTGTTTGGTTACTTTTCACTTCACTTTGTACCGAATTTTTGAGCACTTAACATAATTTATTTCTTTCTCTGCTTGCACTTGGCACACAAACACTGATTATTGTTGTTTTTGTTGTTGTTGTTGTTGGTGTTGTTGTCACAATTTTGTTTTGCTGTTGGCTTAAAACATTTTTCCTTTTGCTTTCTTTTTTCCAGCTTCTTTGGCTGCTTGCTTTTGCCTTTAATCTTAAAACAACAACAATGAAACGAAAACACACGCCATCCGTCGATCCCGAAACAACGTTGAAAACCGCCGAGACCCCCGAAAAATGCTGCAAGCGAAATATTCGCGCAACACTCTCTCAGCCTGCTTGCTTGCTTGGCAATTGTCGTACGAAAAACCGTTATTTAGAACACCCACACAAAAACGTCCGCTCGCCATGCAAGTCGCCGCGCAACTGAATCTGAATTTGTTAAGGCCCACCAGCAGCAAGCGAACTGGCTGGAAATGGAATGGAAATGGAACAAAGTTGTTGCTGCTGCTTCGGCATCAACAATGCCGA
This sequence comes from Lordiphosa clarofinis, assembly GCA_018904275.1. Taxonomy (NCBI): domain Eukaryota; kingdom Metazoa; phylum Arthropoda; class Insecta; order Diptera; family Drosophilidae; genus Lordiphosa; species Lordiphosa clarofinis. The sequence goes on along the minus strand of JAEIGQ010000072.1, from coordinate 685,494 downwards.
TGCTGTTGCGTTCTCTTCGATTTCTCTGTCGTGCAACGTGGGGACAATGCATCCAGTGATGCCAGGTGAGGGATTAGAGAAAAAGCCAAGAAAACTAAATTTAGATCAGGTGTCGGCAAAAAAACACGCGATTGTGTAGGCTATAACAATATATTTTTTTATTTGGTGGCCCAGAGCATTGGCTGTGTCGACACAGTAGATAGCAACGCGCTGACCACTGACTTAAACTAACTACTGACGACCACTAAATAAAGAACGAATCGATTCAGAATTCAATGTACCAAACCAATTGAGCATGAGAGACTGAACCAATTACTGATCATGAGAGACTAAACAACTCTTACCGTACAACACACCGAGCAAAATTGACTGAAGATCACAACGCAACTTGGTATCGTTTTATCATTTTTGTTAAGCAGGTCCAAAAATTCAAGTTCGTATTCAGATCCTGCTCAGTTATTATTTCAAAAAAGGTTCAGTTTGTATGTATGGCTTAAAAGTCGAAATTGCGTTTTGTCGTGGAATTTGCTTACTAAATATAATAGGACTCTGATGACCGGCCTGATGATTTCACTTCTTGCTTTGGGAGTTTCGATAATATAAATAAAAACAAGTGAGAAAGTCGGTTAAGCCCGACTATAACATACTCTGTACCTAGAGTAGAAACTGAATGCAAGGCTGGTGCTGCGCTCATCTCTAAATCTCTCTCTCTTTCACTCTCTCTAAGATGGTGCGGTGCTAGTTGTGAAAGGATGGAAAAGGGTGGGGCAGGGTGGATTACTTTTTATACCCTTGCAAAGGGTATTATAATTTTGCCCAGAAGTTTGCAACGCATAGAAATATTCATTTCCGACCTTATAAACTATATATATATTCTTGTTTAGGGCGACGAGCTGAGTCGATTGAGCTTTGTCCGTCCGTCTGTCTGTTTCTACGCAAACTAGTCTCTCAGTTTTAAAACTATCGAGCTGAAACTTTGCACAGAGTCTTCTTTTCACTGCAATATGTTCTAATATGTCGGAACCGACCGGATCGGATGACTATATCTTATAGCTGCCATAGGAACTATCGGTCGAAAAGTCGGTTTTATTTAGAAAAATAGAGGCCAGCTAACTTCGGCTCCACCGAAGTTTATATACCCTTGGAGCTTGATATATGCCTGACAGTTTGTATGGCAGCTATACTATATAGTTGTCCGAATTTGACAAGGCTTGGTGAAATTATGTGAAATCATTAATAACTTATAAATACGAGCGTTGGGAGCGATAGCATTGAAGCCAAAAAAGTTTTTCTCACTAAAACTAGCTTTTCAACCGATCGTTCCTATGGGAGGTATATGCTATATGGCGTGGCGAGGGGTAGGGGTGTGGCAAGGGGTGGGGGATGGGGAAGGGGAGGGGGAAGGGGAGCGGGAAGGGGAGGGGGATGGGAATGGGTTGGCGGGAGGGCTCAGACTGAAATATTTTTTTTTTTTATTTACCTTTACTGGGACTCGAACTCAGGACTTCGGGCTCTTAAACTCAAATGCTGGCGTCTTAGCCTACACGACTATTCACGGCTCGCGTGACGGTGCAGCAAGACTCAATTAAGAACACAGATAATTGTTAATTATGTTCAACATAAAACTAAAAACTTTTCATAGTTAAATTTAATTTGTCTCATATTAACCATTGGATTTTTTGATTAAATGTGTTTAAACTTTAATTTTAATATGATTACCTTATACTTCAAGTATGGTAAAATCTATATTTAAATATGAAAAATATTCAATTTACATTTTTGCATAGTTCATTTAAATCTACTACGGAAACCTTTGATTTTAAGTTGAACAAAATATTCAAATTTAATACGAAACATTTTTAACTTTACAACGTTTTCTTTTAAGTGTGTGCATAATATAAGAATATGACGCAACATACAATTCAATATGACCAACTTTAAATTAACTGGATTACACTTCGACTTTACAAATTTTTATATTGACTAGATATTGCTAATATGATTTTATTTAAATTTAAGTCATTTATATTTAAATTTAATATGAAAACTGGCATAATAGAAATTAATATGTTTCTATTGAATTATACTATGCACTTTTTTTTGCTGTGTTGAGAACCGCTCATCCGATCTTTATCGTTTCCTCGGCAAATCGATACATTTTGCTAACTACTAACTATCTCTATACGGAACAAATCGTCTATCTTCACAACTGTAGGCGATATAACGATTTTTCCCAATTTCGTTGGCGGAAGGGGGTGTGGCAAAAATTGAAAATAAACTTGATCTGCCTTCAAGTATAAGAAGCATTTGCCCCATACATGTCAAACCTCTATCTCTTACTGGAGAGGTTATATTAAAATTGTCCGGATGTTTACAACGCATAGAAGGAAGCATCTTCGACCACTTAAAGTGTATATATTCTTGATCAGCATGACGAGCTGAGATGATATAGCCATGTCCGTCTGTCCGTCCGTCCGTCCGACTGTTTCTATGCTATCTCCTCCGTCAGTTTTAAAGCTATCTTAACCAAACTTTGCACGAAGTCTTTTGGTACAAATACGCTGCACATTTTTTGGAACCGGCCGGATCGGATGACTATAGCAAATAGCTGCCATAGGAACGATCGGTTGAAAAACAAGTTTTAGTGAGAAAAACTTTTTTGTTTTCAATATTATCGTTTCTAAAGCTAAGGTCCCACAGGCAAATAATTTGCCCAAATTTTTATGAAAATTTGACTAAATAGCTATGTTTGCAGATTTTTCAGGACTTAAAACTAATTCTATGGCTTCATATGCAATTACTAAGATAAAGTATGACCGAAAAGTTACCTAATTTCGCCGAATTATCCAGATTTTCATGCAAATTTGGGCAAATTATTTGCCTGTGGGAACTTAGCTTTACGCTTGTATTTATAAGTTTTTAATGATTTCATATAATTTCACCAAAACTTGTCGAAATCGGACAACTATATAGAGTAGCTGTCATACAAACTGTCAGGCACATATCAAGCTCCAAGGGTATATAAACTTCGGTCGAGCCGAAGTTAGCTGGCCTCTATTTTTTTTATAAATAATCAGGGTTGCAAACCGGTTCTGAACCGAACCGAACCGGTGTGTTTTCAAAAATGCTGAACCGAACCAAAAACCGAAAAGTAAAATGGTTCCGTTCAGTACACTTCAGCTAGGTATTGAGTTACTGGCGAATATTAAGCAAAATAAGCCGTTAGGTTTAAAATATTGCGAAAATACTTGAAAAAGCAGAGTTGTAAAAGAGCTAAAAACATCAACCTTATTAAATTTGTTAAGAAGCCAAATCTTGATTGTATTATCTGTAGGGGGTCAACTTACTTTAAACTCGAACGTTTATTTTTTATCTTTAATTGAGATTGGCTTGAAATAGAAAATGACTATGAGTATTTCTATGACTGGCAGGCCTGCAAAATTCATGTTGAAGAAAAGGGAGGACGCCATAGCTCAGTAATTGTCAACTCTTTGGAAAAAAGAACTCTGTTTTTGAATTAGATTTCATAGACTCCAGGAATCAAACTTGCTATCAGAAGAAGGAAAAAGGTAGCTAAATCTCATTTATTGTTCATATACAACAAAATTCAAAACGCTAATGAAAACGAAACTAATAAATCTTTGAACTCAAAACAACTCAATAATAGGTATTCAAGTCCATGAAAAAGTAACATATCGATTGTAAGCGTTTACCTACAGATTATTAGATGTTGGAATATTTATCAGAAATATCTACTTAAGCATAGCTCAAATAGTTTTAGCAGTTCCACCCACACAAGTGTCAGTAGAATGAACATTCCTTTGTGTTGGAGTTTGTTTTGTCAGACGATCTTAAGTCTTTCAATATCGATGAAAATTTACTAGGAAATATATTATTTTTAAGTCTCATATTGAAGTTAATTTAGGTTTTTTAAAATCTAAATTTTTCCCTGTTGTTTTGAAAATCTCATATACAAGTATAATAAAACTATTGAAATGGAAATGTCTTCATGAAATGAACCAGTCTCATCTATCAAAGCAAATTTTGAATTTATGAAAAATTAAGTGTTTATTGTATAATAGGGTGTGTTCCACATATCGACGTCGATTTCCAAAAGAACTTATGGATTTCGAATTAAAATTGCTTAAGTTTATATGTGAAGTGCCAAATATGTCAGAGATTACTTGATCAGTTCAAAAGAAAATTGTAATTATTTGACGATTTTGATCCGCTTGGCTTTCAGTAGTCGATTTCAACCCGTCAAAGTTTCGTCACTTTACATGTTAAGTTAAAGGATTTCAAAACGAAATGATAAAGTTCATACGGAAATTGCCGTCAAAATTTTGTACAAACCCGATTTACTGAAAACCTAAGTCTTTGTTAATGAATAATCCGAATTCTTGCATCAAAAATATGTTTCTTTAGTAAATTAAATGAGAAAAGAGGGAACCGAACCGAACCGTAACCGCGGCAATGAACCGAACCGGCGGTTCAAAAACTGTGTGAGCCACTGAACCGAACCAGTCCTTATTTCCAAGTTTTGCATCCCTGTTAAAAATCAAATACCGAAATTACCGAACCGAAATTATTATTGTTCCACTTAGCAGAATAGCTCTCTAGTGAATGCTTTATATTAATTTATCTAGTCAAAAAATTTCAAAATAACACTTATTTTCGGTCCCTAAAGTTAAGTGAAATGATCTCTTTCATATTTAAAACTTTAAATTTACCATTTCAAAAATATTGAAGTGAAATTTTCAAACATTTCAACATGATATTTTTAAGATCAAATGGATATTTTATAATATAATTTTTACACACAGAAAAAATTAAATACCAAAATATAATAAGAAGTAAATTGAACTACAGAAACTTTAAGGTTTAAAAATGATTTATGTCTAAATGTTGAATAAACCAGCCCATATCAAATGGATATTCCTTTTTTCAATTATCCGACTTGGCTGTAAAATAGCTAAATAGACAACACTGACTGCAACCGCAAAGCAACAATCGTTTGAATTTTCTGGTTGATAGATTAAAGGGGGGGACAATTGAATTGAAGCGCACTCGAAGCTTAAAAAAGGGCCCAATAATTAAATGAACTTAATTGAGGAATTCAATTATACGGTACCTACAAACAGGGGGAGAACCAGTAGACATAAGCTCGTGTAATCAAAAAATGTGGTTTATTAAATTCGTTTCAGAATAAGAACACAATCCACAGATGGTTTATCTCTGGAACTACTCTGATATGGTTGCAGTTACCAAAATAATTCGCAATTGTTATTCGATCTGCCAACATGTTCCAATTACCAGGCATTCCCCCCTTAGTGTTTGCTCTTACAGTCAGTCGCTCTCTTGCTCTCGCTCTTGCGCTCTTAATGCTTGCCTCGCGTACGCGGTACACTGAGCGACCGTGGTACATTTTTTGGGTGCCATACTCATTTCCGGTTTCCGTTGCTTTGTGTGCGGGTAAAATTTGAATTGCCAGGGTAAACGGTTTTGGGGCCCTTTTTGCGTATCACGAATTATTGAAAACACATTAACGCGAAGCGACAACTCCTGACACTTGAGCGGATGTTTGCAATTTCCCTGAGCGTCTGTCTTTTGTGGGCGTGGCGAATCAAATTGCCTCGTCGCATTCAATTGCCGGCAATGAATGGAACTTCCCTTGGAGCAGGCTAATCAACACATTTAAGAGAGAGAGAGTCAATGAGCTAGGGGGGGCTTTTGAAGGCCCAAATAGATAAGAATTCGGCTGCATTTGTTGATTAGATAAACAAAAACTGAGTTGCGGGTTACGGAGCGGAAGCTTTTGCTGGTGGGGCTTAGTCACAGGTTGCCAACGGGCAAAGGCAGACGCACAGACAGAAAATGGACGAAACAGACTTGTCCCTCTTTGGCAGCAAGAACAAGCACAAGAAAGACAAAGCGGATGCCACACAAATAGCCAAAACGCCCACATCGGAGGCTGATTTGAGGCGAATCATTATCTCCAGGCCCACCACCGATGACACCTATGAGAATTGCCCCAGGGCTGGCATTGCCTTGATACTCAATCACAAGGATGTCAAGGGCCAGAAGCAGAGAGTGGGCACTGAAAGAGATCGTGACGATATACAGCATACCCTGGCTACCTATGGCTTCGATGTGAGAGTCTTTAATGATTTGACCTTTGAGGAGATTAATAAAATGCTCAAGGAGGGTAAGTTGAAAAGAATGTACTGTCGGAGTCTATTATAAACTTTATACCAATCCTTAGTGGCTCGCGAGGATCACAGTGACAACGATTGCTTTGTTTTGGTGGTCATGTCTCATGGCTCTGAGGGCAAGGTGTATGCCAAGGACATGTCCTATCCGGTGGAACGTTTGTGGAATCCCTTTCTGGGCGACAACTGCAAGTCGTTGGTCAACAAACCCAAGATCTTCTTTATACAGGCCTGTCGTGGGGAGAATTTGGAAAAGGCGGTGGAGTTTAGCTCGTTTGCGGTCATGACCAGAGAGCTGGCCCCCGCTGCAGCCGCCCCGGCCCCACAACCCGTGACCTATGCCATACCCAGCACTGCGGACATGCTGGTCTTCTACTCCACCTTTGACAGTGAGTCAACATGATCTTGGTAGTTTCTCCAATTGTAAGCCTTTGTTTCCAGAGTTCTTCTCATTCCGGAATGTGGACGATGGCTCCTGGTTTATACAGAGCCTGTGCCGTGTCCTCGACTTGGCCGCTTGTGATGAGGCCCTCCGGCCAGACGGAGCCGAGCTGCTGCGCCTGCTGACCTCGGTCAATCGAAAGGTGGCCTACGAGTACCAATCGAATACCAAAAACGAGGCCCTCAACCAAATGAAGGAGATGCCCAACTTTATGTCCACTTTGACCAAAACATTTCAACTGCGAGTGAAACCGAAATCCATTTAGCTTAGCGGTTGAGGGGGAGGTCTGAGTCAGACCCTAGGAGTACGTAACCACAGAATGATGTTAATAATAATGTTTGCTATTTGTTTATATGTACCTGTCCGTATCGATCGTGTGCGGGGCACTTATCTGGAATTGGCTTAGTGCCGTTGGGGAGCGATAAGGCCACGCCAGTGTCCGCCGGGTAGATGGCCATAGATAGCTAGGTGTTGGTGGGGCGGTTTCCCCGAGGTCAGTTGACCCGGTCATGCCACGTCTGCCGCACGTTTGTGAGCTTTGTCTGCTAATCCGGCTTTGGCAGCTGGTGGCTTTGGCTCCGTTCCGCTTAAGGCCCAGGCGCGAGGGAGCCCGTTGTCAGCGCCTGCTTACGTCTTGTGCCATCATCCATTGGCTGATCCTGTTGGCAGTGACCCCTTTTGTCTTAAGCCAGAGTTCTTACATGTACGAAGCCACCCATGTCAAACATTTCCGCCTGTTTAAATACATTGCTGTGGGCACCATTGGAGTCGACATGGTCATCTCTTTGACTCTATTGTTGGCTCACATTTGGCAACGTCAAAAAGTGGCCAGATTAGTAAATAGCTTGGCTGTTATATATCGTCGCTCTAAGCTTAGCTGGTCAGCCCGTCTGCTTCTGTGCGCCAAGCTGCTTGTCTCGCTCTATGAAGTTCTGTGCAGTGTGCCCTTCCTCACGGCCAGTCGCCTGCCCTGGTCCCAACTCTTGGCCTATGGCGTTCAGCTGTACATCCAGCATATCAGCAGTGTCTATGCGAATGGAGTGTTTGCTGCTCTAATCCTCTTACTGTCTTACCTGGATGACTTGGCCGGGGACTCAACTTTAACTCATCTCTTGCGTCGTGAGCGACACTGGCTTCAAGTGTGTGGCCAATTCATTTCCACCTTCCAGCTGGGCATCTTTCTTCTGGTCATTGGCAGTTTCATCAACATTCTGGCCAACATGTATGCCTACATGTCGTACTTCGTGCTGCAGCACGGTGTGCCCTTAACAATATCCAATTATTGTCTAATTGTGACCATTCAACTGTATGCCTTGATATGGGTGGCTCATAATTGCCAGGTACGGCATGCACGTCTCCGGCAACGCTGTCAACAACTGGGCCATGTGCCGGCCGACTTGACACAGGAGCAGGTGGGTGGAGACCAGTTGGTAATCGCTGAAATCATTTGATTGTGTGTTTCTTGTCTAATATGCAGGCGATGCAACCCACTGCACCCTTGCTGATGTCTCCCCTGGGTAGTCTCAAATTCTCCATCTTGGGTCTCTTTCATTTGGATCACGCTTTTTGGCTATTTCTGGTCTCATATGCTGTCAACTTTATTGTTATTATTTTGCAGTTCACCTTGAAGCATATGAAACGTTAGGCACATTAGGGAAAGCAGTTTAATAGATTTGGGTCCACATTTCTGGTCGATTTGTTTAAAATTCCAACAAAGGATAAGGCACGGTTACTCAATGTCCGGTTACTCAAACTATCCAAGTTTGAGTGTCTTAAGCAGCGTTTAGTGTGCCTCAAATTTAAACGCAGCCTTATGTGAAGTTTAATATTTATGTCCCGATAGATTTTTTTATAAAAACAATTATTGGCAAACAAATGAAACAAAAACTTGTTTTGCTAAGTTTGTTCATATTTGAAGTAAAATATAATCCGAGTCCCGACGCCTACAGATTTATAAGTATGGATAAATAAATAAAATTTGTACCTACTCGCAATGGAAATTGCATTTGAAGATACAGAGGGAGTTCACCGAGGAATAAACGAGAAAGGCAAAGCTAACTTTGTCTCTGCCGAAGTTTTGATACACTTGAAGACGCTTGTCTCAACGGTTAGCGACTTCGACCAAACTTCGCAGATCAGTTTAAAAAACTTTTAATATTACCCTTTAAGAAAATTGTTTTTCCGGCCGAAACCCATTTTCCGACCGATCATTTGTATGGCAGCTACAAGAAGTAGACATCCGATCCGGGCGGTTCCGACATATTAGCAGCGTGCATACAAAAGAAAACTCATTGCAAGGTTTTAGCTCGCTAGTTTCAAAACTGAGGGACGGACAGTCGGACGGACAAAGCTTAATTGACTCAGCTCGTCATGCTGATCAAGAATATATATACTTTATGTGGTCGGAGATGATTCCTTCTATGCATTGCAAACTTCTGGGCAAAATTATAATACACTTTTCAAGTGTATAAAAATAGAGGGCAGCACTTCGGTTCGACCGAAGTTTGTATACCATGATATATGCCTGCCAGTTTGTTATATGGTAGCTATGCAATTTATTCATCAATATATCTGTCAATAACTGAAAAGTGTAAATTGTTAAAAAAACGTTTTTCTCACTAGAAGTACTTTTTTGGTCTTTCGTATTAATGGCATCTATATGCTATAGTAATCCGACTTGGATCATATTCAACGGAATTGTATGATAGCATGTAACATTGATCAGTAACAAGTTAAGCTGCGATATCATTAAAAATATAAAAGTTCATCTCAATAAAACCTTTTTTCATACCTCTCTTTTGTATGGGAGCTATTCTATATAGTTGTCCGATTTCCACAAGTCTTGGTGAAATTATGTGAAATCATTAAAAACTTATAAGTACGAGCGTTGGGAGCTATAGCACAAGTTTTTCTCACTAAAGCTAGATTTTCAACCGATCGTTCCCATGACAGTTATCTGCTATAGTCATCCGATCCGGCCAATTCCGACAAATGTGCAGCGTATTTGTGCCAAAAGACTTCGTGCAAAGTTTGGTTAAGATAGCTTTAAAACTGACGGAGGATATAGCATAGAAACAGACGGACAGACGGACATGGCTATATCAACTCAGCTCGTCATGCTGATCAAGAATATATATACTTTATGTGGTTGGAGTTGCTTCCTTCTGTGCGTTATAAACATCCGGACAATTTCAATATACCCTCTCCAAGGGTATTAAAAATTGATTTAATGCTGGCGTTCTTAAACTCTGATGTATTAAAGCATTTGCAAGGGTATAAAAACTTCGGCAAAAAAGAAGTTAGCTTGGCCTTTTCGTTTTTCAATTTTTCGAGTATAAAAATGTGTAAGTGACTGCCATTTTATATCAATTTTTATACCCTTGCAAAGGGTAAGAAAGAATTTTTATATAAACATCAATACAGCTATGTCCAAATTGAGCTGTTCAGAATTCCACATATCGATAACTGCTTGCTTCATGTGAACTAAAGTATTCGGACAAAACTGTTTCTTTTTTATTTAGCTATATTTAACTGTCGGGGGTGACACAGAAATCACTAGCGATTTTCGTATAAACGCTTATATTAAAACTGCTAAAATTTGTATGTGAACTGTCACCAAAAAGCACGGCTACTAGTTCAGATGGGGAAAATAAAGCGATTTGAAACCGACTATACAAAGCCAAGTAGATTTGAGTAGTTGATTCCAAATCGCTCAAATTCACCATCAAATCTAGCAGCCTTCGATATATTCTTCACTTTACATATAAAGTAATATAATTTATATTGGAAATTCAAACGTTTATACCAAAATCTCTAGTGATTTTTGTGTCATCCCCGTATACTTGATACTACATAATTAAATTTTATACAGTAAATATCGGTTATATGACGAACCGTTTGTATGCAATTACCGGTTATATGCAAAAACTTAAAATTTTAGAACATTGTGTGCAATTTTTATATACCTAAATATTTAATTACTTGCATGCAAATCGCTTATATGGGCTATCCTGCGTTGCATTTGTACGCAAATTTGCTTCTTAAAATTGACACAGCTGGCGTCCACTTTGGTATATACTACTTTTGGTGCAAAATGCAGTTCTTTGGGAGTACTTTCAAACCTAATTTAAGATAATAGGTTATCTGTTTTTGAAATAAAGTTATGCTTGTTTAAAGTTCCGTTGCGGACGTTACAAAAAATGGAAGTCGACTTTGAGGCTTATGTGCATTTCCACATTTTTTAGCGAATTTTGCATAATAAACCAAAAAAGTCTAATAACAAAAAATTTAGTAGAATATATGACCAATTTAACCCAGCTTTCAAAAGAATGATAAGTGGTCCCGTTATTAAAATATCTTCGTTTTTGTGCTGTTGCGAACGTTACACTTTTTCCATTGACCCAAATAGTATAAAAAAATTTTTTTCATCCCATTGACTTGAAACTGGGTTTGTAAGCTTAGTACGCGAAATAGTTCGACACGTGTTTTCCCGATTTTGAACAATCCGCCCACGAGGAAAATTTCCGTAAAATTCTGCTTGCAAAAAAATTATTTTTCATCCGATTGGCTTGAAATTCAGTTTGTAATGATAAAACTCGAATTCATTTGGGTTTCATTTTCCGATGTTGGAAATTCCGATTTTTATAGATATTTATCAATTATTAATATTAATATTATTTAAACACACTTTTTGTTTCTAAGTAACAATGTTTTTCGGATTCTCGACAACCTAGAGTAATTTAGAGCCCAGATTCCGACTCAGCAGGCAATAATCCATTATAGACACCTATTTCCACCTCATATTAAAAAAAAAAAATTTTGAGTATTTTCTTGCCGTTGCGGACGTTACACATTTTGATTTCAAAAATATGTGTAATAAAGGTATATTTTTTTTTTCATCAGTTTAAAGGGCAAGAGCAGGAGCTGAATGCAACGTTTCTGCTGCGCTCATCTCTAAGTTTCTCTCTTTCTCCCTCTCTCTCTCACGTTGTTGAATAAAAATGCGGTGTTGGTTGTGAGCGCGTGGGAGGGGGAGGGGGAGGCGGGAATTTATTTTTGGTCATAACTTGAGAACCGCTCTTTATCATTTCTTCGGCAAATCGATACATTTTGCTAAATACTAACTATCTTTAAAAGGTACGAATCGTCTATCTTCAAAACTGTAGGAGATAAAACGTTTTTTCCAAATTGCGGGGGCGGGATAATACATGTCAAACCTCTATCTCTTACCATCTCCGAGATCTGTTTGTTCATACGGACGGACGGACGGACAGACGGACAGAAAGACGGACAGACGGACATGGCTATATCGACTCGGCTGTTGATGCTGATCAAGAATATATATACTTTATAGGGTCGGAAATGATTCCTTCTTCCTGTTACTTTTGCACAAACTTAATATACTCTGTGTACCTTTGGTACAGAGTATAAAAACCCAATTTTCCGTTGTGGACGTTACACACAGCAAACCGAATTTTAGTTTAAATTTTTAATATATATTAAATATAATGAGTACCTTAAATTGAAGGAAATGAAACAAACTTTATGTTTTGCTAAGCGGAAAATACTATAACGACTGTTTTTACCATTTTTGTGACCAATAAAAAAACCCTTTTTTTTCAAGAATCAATAGAAGCAAGAGCAAGGTGTATGTATGCCTCTGCCAAGAGCAGACAAACCACCGTAGAACAATATTGCTTACATATTTTGAAGCTTGAATATGTATCGTATTATTCTATTAACAAACATTTGGATTTTGGACAACTTTATTTTTCAACCCTTGGTTTAAAAATTTTCGGATTAGCCCATATATCAAGCTCGAAGGGTATATAAACTTCGGTCGAGCCGAAGTTAGCTTGCCTCTATTTTTTTTTAGGTAAATTTGTTTGACTTTTTATTTTATTGAAACCTATTTCATTGGGGCCTTATTTCGCAGAGTCCGTGAGTACGGCTGCCAAAGTGATCCGTCGGGGGCTGTTTAAGACCGATATTGCAAGGAAAGACGAGAGGAGAGCGCCTATTTAGAAGAAACGAGAGCGTAAGTTAAAGTCGTCTCCAACCGACTTAGACATTCCCGGGCACATCCGAAAAGTATACAACATTTTTTAAACTCGTCTATTTATTATCCGATAGTCATCGAATTTACAGTGTTATTCGTTAGATTATGTGACAGATAGCTCTATGTAGAAGATGTGAAATTGGCCCTAAATGTATGTATATTTCGGGGATTATAGTTATTGCTAATTTAAACTTAAGTTGTAAATTGTGGAATTATGGAATTGCTCAAGCAGTTGAAACCGACGGCTCAATGCCAAGTGATCAAGTAACCACAAATTTCCTTTACACGTTCTATACAAATTTGTGAGAGTAAATTGGCCAATACAAACGTTTATACGATTACCGAAGTGGAATTGAGAACAGACCTGTTAATTTTTCCTATTTTAATTGTAAGCCATCTTATTTCTTTCTTTTTTTATCTTTATATTTGGGGCGCAAACCAATGTAAATTCGAAACTTCTACTTAATTCCGCCAGGTGTCGTCTTAACGTTTCTTTTAACTCCGCTAACCAGTGCCACAGAGGTGCTAGTGGGCTAGTCTAGAGGGCGACACTGAGTAAGCTATCGATTAACTACGCAATAAGACTGTTATCGGCTTGGTAAGAAATTAGCCGTTATAAATTTAAATAAAATAGTGGGCAGCCAAATATTCAATTTACTATTACAAACTAAATTAATAAGCGACGATGTTGTTAATGTTATGTCAACATCAAATTATAGATTTTTTGGGAGATTGTAACGAACTCTAGACTGAGAAGTGCTCGCCGAGTCCACAGAAATTTATGATTTATTATATTTCTGGTTGTTGTAAATAAATTCCCTTAATAACGGACAAAGGTTTTAATGCGTTCCCTTATGGGTTTTAATTCAAGATAATGCAATTTTACAATAAAAGGCCAATTTTTGCAACAGAGAAGATAAAAAGCTTTTCATATGTATTTTTGATCGTTTTCCCCTGGCACTTCAGATTAACGAGATATTTGCATAAACGTGTGTTAAGCGAGGTTTCTTAACAGTTCTTGGTCCTGTGGCCATATTCAGTGTCCTATTCCCACCAATTTTGATTAAATGTAAGCTGCATTGAAAGTCGTTACTGAAAAACCAAACACGAAGTTTTGACTTTGATATGGAAACACTTTCCTATATGTTGCTATATGTTGATCAAATCGGTTTTTTTTCCATTTTTTTTAAATATCTGAAAAAATAGTTGGAAGTCCTTTGTCCCTTCTGTTTTATGATCATAGCGCTTTAAAAAGTTGTAGCCTAAAAACTATAAACATTTACGTCACTCTATTACACTTTTGAGACAATAAGAACCTTTAATTTAACAAAAAGCAAACTTAATTAACTTTTATTAGTGGATATTTATCCACTCTTTTCTATTACAATAAAAAATTTTTTTTTTAAAAAAAAAAAAAATTTTTTTTTTAAAGAAAAAATATAATTTTGGTTATACAGCTCCTCCAACAGGGCCAGCCAAGCTTCTCTCAATCTCTTGGCGTGTGTGCCTTAAATTTTTCGCACAAGAGAAAGGGACCTGCAGTTTAACGCTGGATCGAAGGGAAAGTTTTTGTTTAATGCCCATTTGAAGAAATATCAAAGAATAGAGATGGTACGAGATAGAGTTTTGACATGTATGGGACATATATTTCTTAAGTTTACGAGTTTCTCTTCAATTTTTTCCAAGCCCCCCCCCACAAAGGTATTTTTAAAAAATTTTTTTATAAGTTTGTTGGTTTTTTTTTTTTTTTGTTTTTTATTAATAAGGGGGGAGATATGCACAAGTAAAGAAAAAAAAGAAAGACGCAGCTAACTTTGGGTTTGCCAAATGGTAGCAGTAGTGGCGCCATCTATTGGTCAGTTTTCAAAAATTAAATGGTTTTATAAAAGAACATTCACATCATTTACTTAAAAAAATTACGAACTGAAAAGCATATTAATTGCGGAATGTGACCAAAGAGAGTACGCATCGCAGCAGCAGCGCTGCTACTGCAGGTACAGAGTATATTACAGTCGGACTTGACCGAGTTTCTTATTTGTTTATCTAAGTCATTTCGTTAAAAGATCAAATATTATCAGCCAATAAGATGGCAAATAATTTAATTTAAATTTTTTAAATGTTTGCCGCTAAATTGTTAAATTTGTTTCCACTTTGTTATGTTTTTTCTTACTTTAGGTATGCAAATTCGTATTTGTTTTTATTTAATTGATAGCATTTGGCAATTGTTGAAATGGATTTTGGTGAACCGTTTTATGACTTTTGAATGTTGCATAAACTGGAAACGAAAGTTGTTGGCCACAAACTGACAAACATCATACCAGTTCACTAACACCACGGGGCAAATTTAAATGCAATCGAAACAAAGTTATTTAAATGTCCTGCCAAATAATGCAATGCTTAATTGGGGTCTAAAAAAAGACTCACCTAGTTGGATCGGCCCAACGAAGCATGCACAAAGTATAACAAATTGGTTAATGGATTAGCATATCGATGGCTTCCTGCTTTCACTTTGTGGGTAACAGCACAACAACTGTAAGGGCAACCCACGCTTATTAGCATTAATTCTGCAAAATTCCAACTTTGTAAGCTAACCAAAATCAGCAGCACAGAAGCGTTCGCACGCGCCAATTTTCCAAGCCACTGGGCCGATCACGAACGCGTCTGCCTGCATTTGCGTAGGCTGTCCGTTGGTCAGCCGCAGCTCCCGCTCCAGCTCAGGTGTTATGTAAGGCTATTAACCAGCAGCATTGTTTGGTCTTTGCTTTTGCTTGGCTTTCGGCCAGCTCTTTGGATGCGTCTAGCTATGTTGAGAACCGTTAAGCCGCCTTTGACGCGCGGAACTGCATCTTTGGGCTGCTGGCTTATTGGCTTTGTGCTGCAATTTGTTTTGTGTTTGATTTCTGACTTGTTCCCTTTTGATGCGCTTGGCTGGGCGCATCAAGACATCATCTCACCATCTCACCTGCCCCTCTCGAGTCGTTCGTCTGCATGTTTATGTTTATGTTAATAAGTTTTGTTGTTTATACTTTTTTATGATTGCAGAGACAGCCGTTGGCTTGTTATTGTTGTTAATGTTGTTGGGCTTGCCTACCTTCCTTCTTTCTTTTGTGTATTTCCACACGCAATAAAGCGAAAGAGCGAAAATACTAAACAAAAGCCGCTACGCTTTCAACCCGTCCAAGGATCTCTCTCACTGTGAAACTCTCCCACCTGCTGCCGCCAGAAGATTTTCCTTTGCACTTGCTGGCTTTCCTCGCTGTGGAAAAACTAGTCTCATCACCACACACTCACCCAGCAGACTCGACGCGAACTCCACTTGCAGTTGGGACTCATCGCTCAGTTGGTCGTGAGGTGTTTGCCCAGACGGTTGTTTCGTGCGTTTGTTGTTCGTCATGTGAAGATCGAAGCGGTACCCGGCCCCCAGAAAATAAAAACCAATCGCAAAGGATAATATAAAATAAATAACGATTGCGAATATGGCTCGATTATTTTCATTGATTTTGGTGCTAGTTGTGTGCTTGGGCCAAAGTGCTGCCAAAACGGGGCAAGTGCAAGGCAAGTTGTGTGTAAAGTTGACCAACAACTGTCAACTGCAGTTTGTCGCCTAAGTCTTTCGTTGCGTTTGGCCAACAAGTTTATCTTGTTGTGGAAGCGCTTTATCCGTTAAATAACCCAAATTTCAATTTAAATGCTGCTGCGACAGCTTTTCCTCAGACGCTCGTAAATGTTGTCTCGATAGCAGCCAATTTTTCATTTTGTTAATTTTGTTTATGCAATGTCCACTGACCCACTTAGACCCTCCATCCCGGGCGGGAGGGGGGACTACTCGTTGACCCATTTGGTTAACCTGAACACTGTGAACTCGCCCAAGTGAACCAAAGTGGTATGTGGCAATGTTCTAATTACAAATTTAATTTGCTTGTGTTACTTGGAATGAGCGCATAAACTTATGAATTATGATCCGACAAGTGCTTAAAGCGTTTACCACAAATGTGAATTGTGCATTTATGAATTAAATCGTTATTGTGAGAATGTGAATGACATTTGTGTTTGTGGGAAATGAGAACTGTTGACCGTTACGAAAGTCACAATACGGGAAAGTGTTAAACGCAAGTGTATTAAATTCTATTAGTATTATGGAACGGACATGCTGCTTTACTATGGTATAGAAGGAAAGGTTTCAACAACATCTGGTGTAGTTGCAATAAACAATGTTTGACATAGAGTTGATTCGGTAAGATCGTTTCTGGATATGGTTAGAAACATATCAGAGCATAGACTATTCATCCTTAAACCGCTCAGTGGCCGACTGCAATCTGACAGGCAATAATTAATAACTTTCAAAAAATTTAAGTATTATTTTAAATTTTATATGGGAAACCATTTATATGCCATATCAACTTGGCCACTCCATTATTTTTATTTCCAACAAACTATTAATGGCTATTATTTTAAAGTATGACACATAAATGAAAGTACCCAAAAAGTTGTTCCCCTACCGTCAATAGTTCTTCAGATAGGCGTAAAACATAAAATGTACAAAAAATCATTATTTTTTAACGTTATATCGGATCTAATCGAACCAAATTATTTTCACTTCTGATTTGAAAATCTCAGTAGTCGGCGTCAAATCAAAATGAAAAACAATTGTAACTTGGATCACGGCGGCCTGAGTTTTATTTGATGTGCGACTTTTAGAATTTTGTAAGTCTATCACAGTCGGATACTTCGGTGATACGTATTTTTAAAGTACGAGGAATGGCAGTTTTCATTTTCTTTTTGGATCTAATTCAATTGTTTGTGGGGAATTAAAGTCGAACCTGGGAAAATGTTTAAAACATGTGTGCACAATGGCGCCGAAGAAGGATGCAAAATAAATATTCTAAGAGATCGACGGATAGCTACTTGCTGGTGCTAAACGTGAAAAACGTAAAACGCATTGGAGAAGTGCAAAAAAGTAGAAAATAAAGTGTAGATATCGTTTCTCGGGACTGTGGTTTCTGGGGTTAGCGGTGGGTTATTGTCTCAGGTTCGGAAGAATTGTGCTCGGCTCTTAGTTGTATATCTTTATTAAACCGTGCTCGAGGTGTTTGGTTTCTTTTTACTATTTTTTTTCTTTAGCCTTTTCGCGACCTAATAATGTTTAGTGGGTTTTCTTATGTGTAATATGTTCTAGCGCTATTTGAAGTAGGTGGTTGGAACTCAATGTTCAACTTTTCTCCATTGGTCTTTCGTGCATAATACGGTTAGTAAGTAACAGTCTACGCCTGATTTAAATTTTTAGTCTGGAAAACAATTTCTGGTAATTAGCGGTTCTTTGACCCTTGGCAACCCTTAACGTATTGCGATCCACGCTTTGGGATGATTTGGTTTGATATTTGCTATTTTGACTCTTATTGGTCATTTCGCGATTTAATCATTCTTTAGTGGGTGCCTTAATAAATATCTTTGCTAATGGAGGCCCAAGACTACGCAGATTTTGCAGCTGATAATCCCATATGGTCAAAATATATCTATTTGTACACTAACAGATTAAATTTGGACCCTACAATATTCAGATAAGTCAATCAATTAAAAAACTTTCAAAGCACTGAGAGTCGACTGTCGAAGTATTCATCGACTGTTTGATAGACTTACAATAATTCTAAAAGTCGCAGTCAATCAAATGAAAAACTTTCAAGGGCCGACTGCTGCTTTGATTTCCAAGTTACATTTTCGTTTTTCTGATTTTGATTTGACGCCGACTACTGAGATTTTCAAATCAGAAGTTATTTTTCCCCAAATTCCTCTGAATTTTATCCGAATAATTTTTTTCAGAAAGAGCCTATTTATATATAAATTTCACCTTTTTTTTCAAGATGGAGGCAGCCTGAGAAAATAATTTTCAATGTATATTAATTTTTTTGGGTTTGACAGGTTATTCAAATATTATGTCCTCAAATGTTAACAATTACAATTACTTTAATACATAATGAAAAATATCAAAAATATTAATATTCGTTTTTTTTTTACTTAAAAAGATTTTAGAATTCTTTTACCAATTGTATTCATTACTTCCCGTATTTAATTACTTTTCATTACTAAAAAGACAATTTCTTAGGTAATGAAAAAACAATTCCTGTTTACCATTTTTTAATAATCGTAATTGTAACTTGGAATTACGATTATTCAGTGAATATTTTAAAATTTAATTACTTTTACAATTACTTAGATAATTGTAACTGTAAAGGGTGATTATTGAGTAATTGTGCTTGAAATGTTGAATTATTTTGTTTTTGTAGGTGAAACATGATTTTTTACAAATTAAGTTTCGAAATCACCAAATGAGATTGTTTGCTGATTAAGGTAACAAAACCCAAGTTAATTATAGCAATCAGTAAATTGATTAAAAGATGTTCAATATTTGGAAGAAAACGGAACAATTTACATTTTTGTATGACTTATTCTGGCATTAACTACCCTGGCAGTTGAGTTGCAGGTTATCAACTATCTGAATGTCCATTCCAAATATCCATTTGTGCGTGTTCGACCAACAAACGGGCAAATGGACAAACATACAAACTTTCACATTTATTATACATTTTAGTAAAATAAATAAAGTTTTAGATGGAACCAACCAATAGTTAATGATATTAACGCTTCGCCATGTGCAATGAAATACTTATTGAAGAACAGATATCCGTCGAGAAATTTCGAGATTTTTTGCCTAATACGATAGCGATCAGGTAAAGAATGTTTTCATTTGCTAATACTATTAAGGGGACTCAAAACGCCATGACTTTTCCAATTTTTCGTTTAAAAAAATTAGTTGTCATGAAGGTCAACACGAATTTAATGGATAATATGAAATAAACTCATTACATATTATATTAAAACAAAAAAATTAAAATATAATATATAAACCATGAATTTGATAATTGGGCTTAAGTAATTTAATTTGGTACCTAAAAATTCATAATTAATTCAACATTTCAAGTACAATTACTTAATAATCACCCTTTACAGTTACAATTATCTAAGTAACTGTAAAAGTAATTAAATTTTGGAATATTCGATAATCGCATTTGAATTGGGTGTTAGTTTTTACGGGAAAAAAATGATCAAAATCGGTTGAATAGTTCGCTAGAAATTTATTTCAAAGTGCGTCAAGACATGGTCAAAAAAATTTCCAAAAAAAATTCCAAGTAAAATTTGTTTATTTTGGTAACTCTGGCCATTTTTGAACTGTTTTGAAGTTTTTCGACTAAAGAAAACTGGAAATTATTAAGTCACTTAAAACAAAAAAGTTTTTTTCACTTGGTTCAAGTTAGTCAGCTTAAATTCCAAACAGTCTGTTTGAAACAGATGTCGAACAAAAAAATATTCACGGAAAAGTCGGGACCGAAAGACTTTAAGAAAGACAGTAAGGCAAGACATTGCGAAGCATGGTGTGATTAACTGAAGCCCCCTTGAGCAAAACAGAAAGAATTGGTGAGCACTTATAGCAGCGGCCAAGACCGTTAAGCGGTTCAGATTTTAATATCGGCCCAAGAAGAAGATAGCTTGATATAGAACAAGGGACGGGTCTTTTTATTAGTTACAGACTATGTGGTGATTTAATTAAAATTATTTACATTGCCTTATTAAATCTTGAAAGAAAATACCAAATATAAGTCAAAAAAGTCTTGCGGTATTTTTATTGAATTTTCAATTGTTCATAAAACTGGTTATAATAATTTAAGTCAAATATGCGCCGTTTTGTTCGATGACGAGTTCCCAACGAGATGCCAACTTCATAGTGCCCCTCTTATAGAAGCTCGCTTCCCTATTGGCAAAAAACTCGGAGAACCAATTTTCACAGGTGGTAATCACTTGGTGCGAGATCCGGACAATACGGTGGATGCAAAAGAACCTCCCATCCGAGCTCCCGGAGCTTCTGGCGCGTCACCAAAGATGTGTTTGGCCTAGGGGAGCAGCTCATAGTGGATGATTCCCAGCCAATCCCACCAAACACACAGAAGAACCTTCCTGGCCGTCAATCCAGGCTTGGAAACCGTCTGGGCAGCTTCACCGCTTTTGTTGTCGTAAGTGACCCACTATTCATCGCCAGTCACCATCCGCTTCAAAAACGGGTCGATTTTGTTGCGATTAAGAAGCGATTCGCATTCATCCATACGGGCAAAAATGTTTTTTTGCGTCAAGTCGTGTGGCACCCATACATCGAGCTTCTTTTTGAATCCAAGCTTCTTCAAATGGTTTATAACGGTTTGATGACTCATGCCCAGCTCTTGGCCGATGCTACGGCTGCTACTATGCCGGTCTCTTTCGATCAATTCAGCGATTTTATCGCAATTTTCGACGACAGGCCTTCCGGACCGTGGCGCATCTTCGATCATCTCTGCACCGGAACGAAAACGCTGAAACCATCGTTGTGCGGTGGAAATGGAAACTGTATCGGGTCCATAAACTGCACAAATTTTATTGGCAGCATGAGATGAATTTTTGCCTTTATCGTAGTAGTACTGTAAAATATGCCGTATTTTCTCTTTATTTTGCTCCATGTTTGCGACGCTATAACTCACGAACGACGTAAAAAAAAACAACAATAAATCAAACACGTGTTAGCGCGTGAAAGGATCTTTTTTTAAAAAGCTCTAGCGTGAACCGATGCGACGAATACAACTAGAACTACGCGCTTGCAAAGACAAGCTTGCGGAAATACCGCAAGACTTTTTATACAAAGAATGGAAAACGTTTATGCCACCCAAGTGGAAAATAATACCAGGATCAATGCATAAGCACAAATTGCAGCTAAGGGATCTCCACGGTAATAAAACCGCTATATGCTTAAGAAACCGCTATTCAAGACCACAAACGAGATTACATTATTTCAAATGTTCGATTTTGAGGGTACGCGCACGCCAACTAAATGAAGTCCGATCGCTGCCAAACTTTTTTTCATATCTATTGGGACCAAAACGAATCTTTTTTCGCCCGGTATTTTGAAATAAAAAAAAGTTAATAAAAGGGTCAGTCTAATGACCATTGGGAAAGAATTTAGTCAAGATTATAAACTTAGCTTAAGAAACCGTTTTTTCCAAAAATTTAAAATTAAAATTTTCCCAATGGGAAAAGGGTTGCCGCGTTATATGATTTAATGATAGGCGCAAACATTTTTTTAAATTTTTCATTTTATTTTTGAAGAAGATGACTAGAATTTGTATTATAATTTAAAACTGCATCGTTAAACATGTAACACAATCAAAAAATTCCATTTAAACATCAAATTAACTTCAAACTAGAAGATGGGAAATTTTTTTTGCAAGAAAGAACAACCCTGTTTATAGATTTGAGAGAAAAATACCATGAGCATGGACACAAACCTTCCAACTCGATTTTCAAACAAGGAAATGAAATCTCCCGAAGTTCTGGGACACCGACGGATTCAAAATCTCTAGAGATTTCTGTGACACCACCGATTATAAAACTTTGCAATTTCTGACAACACAATACACAGAGCATATTAAGTTTGTGCAAAAGTATGTAATAGGGAGACCCCATCGGGGGTGCCACAGAAATCTCTAGAGATTTTACCGACGTTTGGTTTGTAAATCTCTCGAAAAATTCGTCGGTGCCACAGAACTCCGAGAGATTTCATTTTCCTATTAGAAAATCTAGTTAGAACGGCAGATGCTCCAATTGAAGTTCCATCTCTAATAACAGGGCTGAATTTCTCACCTAAAAATTTATGGTTTAATTTTGGGTTTCACTCAAATTTTTTGATTGTGTTATATATTTTATGTTGCATTTTTAAATTAGTATTCAAATTTAATTCATACTCTCCATATATATTGTGCAAAATTTAAAAATTTCTTGGCGCCAAACATGAGGTATGAATTGTCAAGTAGATGGCGCTGCCATTGTCCAGGGGGAGCCACTAAAAAAGAGTTTTGTTATCTAACGGTGGAATTATGTCGCTTTAAAACTAATTGAAATCGAGGTGATCCATGACGAAATCATGTTGTTTAAAAAAAAACCGAAATTCACCATTAACTGTGTAATTATTTCCTAAGTTGCCAAACATAAATTTTAATCACTCAAATGAACTCAACGTAAATCGCTAAAGGCAATACCAAAGTGTGGCATGCCTCGACAATTGGAAGAAAACCTTGTTAGATGTTAAAAAAATTGAAAAGATTGGATTAATAAATAAAGATTATTGAACAAAAACCACTGATATTGCAGACAGTAGAATTTGCATGTTCTTTGTTGGATTCTCTATTCTTTTAAAGTGCCCGCAACATCCTGCCCAATTAGGGTTTCATTTTGGAACCACACAGCGGAATTACATTTCCATATTCATGGAATTTGCGCTCGCTCAACGCAAACAATTCACACCGAACTGAACTAGAAACTGCAAGTAAATAATAGAAACGGCAAACTCAAATTACAACTGCAGCAATAATAATATGAACAACAACATCAACAGGCAGAAAAAATTGAAATAAAACAATAAACAAGCAAAGCCCACGAAAATTGTTGAGGAAAAAACAACAACAAATGAAGATGACAGGCGACAGCCAGAGCCGAGCTGAAGATTTCACTGTAACAACAACAACAACAACAATGATAATTTCTCGCCGTAGAAGATCTTCCGAAAAATGTCAGTAAGTCAGTCAGTCACTTAGTCAGACAACTCAACTTGGCTTTCGTGTGTCTTCTTGTCACTGCGGAGCAGCGGAAAATGAGAAAAAAATGGTTAATTATGTCATGAGGGTGGGAACGGCAAGCAAATAATTCGCAAGCTGATTGCAGGGCTCCTCCTCCGACAGTTGAATGCATGTGGAAAAGTGTTGCAACTTGAGCAGGGGCCGTCCACGCGACAAACGTAGAAAGTTTCGGTTAGGCGCCAACATTAGTTTCGCACGTCGACGCCGCGGCGTGGCGGCCTTATGTCTTATGGTCGGGTGGGTGCTTGATTTTCAATTGTGGTCGCTTTTTCCGTTTTTGGTTCTCAGTGCGCGAAATTTGCATGCCAAACGCGGCGACAACAATTTGTCAATGTTATTTTTACTTTTTTCTCTGTTTTTGGTGATCTCTAATCATTTATTTTTGGCCCACTTTAGCTATCACTGGCGGCGGTTGTGTATTTCACTCTCTGGATGGTGTCTCGGCGGAAAGCGAAGGTGTGCGCTTTATACGTCTAAGGGAAGATGCGCAGGTGGGCAAGGAGATACTACGTCTGCAGGCCTATCCACGCTCCACGGTGGCGCTCAAGGGTGCCGATGCCAGTGGAGATCACAAATACTTTAATCTCACCGAACACAATGCCACCACTTTGGTGGTTACCCTAGCGCGTTCCTTGGAACGTCTGGTGGATCGTGATGTGCCAAGGAATTTGCTGAAATTTCGCATACTCTGCGCCGGCAAGCAGGAGAAGTTGGAGGAGGTAAGTGGCAAGGCCCTAAAACTATCAAAGACTGCTGTAGTTCAACATTTACTTTACAGGGCAGCTACCTTTCCATCACAGTCTACATTGAGGACGTCAACGACAATGCTCCCGAGTTTCTCAATGTGCCCTATGTGATCGATGTGGATGAGAATACTTCGGTGGAGAGCATCATATTTGAGGGCGTACAGGCTTTTGATAGGGACAAACCCAATACACCCAACTCGGAGGTGCATTTCAGCATGTCCACTGTACCCGAACAGCTGTCCAGCGATGGCAGTCCCTACTTTGCTCTGAAGAGTCCGCATCGTCCGCTGCTCATACTGAAGCGCGAGCTGGACTTTGACAATGGCATAAGGCAGTTTAAGCTGCCTGTGTTTGCCTGGGATCGGGGCACTCCCGCCAATCAGGCCAATACCACAATTACCATCAATGTACGCGATGTGGATGATCTGCCGCCCAAGTTCACAGAAGGTGTCTATCGCACCAAAATCAATGAGTTTTATCCCATGACAGGGGTTCCAGTACGTATACCCCTCTATTTTGCACCACCCATAATGGCCTTTGATCAGGATTCACTAAATGCCACTCTGATCTATGACATTATCTCTGGCAATGAGCGTCAATTGTTTCGCGTGAATCCCCACAATGGAGTAATGTATCTACAAAAGGAAATCGACTTGGAGGAAGAAAGTTTACCGGGAAATAGTTTTGTTTTACAACTGGAGGCCAGGCAGAAGGATAATCCTCTTAAGAAGGCTCTAGCACGGTGAGTGACAGCAAGGATTATACAATGCATGGATGAGACTTCTTTTACATTTTTTTTTTTTTTTTTAGCTTCATTGGTTATTGTTTAAACTAAATGTTTGTTATTGGCTTCTCTTGGGTTGGGTGCTCCGCATTCTCCATTTTACCCACTTTTTCTTGAATTAATCCAAGAAGTTTTTGTTCTAATAATTAAACTCCAAAAGTTATAAAACAACGTCGATCAGGACTGTTATCAATTCCACTTCTGTTTTTGTAGAATCGTTTTTCTTTAAATTTTTTACTCTATGTTAATAAGATCAAGGTATACAAAACAAGGTAGGCGCATTCGTTCTCTCACTCTCTTGACAACTTGTTAAATTTCGCGAAGCACCTCCGCGCACAAACTTTTTGTGTTTTACCTAGTGGCTTAGTAGGCTTTGTATTGAAATATATTACTCTCTCGCTCTCGCTCTCTTTGACACAAATATAAGGAGTTGTGAGAAAGCGAGTGCGCCTACCTTGTGTAGTATACCTTGAATAAAATTGTTTGAAAGGCAACACTCATATCTACGGTTACTAGATCCGGTTTCAGTAAAAGTGGAAATGCTCAAACAGTTAAAACCAACAGCTAAATGCCAAGTAGTTTCTATTCGTGGAAAAATGAAGCTTTCAGATTTTCATTACACCTTCCATTTAAATTTGTAAGAGTAGAATGGAAAAATCAAACGTTTATACGAAAACCGAAGTGGAATTGCGAACAGACCTGCATATCAGAGTTGTGTCTAGAACCAGCCTATGGCTGCGTAGATACTAAGATGAATAAAGTAATTCTAAAGCAACAACAACCACAAGAATTGGAAAGAGAAAACCAATTATTGCCTAGACTTTGTATATATTGAGCATGATAAACACAAATATTGGCCCTGTTCTTCAGCATACATACATTAAATATCTAACATCAAGGATCACAAAAAATGATTTGAATAAAAATCACATTCGTTCACCGAAACAATTAAGCCAGATCCATCGTTTATTTTGTCATCGAATTGTGCCGGTCAACACAGTTATTGATCTCTAATAAGGCATCAAAAAGTAATTAAATATTAAATTAGGGTTGGCGGTAAAGTCTAGCGGATCGTGACCCGAATAATGTTTGAAACTATACTTTCAGATATTTCAAATTTTGTCAAATTTCCATTAGTAATTTCCTTCGAGACCCATCGAAAGTCATTAAAACCTAGCGCCCATTTCTATATCATGTGGACTATGCTGTCTTATGCTTATGACCTGCTGGATATGTATATCACCTTAAAAGAGCTTACTATTACTGCTTCACGCATAAAAAAAATTGCTATACTTTTAAGCAGAGCTCAATACCGAAACCGGAACCTTGAACCGAAATAAACCGTTTCAAATTCGTTTCGGGTCTAAGCCGATATTAAGCCCTTTTTATACCCTTGGAGAGGGTATATTAAAATTGTCCGGATGTTTGTAACGCATAAAAGGAAGCATCTTCGACCACATAAAGTATATATATTCTTGATCAGCATGACGAGCTGAATTGATATAGCCATGTCCGTCTGTCCGTTGGTCTGTCCGTCTGTTTCTATGTTATCTCCTCCGTCAGTTTTAAAGCTATCTTAACCAAACTTTGCACGAAGTCTTTTGGTACAAATACGCTGCACATTTGTCGGAACCGGCCGGATCGGATGACTATAATGATTTCACATAATTTCACCAAGCCTTGTCAAAATCGGACAACTATATAGTATAGCTGCCATACAAACTGTCAGCCACATATCAAGCTCCAAGGGTATATAAACTTCGGTCGAGCCGAAGTTAGCTTGCCTCTATTTTTCCCCTTAAAATAAGTTGAATTGATTTTAGAATATCAGTCGGCGGGTTATAAAGGAATCTTATATTGTGGGGTTTGAAATGACATTTCTCTTTGGATTGGGAATGATAATTACAGGCGCTTATATGATCTTACGTGTGGCCGTCTGTGGCCCAGTGGTTAGTGTGCTGGACTGCTGGGCGGGAGGTCGTGGGTTCGATCCCGCCTCTAAACATCTAATAATAAAAGTTTTTTTCTTTCTTTAGAAAATGGCTTTTACACATACGGTCACCTTCAACAGCAATTGGCGCCAGCTGTGAAGTAAGGGCCTATACTCAGATAAGATAAATTTTTAGTTTGCTACGATATTTCAGATGAATAGAACATCTTTTCATAATCATTCAGATTTCAAAGCTTTTTAAAACTGTTTCTATTTATGTGAAATATCGTAGCAAACTTAAAATTTATCTTATATGAGTATAGGCCTTAACTAGCCATGAAAAAGCAAATTCTTAAACTTTGCCGTTCGGATCCGGCGTTAAACTGTAGGTCCCAAGAGATCGTGAGAAGCTTGGCTGGCCCCGTTGTAGGAGCTGTACAGCCAACATTTACATTTACATGATCTTACGACCCGACCCCCCTTCACTAAATTTGGATCATTAAATTAAATCCGAAAAACTAAGAAGTCACCGTTGTTTTGGAACTGATCTCAAAGTTTAAGACTCAAACCAGACGAATGGAATGACACACGCGCTTGCTGCCAATCGTCTTATACGTTGGTTGAATTGAGTTGAGTTGTTCTCATTTCACTTTCATTTATTGCACTTTCTGTACAGTTGCGCTCAAATTTTATTGAGAAAAATTATTAGAGTGCTCTCAACCCCCCGTTGAGCTACACATTTGTTGAGTTTATGTACTTTCAACATGTTGAATTGTGTACAAGCCTTTTTGTCAACATGACTTGATAGCTAGGTTATTTTTTAAATTTGATTAAAAATCAACTGACTAAGGACTAAAGGTTTTATAGAAACAAAACAATACAAATAAAAATCTTTTTAAATGTTGTGTAGCAATCATTTTTTTTTAAAGAAAGAAAGTAGGATGTAGAAATACCAACAACAAGATCACTGGCTGATATGTTCTTTTTTCTTTTCTGTAATTCTGTCAAGTCACTGTTAAATCACTGTCAAGTCGCTGTTAAGCGAGTTTTTACTTACTGTTTAGTCTTTGTTAAGTCACTGTCAAGTCACTGACTTAGTCACTATCAAGTCATTGTTAAGTCACTGTTCAGTAACTGTGAAGTCACTGTTTAGTCACTGTCAAGTCACTATGAAGTCACTGTTAGTTCACGGCTTAGTCACTGTCAAGTCTTTTTCAAGCAACTATCAAGTCACTGTTAAGTCACGGTTTAGTCAGTGTCAAGTCCTTTCACTCATAGGACTTAATTTCTACGCCTTTGGCGGCAAGACGAAGTAAGCAGCATTAAATCATCACCAAATGCTCAGCCTTTTTTTGTCGCATTGAGTGATCAGCGTTTAATAAATTTTTATTTTTTAATTACAGCATTGAAGTGGAGGTGCTTGATCTTAATGACAATGTTCCGGAATTCGAGGCCGATTTCTATAACATTTCTATAGTGGAGAACCTGCCCACCGGTTTCAGTGTCCTGCAAGTCAATGCCATTGATCGTGATCAGGGCGAAAATGCAGAGTTTCTGTATAACCTGGTGGAGACCAAGGAGGCTGGAGGTGCCTTTCGTATTGATTCGCGCACGGGCTGGATTACCGTGCGTGATGATCGCTTACTGGATCGTGAGCAACGCAAATCTATACAACTGAATGTGGAAGCCTTGGAACGTAATCCCTCATATCTAGACGACAAGCATCTCAAGAAGCCGGGTCCCAGTCGTGTTCAAGTGGAAATCACTCTGCTAGATACCAACGACAATACACCCAAGTTCGAGCATGGCAATCTCTATGAGTTCAAGGTGCCTATTACCGCACCCATTGGCTACAAGATAGGACAGGTGGCGGCGCACGACCCGGACGAGGGACCCAACGGAAAACTGCTCTACGAACTGCAACGTCCCAAGGGTAGTGGCTATATACCGTTTCGATTGGATACCAAAAATGGCACCATCTATGTGGGAGGGCCACTGAGACGTGGACGTATAGCCGTGTTTGTTGAGGCCAGTGATCAGCCCACAAATCCTTCGGAGCGTCGCTTTTCCCTGGCAGTTATTACCATTGAGGTTTATGCAACCATCGATGATCAGGCTATTGATTTTGTGGGAGCACCCTATGAATTTTGGGTGGGTGCTAATACGCCTCTGGGCACTTCTGTGGGCCAGGTGCGCACCACCCTGATATACGATGGGGAGGACGAGATTATGTATGATCTACTGCATACCTATTCGGAGGGTGTGCCCTTTGCCATTGAGGAACGATCGGGTATTATAACAGTGATACGAGAGTTGTCGGAGTTTACGCGCAAAGTCTATAACTTTGAAGCGGTGGCCAATTATGTGAGTACTTGGTAGAGGGATGTTCATCTGGATTACGATTTCTAATCATTACAAACTTCTTCAGCTCTTCGCCAACAACTCCAAGCCACTGATTCTTTCGCGTAGCGCACCACCACTTACCACAACGGCTTCCTCGGAGCTCACCGATGAGGGTGTTCTTATAACAAATCTTACCATTCATATTGTGAATAAACCAGAGCAGAAGGTGCCTCTAAGACCAGTCATCGAGTAAGTATAGAAATGGACAAAGTAACTTATTAATTCACTAGCTGATCCGGCGAACGTTGTTCTGCCATAGAAATTGTTTCTAGTAAACAATTTGGTGATATTTTGCTCCTATGGCCTATGGCATCCAATCTACGCACGAGCTCTCCAGCTGGTGTTTTATCAGGAATGATAATTACAACGTGATTGCCACTTGTTTGATTTAAAGAATTTCAATAATTCATGGTGCTCATTCAGAAGGTAGTCCAGTTCGACTACAAAGCGCCTGGCATTTAGCAAATTGAGGTTATTAAAGCGCATGCATCCACACCATTGGCGTCCACACCGCACATTTTTTAATTTGAGTACCTGACAATTGACATTCTTCGAGCATCAATTAGGGCTTTCGGATGAGCGGAATATTCTATATCTGCTTCATAATCGAAAGCGAGATGAAGGAACGAAGTAAATCATTCATGGTTTGTAAGGCACTGGGTCAGGTGGTGGTTTACTTCTCCAGGGCTTTGGTTAAGCCACTTCCCTATTAGAAATGAGTTTGTGGGTCCACTGTCCTGTATCCGACCTCTCCCAACTCTCTTGCCATGCTCGGAGACTCCTAATATGCGCATCTTGCGCAGATATTCCCGTCCGTCGTGCTTTACTCGCCGTTGCTTCCATGTCGAGGGCCATGCTGTTGGCCAAAATCGTTCTAAAGCCGTTTATGAGTCGAATCGACATACGCCGATACGCTTTTCTGGCTTCTCGTGTGTACGACGGAAACTATGTAGCCTCCGCTCATTCGAGCGCAGCGTTCTGCACTTGCTAGGGCCGACTTGTAGGGGGGCTTGAGTCCGCCTATGTTTGGCATCAGCATAGCCAGCGAAGCTGCCGTTTCCCGAAAATGTAGTCTCCTGTCGATGAGTATCCCCAGCTACTTCAGGTGATCATCCGATCGCTTCCTTCTCTCTCTCAATGCTCTTCACCTTTTTTCGGCTCCTTCCGTTTAAACCTACCTGCTGGAGCCAGTTTCTGGTAGATGCAATTGGGCAGTTTGTATTTTGGCTTACTTCTTTCAGGTACGTTGCTGCGAACCTGTGTTGCTAATACTTAGCACTCTTTTGTACATCACGTCCCATAGGATAGGGCCAACTCCTCCTGAGATGTTGTAGGTCTGTGGTAACATTTCGCATGTGTGTTGTTGCATTTGTTTGACGTGTTGTTGGCATTGCTTACTGTAACATATTATCGCACAGATAGGCCAAATTGATACAATTGATGAAAAACTGTATTCAGTTTCTTTTCAGTACTTTCCTTAAGAATGTATCAAATATGCCGTTAATGGTTACTTTTAATTTCCATGGCGTCTACAATTTTTTATGTGAAACATCTTTCAATTCGGTTCGGAAGATCTTAGTGGGAGAAAAAATTAAATTCAGCGTCACGTAACGCTGTTGTTTTGTGTAGTTTACCAGCGAAGAGGTAGAAAAAATTATGAAGAGGGGCAACTGGGTGGTATTAACGAGGGATTTGGGTGGGATCAGGGTAGTATTTAGAAGGGATTTTAGTGGTATCTGGTTGGGATTTGGTTGGTATCTGGCGGCATCTGGGTGGGATCTGGGTGGTACCTGGGAGGGATCTAAGAGGAATCTGGGTGGGATCTGGAAGGGATCTGGATCGGATCTGGGTATGACCTTTGTGGTATCTAAGTGGGATTTGGGAGGGAACTGGGTGGGATCTGGGTAGGACCTTGGTGGGTTTTGGATGGGATCAGGGTGGTGTCTGGGTGGGATCTGGGTTGGATCTCGACATGACCTTCAGGGAGGGATCTGGGAATCTTGGTTGGATCTGGGTATGACCTTTGTGGGATCTGGGCGGGATCTGGGTGGTATCTGAGTGGAATCTGGGCGGGATCTGGGTGAGATCTTGGTTGGATCTTAGTATGGCCTATGTGGGATCACAGCAAAGCCTCGTGAGTGTGAACGCCACTCTCACCTTTTTTTATTGACAGAAGATCTTCCCCCAAGTCACCATCACCTGATACAAATCCCATCAATAATCGTATCACCTTTTTGTCTTTTTCCAGGGAGATCAACATGAACATAATTAATTTCCATGTGGAGGAGAATGTTGTGGGCGGCATCATTGGTCAACTAATGTACAAGAATGGTCTCAATGTGGTCAACAACGAGCTGGGTAGCTTTCGTGAAATGCCCGCGGGTAAAGCGGTGGGTAATCTCACCCTGGGCAGTCGTTTTCGTAGTCGCAATCGCAGCCGTAGCTCCAAATCCAAGCGACGTCTGCCACGTCGTCTGGCAGGTGATAATACCAATCTCAAGCTGCGCTACATAATTGCCAATCAACAGGAGGTGGTTAATAAAATTTCTATAACCGAAGATGGCACTCTGTTAACCCTAATCGGACTGGATCGCGAGCAGCAGGCCAGCTATGAGCTGACGGTGATTGTGGAGTACAGCACGGGCCTGGTGAGTGGAGCTGGCATTTACCAGGTCAACATTAAGGTAGATGATGTCAATGACAATGCACCCAAGTTCAATGCTCTGACCTATGTGGGTCTGATCAATGAGAACTGTAACGTGGACACGGAGTTGTCCATGAACCAGGCCATACACATTAGCGATGCGGACGAGGGAATCAATGCGGAGTTTCGGGTGCAACTGCAGGGCGATTACAGTGAAGAGTTTAGCATAGAGTATGTGAACGACAGTGCCAGTGGCAACGGCAGTCAGCATAGGATGGCTTCTAATACGGGAGCTTTCAATATCTTTAACCTAACCGATCAGTGGAATGATGAGTTCAAGTATCAGGAGCTGCATACTTCCTTCATGCAATCGAATTTCAAGCTTAGTACGGGTCCCTACTTCCGGATTAGCTATACTGGCAAGCGAGGCTTGGACCGGGAGAAACAACAGCTGTATAACCTCAAGATCATAGCTGCAGATAGCTTAGGTCTGTCGGGTTATGCCCACCTGACTATCCTGGTGGCGGATGTCAACGACAATGCTCCCATATTTGAGCGCATTTCGGTGTTTAAGGACTCACGCCTGGAGATACGCGAGTATACCACTGACATGGAGATTTACTTTGTGGAAAGCTCCAGTGGAATGGTAGCTCCCACGGCTGCAGCCAGCATGATGCTGGCTCCACCTCCCTATCATATACCTGGCTCTCCTCGCCTTAATATGGGCGGAGCTGTGGGTCGCTCAAAGCTACGTCGTCGATTGGCTCGTGCCGTGACCCTCAAGTGTCCTTTATTTGCCATCTATGAGGATACTCCGGTGACCACCAAACTATTACAGTTGAGTGCCAGCGATGAGGATTTTGGCAAGAACTCCCAGCTACACTACGAGCTCTTGGGCGAACAGCTAGAGCGATCTCCGGGCATGCCCTTAATCAAGAGTCAGGGCGTGCGTCACTTCACCATGGACAAGCTAAGTGGAGAACTGTCTGTCAACTATCCACTGGCGGCCAATATAGAAATCACACTCAATTTAAGCGTCACCGATATAGATGGTCTCAAGGATACCACCTGCCTGCGTTTTACGGTCATGGATGTGAACAATCATGCTCCCACCTTTAAGAAATCCTGGTACAGTTTTGATACGCCCGAAGGGGAGTATAAGGAGAGCGTGTTGGGCCGTCTAATGGCCATTGACATGGACTATGGCGAGAATGCCAACATAACTTATAGCCTGAGTGATCTGGATTTGCCCTTTACCATCAAACCCGCTTCGGGTGTGCTCAAGATCAATGGACAATTGGATCGAGAAGTGCGGGCAAAGTTTAATTTTCATGTTATTGCCAGCGATAATGCTCCTCCGCTGCAGCGAATGTCCAGCAGCGTGGATGTAGAAATCAATGTCTTGGACATCAATGACAACCGGCCCGAGTTTATAGGCTACGATGATCAGACCAAGGCGGTCAAGTACATAGCCAATGTGGCGGATCGCACTCAAATGCTGCCCGTATACAAGGCCTATTTGGATCGGAGCACTCAACCGGGTACATTTGTGAAACAACTGACGGCCATTGATAAGGATAATGTGGGCAATGGCAATGGCTTGGTTCTCTACTCCATACGGCATCAGGAAATGCAGGCTCCACTCTTCCAGATCGATTCCCGGGATGGTACCATCACCACAGTCTCTCACATCAGCGGTTTTAATGACTATGAGCATCTGAATGTGTCAGTCATAGCCTCGGATCTGGGTAGTCCTGCCCTATCCGCTACGGCTGTGGTCATAGTTAATCTACAGGGTCAGGCGGTGACTGTGCCGACACCTTCGGCTAAGCCTGAGATAGCGGCCAATGTCAGCATCTTCCAGCACGCGTACTTTGAAGTTCAGCTCATGGAGAACAATGAGGCTCCCATCGAGGTGATGCGTTTGAATCTCACAGCGGGTCTGAATGCGGAAAACTATCGCTGGTCATTGTGGCTGGAAGAGGGTCTGGACGAGACAGATGCACATCCACCCTTCGAGTATGATGCCAAGAATATGCTGCTCTATGCCCTGAAGCCGTTTGATCGTGAACACATCTCCCGCTATCAGCTGAGAATACGAGCCGATCGTTTGAGTCGGGAGGCGCGTAATTATGCACGAGTTTCCTACCCGGTGGTAGATGAGCGCATTGAAGGACTGTCCCCAAATGAGTGTCGCATTCTGGTGCACATCTCAGACGAGAACGATAATGCACCCAAGTTCCGGGGCAATGGACAGCCAATTGTGGCAGTGCTGCCACGAAGTGCCAGTTTTGGTTATCCAGTGACTCGTGTAATAGCCACGGATGCGGATGAGGGTCTCAATGCAGAGATCCGCTATCGTTTGCTTAACGAGCCGACGCGTCTCTTTGGCATTGACGAGACAACGGGAAGCATTCGCTTGCTAGCCGATTTGCCGTTGGATGAGCGCATCTATGGTTTCGATGTGAAGGCCACCGATCGCAGGGGTGCCGATGATGGACGTAGCGGTATTGTCAATGTATTTGTCTATATCATTGATGAGTCTAAGCAGGTTCGTCTGGTGGTGGCTGGCAAGCCGGTGGAGGTGGAACGTCACATTGAGGCTTTGATGGAGGCTCTGAGCTCGGCTATTGCCAAGGATGTCAGGGTGCGACTACTAGAGCCAAATTCGGATGGACTGGAAGCAGCGTAAGTATTTACTTGTGATGGGGATTGATTAAAAAACGATTTAGATGAGATTGTGATTGGCTAATATACAAATTAATATTTTTGGACAAAGAATTTTAACACTTAGAAGCGAAATCTCGTTGAAAGCAGGGACCGAGAATAGCTGTTATTTAGAATTTTTGGGAATAGTTAAATCAATACAATATATACATTTCTCTTGTGCGTCCTATACGCAAGTACGGATCATGTGTGTGGTCTCCGAAATATTCGACCCATCAAGATAGAATTGAATCTGTGCAAAAGCAGTTTTTATTGTTTGCTCTTCGTGGTTAAAACTCGTATCCTGAGTTCCGTTTGCCATCATACTCTAGTAGACTACTTTTGCTGACTGACTTCGGCTCATATGAGCTGTAGGTGGCCGTCTCTGCTCTTGACATTTTTGTGCTTCGGCTATGAGTGTACTTGCACCAACCACGCTCTTTGTATTTCCCTCTGTCTTTTTCTCTTGAGATAACAACAACTTGTCGTTGCTTTTTCAAAGAATGATTTTACTTATGTGTGACTGTGCCATGCGGTGCCTTCAATACAGAAACAACCACTTTGATAGATGATCAACCGAGAGACTCAGTCGCAAAAACACCAGTAACAAAAAGAGTGTGTGTCTGAGGGCTGTCGAATATTTTTAATTTCTGATTTGAAAAAATATCAAATGATATTTGAAATTGCTTTAAAAATATCGATATATTTGATATTTTTATTTTTTGCTAAAAAAGGTAATACTCTGCCCACAATAAAAAGATACAGTCTACAATAAGCAAACAGAAAATTTATTTTTATGAGATTCGTTTATATATCACAGTACAACACTAAAAAAAAGCCCGGCATAAGACCCATAAGTTATGATAAAAGACACCTTTGTAGGCATCACCTCATACCCAGTTTTTCAAATGCACCCTCGGTTCGCGTTTAATGGGTACTTTTGTACTTGCAACACACAACTACAACAATTTTTGCTTAGTTTTTAATGGCTTAAGATAAAATTTTCCAAAATTCAGCAAATGTGGACAGGGTCATTGGGAACGACATATAAAAAATTCACTCACTTCGCGCAAACGGTTAAGGTACCACCAGAAGGGGTTAAATCTTCATTCTTGAATATCTTTAAAAGCGCACGGTAGATTTTTGTCAAAATTGTTGTATATGATGGTATAATGGGCTATCGCATTTCCCTAAGAGATGGTACTTAACAGCCAAAAAACCGCGAATACTCCAATTGTCAATATGCACACACACGACGTAAAATCAGCTATAAAATTACATTATATAAGCTATTTCCACCAAAGAAATGAAGAAAATGATATCATTTCTTTCATACAATTTGGCATTCCTCACGAACGAGTTTGGTATTTTTAAAAAAGTACTCCTTACTCTCTGGAAGCAGAAATTTTCATTAGAAATAATGTGTCAATCAATGGAAACGACAAACTCTTAAGAAATTTCTACGCAAACTAGTCTCTCAATTTTAAAGCTATCGAGCTGAAACTTTGCACAGAGTCTTCTTTTTACTGCACACTGCTAATATGTCGGAACCGACCGGATCGGATGACTATATCTTATAGCTGCCATAGAAATTATCGGTCGAAAAGTGGCTTTTATCAGAAATAATAATAATAATAATAATAATAATAATAATAATGCTGACGTATTAAAACATTTGCAAGGGTATTAAAACTTCGGCAAAGACGAAGTTAGCTTGGCCTTCTCGTTCTAAATAAAATCCACCTTTCGACCGATAGTTTCTATGGCAGCTATAAGATATAGTCATCCGATTTTGACAAAACTTCCAAATCTGTGTAAAAGCGTATAAAACTAATAATTGGCGAAGCGGAAGGCGTTTACATTAAAAACAAAAAAGTTTTCTCACAAAGACCCACTTTTCGACCGATAGTTCCTATGGCAGCTATAAGATATAGTCATCCGATCCGGTCGGTTCCGACATATTAGCAGTGTGCAGTAAAAAGAAGACTCTGTGCAAAGTTTCAGCTCGATAGCTTTAAAATTGAGAGACTAGTTTGCGTAGAAACTGACAGACGGACAGACAGACGGACGGACAAAGCTCCATCGACTCAGCTCGTCGCCCTGATCAAGAATATATATAGTTTATAGGGTCGGAAATGAATATTTCTATGCGTTGCAAACTTCTGGGCAAAATTATAATACCCTTTGCAAGGGTATAATGACGCTAGTCTGGAAAGTCCCAGCATGGCCGCCTTACGCAAGTTCTAGAAGATAAATTATGCGTGCGTCAAAAAGCCTTTTAAAATCTTTAGAGGTTTTCGTATGAACGTTATTTCATATTAAAGCTGTTTGAGTATATATATTTAGGGACTCAAATATGTCTGGCTACAAGATTAGATGACAAAAGTTAAGCGAATTGAAACCGCCTGTCAAAGCCAAGTATATTTGATGTATCTAGTAGGCGGTCAGATTCCAGTTTAATTCGAAATGCAATTGTTTATCCGAAAATCTCTAGAGATTTCCAGGGCACCCCTGATGAAGTACTTTCATAAAGGCAGCACACGGGATATCAAAATTTTGTTTAATGTTTAATTCTTAAGTTTATAGAATTTTTTTAACATATTCCTCTCATTTTATAAGAATGATTGCCACTTTATTTTCAAGACGTAAAAAGGACGTCAGCATATCAGGGTCCTGGGCTTTTCGCAACTGGTCCATTAATGCAGGGCTGTACTTGAAATGCACTACAATTTTTTTCACCTTGTCCAAAAGTTGGAAATGACAAAATCTCATTTACTGTGTAATTTAACATTAAGTGGTGCATTAAGACCAAGAGTGGGCTGTATGCGCAAAGCAAGAAACATGTTTTCCATTTCCATGCTTGCTTATTTTTGAGGTGCGACGCCATTTTCGATATTTGGACCAAAAACAAGTGAGAAAGTCGGTCAAGCCTAACATACTATAACATACTCTGTACCTGGAGTAGGAGCTGAATGCAGTGCTGCTGCTGTTCCACTCTCTATATCTATCACGGTCTCTCTCTCGCGCTCTCTCTCTCTCTAAGATTGTGCGGGGTTGGTTGTGAAAGGGTGGGAGGGTTGTGGCGCTCCCCCCGCTTGATTCACTTTTTTGCATATAACTTGAGAACCGCTCATCCGATCTTTATTATTTCTTCATCAAATCGATACATTTTGACAATTACTAACTATCTCTAGAGGGTACAAATCATCTATCTCCAAAACTGTGGAAGATATGAGGTTTTTTCAAAATTTCAATAGAGCCTAGAGCCAGTACAAAGTAATCGTGTCTTTGGTATGACTCTATAGTAAAATGTCAAGTGTCAGTAACACCGCAAACGCATTGAAAGCGAGTATTGATGCAGACAAAAAACAGGCTCTCTTACAGATCTCTGATATTAAGCATAAGTGGAACAATATTAATTTCGGTTTAGGTAAAGCATTTTTCTCTTCAAGTTTGACGCCATACTACAAATTCCTTTCAAAAATAATTGTGAATCTCTGTCCATCTGTAGACACTACTTTTTCGCAATATTTTTAGGCCATTTTCAGATACCATTTCGAAAAAACGATGCGAGTTTTAATGCGATCCACGAATCAATCTAACTTTGGTTCGACGAAAACTTAGAGTAGTTGAAGGGCCAATGTCTGGGCTATACGGCTGGTATAGCCTTGTCGTGCCTTTGCCGGTTATGTTTTAATAGCCGGCTCAAATGCATTGAGTTCGGAAGAGTTCTCCCGTGATAGTAATACACCACGCACAGTTGGTCCCACCCAATACAGAGCATAGCCTTGGCTATGGCATCGATTTGGAAGTTGATGAAACACATTTCCCTTAACCTTCATTTAGCATTTAATGTGGCCTTGGACAACATTGTGTTTCGTTTGCACAAAAGTTGTCAAAAACTATGTTGTTTACACTTCAGCGAAATGACACATACTAAAAAAGAAAGTTTAATGATGAGGCTTTAAAATAGAATTGGTTGCAACCTGCAACATTGTCCAATTCGATTCAATACTATTTAAAATATTTATTTAAGACTTTTTTAATCACGTAACATATCATAGATCAGGAATCAAGCTATACAGCTGAACGTGTCCATTTCTTTTTGTGTCGCTATTGCTTACATTATGTCTCATCCATCAACTGTTACCTTTATCTGCTTTCAGTACCAACGCCTATATCTACGCCGTTGATCCCCACACGAATGCCATTATGGAAATGGAACAATTGCAAGAGTAAGAGCATTTTGACCCACACCTGTCAACTTTTAAATTGATTAACCAATATTTTTCTTACCCAGATCGTTGGCTGGCCTTCAACTGGATGCACTGCAATTGCAGCAGCAGCGAGTGGACAGCTCTAAGGCCATGCCACGTATCATCGAACTGGCCGAGTTCGGACTAGTTCCGAAACCCACGCACGCCTCCACTTCCAGTTTTATGAGCGGCTTGGAATTTGTGACTCTGGTTCTGCTGGCATTGATTAGCCTGGGCGCTCTAGTAGCCGCCGGTTGCTATCTGTGCCTGCGCCAAAAACGGTAACTGCAAGACTGTCTTCAATTCTCTCACATAAGTGTAGCCACTTGCATCATTGTTAGCCATAGAAATAGCCTTAAGGCCGCATAATAAATTTTAAGTCAAACGATATTGCATTGCTTGTTGTTGTTGTTGCTTTTACAGGAAACCGGCTGCAATTAGGCCTCACCTGTCCGATTAAATTCTAACGGTAAAAAGCAACAACAACCTCTGCTGCAGGCAATTAACTCCCAGCTCAGGTGACATCTACAACTCAAATGCGAAAGCCACTCAAACGTCTTCTTTTTTTGTACCTACATCCATTTCGCAGCATCCTCTGGTCACAACGCAACTTTCCCGCCTCGGAGGCCGGTCTGACGTATACCATAGCTGGCATTGGTAGCTCGGCTCGTGGTCAGCAGCGACGCCAGCAGCGCCAGTCCAGACACACGCAGCGCTGCAGCAAGGGCAGCACGAGCAGCCAACGTCCAACTAGCGCCTTTATGCCCGAATCCGTATGCTCCTCGGCCCAGACACAGTCGACGGCAACAGCCACCGAGAAACTGGAGCAGCAGTTGCATCATCATCATCAGCAGCAAGCTCTGGCCACACAGCAGCAGCATCATCAGTATCTGAATGAGTAAGTGATCAGGCGAAGATGGCCAACTGGTTTTTGAACGCAACTTTTTCAACTTCAGGCAGCAGCGACAGCGAGAATATATTGATGTGCCGCTACCCAAGTCCATTGCCAAGGCTGCGGCAGCAGCAGCGGCGGCGGCCTCGGCCGACAGCAGCGCAGTCAGCGCTCCATTTGTGCTTAAATACAACTCCTGTCAGCCAGTGAACAACCTGTAAGTTCAAAAAAAATGGTGAGAAAAAAGAAAAGAGTTTTTAAAGATCAAAACAAATTGGAAATTTGTTCAGCCAGTGGCAGACCCGTTCGCCCTCTCAACAGAACACTTGATTTTGTTTTTCTAAAGCTTAGTAGACACCTCAACAAAGCAACTGACAAAAAAAAAAATCATCATTATGAAAATTCCTCACAAAACAATGGCCAAAAAACTTTGTGAGTTTTTTTATGGAATTTTTTGTTTTGGCAGTTCCTTTGTGGAGATGTATACTAAGCATTCATCTTAATGGGGTTTATTTAGTTCAGATCTCAGCAGCTGTGTCAGCGAAAAGTCTATCTTGTTGCTATTGGGCAAACAAGGCGTCAAAGAGAAAGGAGCACACGCAACAAACATACATACGCAAAATACACTTTCTGAATTTCTGGCCAGCAATGTGTCTTACTAAAACAAATGCTCAAAGAGAGCGAATGAAAACTCTCATTGAATGAGCATAGAGCTGAAAGGCATAGGTGAAATTCAACTTCGTTTCCCCTTTTCATGGTGTCCGAGGGTAACTGTTTTTTATTTTGTGAACTGAACTGGACCGAGATTTGAAAATTAAGAAAAGGCGTGAGTGTCGTTAACACACACGAGGATTTGATGTGCAACTTGATGCTAAATTTAAGAGCATAATATCATAATGCTTAGCTCTCTCAATGATATATAAATCAGCAATGACAATTTTTCCAAAAATAGAAAACGAGATGTTGAAATACCAACAACAAAATCACTGGCTATTGTGTTCTTTCTTCTTTTCTGTAATTCTGTCAAGACACTGTTTAATTACTGTCAAGTTACTGTTAAGTCAGTATTTAGTCACTGAGTCAAGCTGGGAATCAAACCGAAACCGGAACCGGAACCGTTTACCGAAAAGAACCGATTGAAACTCAGAACCGGAACCCGAACCGGAACCTATTAATTTTGTATACCGGTACGAGAACCGATATTCTGGAACCGAAAAAGACTGAAAAGAACCAAAACGTTGTACCGGCGTTTCGGTTCGAGTCCCCCAAACGGAAAAAAGAAGTAAATGGCGAATTTTTACGCAATTTTGGCAAATTGTTATTTTCAAATAAAAAAGGCGCGAGACCAGTCCCTTTGAAAATAATGCATTCCTTTGTGGTATTTTCTTAGACCCTCGTTATTATGTCAGGCTAACCTGAACGGAAAAGTACATGTGTAACTGCTTCGACTGATATGTATATTTTCTAGAATTTTATCCACTTCTATACAATTGAAACTAATTGAGGAAAGTAGCTCTGATCCAACTAATTTTTCTAAAAGGTCCATACCAGTACGTACCGGTACGATACCGAAATAAAAGGGTACCGGAACCGGAACCGAATACCGAAACAGTAGTAGAACCAAAACAGAACTTTTACCGAAACTTTAGTCATAGTCACTGTTATCAAAGT
This sequence comes from Lordiphosa clarofinis, assembly GCA_018904275.1. NCBI lineage: Eukaryota > Metazoa > Arthropoda > Insecta > Diptera > Drosophilidae > Lordiphosa > Lordiphosa clarofinis. Next base: position 644,044 of record JAEIGQ010000072.1, on the reverse strand, counting down.
ATTGTTAAGTGAATGTCAACTCACTGTTAACTCACAGCTTAGTAACTGTCAAGTCATCGTCAAGTTACTATCAAGTCACTGTTATTTCACGGTTTTCTTCAGGTCGAGTCATTGTTAAGTCACGGTTTAGTCACTGTCAAGTCACGGTTTAGTCACTGTCAAGTCACTGTTTAGTCACTGTAAAAACAATGAAATCACGGTTTAGTCACTGTCAAGTCGCTCTTAGCTCACGGCTTAATCACTGTCAAGTCACCGTTAAGCAACTGTCAAGTCACGGTTTAGTTACTGTTTAGTCACTGTCAAGTCATGGTTTAGTTACGGTTAAGTCACTGTTTAGTCACCGTTTAATCACTGTCAAGTCACTATCAAGTCACTCTTAAGTCACGGCTTAGTAACTGTCAAGTCATAATCAAGTCACTATCAAGTCACTGTTAGTTCACGATTTAGTCCAGGTCAAGTCATTGTTAAGTCACTGTTTAGTCACTGTCAAGTCACGGTTTAGTCACCGTATAATCACTGTCAAGTCACTATCAAGTCACTTTTAAGTCACTGTTCAAGTCACCATTAAGTCACGATTTAGCCACTGTCAAGTCGCTCTTACCTCACGGCTTAACCACTGTCAAGTCACAGTTTAATCACTATCCAGTGAATATCAAGTCACTGTTAAGTCACGGCTACTCACTGTCAAGTCGCTCTTAGTTCACGGCTTAATCACTGTCAAGTCACGGTTTACCGCCCACTTTCCTCTCACTTCCCACCACTGTTTTCCCACTTTCCACCCTCCTTCATCAGTTTTTCACCCATTTCCCCCTGGGACACTCCGCTAAAACAACAACACAAAATATGCGCGACGTCAGCGCATCGCTGCAGCGTCACGTGACGCTGAAATTAAATTTTACTCATACTTATATATTCCGTTCCGAAATTAAAGAAGTTTTACATAAAAAACTTTTTATTATCCAATGTTAAGATTTCACGGTATTCCCTTCCTTTGCATTGCAGCAACAACTATGAAACCTCGCTGTTCTCACTCCACTCAACCGGCCAGGATTCGGGCGTGGAATTTCTAAGTAGCCGGGAACTCTACGAGACTTCACCGGACTCTTTTCAACATAGCAACAGTGTCAAGCGGCCAAATAATGCCGAAGTTCTGTGTCCCCGTCACGCCAAGGCTCATCTAGAGCTGCGTCAGCAACCGCATACCGATAGCAGTGACACCTATGAGGACTCCCTCAAAACGGATGAGCCGCTGGTAACGCACAATTGTCGCAACGGCAACTGTGAGCATCGTCATCATCAGCATCACCATCATCAGCAGCAGCCACACTATCAGAATACCAGATTCGAGAAGCGCTCCTGTGTGCGACACTCATTCTCAGGCGTGAAGGATGATCTGATGCAGCACTCACCGGAAATATCCCTAAGACCCCGCGGTCATGCTTTGCGTAACTCCATGAACGATCTGGAGCAGCGTCTGCATAACCTAGAGCAGTCCTTTCGAAGGCCGCTCGAGTTTAGTAAATCGAATTCTTTGTTTTAGCTCGTAAGTTTAGTGCAAGTTTATTTCTAAGTACATCGAAGTGCAATAATAAATCTAGCTTTCATGAGTTTAGTTATCAAAGTACTTGCGGAACTCCAGGCAACCCGCCCAGTTGGCTTCCCAGCCGGGTGTGTTTTGTTTGGCATGTTCGTACCATCTGGTCACATTCGGGTATGATTTTATATCAAAGCCAGCCACATCGAAGCTGGATACAGTGGAGAGAATAGATATGTCGGCTAAGCTTAAGGCTTCACCCGCCACATAGGTCTGTCCCTCTAAAAAGGTGTTCAGAAACTCAAACGCAACTTCGATTTTCTTGTGGAACTCTTCATTAGCCGGCTTCTTTTGGAAGATCTGCGGATAATAGTAATCGGCAAAGCTCTTGTACAGCGTGCCCATGTCAAAGTACAAACGCTGATTGATTACAGCCTGCTTTTGAGCATCCTTGGGATAGAGCTGATCACTTGTGGCATACTTCTCCACCAGATATATCATAATGGCGCGAGACTCCCACAAAGCAAAGCCATGATCATGCAGTGTAGGAATGGTATGCTGTGGGTTAATTTTCAGATATTCAGGCTTGAACTGTTCTCCGGCACGGGTATTGATGACGATTTTCTTGTCAAATTCCACACCAATGGCTGTGGCGGCCATTATAACGGCACGACAGGGAGCTGATCCGGGTCTATAGTAAAAGTCCATGTTACTTTGGAAAGGGAACTCACACAGCAGTTCAAAGCGACTAAAGAGAAACAGAGATAATTACTTTTTTTTGTGACGATGACATAAGATCGACGGATGAACACAACAATTCTTCAGTCAAATTCACTCACTTATTAAAATTTTTTGTGGCTCTAACAGTTACGAGCTTTGAAAGAGAACTGAGACAATCACATTGGTGTAGGTATACTAAATAATCTAAGCAAGATAACCAAAAAGAATGATGACAATTCAGTCAAGTTTGGGCGATAATTGATAAAGAGTTGTGTTTGTAAGAGATAAGGAAATCTAATCAATGTGTGAATGTGGCACTACCAAAGGGTGCTTCAGGCAGAGTGTACCAAAGGGTGCTTCAGGCAGAGTGTCGAGAACTTATATATTACTCGCAGCGCACAGTAAACAAAAATAACCGGATTCTTTTTACACCCGTTATTCGTGGAGGAAAAAGGGTATACTAAAGTCGTGCAAATGTTTGTAACAGACAGAGAAAATCATATGCGACTGCATTAAGTATTTATATTCTTGACCAGCATCAACAGCCGAGTCGATACAGCTTTGTCCGTCTGTCTGTATGAATACCTTTATCTAACAGATTTGAAACTAGAATAGCTAGACCAACCAAATTTAAAATGTTGACTCGCACTCTGAAAAAATACGTCGAGATATATTTAATCTTCCTAATCTTAGAGTTGAGCAAACATGGGCTTGAAAATTCAATCTTGACTTCGGAGATATTCTAAGCAATTCAAGCTTTTAAGGATTTTCCCAACCTTTCAAACTTGTGTCATTCCATATTTGCTTAAACTCTAAAACACTTCGAAATTTGTAACCCGAAAAAAATTTTTTATAACTGTAACCGTCTAACCTTTATAAACATAAACCGTTATCAGTACCGACACAGAAACAATTGTACGGATTAATTTCGGCTTTCCTCTACTAGTAAAAATTTCGATAAATGTAAATTTATTTGATGTATACATTCCGCGGCACTGTTGCTGACGGAGAGAGTGAGTGCTGCTAACCAAAATCTTTACCCTCCTCATCTTTTTTTATAAATATGTGATATTACACTGGACTCTGGCTAGTTTAGTCGATCCAAAAATTCTAGATTTCTGATTAAATTTGATAGCCGGTAGCTTTGAGTTTTTTAGGACCAGCAAAAGATGCATTAACAAGAATGCAAAGCGAACTTTTAGTCTTTAGTGATTTTTATTCTATCTGGATTCAATGTAAACTTAAAATCGTACACATTAGGCGTGTTTAGCAGCATTAATCGAGACAAAAATCGACTTTTATTGTTAGACTGTCCTGGCGAACGGGCATGATGCGCAATCATGGTTGCTATTTTTCGTGATTGTGTTAGATGTGAATCTAAGAAAGAAATAGTTTGTTAGAATTGCTTGATTATGATTTGTTATCGATAGCATACAGCTGTCAGAAGTACACAAACAAGCAACTTTGAGAAGGCAAATGCAAAATGAATGAGGAAACTCTTTGTTATACTCTGTACCAAAGGTACATAGAGTATATTAAGTTTGTGCAAAAGTATGTAACAGGGAGAAGGAATCATTTCCGACTATATAAAGTATATATATTCTTGATCAGCATCAACAGCCGAGTCGATATAGAGATGTCCGTCTGTCCGTCTGTCCGTCTGTCTGTCCGCCTGTCTGTCCGTCCGTCCGTCCGTCCGTCCGTATGAACAAACAGATCTCGGAGATGGTAAGAGATAGAGGATTGCCATGTATTGGACAAATGCTTCTTATAGCTGCAGGCAGATCAAGTTTATTTTCAATTTTGGCCACGCCCACTCCCGCCCCCGCAATTTTGAAAAAAAACGTCATATCTTCCACAGTTTTGTAGATAGATGGTTCGTACCCTTTAAAGATAGTTAGTAATTGTCAAAATGTATCGATTTGCTGGAAATGATAAAGATCGGATGAGCGGTTCTCAAGTTATAGCAAAAAGTGAACAAGCTCCCCCCCCACCCTTAAACCAACACGAACTCTTAGAAAGAGAGAGAGCGAGAGAAGAGACTGAGATAGAGAGAGACACAGCAGCAGTACTGCAAGCCCTACAGGTACAGGTATGTTATAGTCGGGCTTGCCGACTTTCTCACTTGTTTAAATTTCGTTTGTACCCGGTTTATCTTAAGAACTATTGGGGTAGGGGAAAATATTTTGGGGTATTTTCATCTATGTATAGTACTTCAAAATAAAGCCATTAAACATTTTTGGAAATAAAAAAGTGGGGTGGGAGTTGAAGGAATGTCCCATATATAAATTGTTATGATGATGATGACGGTGACGTCTAAGTAACAAAGGTAGGAGATGAGATTTTAGTAGTTTATTATGCTGAAAGTGAGTACTAAGAACGGATTTTGGAAAATTCTGTCGGGAAATGTGGAAAATTCCGGAAAACAGTTGTAGAACTTTTATTTTATCGATAGTCAACTTTTCAAACATCTATAGAAAATTCAACAACAACTGCATACCAATCTTCGGAAAATTCACCCCCTGAGTGGGTGGTCAAGGTTGTATGGGGAAACTTTAGTTGCCAGCGATTAGCGAAACTCTTTCAAAATTACTCAGCAAACAACTATACGGAAATAATTTGACACGTTGTCTCCCGATTTTGGAAAATCCGCACACGAGGAAAATGGCCGGAAAATTCTGAAAAAGTATTAATCATACGATTGGCTTGAAACTCGGATTGTTATGTCAAAATGAGAATGTAAGGAGAAAATGAGAGATGTGGGTGGGATGTTAATAGGAGTGGGCGGGAAGTGGACGGGAAGATGGCGGGAAGTGTATGGTATGGGTGGCAGTGGATGGGATGTAGGTGGGAAGTGGGCTGGAAGTGGGAGTGGGCAGTTGTCGATGTGTGGGAGTGGGTGGAATGTGGGTGGAATGTGGCGGTAAGTGGGAGGGATGTGGTGGGAGTAAATGGGAAGTGGGTGGGATTTGGGCGGGAGAGGGCGGAAGTGTGCGGTTTTTGGTGGCAGTGGTTGGAGTGTGGGTGGGATCAGGTGGGGTGGTCCGTCCGTATGAACAAACAGATCTTGGAGATGGTAAGAGATAGAGGCTGACAGGTAGGGACAAATGTTTTTTATAGCTGCAGCGTCAAGTTTATTTTCTGGCCACATCCCCACAATGGAAAAACGTTATATCTCCTACAGTTTTGAGATTGACGTTTCGACCTTTTAGAGTTAGAATACAAATGTACGATGCCGAAGAAATGATAAGATCGGATCAGCGGTTCTCATTATGACAAGTAACCCCGCCCCACCCTCCACCCATTCACAACTAACACCACACAATTTTAAAGAGAGGCGAGAGTAAGAGAGAAAGAAAAAGAGAGAGAAACTTTGAGATGAGCACCACATCATTCAGCTTTATCAGGTACAGAGTATGTTATAGCGGGCTTGCGATTTCTCACTTGTTTTATAATATATTGGGACATCCATATCAACTCGGCCACCCAACTTTTTTTTATTTCCAAAAAATTTTTAATGGCTATTATTTTGAAGTACTATACATAGTGAAAATACCCAAAACATTTTCCCTACCTCAATAGTTCTTAAGATAAACCGGTAAAACGAAATTTTAGAAAAATCATAACTTTTGAACGGTGTATCGATTTAGTCGAACTAAAGCGGTTTTTGTTATTTTCCGTGAACTTTTCGATAAAAATGTGAGACTCAACAAAGCCACGGTATTTTTCCTTTAAAAAACAGTATTTGTACTTTCTCCGAGGGCCAATCTGTATTTGATCCGAATATTTTTTCAGAAAGAGCATATTTTTATGTACATTTCACAATTTATTTCAAGATGGAAGACAGCCTGAGAGCGCGGAAATAATTTTTTAGAAAGATTTTTTTTTTGGTTTGACTGTTATTTCAAATATTATGACCTAAAAATAAACAATTAATCAAATTTCTGTTAAATTTTAAAGCAGGTCTTCATTACAGTGAGACTGGGAAAAGTACGCAGCTTTTACCTAGAAAACAGTCGAATAATGCCAGGTTTAGAGACATAGTATTTGTTAAAATTAACGAAGAAAAGAGGGTCCTGGCGTTCAATCACTATCACTTGAACCAAAAAGCTCCTGTCAGTGCTGCGATGAGACTGTGCAATATCGAGTGTGTCAGAGCACGGACAAATGCACCTTTCAAACTCAGATTCGTCGATCTACTTTGTGAATGATTGAAAGATTGAAGCCTCATCATTTTATCGCGAAAGAACAGTCTGCTTTTGTGCAACAGAGGGAAAATTTGGCTGAAGGCGAGTTGCTTTTTCACTGTGATTATTCTGAAATTACGCGTTTGTGGCTCAAGATGCTGCCAATCATTCCACTACAATAACGATCAGTGCACGGTCCATCCAGTGGTCTATTATTATAGCAAAATGAGATCCTCCATAAGAGTTTGGTAGTTCTGTCCCATAGTCTTGTTCATGATACGGCTGCTTTTCATTTAATACGGAAGACTATAGTGGAACACGTGAAAAGTATGCAATGGCGTTGAAAAAATCATCTATGTCACAGACGGGGCGGCACAACAGTATAAAAATCGTTTCCTAATAGCAAATCTTTTAAATCATGAACGTAATTTCGACTTGAAAGCTGGGGCATATTATTTTGCAACTGCCCACGGTAAAGGAGCTTGTGATGGAGTGGGCGCCATTTTTAAAAGAGAAGCCAGACGTAGAAGCCTCCAAATCACCCATGGTGATCCTATTCTTACTCCAGATGCTTTGTTTCGATATACGAAAGAGGAGCACGAGACTGAAAAAGCAGAATTAAAGACTAGATTTGACAGTGCTAAGCCCGTTCCAGGAATGCAGAAGCAGCAATTGATGTCGAAGTTTTTCCCAAAGAAAAGCAGCAATTTGGACTTTTTACATGGGTAATAAAAGTTGTATAGCTCGATGAACAAAATTTAACAGAAATTTGATTAATTGTTTATTTTTAGGTCATAATATTTGAAATAACAGTCAAACCAAAAAAAAAAAAATCTACTAAAAAATTTTCCGCGCTCTCAGGCTGTCTTCCATCTTGAAATAAATTGTGAAATGTACATAAAAATATGCTCTTTCTGAGAAAAAATATTCGGATCAAATACAGATTGGCCCTCGCAGAGAAAAGTACAAAATACTGATTTTTTTTAAAGGAAAAAAATACTTCCGATGGCTTTGGTTGCAGTCTCACATTTTTATCGAAAAGTTCACGAGAAAATAACAAAAACCGTCTTTAGTTCGACTAAATCCGATACACCGTTCAAAAGATATGATTTTTTTAAAATTTCGTTTGTACCCGGTTTATCTTAAGAACTATTGAGGGTAGGGGAAAAATGTTTTGGGGTATTTTCATCTATGTATAATACTTCAAAATAATAGCCATTAAAAATTTTTTGGAAATAAAAAAAGTTGGGTCCCCGAGTTGATATGGAATGTCCCATATTGTTATTTTTAATTACATGATGTGAGTTGTTTCACATTTGGAACATTAAAAACAAGTAAGACCATTGCAGTCAATGTGCTTTTCAGAATAGATAGATTATAGGCCTACGATAATATATATTAAGCGACGATGTTGTAACTTTAAAATTATGGCTCTGACAGTTTTTTGCGGTTTAACGGGGGAAGGGGGGAAATTTTGCAAATCTGAAACAAACTTGATCTGCGTACGGCCTATACCTATGTACATGCAAAAATTTGTATCTCTATCTCTTATAGTCTCGGAGATCGACGCGTTCATACGGACAGACGGACAGACGGACGGACGGACAGAAGGACATGGCAAAATCGACTCGGCTGTTGATGCTGATCAAGAATATATATACTTTATAGGGTCGGAAATGTTTCCTTCTCCCTGTTACATACATTTGCACAACTTCATGATCCCCTTTTACCCATTTTCAATGGGTACAGGGTATAAAAACTGACAGCACATGGGACAGAATCTTTTTAAGTCTGGTCACTCGCAATGACTAGTTCCATAGTCTATTATACTTAAGCTTATAGAGAAGATGCTCGATCCGACTCAGGACCACTCCATGTAGATCTCTGTTGTTCACCCAAATGCCAAATATTACCGATTTGCTGCTATGACCTTCTTTCCAAGTTTATTTGTAGATGATTTGATTATCTAGACAGCCATTTCGGAGCCGGATGTCTGGCCGATATTTTCCGGACTATTTCGATAAGCGTGTTCTGTCAGCAATGTCGCGTTCCATATCTTGTCAGTTCAATAGCTTCTTGGGCTAAAAACCGGCTGTGTTACCAAATTTACCCGATTCGTTATCACTTTTGGTATGTTTGGTGCGTTGCTGTCCCCGTCATAAAAGAGCTTGTGTAATCTTGTGGGAAGTGGGTAACACTTCATCAAGTGGGTGCCCATCACTGGTATAAAAGCTTGTCGAGAATCTTGAGCCTGCTCTAAGTGTTTTTTTTTTTGCTACTTATTTAGGAACTTTTTAAAATTTTCTGATTAACAACAACAGTCCATAAAGGATTACATTTCTGTTTACCGAAGGCATAAATAAAAAGTGTGAAAATGAAATCGAAAGTTAAACAAAATACATTTTAAGTGCAAGTTCTCTAAGTATTGTGACTTGTTACTCGATATTTAACTGCACTCGGTGCGAAAAGTGTTTACTCGACTTCAAAAGGCATTTGAGACGTTGTTCAATTCCCAATGAGAGAGCGCCCAGAGTAACTCTCTGTTGTAGAATTGATGAGTGCATTGGCTATATATAACGAGGCAACTGTTCATTCAAATTCAGTTGGTGCTGGATTTTGCCATAAGCATCTTGATTTCTCATCATGGATTTGTACTATCTACCCGGCTCGGGACCCTGCCGTTCTGTAGTTATGACAATCAAAGCTCTGGGACTTGAGATAAACAAAAAGTTACTCAATACCATGGAGGGAGAGCAGTTGACACCAGAATTTCTGAAAATCAATCCGCAGCATACCATTCCAACTCTTGTGGATAATGGCTTTCCATTGTGGGAGTCGCGAGCCATTCTCATTTACCTGGTGGAGAAGTATGGCAAGGATGACTCCCTCTATCCCAAGGATCCCCAACAGAAGGCTTTGGTCAATCAGCGTCTATTCTTTGACATGGGCACACTCATTCAATGCTTTGCCGAGTATTATTATCCACAATTTCGCTTTCATAAGCCCGGCGATCCTGAGGCCTTCAAGAAGTTGGAGGCTGCCTTTGGTTTTTTGAACACCTTTTTGGAGGGTGAAGAATATGTGGCTGGCAACCATTTGACTCTGGCTGATATTGCCATTTTGGCCAGTGTGTCGACATTTGAAATGGTTGGGTTTGATATGAGCAAATATGAAAATGTTAACAAGTGGTATGCAAATGCCAAGAAGGTGACACCTGGTTGGGATGAGAACTGGGAGGGTCTGATGGAGATGAAGAAGTGGCTGGAAGCCTGGCAACCAAAATAATTATCTTAAGTTAAATTATTATTTTACCCTGTATTGACTTTGTATACAAAAATAAACTTCGGTTAATGGAGTTATATAAATATTTGGTGGCTATGATGAGATTTGCTGGGATTTGTCTTAGGCCGGTATGGGTAAGTTCTTTTTTTTGAGCAAGCTTATACAAAATGATATTGTTGATATATGCACATCTTATCTATTGCAATCATAGAAATATCAATGGCAGATTTTGAAAAGTTTTTGCAACTGTTTGATTGTATGAATTTCTTAACTTCAGACGAGTGTTTATTTATCGGATAGTTTCTCGCAGCTTGAAGTGTAAGTTTCACTATGACACGTAGCAACTATTTATTTTATCGCCTTTGTGTATTGATATGGACATTTGAGGGTGATCAGCCAATTTAATTGTTGGGAACTCCGCACTATATTTAGATCCTTAAAGTTTGGGAATTTTCAAATGGACGATAGTCTATTTATAAGCAGCCCAGTAGAAATAGAATCTACGCAGGAACTGCTGCAACCGTGAAGCGCTAAAACTGACTTTCATCTAGAAGTGAACAGCTCAGAATATAAGAAATTTTGCAGAAGTATACGATTTTTACTAAATATATATTGAGTAAATATTATTTACATATTATCTTGGTTATGAAAAAAAAAGCGTGAGTGTCGACTCTTTGATGTGAAACATGATCCTAAGTTTAAAAGCTTATTTTCAAATCACAGGCTCTCTCAATTGTATATAAATCAGCAAGTGCCCTTTTTCGAAAAAAGAAGTTTGTTTCAGTGTTTTTTTTTTCATTTTTTCAGGAAGAGTGTTGTGCTGATCCATAGATAAATGATGATTTTTCACCCCCAAGATGCTACGCAGATCCCTTCCAGATTCAGTCCAGATCCTACCCAGATCCCACACAGATCCCTTCTAGATCCCGCCCAGATCCCGCCTAAAACTCTTCCAGATCCCACTCAGATCCCGCACAGATCCCACCCAGATCTCTTCCAGATCCCACACAGATCTCGCCTAGATCCCTTCGAGATCCCACCCAGATCCCACCCAGATCCCGTCCAGATCCTTTCCAGATCCCATCCAGATCACGCCCAGATTCCAGCAAGATCATACCCAGATGCCATCCACATTCCACCCAGATCCCACCTGTTTCCTATCCAGATTCCTCCCCGATAAGATTCCACTCAAATTTCACCAGATCCCACACAGATCTTTTCCAGAACCCACCCAGTTTCCCCTTTTCAGCATCTTTCTTACATCTTCACTTCCCCCATCTGCCATCCTCTTGTGTGTGTGTTTGCCGGAAAATCAAATTTTACTCCTACTCAAATCGTTTGTACCGAAATTAAAGATGTTTAACATCAAAAACAAAAATAGGTACGCAGTGTATATAACTAAATGTTTAACCCCCAAATTTAAATTTAAAGGAAACTATCTAAATTTCGTTTCCATGGTATGGTTCGCGTATTTGGGTTTCTCAAACCGGCGCATTGGAAGAAGGTCCGGTTCAAAGAATCACTAAAGTTAAAAGTTTTAGGAATATTTTGAACTTTCACAATATTTTAACCGCATCAAAATAACAAGTGAGAAAGTTGGACAAGGAGTCACGCGGTTGTGCAATATTTTTGTTGTTGTGTTAGACCAAAGATTTATAGATGACCCATGTGATCTCCTTATTTGCTCATAATTGGAGTATCGCTTTGATTAGATCTTCTTTGATAAATAATACTAATTGCTAAATGTGCGTAGAATATACGAACCGTCCAACTAAAAAACTGTGGGAAATTTTCCCAATTTAAAAATTCAGAGCTTAAAGCATGCTCTTGCTGATTCTCGACATCTCCAACTCACAACTAAATCACGTATCTTCGCATATTTTCGACTCCGCTTACAATTTCAATGACAATGCATACCGGGTTTGTCCTAAAAGTAATAGGACAGTCGATTTAAGAAAATCCATTGAGCCAATCGTTACAGTTCTTTGAAAACTCTTGAAATAGGCTCCTTCTGCGTCAATACAGCGCTGCCAGAGCGATTTCCAAGCATAGAAGGCGTCACGGAAGGCATTCTCCGGAATAGCCCTAAAACCCGCGGTGCATGCTGCTTGGATCCCCTCTGTCGTCTCAAAATGCTTGCCATTCATCGGCCCTTTCCAGCAAAGAAACAAAAAAAGTTTGTGGGGGGGACACACACTTCTGGGCTGTAGGGCGGCTGCGGAAGCGTTGAGATGCCATAATTTCTGGTTGTCAGGGGACCATCGTCGAGCACACCTTGCGCATGTTCAAATGTAGCGTCACAACGCAGTCAACCACAGATTTTTGTAAACTTAGTCGAGAGTCTGAGTTTAAAACTTTGCGCACACGAGTCACATTGTCGGTGTATGTCTGTGTCGAAGGTCTTCCAGCACGGTCTTCATCGGCGACCACTTACCGGCCCTTCAATAGGGCGGGGTGCCACCAAAACACTACTTCTTGCTAAAGAAACATCTGGGTAAGACTGCTTGATCATATCAAACATCTCAGTAGCAGATTAACCGAGTTTCGCACAGAACTTAGTCGCTCTGCATTATCGGCTTGCATCACTCACAGAAACACTTCATAGCCATTTGGAGTCATGTCCGGAGCAAGAAAAAGAAGACGACGACTTTGACTTCGAAATGGTAGTCAAGAGGACTGGCTGCATAAAATATTCAACGTGAGCCGCAAAAAAATTTAAATTGTGATTATAAGCGATGGGTATTAAAACTTTCCTTCAATAGAAGAAACAAAATTTAAATTTGACGCCCATTTGTTTGTGTCTGACATTTGCCATGTTCGCCAGCATTCACTGGAAGAAGGGTATTTGGATGCATATAATGCGCTAAACACTTTAATACTCACATGTTTAGCGTATCAGACTAACGCCGAATATGTAAGGAAGTTAAAAATATAAGGAAATGCCAAATATAAGGAAATGATCTCTAATCAAATATGATAGGTATGACGTCAGAAAATTGGTTATAGGACAGATGAGGATGATGAAACGTCATTTCAGCCTTACACCAAAAGACTTACAAAGTTTTAAGTATGAAAGTAATGGATAGTTAAAGAACTTTATTACTACGATGATATATTCCCTAAATATAATTTGCTCCTGGAATGAAATGCAGGGATAAAGCCCATAAAGACTTTGATTTAAATTGAATAATTTATGCTATCCGAATAAATTTCAACAATTTCGTTTCCTCATATTATCTGTAGAATTCTTTTGCTCCGTCTGACTGAACCCATTACCATTCGATTACTGTTTACACCTTGAATAAACCTAATGAAAATAAAACTCTCAAGTAGTAACACCTGCCCAACAAACACACCCTCAAAATGTAATTCACAGACATAAAAAAGAATACCTATTATGTTGTTGTTTTTTTATTCGTATTCAAATACTTGCTTAAGGCAATTTACGCATAAATATTAGGGCTTATAACAAATATACAAAAGGTTCTTATTCAAAGAATTTCTTAAACTCCAGACAGCCGGCCCAGTTCTCCTCCCAGCCGGGTGTTACCTTCTTGGCATTCTCGTACCATTTGTTCACATTCTTGTACTTGCTAATCTCAAAGCCGGCCACCTCGAAAGTGGACACACTGGCCACCAGGGCAATGTCGGCCACGGTCAGCGAATCGCCAGCCGCATACTCCTGACCCTCCAGGAACGTGTTCAGAAAATCGAAGGCAGCCTCGATCTTCTTGAAGGCCTCGGGATCAGCGGGTGCCTTGGCGAATACCTGTGGGTAGTAGTAGTTGGCAAAGCTCTGGTACAGGGTGCCCATATCGAAGTACAGACGCTGATTGATCACAGCACGCTTCTTGGGGCACTTGGGGTACAGCGAGTCGGTCTTGCCATATTTCTCCACCAGGTAGATGAGAATGGCACGCGACTCCCACAGAGCGAAGCCATTGTCCACCAAGGTGGGAATGGTGTGCTGGGGATTGATTTTCAAGAACTCGGGCTTCAGGTGCTCGCCATTCTGCAGATTGAGCAGCTTCTTATTAAGCTCAACGCCCACAGCTTTGGCGGTCATGATGACGGAGCGGCAGGGCGAGGAGCCGGGCAAGTAGTAGAAGTCAGCCATTTTGTTTTCTGGAACAGAGAAAAATGAGCAATTAGCTGCGCTCCACAAAATTCACAAATTCACTTGGCTATTGTCTTTTTCTACGGTTATGAGGTCATGCCAACGCTTTAATTTCCTTTAGTAAGTTTTTTAACAAAATTTTAATTTTTTTTTTTCCACACACATACACTGAGACAGAGAGAGGGAGAGGCGAACACTTACAGTTTTGATTTGAGAGAAGCTAGTGAAGCACACTGTACCAAGTTTCAAGTTGAACTGATGGGCAGCTGAAAAGACGGCCAACTTTTATAGCCGCGAGTGGCCGATGCCGGCAAACAAACCCACACGGGAGAGTGGGAGAGAGAATACCGCAAGTGGTTTTCGCGTGTTTGAGGCGCGATATACCTACATACATACGTGAACGTCTCATGATTGTATATAAAATTTTCAGAGAGCTCTGGCAAACACACAAAATTTTGTTAAAGAGCATGACAGGTTTTTTTCAACTATCTACAGGCCTTCACTTGTTGTGCCACAGAAAGCCGCAACTTTCTAATGATTTAGTTGCACCACATATCGTATGTTGAAGCAGCTTATGCCTCATTTCTCCCAAGTTTAAGATCAGCGCCGTTAGCTCGGACTCTCGCAGACAAAAATTCTTCCGTTTTAGTTCAGTTATCTCTTCTGCTAAATTATTCGCATATTTTATTTATCTCGCTTGTTTGTTCATTTTCTGTATGCACATTATATTTACATATTATAAACATCTGTGTTGGGTGCAACTGCTGTGGGGGCAAGTCACTCAAAACAAATTGAGATTGTGCCTTAAAATAAAAACGAAACAATTTATGAAACATTAGGTAAATAAGCAACCGGCCGGCAAACTCAAATATCTTGCACACAAAGACCGATATGGTCGAGTGCTTAGTAAAGATTTGCTCTCAACTGGAGCTTAAATTGAGTCACCAAGCTCAAAATTGGGAGTATGTATATACTTTTACTTGTTCGCAAATGCCTGGAGAAGTATGTACCACCCAATGACTTGGCACTATTTATTTAACTACTGAAAACGCCTTATCAAAATAATTACAAAGCTACTTCAGGTTCCCTACTTACATTCATACATATATACATACCTCACATTAAGCTTAACGAAATCGAAAGTGTCGTATCGCTATCGATTCCTAGAGAACAACAACAATTCAATTGTTCAACAGCAAAAACAAAATTAGCGTACACCAAAAAACGAGAGCGTAAGTTACGACCCCGATTTACCCGTTACTCATGAAAACACATGTTTAACATGTTGTTCCTGCAATCCTTAGGGTGACCATCCGAAAAGAAATTTTGGGGGGGGGTAGCGGGGGGCTGTATCATTTTTGCTCATAACTGAGAACCGTTCACGATCTGATCTCTGGCAAATCGATTCATTTTGCTAATAACTAACTATCTTTAGAAGGTACGAAACGTCTATCTTTAAAACTGTATTAGATATAACGTTTTTTCCAAATTGGGGGGGCGGGAGGGGGCGTGGTCAAAATTTGAAATAAACTTGATCTGCGTGCAGATAAAAGAGCATTGTCTATACATGTCAAACCTCTATCTCTTACCATTTGAGATCTAGGTGTTCAAAGACGGACATGGCTATATCGACTCGGCTGTTGATGCTGATCAAGAATATATATACTTTATATGGTCGGAGATGATTCCTTCTGCCTTTTACATACATTTGCACGACTTTAGTATACCCTTTTTACTCTACGAGTAACGGGTATAAAAAGGCTTTTGTACGAAAAGACTAATTCAAAAATATTCAAATATATGAGAAATATTTCAATTAAATATAAAAATCATTCCAATATACCCGTTATTCATGCAAAAACATGTTTAATAGTGTTTCCGCATTCTTTAGGGTGAACATCCGAAAAGTATGCAACATTTTTTAACTCGGCTATTTATCACCTTTTTATTCATAACTTGAGAACCGCTCATCCGATCCTTATCATTCCTTGGACAAATCAACACATATTATGAATGACTAACTATTTCTAATAGGAACAAATCATCTATCTTCAAAACTGCGGGAGATATGACATTGTTTCCGAATTGCAGGGGCGGGAGAGGGCGTGGCAAAAATCGAAAATAAACTTGATCTGCCTGCAAGTATAAGAAGCATTTGTCCCATACATTTCAAACCTCTATCTCTTACCATCTCAGACGGACAGACGGTTACATGTCTATATCGACTCGGCTGTTAATGCTGATCAAGAATATATATACTTTCTATGGTCGGAAATGATTCCTTCTGCCTGTTACATACATTTGCACGACTTTAGTATACCCTTTTTACTCTACGAGTAACGGGTATAAAAATAATAATTTTTCACTGAAAGAAAGTCGCAATATAAAGTGTGATTTTTTAAGAACTAAAGGAAAGTTTTTAAAAAAAACACATAAAATTTAGAAAAATTCATGAAATCTTTATTTGAATCGATAGTACATATAATTTAATGTTTGAAGATTATTTCATGCAAATGTGGACCGGGACTGCGCCTGAAATGGTCTCCGCTTAGTCCAATTTAGGCATACTCTTTCCAACATTTCGGCCGGAATCTCACGAATAAATGCTTCAATGTTGTCTTCAATTGAAGCGGGCTTGTCTGTATAGACATGAGCTTTAACATAGCCCCTCAAAAAAATAGTCTAAAGACGTTAAATTGCACGATCTAGGCGGCCAATTGACCGGTCCCGAACGTGAAATAAAATGTTCACCGAACTCGCCTCTCAATAAGTCCATTGTGTGGCATGTGGCACCGTCTTGTTGAAACCACATGTCATGCAAGTCAAGCTCTTGCATTTTGGACAAAAAAATTGGATATCATCTCACGGTAGCGCTCACCATTCACAGTTACGCATCATCTTTGAAAAAGCACGGTGCAATGATGCCACCAGCCCATAAACCGCACCAAACTATGACTTTTTCTGGATGCATTGGTAGCTGGCTGGCAATGCTTCTGGCTGATATTTACTCCAAAATATATACAGCAGATATACAGCCAAAAATGAGCTTCGTCGCCGAACACAATTTTTCGGTAAAAAAGTGGATCTTCGGCCAACTTTCCAAGAGCCCATTCACCAGAAATTCTACCTTGCGGTAGGTCATTCGGCTTTAAGTCTTGCACCAGCTGTATTTTGAAAGGCTTCACACAAAATTTTGTACGTTGTTGAGTAACAGTGGCCCAATTGCTGCGAATTATCACTGGCCGATACAGCTGCGATATATTATTCAGTTCGCACTCTACGTAAGCGTGTTTTTTTATGTCCAACTATGTAAATTTGGTGCGAGATTTAGTCACAATAGCCCGAATAGCCCCTTCAGTGGGTCCATTAAACTGACCATAAAATGGAAGAAGCGCGCGATTAACTTTCTTAACAGAGCTCGCATTTTGATAATAAAATTCAATAATTAGCAGGCGTTGTTCGTTTGTAAGACTCATGGTTAAATTATAGACCAAACTGAAGATGTTTGACAGTGAAACAAAACACGAAACGTGCGTGTGCTGTTTAAACCAGTATTGCCAAAAAGATAATAGCTAAAATATCACCCTTTATAAAAGAGAGTGTACTGATTCACTGACTGATTGGGCAATCATCGCACAGCCTAAACGGTAAGAGAAAGAGTTCTGTAATTTGAACAGGAGTTTCTGTCAGTTGTGAAAGTGCGCGGGGGGTTTTGGAAAATTCCACCCAGAAAAGTCGGAAAAGCGTCGGAAAATTTTGTGTGGGAAAAATGTTATTTTTCATCCAATGGACTTGAAACATCGGTTCGTAAGCATAGTACGCGAAATAGGTCGTCAAGTGTTTCCCCGATTATGGAAAATCCACCCACAAGAAAAATGGCCGGAAAGTTCTGCATGATAGAGGACTATTTGTCACCCATTGCAATGCCATTGGCTTGAAAATCGGTTTGTAAGGACAGATTACGAAATAATTGGAAATGTGATTTTTTAATGTCGGAAAATCCACCCCCAAAAACACATTTTTTTATCCAATTGTCTTCAAACTCGGTTGGTAAGGATAGAATACGAAATAGTTTGAAATGTGATTTTCTGATGTTGGAAAATTTAAACCAACGGTTGGAAAACTTTAATTCATTTAATTGACTTGAAACTCGGTTTGAAACGACTAAATGAGAATTAATTTGTGTTTTAATTTTCCGATGTCGAAAGGGAAGTGGTTGGAAAGTGGGTGGTATGTGGGAGGGATGTGGATGGGATGTGGGTGGGAGGTAGATGGAAAGTTGGTAGGCTGTGGGCGGGAAGTGGGTGGGATGTACATAGGTGGGAACTGGGTGGAAAGTTGGTGTGAATTGGGTGTAGAGTGGGTAGGAGGTGGATGGGAAATGGGTGTTGAAGGCGCAGCAAAGCGCGACGGGATATTTGCTAGTTATAATTATAATTATAAGTAGACTTCGGATTTTGCATATTTTAAAACTGATTTTAGTCCTAATAGGTCAAAATAGAGTGCCCAAAATGACAAAAATTTTGTTTTAAAATTTACTCCCCATTATGTAGAAATTTTCTGCCTACCAGTAGTAAAAAGTGTTTCAAACTCTACAAAATCCGCTGTCTATTTAGAAATCAGGAACTGATAACACTAATGTTACACAGAAAAAAAATATTCAAAAGCTACTCGGAAATGTAGGATTTCTACACGTTTCGACCGGGTTTTTCAACCCACTATTTTTGTGTAGCTTTTCTACACGTCGCGTTTGGCTTTCTGAACTCTACACGCCGCGTGTAGGTTTTCTGCACTTCTGCACTAACTTCTTTACTGTTCTATTTTTTTTCAGTGTACTACATTTGTACATACTTAAGAGCCATGTAACTTGACTGCACGACCTTGAAGCCCACTTGCCAGCTGCAATTATCGTGAACTCGCTGTGTAAATAATTGATACATAGTTCAAATTTAATTTCATACAAACAAACAAAATCGAATTTGTATGAAATTAATATGAACTCGTGTGTATGTCACATAGACTGTTCTTCCCGAACATTCTCAATAATTTGCAGGTGCAGCAATATCTATCAGTTTTATCAGTTTCACAATTCCCCAAGCAAACTATCAGCATGATTTGACAAAAAATTCCATAGTAAACAATCTCAGCGAAGTACACGTCAGGCCAGGCGGCAAACAAAATTTGTTGTAGTTTTTTTTTCGACTGAGAGCACATTTTTGGCGAATTTCCAGAATAATCCGAGCGCTGAGAGACATCAACGAAAAAGCCCCCTCACACGTAAAAACCGGCAACCCAGTCATTTGTACATAATTTCCGAAATTCACTTAGTCATCTAAACATAAAACAAAAGAAGTTAACCAACAAGTCGACGGAGGAATAAAATATAGAGAAAGGTCAACAATGGCCAAGAGAACCAGTTTGCCGGCATTACCCAAGTCTGCGTCATGTTTGACCAACGACTGATGAATTGACCCTAGCCTAAGAGATGCAGCAAATGTGAAGAGAAGTCGTTTAAGAGAAGAGATTGCAAAAGTTTTGATTCGCTTTTAGACGTGTGTTGGTTTGTGGATCTATATACAGCAAGGCATTCAAAAGAGTGCGAACAAACGGCTTACTTGTACAATGTACGTATATGGAATATATAGTATGTATGTGCATCCGCTTGATTGGGGGTTTGTTTTGTATACTGCTTTTTGCTTTGCTGCTTTGTTTTTTATTTCTTACATACATAGTGTAATTACACGTGCTTTGTAAATAAATCGGTATACCATTCAAAATCTCGCGAATCTCTCAGTGACAGGCCCATGGAAACGTTTCGATCATAGTTATCTTCACAGATTCGTCTATTTTTTAATAAATTGCTTATCTGTCCTAGGTTCTTAGTAAACCTTAAATAATGACTGGCAATTATTATCAGAGCATAATTTTCGTTCTATATACGAAGGTACGAAATTAGTCGGTGTCACAGACCTTCAAGTGATTTCATTTTCTTCTTGGAAAATCTTTGGGTTGTGTCCATGCTAATGGTCTATGCTAATGGTCCAGGTTTGTATCTATGCTAATGGTCCATTAATATCAAATCTCTAAAAAGGGTTGCCCTTTCTCGCAAAAATAATTTCCCATATTTTAGTTTTTGGGTAATAAAATGTTTAAATAAAACTTTGTGGTTGTGTTTAATGATGTGCTTTAATCAGAGAATTAAACCAAAACCGGAACCGGAACCGTATACCGAAAAGAACCGATAGAAACTCAGAACCGACCGGAACCGATACTTTTATTTTTTGTATACCGGTATCCGAGAACCGATATTTTTGGAACCGAATATACCGAAAAGAACCTTATCGTTGTACCGGTACGGTTTCAGTTCTGAATACAACCACTAAACTGCGAAACGAGCTGTTAGACTTAGCGAATTATTACGCAGTTTGGTTAAATAGTTAGCTTCATATAAAAAAAGATTTTTGCCTTAGCATAACTTTTGTTAAGTGAAATAGAAAAACGCGAGACCTGTCTCTTTGAAAACTATGCTTAGACCCTCGTCTGAACAAAAAAGTAAATGTGTAACTGCTTTGACTGATATATATTTAAGAATTTTATCCCCTTTTGTTCAATTGAAACTAAATGAGGAAAGCAGCTCTGACCCAACTTTTTTGTCTGAAAGTGACGATGAAGTCGATTTTTATATGAATTTCTATGAAAAGAAACAAGGCAATACAAATACGTTAGTATTTCCACAAAACAGCTAAATGGCATCAATCAAGGTTTTCCTGAATTTAAACTTTTACAAAATATATATAATGTACTTAAATGGTGGTCAGAAAATTCAAAAATTTTTCCGGAGTTGTATGAACTGTCAAAAGTCATTCTTACTGCTCCAGCTACACAAGTAAGCGTAAAACGATTATTTTCCGGTGTGAAGTTTATTTGACTCCGCAAATAAATCATATGGAAGAAAAACATTGAACGCTATCATGCTTCTAAGAAATAATCATTAATTTACCTTCTTTGTAACTAATTTTTATTACGACACCATAGTAAGAAATGTGACTAGGTTCGGTTTATTGGAGACAGCGTGTTGCCAGTAAGAATGAATGTCACAAAAGGGCAGAGAGAAAAGTGTGTGTAAGTTAGAGATGAAAGATACACAAAAGGCGGGAATATCAAGATCGATAGTCGTTAGAGTTGTGTGAACTAGTTAGATGAACTGGGTCTGGGATTTGAGCAGGATGAACTGGGACCGCCACAGCCACTTTCCCTTTTTGATAAGGTGGATAGGACTGCACTGAGGGATCTATTAAAGGCGGGCTTAAGAATCTCCTTGAACTCTGATATGACGATGTCATGTTGAATGATCGGTTTGTTCGCTGCGAATAGGTTGAGACCGTTGTTGTTGAGCTCCGGCTATGAATTGCGAAGAATTTGGTGAGACTGACCTTAGTTGATTAGAAACTTTTTTCTGGGCGTGTGTATGTACTTCATGTGTGTTGCCGTTTATGGTCAACTATTTCACAAAAACTCGCAAGAACACCTATTGTAAATTTGATTTTTGTTCAATGTTTTGTGCACATTTCACTTTTGTTGAGTTGTTTGTATGCTAAAAATGGGTAAAAGGAGATCATGAAATGCAAATGTATGTAACAGGGAGAAGGAATGATTTCCGACCCTATAAAGTAAATATATTCTTGATCAGCATCAACAGCCGAGTCGATTTAGCCATGTCCGTCTGTCCGTCCGTCCGTCTGTCTGTATAAACGCGTCGATCTCAGAGACTATAAGAGATAGAGATCCAATTTTTTGCATCTATATAGGTGTATGCCGTACGCAAATCAAGTTTCTATATATAGAAAGCAGACTTAAAGCTGAAACAACTAGGACGGAAGAAAGACTGAAGAAAATCCCAAATGGGGGGTAGGAATGACGAAAGAGGGGTATGAGCAAGAAAAAACCTGAAGTAGGAATGGTCAAGATCAATATGTCCGATTGAACTAGTTTCCTTATCATTCACTAGTACATTAATATACGGTATGTACATAATCCCAACAGAACTAGATAAGAATTACTAATGTTTTCTTCATACATACAACGCCTTTTAAAGAAGTTTACACACACCACTCTATCAATTGAACAGGTACATAAGCTCATAACTTTATGTGTTCAAGCATACACGCATGTTATATATATAGAGAGAGATAATTTTAAATGCCTTGTCGTTTCGCTATATAAGCGTTGGGCCACTTGACCAAAAATTCAGTTGGTGCTGCATATTTCAACAGAGCGAACTTTTGTCATGGATTTCTACTACGTTCCCGGCTCCGCGCCATGTCGATCAGTTGCTATGACCGCCAAGGCCTTGGGAATTGAATTAAACAAAAAATTGCTTAACCTTACGGAGGGCGAACAATTGAAACCAGAATTTGTGAAGATCAACCCACAGCACACCGTTCCGACCCTTGTGGACAATGGCTTCGCGTTGTGGGAGTCCCGTGCCATTCTTATCTATCTGGTGGAGAAGTACGGCAAAGATGACTCACTATACCCCAAGAATCCAAAGGAGCAGGCTGTGATTAACCAGCGTCTTTTCTTCGATGCATCAACGCTATACCACAGCTTTATGGAGTTCTATTATCCACAGTTCCGCTACAACAAGCCTGCCGATCCAGAGGCATTCAAAAAGGTTGAAGCTGCCTTTGAACTGTTGGACACGTTTCTAGAGACACAGCTATATGTGGCTTGCGGACAGTTGACTGTGGCCGATATTGCCATCTTGGCCACTGTTTCCACATTCGATGCAATCGACTTTGATCTCAGCAAATACAAGAATGTTAGCAAATGGTATGCCAATGCCAAAAAGGAGACACCCGGTTGGGAGGACAACTGGGCGGAACTGCAGCTAATGAAAAAGAAATTAGAAGAAGCCAAAACTGCTGCCAAATAAATGATGTATAGAATATTATTAATTAAATGAGATGGTCAAACAATTTTTATTGCCTAACCTGAAATTATTTATTTAGAAAATAAAAAAATAAAAAATATTAAGAAAGTAAAAAAGTTTGTACCTGAAGTGCAGAGAGTGCTATCTTTTGTTCATAACTTAAGAATCGTTCATTCGTTCTTTATCATTCCGAAATGTATATACCTTTGCAGCTCGTAAAATTTAGTTGAATGTTGTTCATACAACAATTATATTTTTGTTTTGACCAATGCTTGTTAAGGGACTTTCAAAACTGACCAACAGATGGCGCCACAACTGTGACCCAGCAAGCCTGCGCTGCTGAAGTGATCTTTCTTTGGCCTTAACAAGAGTATAGTTCTTATCATTTCGTAGACAAATCGATAAAAATTCTTAATTACTAATTAAAATTAATCTAGATTAATTATTAGGGTAATTAATAATGTGCTATCAGCAGGAAAAAAAGGGATCACTTTTTGTAGAGCTTGGTTAAGCTTTTGCATGGAAAGTTTTCTTTAATATGGAAAACACGAATCCCGAATTCCCAAATTTCAGAAACATTTTTTTAAAAAATTCGTAAGTATTGCATGACTTATACTTATAATGTTTGACTTTAGTTCACGCACGGATAACGGATGGTCATGCACAAAACTCTGTTTTTGGTCACGATCACACTCTGAGACACACCGTGACACGTTCAAGTTCACGTCACGGGTCCACCACTAGTTCATTCAGGCAAATGGACAGATGGAAGGAGAGACAGACTAAAATGTTTCCTTTTTTCTGTTATACACATTTGCACAACTTCATGAGCCCCATTTACCCATTTTCAATGGTTACTGGGTTATTTAGTTAGGGAAAAGGGGATTTAACCCCCAATAAAAAGCCAATTTTCATCCAATTAGACTACTAAATGGAAGAAAATTCAACCCTGTATGTAGATCTAATAAAAATTTAACAAATTAAACTTTGATTAAAACTTTTCTTAATTAATGGTTTTAAATAATGATGTGAACGACCCATTATTTGGACATTTTGTATGTTGCTGTTTTTCGCTGTGTGAGTATAAAAGTATCATGTACAAATAAGTAGTTAGACCTTGAGGCTCCCTTTTCGCTTGGAATTATCACGACCTTGCCGTGTATATAATAGATGGTTTAGATTTAATTGCATGAAAGCAAACATGTAAATTTGTGGAAATTAAATGTTTTTGAATATTCTAATATAAACATGAAGTTCAATAATGAACCATTTTAGCGAAGCTCTCTAAATACCAGTTTGTATCCAATTCAAAGCTTGGTTGTGCTACAATACAACTTGCAGCGTTCTAGGTAGAGAGGCTTTTAGTTTTTAGTCTACTTTACATACAGGGTCTGTTTTAGAATTATATTTGAAATATTGTTGAACCTTTCTTGAATACAGATGTCAGCCAAATATGCGATTTTCTGCCAACTTTACCCACCACTCCACTTTACTAACTCCATTTAATTAAAGCTCGGAAAAGATGAGCAGGGGCAAAAGCAGCGCCTTTGCTCAAATGCATCAAATATGCAAAAACGTTTAGTTTCTGGTTCGGAGTTTCGGGGAGTTTAAAACATTTCTTCGTTGTTTCTTGTCGATATGTCGATATGCCACAAAGCGTCAAAGTCTGCAAATAATACAAAGCTGTACTCCGAGAACACGAGTGCAGTCTGGGATGGTCATTTATCAGAATGGTTTGAAAACATACAGGCGTCGCGGGCTGCTGCGAGTCCACTACTGTTCTCTTTGTATCTAGACGATATAGTCCCTTTTCTTCCTGGAGGAATCAAATTTGCAGGTCAGACAATTAAGGCCCTTATGTATGCTGACGAATCACCCAAAGGCCTTCAAAATATGCAAAGATGTGGAAAAACTACAGCGCTTTTTTCTAAAAAAGTGTTTTAGACTACCTAGAAGTACGCCAAACTATGCACATCGAAACATATATTATATATGGACATATGGACATACTGCGACTGCACTTCAACTATCTTCAAAGGGTGATGAGCATGCCAGACAGTCGACTTCCAAAAATTGTAACAAGATATCTCATTGAGAACAGGCTCCAGTTTTTCCAAGAGCGGGAAAGAATAGGCAGTGAGCTAGATGTTTCCATCAACCTCTCAGACAACACCACATGGAAAACTCTCATACAGAGATCATCCAAAAATGTACGACTCAACGAGGACTCGTTATACGCTGGCGGAGCGCACTCCCGAACAAGCTATCGAAAACTAAACTAAGCCTAGGCGATAAAAACTATTTTAGCAAAAAAATACACTGCACCATATCACTTAATATGTCGCGCTCGTTCGGAAATGTTACCACTCAACTATAAGCACCACATGGGAACGTCAAACACGCGTGCCTTTACCTGGGGCTGTCGAAGATGTGCTACATCGTCCATGGCCCAATCCTCGGCGAAATTATAAACTGCCCTCAACAACCTTCTAAAGTTGAAGAAGCCAACGAATGTTTAAATGGAAAAGACTGGAAGACACTCGCGAACTTTATCCATGCTCTCAAATATAGTCCCAAAACAAAATAAATCAGTTTGGTATTTTGTTTGGCACGTCTTGGTGGAAGTGTATACTACGCTTATGGAAGCTGTATTCGCGAAATATATACAAATATACCTATATAAATTGTCAAAAATTTCACAGTTCATTTACGCTCCAAAACAAGCTATTGTTTTTTTTTTGGTTTTGTTTAAGATTAATATTATAATAACTGTCGTTCGTATTCTATTTTATTATTTAATTATTCATAAAAGATAGCGTTGCTCAAATCTACTAAACGCCTACTATTTATATTTCACAATAACGGTTATAACTAACAGTTACTAAAATAACCCGTTTTGACAGTAACGGTTCACATAACAGTTATTAATATTCTGTTAATCTAATCTAGTCTCCGTCAATGAAATTGACCCAAAAATCTAGAAGAAACTTTGCTTTGCCATATCAAGGTTTCGTTTATCTGCAAACAAAATTGTAGAATATTCTAATCGTTGTCATTATGACATCGGTGAATTGAATCCAGTTGATAAGCTTTCTTCAGCTATGACTAACGATCAATTTTATCAGCTGAGTGAATTTTATTTTTTAGTTATCAACAAATATTATACGTATTTTTGTGGCATCATGTAAGTAAGTAGCTAATGTTCAGCTTGAAATTAGGTCTGTAGGTTGGTAATGTGGAGTTGGATGGGACAGGTATTGTACCGGTTTAGAGGCTACTAAAGAGCTTTTTCAGCTAAAATGTAAAGCTCAAATGAAGTTAGAAAATTTACTGGATCAGGACCGGTATCGAGCCTGTTATAAACTGTTTCAGAGCCATACCGCAAAAGTTATTTAAGCTATGAAGTTAAGCTCTGATCCTTATACTTACATTTTTAAACTGAAAGCCTTCTGCTCAAAAAGTGGTTCGCTTTAAAGCTTTTACTTTAGTCAGCTTTTTCAGAACTTATGAACTATCACAATATATTGGCCGGATAAAATTACTTTATAGGGCTGAATCGGAGCATAAGTATTTCAAAACAATATTCGGACTCGCCAGATTACTTCGAGAGGGAAATAATTCATAATTAAAATGGCAAAACAAATGTCGTGGTCTTATTATTTTTCAAAAATTGGATTAAGGTTCTAACACAACCTTAGGTTGGATAAGTGAAGGAACTGATGCTCAAAGTGAACCTTAGAATTTTCAACGGGTTCGAACCTCCGGACCGAACATTCTCTTGAATTTTAGGGGTTTCCAGACTCGATTCAAAGCCAAGAGAAATTGTTAAAGCTATTAACTAAGAACCTGATGACTGAACTAGTAGAAAAGTGGTTCAAGTCCACATTCTGAAAGATTGGTCTGAAGGTTTACATTGGCTCTCAGGCTTTATTCTGAATCACCCTTGCGAGCGATGTTGCTTTTATTCTAAATTTTTCAACCCTAACTGTTACGTTAGGTAACTATGTGTTGTAGGTTACAACGTGTTTAGAATTCTATAAGGGATTCACAGTGCCTCTTCACATTCGATATAAAGTGCCCCTGATCCTTGTCAGCAATCCTAATTAAATGTTGCACTTGGCTTAGGTTGTCGAGTCTTTTGTTCAAGTTTGAACAAGGTTTACATAGGGAACTTTTAATCAAATATTTTGCGTAGCAAAATCAGCTATACTAAATCTGCAACCAACAAAATTTAATTGTTGGCCTTACATTCGACATTACAAAAATCCCAGAAACTTTTGTTTTGGTATTTATTTTATACTATTGTTATTGCTGGTCATTGTTTAGCCAAATAGTTAAATATGATTGGTTGCGATGATGAATCAAAGTAAAGTGATGCGGCAACTAAAACCTGGACGCAGAAGGCCTAGGGATCGCTGTCTTGGGGATCCCACGCCAGAGTTTGTCGTGTGTGGAAATATTAACGAAACAAACAGGAGAATCATTGGCCACTTGAGGTTCGCCCATTAACAAAGAAAACAATACAAGTGTTGAACACAGCTTTTTGTCTATCGCTGAAAATATCGAAAATTCTATCGAAAGTTGCCAGTAGGTTAAAATTTTGACCCCATCATGTGGCTGCTGTTTATTTTATGGGCTGGTTTTCACCAAAGACAGCATGAGAAACTCAAATTCGGCTAACCTGCCGGGAAGTTTGAATGGATGTCGAAAATATTATCGATATATCAAAATATCGATGATTTCGCTCAAAAGATCGGATATAAATATCGCAAATTTTTTCGGAGCGATATATCAGAAATCGAATATTTTTTGGTGATATTTTTTAGTGATATATATGTTTTAGCCTTCGGTCAAAATGTTGCGAAAAACTTTTTTGTGCTCTGGACATGTAAATCAAAATTTTTTAATGTTATGTTAATTTGTAAATGTAAATGTTGGCTATACAGCTCCTCCAACGGGGCCAGCCAAAGCTTCTCTCAATCTCTTGGCGTGTGTGCCTTAAATTTTTCGCACAAGAGAAAGGGACCTACAGTTTAACGCCGGATCCGAACGGCAAAGTTTGAGAATTTTGCTTTTTCATGGCTAGTTACTTCACAGCTGGCGCCAATAGCTGGTGAAGGTGACCGTATGTGTAGAAGCTATTTTCTAAAGAAAGAAAAAAACTTTTATTATTATATGTTCAGAGGCGAGATCGAACCCACGACCTCCCGCCCAGTAGGCCAGCACACTAACCACTGGGCCACATACGGACACTATAATTTGCTGGTGTCAAATCGGAACGCTTGGCTTCGGCTAAAAAAAGTCTGGTTTCTGACACCAGAAGCCGAATGACCTATATTATTTAAGTGCAGTCAGAATTACGTGTCAAATTACGCGTCAATTACATCAATAGACCTGTTTATTGTTAAAAACTGGGTATAAATAAAAATATCGATAATATCGATTATTTAACACCAAAATATTTCTATCGAAACGATTCTTTTTGAATATCGTCAAAAATGTCGAAATAGATATTTTAGAAAAGTCCGATGATCCTAGAAGTTTGACTAACCGGACATTGAGAAGATGGGTCTTAGTAAATTTGTTTACATCACTTTTTGAATATGATGTCTCGTAAATGGTCGCCTTGCGCGACTACGACGTCTTAAACCCGTTTTGCAGCATTTTCTATGTTTTCGGACATTATCGGCGGATACTGGAGGCGTCAAGTATGCTGAACGCGGCAGCCAGTCAAAATTAGGGAGCGCCATCTTGTTGAAAGGATTTTTTGAGAGATTCTCTAGAGATTTCGGTGTTACCCCTGACTCTTTCTTTTTCGCTTCTCGTTCATTTTTGAATTTAATGTTTTATTCGTCAACAATTACTCATTCTTTACTGCAAGACTAGATTGTCTAAAATCACCGATTGGAAATCATCTCAGAAAGTGTCGTTAAAAACAGGACGTAAAGAAATCGCCGTTATTTTCTATCTTTTTCCAAATACCTAAATAAAATGATTTTTTTATGCTTTTGCGGCTATTATATCGCATTTCTACCATCCTTTAAATATTACACTATTTTTTATGCTTAGCAAAAATAAAACCAAAACCACACACACTAACATACATAAAAGCAATTAAGTATTCCCATCAAAATAAGTATAAATGGGAAGCAAACATTTTTCCAATCTAATCATGACAAGCAATTTTCCCTTACGCTCCAACGCCAACAGCAGAAAGAGACAAAACACTCTCTTTACTGTGCTGCTCTTCAACTATTTCGCAATTTTAGAACCGAAACATTTTCGTATATAAGAGCTTACCTCCGAAAGTCCAAAATCAGTCTAAGCACTTTGCTCATACAAGTAACACATATTGCCAGAATGGATCTCTACCATCATCCCGCTGCCGCAGCCGGCCGATCAGTTCTAATGACAGCCAAAAGCTTGGGGCTGGAATTAAACAAGAAAATAATAAACACCCGCGATGGAGACCAATTGAAACCAGAATTTATCAAGCTGAATCCCCAGCACACCATCCCCACCCTGGTGGACAATGGATTTTCTGTATGGGAGTCGCGGGCCATTTTGGTTTATTTGGTTGAGAAATACGGCAAGGATGATTCCCTCTACCCCAAGGATCCTCAACAGAAGGCTTTGGTCAATCAACGCCTCTTCTTTGACATGGGCACCTTGAACCAAAGTTTTGCTGAGTATTACTATCCACTGTTTTACAACAAGCCAGTCAATCCTGAGGCGTTCAAGAAAATTGAAACTGCTTTTGGATTCTTAAACACTTTCCTAGAGGGTCAGCTGTATGTGGCAGGAGACCACTTAACGGTGGCTGATATTGCAATCCTGGCCACTGTTTCCACCTTTGTTGCTATGGAATTCGATATAAGCAAATATGCGAACGTAAGCAAATGGTATGCCAATGCCCAGAAAGTGACACCCGGCTGGGATGAGAACGAGGCGGGTGTGGCGATACTGAAACAATTTTTGGATGCAGCGAAGGCGGAAAAAAAGTAAAATAAAATTTTAAACTAATTGCAGAAAGTGAATATGTGAATGTTCTTATTGATGTGGGTGGGTAGTTGACATGGCGTGTCCACATAAACTAAAGTGAGGTAGGTAATTATCAGAGCTCGCAAATAACTGTTGACCGTACTTTCCAAAAAGAAACATACACGCTTGCCCTCTCTCTGAGCAAAACACCTCGTTCCGATTTGATTTGGTTTTTAGTTGACTGTTCTCAGTTAAGCTATTCTTGTTATGCTCATTCAATGACCCTTCAGAGCGATCCGACTGAGCGCTCTCACAATAACAGTCAGCAGATGAGCAAAAAAATGAAACGCTCTTTTTTTATACCCTTGCAAAGGGTATTATACTTTTGTCCAGAAGTTTGCAACGCATAGAAATATTCATTTTCGACCCTATAAACTATATATATTCTTGATCAGGGCGACGAGCTGTGTCGATTCAGCTTTGTCCGTCCGTCTGTCTGTTTCTACTAACTATCTCTAGAGGGTACGAATCGTCTATCATCAAAACTGTGAGAGATATAACGTTTTTTCCAACTTGCGGGGGCGGGAGGGGTCGTGGCTAAAATTTGAAACAAACCTGATCTGCGTGCAGATAAAAGAAGCATTTGTCCCATACATGTCAAACCTCTATCTCATACCATCTCTGAGATCTAGGTGTTCATACAGACGGACGGACAGACGGACATGTCTATATCGACACGGCTGTTGATGCTGATCAAGAATATATATACTTTATATGGTCGGAAATGATTCCTTCTGCCTGTTACATACGTTTGCACGACTTTAGTATACCCTTTTTACTCTACGAGTAACGGGTATAAAAATGAAGTTGGTGAAGCTGAAAAAAACATGGAAGCCAAAAAGAATGTACAAATAGTACAGAAAGTATAAAAAGCAAGCGATGTGTGTGAGATTTAAAATTCGATAGCAATCGTATATTGTCAGCCAGAAGGTGGCAACCCCAGCGCACTGCAATTAGGTCACACTGTAACTCGGTAGATGCCACTCAGCCAAATAGAACCGTTTCTATTTCGCCTGATCGCTCATCTGATTAGCTTCAGGTCTACTCAGACGCCTTTTAACACAGTCTGACAGCAACTCAGCTAAGTGATCAGGTCGTGTAAATAGAGCTTCAACAAAAAATATACAGTGAAAAAGAAAATCATTCCATTCCGGGATTTTCGGGTTCAATTCATGCCGAAAGGGTACTAAAAATGGGTTGATCCCGGAACGGGATCCGTTAGGGATTAATTTTTAAGGACTTAAAAACAATTTTATTAAGGACGGGGGGAGCGGTATGGAGAAAAACAGACCGACTGATCGACCACACCACACCACAGCCACTTGAATATAAACTGTAATTAATTTTAAGATAACATTAAAAACTTTTTCTTCACTTAACTTACACTGGGACTTGAGCCTTGGACCTCTGAAGACTGAACAACACACAGACTATTGTGTTTTTCACATTGTCTATACTTTACATAATCTTTAAATCGATTGTTTTCATCAATAACGTCAAAATGAACAATGCTTACGTTCGGGATCAAATCATTCCTATACATGCTTGAAATCTTCCCGGCATTTTTTTTTTCTATGTAAGAATTCAAAACTGATGTAGAGAGAGACATTTTTCATTTAAAATTTAAATAAGCGCGCTTAGGATTTCAATATCTAAACGTTAACCTATTCAAATTGCAGCACGAAAAATTGTACAAGTTATATGGAAATGAGCCTTATATACTTTGCCTATGCCCAAGCAGCATTTCTACATTTGCGCTAGACTTTTAATTTCTGCACGCCGCGTGTAGCTTCCTGCATTATACGCGTAGCGTTTGCAATTTAACAGGTCGAATTACGTTTCGGTTAGAATTGACGTTTCTACACGCGTAGTGCAGGCAATTTTCTTTTCTTTGTGTACTGATTCTCTCAACCTTTAACTCTAACTTAGCTAACGCT
Source organism: Lordiphosa clarofinis (assembly GCA_018904275.1). Taxonomy (NCBI): domain Eukaryota; kingdom Metazoa; phylum Arthropoda; class Insecta; order Diptera; family Drosophilidae; genus Lordiphosa; species Lordiphosa clarofinis. The sequence goes on along the minus strand of JAEIGQ010000072.1, from coordinate 612,294 downwards.
GTGTTGTCGTAAATATATTTCTGCAAGGGATTCATAGTGCCTTCCACGGTGCATATTAAGTGATTACCACGGATTGGCCTCCTCACATCTGGTATAAAGTGCTTCTGACCCTTGTCAGCAATTCTAATTAAACCTAACGTTTCTAACGTTTCAAATAGTGACACGTTTATGGCTTAGGCTGTGTTATCTAAATATTCCATTAAATGCTAAACGGGGATCATGGTTGAGTCTCATGATCAAGTTTGAACCAGGTTAAATTATAGAACTTTTCGGGAACCATAGTGTGGGCCTTACTATAGACATTTTAAAAATCTGAGAAACTGCTTAAGCCATTAAAGCTATTTAATTGGGCCCTAGTACACATAGGGAAAAAACCGAGAACATTGGACTCAAAACGAGCACAATCGTTACCAAAAACTATGCATGAACGGGTTTCTCATTTGTAGTGCAATGTTCTACCTAAAAAAACAGTTTTTTGAGAACGCCAAAACTTCAATTTAGTTTATATTGTTCCAATTTTTAGAACATGATTTGAGTTAATGTTAAGTAAATACCATAAAAAGTAATCTTCAAGAACATTTTTTTTAAAAACTCAACACGGAATTGACAAAGATTTCCCTTTTGACCTTTTAATTACACAGTCAAATATAAATGATTCATGAATAATTAACGTTTTTATTTTCAATGGGATGTGTTGCAAATTTTGGGACTCTGTGAAAAACCAGCAAAAAACTGGACAAGTAAAAGAATTATTTGAACTTGGGAATTGTCTGTGGACTTTTCCTTTAATAGATTAGAAGATGAATACAACTTTTAATGGGTGAGGTTTTGTGCTATTGGTGTGGATTTGGTAGTGATGTGAAGTTTTGTTAGTCTCTTGTGGCTATTGCAGAGCATTAAAACTATCTCATACATTTGACATTATTTTAACACAATAAAGCAAATGACACACACACACATATGTATAAGCTATTAAGTATTCCCATCAAGATAAGTATAAATGCGAAGCAAACATTTATTCCAATCTTATCATGACGAGCAATTTTCCCTTACGCCCTAGCGCCGAAACAAGAAAGAGACAGCACACTCTCTGTACTCTGGTTCTCTTCAACTATTTCACAATTTTATGTTCAGCCCCGAAATATTTTCGTATATAAGAACTTACCTCTGTCAGTCAAAATTCAGTCTAAGCTCCCTGTTCACACAAGTAACACATATTGCCAGAATGGATCTCTACCTTAATCCTGGTGCCGCAGCCTGCCGATCAGTTCTAATGACAGCCAAAAGCTTGGGGCTGGAACTAAACAGGAAAATAATAAACACCCGCGATGGAGACCAATTGAAACCAGAATTTATCAAGCTGAATCCCCAGCACACCATCCCCACCCTTGTGGACAATGGATTTTCTGTATGGGAGTCGCGGGCCATTTTGGTTTATTTGGTTGAGAAGTACGGCAAGGATGATTCCCTCTACCCCAAGGATCCTCAGCAGAAGGCTTTGGTCAATCAGCGCCTCTTCTTTGACATGGGCACCCTGAACCAAAGTTTTGCTGAGTATTACTACCCGCTGTTTTATAACAAGCCAGCCAATCCTGAGGCGTACAAGAAAATTGAAGTCGCTTTTGGATTCTTAAACACCTTCCTGGAGGGGCAGCTGTATGTGGCAGGAGACCATTTAACGGTGGCTGATATTGCAATCCTGGCCACCGTTTCCAATTTTGTTGCTCTAGGATTAGATTTAAGCAAATATGCAAACGTAAGCAAATGGTATGCCAATGCCCAGAAAGTGACACCCGGCTGGGATGAGAACGAGGCGGGCATGGCGCAAATGAAACAATTTTTCGATACGCTGAATTCTGAAAAAAAGTAAAATAAAACTTTAATTTAAATGCAAAAGAAATAATGGATTTTGTGATTGTTCTTATTGATGTGGGTGGGCAGTTGATAAGGCGAGTCCATATAAACTAATGTGTGGTAGGTTATTATACGAGCTATTAAAGCACAGCTTTCAGTGAAAAGCTTATTAATTGTGTGTGATAGCGCGTAGAGCTTAAAACTAGAGTTGCCCATTTAAGTTCTGTTTGAAGAACTAGTTCACTAGAGTTTTGGAATTTTAGCTCTTTTTATGTTGATTTCATATCAGCGATATATCAAATTATTATTAACTTGTGTCAGGAGTTCACTTTTTATACTCTGTACTAAAGGTACACCGAGTATGTTAAGTTTACGCAAAAGTATGTAACAGGGGATTGAAATCATTTCCAACAGAAACGAATAACGTTTTGGGTTACGATTACTGTTTTGGCCGATCGCTTTTTTTCAATTGCGGTTATATTATGGTTGCGAGATTTGGGTTACGGTTTTAAGAATTATTCTATTCGGGTTTTGGTTACGCTTACGGTTATTAGTATAAAATATTACTTTGACAAATCTCGCCCAATTTCGAATCTCATTTATTCAGTAAATTTACTAAGTTCAAATTTTTTACACATAATTTTCACCTTTGTTTTCGCCTATTTAAAAGTTTAACACTATAAGTCTTAACTAAAAGATAAAAAACTACTTAACTTACAAAAGAATCGAGTTAAGTTTAATTTATTTAATCTTAATCTTAACATCTTAATTAAGATTTTAACTACATTGAAATATTATCACTGAGAAAAAAAATCAATTTAAAATCTAGATTGAAAATTTATTTTTCGAGAATCTTGCAATCTTATAAAAAGGAGATTGAAAAATCTTGAAATAAGATTTAAAATCTTAAAATCAAGATTTATCATCTTGCAACTTATCAACCATCTATAGTGTTCTGTAAAGCTTCAGTAAAAAAACTTTATAATTTAAATAAATAAATTTATTTTGTTAAAAAAAAAAAAAAAATTAAACCCGCTCCTCCTGGGACTCGAACCACAGCCTTTCAGCTCCAATGAAGCTTTTGCCATCCACTTAACTAATACGGCTCTTGATGTGCATATTTTTGCGCAGCCAGTTGCAGTATAAGAACTCAGCAGGCAGAAATCATTGTCGTGCTGAGTTCTTATACTGTGACTGGTGGCGCCTTACAAATGATGCCCAGCAGCCGAGCGGGCTGAGTGGCGATGCAGTGTGGTCAATCATTCCGCAGTCCTCAGTACAAGTCCCAGTACCACCGAATTAATAATTATTTTTCCCACTATTCCAATATGTCTACGATCTTTTGTTTTAGAAACATATTAAATACAGAAGTGAGATTATTGTTAATTAGAACTTACGTTTACTGAACTGCAAATTTTCGTCGAACTTGAATTCGGGCTTATTCCCCAGATAATTCAATCGAATTAACTCGCAAGTGAGAGTGTGTCTGTGATGCTTCAAACACTAAGCAAGCACCATGTGCAATTGACAAGGCAAAACAGTCAGCCACTCCTGAGGGCCAATATAAGCCTAGCTTCATCTTATTAATTCCACCATGAGCACTGCGTATTCAGACAGCTACGCAAAAGCCACAAACCTTCTCTTGTGATAGAGAATTGAAAAACGCCCGTGTCGAAATTAAACACAAAGTTAATGTGTCAGCAACACACTACCAATATACAAAAACATTTTATTTTACAAACATTTCCGCCTACAGTCCATGAAGCTGGCTGTGGAGGAAAAACCGAAATTAACCCATATATTTGTTTCGTTTACGGTACTGATAACCGGTTATGTAAATAAAGGTTATACGGTTACGGTATAAGAAAATAAATTTTACTTAAAATAAAAATACTATTTTGCAGAAACTTATTATACCCTTTTTTGTCTTTAATACACGGTATTTTGAATACGTCTTTCTAAATATATAAGTACATAGTAGCTTAAAACATACATTTTTTCTTGTCTAATGATGACAACAGTTTTCCCTTAAACTCAATCGCCTAAAGAGAAATCAATTACGAAAAAGAGCACCATATTTGGCAACGTGTTACGATAAGCACTGACAATTTCTTGTATAAAAGCAGTTACCTCTGACAATCGGAATTCAGTCGAAGCTCCCTGCTCTCACAAGTAACACACCCTGCCAAAATGGACCTCTACTATCACCCCGCTGGAGCATCCAGTCGATCCGTACTCTTGACAGCCAAGTATTTGGGACTGGAATTTAACAAGATAATAATGAACACCGCCGAAGGGGACCAACTGAAACCAGAGTTTATCAAGCTCAATCCCCAGCACACCATCCCCACCCTGGTGGACAATGGATTCTCTGTATGGGAGTCGCGGACCATTCTCATCTACCTCGTGGAGAAGTATGGAAAGGATGACTCCCTCTATCCCAAGGATCCGCAACAGCGGTCTGTGGTCAATCAACGTCTGTTCTTTGACTTGGGCTCGTTATATCAAAGCTTTGCTGAGCATTACTACCCTCTGTTCTTTAGCATGCCAGTTAATCCTGAGGCGCACAAGAAAATTGAAACAGCATTCGGTTTTTTGAACACTTTCCTGGAGGGTCAGCTGTATGTGGCGGGCGCCCATCTAACAATAGCTGACATTGCCATCCTGGCCACCGTTTCCACCTTTGTTGGTATGGGATTCGATATAAGCAAATACGAGAATGTCAGCAAATGGTATGCGAATGGGCAGAAAGTGACACCTGGCTGGGATGAGAACGAGGAGGGTGTGAAGCAATTAGTACAATTTTTCGAGTCCCGCAAATCAGCGAAATAATTAAAAAAAAATTTACAAATTTATAAAATTCGTATTATTTATTAATGTTGTACGCAGGGGGGAGCAGTTGTCAAAAATCGCCGGGTCTGTCGTGCTGTTTGCATTTGAAGCATTCAGCGTAGACTAAACGGAGGTTAACTGGGCACTCACATGAAGTCAATTGCAATTGTTATCAAGTCCATACAAACACCAGTCCGACTGTAATATACCCTCCCCCTGCCACAGTTCGAAAATATTTATTACTTTTATAGTTTGAGAACTGTGTACTCATCTTTCTTAGCTAGTTAAGCTTGTAGCTAAATGTCAAAAAAATACTTAGGGAAAGTGAAAGGTATACGGAATTTCAAAAACCTAGCTAAAGGTAAAGGTACAACAAAGTAACTTATGCATAAATTTCAAAGCCTGGTTCATCCATTTTTATAAGATTGCACATGAAATTCGTTTAACGCAACAATCGAACTAGATCTATCGATTTATTTCTCATTTCATTTTAACTTTTGCCACGCCCCCCGCAATTGAAAAAAAATCGTCATATCAGTTTTGCAGTTGGAGAGTTTGTACCTTCTAGAGAAAGTAAGCAATTAGCATTATGTATCGATTTGCTGAAGAAAAAAAAACCGAAACCTCCTGCCTCAACCCCCCTAAACACAACCAAAGCGCATTTCATTCAACAAAGAGAGAGAGAGAGCGAAGGTGAAACTTAGAGATGAGCGAGGCAGCAGCACTGCATTCAGCTCCAACTCCACTTGCTGTTATATCTACTTGGATCAACACAAAAAACTTTTTCCACCAGGTATTTTCAAATTTCGAGACCGTAAGTTAAAGCAAACCGGTTCGGAGTCGAACTGCTCCGGAGTTGAAGACGCTTGAGCCTGAACCAGAGCAAAAGAAAGTTAAAACGGCTTTGGTTCAGAAAAAAACTCATATTCCTTTTTATACTCTGTACCAAAGGTACATAGAGTATATTAAGTTTGTGCAAAAGTATGTAACAGGGAGAAGGAATCATTTCCGACTATATAAAGTACTAGCAAAGAGCCCATCGCGCTTCGCTGCGCCTTGAACAGTATAGAACCCATATTAGAATCAGTTTGAAGTAAATCGTGAGAGTCAAATATTTACCAAATTTTAAAACATTCTATAAATTTGATCCCTCTGTAGAGCCCAGAGTTCGAATCATACATACATAGGCTTGAATCAACGTTTTACTACTTTGCTTTTTCACCGTTACGACTTTGTGGCGTTCTACCACCCCATCCCACCTACACCCCACCTATCCCAATCTTCTTCTTACACAACTTCCACCCGTTTCCCACCTACTTTCCACCCACTTCCCGCCTACATCCCACCCATATATGATAAATCAATAACGAAAAGGACGTGATAGAGGTGGAATAAGGCTCATAAATATAATTAGTTCAAAGTAACAAAGAGGGAAAATGTTGAACAGTATGAGAGTTAGTACAGCTGACATAATAGTATATAAGAAAGTGTCTTTTAATATTATGATTTTGTGTTAATAGTTACAAAAATTATTTCGGGATTAACTTAACTGTCATCAAGAAGATTACAACAAAGTGAAATTAGAAGAACAGGCCTAAAGGGTTAAAAGCAAAGGCTGGAAAATTTAAAATAGGATAAGCAAACGTGGTGCCGAGATCTTATGATTTTTAAGCGACCTTAAAGTAACTGCCAAGAGTCAAAAAAGGCCGGTGTCCCAGAATTTTTTAAAAGTCAAAAATACTGCAAAATGGTTTTCCGATATCTTGAAAACAAGAGCTGATGGGGAAAACCGAGACATTGAATTAGTAAAAACTGGACAGAATTTCATCAAAGGTGACAAAAGCTGTGGCAGTGTATCTATTATGAAACAATTAAACGACAAAACACAGAAGTAATAACAAAACAATTTCACCCCACCCCACACGCTTGTATTACAATTTCGCGTGTGTGAGGGCGGTTTTGGTATGTGTGCGTGTGTGTTTGTTTGTGTATGTTTGTGTTTGTCAGTAAGGGTATTTTGAAGTCGAGCTAACGACAAAGTTTATTTTTAATGTGGTTTTGTTTTTTTGTTTTTGTTTTAATAACTGTAGTTTTTTAGTTTGTACTGTCTTTGTGTGCCGTTTTATTTCATTTGCTTACGCTGAGGTTCATTGCAAGAGTTTGTTTTTGCTCGGGCTTGGTTTTCGTCGTTCGAGCAACTGTAAACAAAGTGTGCCTTCGAAAGAACTGGGAGCAAATGGCGGCAACCTAACCAAACTTCACCCAAGGTGGTGTTTTCCGGAAGATTGTGCAGTTTGTTGATTTTTTTAGGATTTTGAAAAGAGTTTGACTGATCGATGAAAACAAAAAGTTTCAAGTCGCGAATCAATTTGAGAATTTTACAAAATCCGATCTAGTCTCATTTCACATATGAATACGTAAAACTCACTATCTTTAGGTTTAGGAGCGGTACATCTGCCATCATGACTTATAAAAGTATATATTCTTGATCAGCAGCCGAGTAGATATAGCCATGCCCGTCTGTCCGTCCGTATGTCCGCCCGTCCGCCCGTCCGTCCGTATGAACAAACAGATCTCAGAGATTGTAAGAGATAGAGGTTTGACATGTATGGGACAAAGGCTTCTTATACTTGCAGGCAGATCAAGTTTATTTTCAATTTTTGCCACGCCCCCTTCCGCCTTCGCAATTTGGAAAAAATGTTATATCTCCTACAGCTTTGAAGATAGACGTTTTGCGGTTCAGCGGTTCTCAAGTTATGAGCAAAAAAATAAATCGCCCTCGCCCTGCCCCCTCCCACAACTAACACCACACAATCGTAGAGAGTGAGAGAGTCGTTGAGATGAGCGCAGCACCATCATTGCATTCAGCTTCTACTCCAGGTACAGAATATGTTGACGCAGATGGCGTGTTTAATTTAAGTAGTTTTAATTAGTTGGAAATCTATTGAGTAATTTTTGAAGTCTAGTGTAAGTTAGTTTAGGCGGAGCGGGAGCGCAATAAAACTCTCTTTTCGTCGCTCTGAGGAATTCGCCCCGCGCCACCTAGCTTAAGATAGGCTTTAGAGAAATTTAGATTTTATTAAATTAGTTGTCGTAAACCATGAACTGAGCGCACTATCCTCCGTTTTCGAAAGTGCCAAATTAAAATTTATTAATATTTAATCAAACGCAAATCAAATTTCTTTGTTCTATAAAAACTCTTATGGAAAAACGATAGTTCTAGACGGGCTTGACTGACTTTCTCACTTGTTTTTGAGCTGCTATTAAAGTTTATTGTGCTATTCTTATATGCAAAATTATTATTGCAAACATACAGCATTATATATTGTTGTTTTTTAAGTTTGAATGTTCGCACATATTTATAAGAAAAACGTTCTTACATTTTATTTATTATTTTTATTTTAGAAGAATCTTAATTTTTTGACCTTAAAGCAGAAACAGTTTGCAAAAAGACAAATTGCTGAATTGTTGGGCCCTCAAAAGGAACTTATTGATTCATCACCAAGTTCATATTCATATATAAATCATAGATTGCCTTAAGATCCTAATGTCTTAAAGGTTTCGGTAAACTATTATTGTAAACAACTATTAACATCCCTTATGTTGCATTAGCTGTTTCTGCAACACAAGTATCTGTCAAATTTTTTAAATTTGTTTTATCTAATACTAACTTATATACAGATACAGAAATACAATATACAGAGGGAGGTAGTGAGAAAGGAGGTTTGCTAAATGTTCTAACAAAGCACGGGAGGTTTGAAACCAACCAAAAGAAATTTCCGTGGCACCTAAGAATTGGAGTTCGGTTGGAATTTGGTTGGAAGAGGTTTCTGTAGCACCCACTATAGCCTTTGTCCACCAAAGTTATCAAACTTCATTTCTTAAAATGACAAGAATTTCAGAAAATTTTATAATTTCTTCCATAAGCTGCTACACTATATTTCTTAAGAATAATAAAAATTTGATTTTAGAAAATTTTGTTTAAATAAAAACGGACAAAATGGGCCATTAAACAAAGCTCAAGTATTAAATAGAAAATATCAATGGTACAGTAATGTTACAATCTCATGCATGTTTTTTAAATTAGCAAAAAAAAAAATTATTCCTGAACCCCGGGTATAAATATACATATTTACTTACTAGTTATTATAATTTAATTTTTTAAGTTTCTGAGCAAAATTAGTATACCCACTGCAAGTGTATCAATCAATACTTGCTTATCAACAAAATCGAAGCATACATTTATTTTAGTCTAATGAAGATAAACAGTTTTTCCCTAAAGCTCGTTCCTCACACAGCGATTAACCCGATCGAAAGAGAAACAGCACTCTCTCTATGTTCAGGTCCTACCGTATTTCGCAATATTATGAAAAGCACCGACTCTTTATCGTATAAAAGCATTAGACTCTTGCCGTCAGAATCCAGTCTTAGCTCTCTGCTCACACAAGTGCCACACTTTGCCAAAATGGACCTCTACTATCACCCCGCTGCGGCAGCAAGCCGATCCGTACTTATGACAGCCAAATGCTTGGGGCTGGAACTTAACAAGAAAATAATAAACACCTCCGAGGGGGACCAATTGAAGCCAGAGTTCATCAAGCTCAATCCCCAGCACACCATTCCGACGCTGGTGGACAATGGATTCTCTGTATGGGAATCGCGTGTCATTCTTATCTACCTGGTGCAGAAGTACGGCAAGAATGATTCGCTCTACCCCAAGGATCCACAACAGAAGGCTGTGGTCAATCAGCGTCTGTTCTTTGACATGGGCACACTAAACGAAAGTTTTGTTGAATATTTCTCTCCACAATTCTACAACAAGCCAGCCAATCCAGAGGCATTTAAGAAAGTTGATACCGCTTTTGGACTTTTGAACACTTTCCTGGAGGGTCAACTGTATGTGGCGGGTGCACATCTAACAATAGCTGACATTGCCATCCTGGCCACTGTTTCCACCTATGTGGCAGTGGGATTTGATATAAGCAAATATGAGAATGTAAGCAAATGGTATTCGAATGCCCAGAAAGTAATACCCGGCTGGACTGAGAACGAGGAGGGATTAATGATAATGAAACAGTTTATTGATGCCCGGAAGGCGGCAAAATAATGCGGACAAAGTTTCTGGTGCTAGAAAGTCCACGATTTTTTCATAGCTCCGCCTTAAGGCGGAATGGACCGCAAGCGGAACCACAATGGGCCAACTGATTGACTTTCGAGAGCTGGAAAGAATGTTTACGCCAGCAACCGCCCAAAACAAAACTAACCTTACATACTTAAATGTGGCCGAGCGTGTCAAAATGGATCAATTAAATAAAAATCACTGTTAAAACTTCTATAAATTATTTACCTCCAGTTTAATTCATTTTGGTTAAGGCGTAGGTTTTCTTATTGAAGCAGTAAGAATACGAAAGAGCTTTTTAAGCCAAGTTCACAATCATGCTGTGGAAAAAGCTTTTTAAAGTAAAAGCTTCTTTTCGACAACCCAGTTCCATCATTATTTGTATTAAGTACACTCAGAGAAAAAAATAAGAATATCATACTTGGATCAAATGTGTTCGATTATCGACATCCTTGGAGCTTGATATATGCTTTACAGTTTGTATGGCAGCTATACTATATGGTGGTCCGATTTCGACAAATCTTGTTAGAATTATTTAAAATCATTGAAAAGTTATAAATACGAGCGTTGGGAGCAAAAAAAAAAATATGGAAAAGACGATATGTTTCCCCGAAATTCTGGACACAATTTCTACAGGAATATATTCTGTAAAATTCTAATTGTAGAAATTGTGTTGATTTACTTTGAGCTCAGAACTGCTTGCTTCGAGTTCTCAGCTCGTAAAAAAAAAGTAAAGTTTTTCAGTGTATCTGCATTGTGCTATACATTTGTTACACTTAAAAAGTGTATAATTTTGCCCAGAAGTTTGCAACGCATAGAAGGAATCATCTCCGACCACATAAACTATATATATTCTTGATCAGCGTGACGAGCTGAGTCGATTAAGCTTTGTCCGTCCGTCTGTCCGTCCGTTCGTCTGTCCATCTGTCCGTCCGTTCGTCTGTCTGTTTCTACGCGAGCTAGTCCCTCAGTTTTGAAGCTAGCGAGCTGAAATTTTGCACAGAGTCTTCTTTGCGGTAATATTCGGAACCGACCGGATCGGATAACTACTTCTTGTAATTACCATACAAATGATCGGTCGAAAATAGATTTTAATGAGAAAAACAGTTTTTTCCTCAATATTACCGCTTTCAATCACGGTCATGGGTAATATTAAATGTTTTTAAGCTGATCTGCGAAGTTTAGTCGAAGTCACTAACCGTTGAGACAAGCGATTTCAAGTGTATAAAAACTTCGGCACGGACGAAGTTAGCCTTGCCTTTCTCGTTTTCAGTTTTTTTCGAAACCAACCAAATTTTTTGGGCACTCGAAAATTCCGTAATTATGTTTGATTCCCTTGCTGTCAGGTGGATACTGTAGAAACATACCTCTCCCGCACGAACACCTTGTCATTTTCGGGTCTAGACTGTATAGACTATATAAAGATTGTGCATTTCACAACAGCAGCAGTACTGCTTGCCCATAATTGGGATTGTAAAGATTCCTAAGTCTTTCCCAAAAACTTTGGAGACAGCAGCCAGAGTTGTATAATTATAATTTATCTTATTACATTTTAAGTTCATATGTTATTATTAACGAGAGCGTAAGTTAAAGTCGGCTCTAACCGATTTCGATGTACCCGTTTCGCATGAAAAAACATGTTTAAGGGTACTGTATACCTTCAGGTGTCATTTTTTAAAGGTCCACAAAAATTAGATTACTCAAAAACTATAAGGGTATTGAAGCGGATTTTTTCATTGGATAGGTAATCGGTTAAACTAAATTTGTCATTTTTGTTGTTGTTGTTGTACCTAGGGTTGTTGTTGTATTTCTGTTCAAAGTTAACCAAAAATTTAAAACATAGGCCCATGGTTGCAAAAATTTTTTGAGAACGGATGATCTGAATTGAAAACTGAAGACAGGGTTTTGTTAAGAATTAATGTAATTCTGGTGTGAACTAGGATATTTTAGATCGGTCAATAAATGACGTAGTTATGGGGTTTCAAAGTCAAAATTTCGAAAATCGACTATTTTTTCCCACTGTATTGGTCCTAGCTCCGTTATTTGTTGACCGATCAAAATATCTAGTTTACACCAGAATGGTGGGTATTAGGAGTAATTTAAGGGAAAGAATTTGAAAATCGGTCAACAGGTACTCTTAAATCTTGCAACCATTTGGAAAAAGTGGTCCGAGATAATCGCATTTAAAGATTCGACATCTGTTTTCGATGAAATAAAAATCCTTTTAATAATGTATAAATCGGATTTGGTGCATTTGGGTTTTAACTTTCACGAAAAAAGATTATCAAAATCGGTTAAGCGTTCTCCAGAAATTTGAGTCAAAGTGCGTCAAGACATGGTAAAAAAATCTCAAAAAATTTCAAGCAAAATTTTTTTTTCAAACATTTTTTCCATAATATCGAACATTTTATAAATATTTATAAAGTTTTTGACCAAAATAGGGAAAAAATCGAATTTCTAAAAATACGAGGATCGATGAAAACAATTTTCATATAAAAGGGTCGGAAAAATAATTGTTTATGTTTATATCTTTAAAACTGAGTTTCGATCAGATTGAAAGTTTTGCAGGATGTTTATAAGATCCTAATAGAACGTTTAAGCAAATAAAAAAAAAATCCAAAAAAAAAATTTTCTGAAGGTATACAGTACCCTTAACAGTGTTCCTGCCTTCCTTAGGGTGACCATCCGAAAAGTATGCAACATTTTTTTATGGTGGGAGGGGTATAGCGGGGGGGCTTGTATCACTTTTTTGCTCATAACTTGAGAACCGTTCATCCGATCTTAATCATTTTTTCGGCAAATCGATTCATTTTACTACATTTCTACTATCTTTAGAAGGTACGAATCGTCTATCTTCAAAACTGTAGGAGATATAACGTTTTTTTAAATTGCGTGGGCGGGAGGGGGCGTGGCCAAAATTTGAAATAAACTTGATCTGCGTGCAGATTAAAGAAAGCATTTGTCCCATACATGTCAAACCTCTATCTCTTACCATCTCTGAGATCTACGTGTTGATTCAGACAGACGGACGGACAGACGGACATGGCTATATCGACTCGGCTGTTGATGCTGATCTAGAATATATATACTTTATATGGTCGGAGATGATTCCTTCTGCCTGTTACATACATTTGCACGACTTTATTATCCCTTTTTACTCTACGAGTAACGAGTATAAAAACAGTATATAATTTTTACATTTAAATTTTTCATATCTATTACGGTTAAATATAGCTAAATAAAATAAAAAAAGATCTGTCAAAATACATTAATTTATATGAAGCAACACTAGCAGCTGTTGATTGACGGTTGAAATCGACTAAAAACTAAAGAGGAGTTCAGAACAGCATGGTTTGGTTACGACCACTACCTTTCACGCAATATTTAATAGATGTTAAAAAATTTTTTTTTTAATTTATCCAAACTTTAAAAATTTTATGTAGGGATTTTGGGGATTTTTTTAACGCTTTTTATAGCAATTAATTTTCATTCCGCTGATTCTGCTGCACAACTTTTGAAAACGACAATTCTAGTCGCTTTGCGAAATTCAGAACAGCAATCAACTCAACTTGCGACAATTCTACTCGTTTTTGGAATTCGGAACGTATTACGTATTCTCGTATGATGAATTTAAAAAACTAAGTAAATCGTGCATTCTTGCTTTTGAAAGAGTTTTGGTACTCTTTATCGATTTGCACAATACCGTTGATCGCAAGATTGCTATAGATTTATTTTACCTGAACCAAAATATCGTTTTGCTTTTCATTACAGAAAATAGAATGTTATTTGAACTCTGGATTTAAAAACAAGGCAATGTAGTGCAATAAATGTTGCTCTAACCGAATATTAACTGATTTTTGAGTCACTTTTTAAATGGAGTTCATTATTAATCATATGGAAAGCAAGCTAAAATTACCGAAAATTCTTAAATTCCAGAAACACTTTTAATGAGCAAAATAAATTTCAAAATTTTCGTGAGTACTGCATATCTTATATTCACGATGTTTGACTTTGGCACACGCCTGCAACTATTTCTTTGCACACGATCACGTCGTGACACACCTCGACATGTTTGAATTCACGTCACGGGTACACCTCTATTGTATACAATAAACTCACTCTCACTCATTGTCTGTTTCCGGTTCTGGAAAATCTCCTTCAGTTTATAATAATTTTACTTTTTCTGGAATAGAAACCATTTTGTAGAATCCAAATCTGTTAACTTTTGGCGATTCTGTACGCTTCTGAACGTTGCGTTTTTTTCGATGCACGACGAGTAAACGTTAAGTCAAACGCTCAAGAACGGAGTTAATACCTGAGCCAACATTTTCCCCTTATTAACGATAATTTTGATTTTGTTTTTGTTCTGTGGCCGAAGTAAAAGCAAGCAAAAGTAAAGATTTTGGGATTTTTACAATGATTTAAGTGCTTCAGAATAAATATGAAGTCGATTAAATATTGATGAAGTCTCATTCGAGTGCAATTTGTAAATAATTAAATAAAAAACCAAAACTTAATTGTGCGTGAAAAGTTCTCTTTGAATGCTTGTCAATTATGGCCTTAAGGTGGAGGCACGTACAAACAAATATGAAGAAAGTCGAACTGTGAGGCACTCAGACAGAGATATTCTGGCTACATGTTTTGGCCTTTGTGAAGTGCGCCAGCCAAGTTGGTTCCACTTCAGAAATTTATTTAGTCAAGTGTGATGCGATTATCCTGCTGCACTTGTTCCTTTGTTTCTGAACGCTAGTTTCGCCTGCTGGGCACACGCATGGGGATTTCACAATATCCTGTGTGTGTGTGTGTGCAGCGATTGAGACAATTGTCACTTGACTACAACTGGGCTTGTTAATTAAAAGCCAGCTAGATAGGAATCTCTTACATTTGCTGTCCAACGGTTCACTTCACTGGACCAGCTTCAGTGAATGAGCTTTGTTGTTTTGCAGCCGTCAAGTGAAGTTACCTAATAACTAAGTTTGTTTTATGATTTTCACGGATTGCTGCACGTTCTAAACACCCAAATCGGATTGCCAATTTAACACAATAACCTTAAAACTTAGGGGGAAAATGGTGACGAAATTTACTTGAACAAGTTTTTAATGCTTTCGCTTTGCAGGACTGCAGTTCATAAATTCAAAATGCAAAACTCTATTTTTAGTTTTCCCCAGGCTAACCGAGTCGCCCCTTCATTTTTATTCCCACGCTTAGTATTTCCCTGCACTCTGTCGAGTATACAGTTGCCTCCTTTGCTCCTTCCCTACCACCATCAGCGTCACAAGCATTGTTCACCTGTCAACGGATGGGCAGTCTTTGAGCTCCGCTCTGACGTTTATCGGACATCGCAGCTGACGGTTGTTGCCTGGCTGGTTTTTTCTTAACCTTTATTCGCTTTTGTTGGCAATCAAAGAGAGAAATTAAAAACAACAAACCGTACAATGCATTTAATTATATTTGTGTTGCAAAAGTAATTAAGCGAATCCAATAAAAATGAAATCAGTGTCCAGATTTTAATATCAACAACCGTATATAAGCAAGGTATTTGCTGTTTGATATTTGCTATTTGATATTTGCTGCTTGATGTAAATAAAAGAAGGGGGCAGAAGTGTAGCCTGACAGGAGCTGAAGTTGTTAAATTTTGCATAAGCAATTCGGTGATGAAATTGTAGAATCATTCTATATCAAACATGCGCTGAACCGAACCATATTCAGGAAGTCGCTGAAGAAGCTTAAATTACGTGTTCAAACCGAATTTCAGTTCAATATCGTAAGCAGCAGAGTTTTGTTTTGGTTGTGCGGATGGCAAGAAATTTAATATAATCCAAATAAAAATAATATTTGTAGCATACAACGGATAGTTGTATCCTGTTCGAGCTGATGGAAGAAGTAGACCTGTGCGGAACCCGTGCTTGATCCGGCTATCTTCGTCGGCAATGTGGGGGAGGTTCAAAGTCTGTTACCGCAGGCTACTAGCTCGTGGAATAGGGTATACTTATTTAATTTTAATATTTACGGGTTGTTTTGATTCTATAGGGTATCAAAAGCCTATTATTTAGTCAAGGAGGAATAAAAGGGGTTAGAAGAGTAGTATAGAAGAGAAGAGAAAAGAAAGGAGACTCAGAAGGACATAACTTGTTCTGGCCACACTGAGGTGTTGTTCAGTGGCCATATTCCCCACCCTACCATGATCACCACTTGCAGGTATGGAACTATGTCCATTGGTGATCCCTAAAGCAATGAAGCGTAGTTCACTTCATCCCATGGCGGCTCATTATGATTTCCGGACGAAAAGTTTCACTTATTCGGACTTCATTATAATTTTATTCATTGAATTCATGATTGAAAAGGGGTAGCATAGTAATATAAAGTAAGAAAATAATAAGAAATAATTTTAAGGAACTATTTTTAGCATTAAAGGGTATCTGTTAGTCTAAGCATTATTTGTAGGTATATTTACTTTATAGATTTAGGGACTAAATTTCATATTCAATTCATTCTTTGTTCGGTACTAACTTTAATGTCTATAAAAAAGGTTTAAACTGAGCGCAAGTGAAATAAAAACCAAAAGTTAGCTGTAAGGTAAATGTAAATTAATTATAAATGACAGTTAGCCATTGGGTATGTAGGCCTATTATGTATGTATATGTAATCTATATATATAAAACTGTTCAACCTGACTAATTGACTGACTGGTGACCGTCGCACAGCCTAAACCATAAAAGATAGGAAGATGGGATTTTCACAGTAGTTTTATCTTATGCTGAAAGTGAGTACTAAGAACGGATTTTTAAAAATTCAGTCGGGAAATGTGGAAAATTCGCGGAAAACTTTTGTATGAAACTTTTTTGTTTTTCATCCGATCAAGTTCAAACTTATTTTCAAAAATCAATAAAAATAATTCAACATTAACTGCATACCAATCTTCCCGAAAATCAACCACTTTTGGGTGGAAAGATGGTGGTAAAGGTTGCCAGCCATTTGCTCCCAGTTCATTTCGAAAGGCACGCTTTGCTTTACAGTTGCATTAGAGAACAAAGAGCGCACGCAAAACCAAAGCCCAAAGAGCATAAATCGAAGAGAAACGATTTCAATGTGTGCGTGGGCGCAATTGAATTGAGTTACGAAAATTGTAACACAATGAATCAAGGCAGAGGAATACGTTTTGTTCCGTTGCCTCGGCAACAACAACAAGACAGAGATTAAAAAACTACAGTTGCAATTAAAACAAAAACAAACGCAAATACAAAAACTCCAGCCACAACTCAAATAACAGCAACATGCAATAATTCAAATAAGGAAAGTGGGTGGGATTTGGGTGGTAGGTGGGTGGGAGGTGTGTGGGATGTGGGTGGGAGATGGGTGGGAACTGATGGGAAGTGGGAGGGATGTGGGGTGGGATTTGGGCAGTAAGTGGGAGGGATGTGGGTGGGATTTGGGTGGGATTTGGGTGGGATTTGGGCGGGAAGTGGGTGGTGGTGTGTGGGTGGAAAGTGGGTTGGATCTGGGCGGGAATTGGGTGATAAGTGGGTGGGATGTAGGCGGGTAGAGGGTGGAAAGTAGGTGGGAAACGGGTGGAAGCTGTGTAAGAAGTAGAGAAGTGGAGTGTATGTGGGATGGGGGTGGTAAGAACGCAGCAGCAAAGTCGTAACGGTGAAAAAGCAAAGTAGTAAAACGTTGATTTCAAGCCTATGTATGTATGATTCGATTTCTGGGCTCTACAGAGGAAACAAATTTATAGAATGTTTTCAAAATTGGTAAATATTTGACTCTCACGATTGACTTCAAACTGATTCTGATATGGGTTCTGTACTGTTCAAGGCGCGGTGAAGCGCGACGGGCTTTTTTGCTAGTTATAGTATAAGTAAATGAATTAAATTTAATTTAAAAAATATTTAAGTTTTCATTTTAACTCTTCGTGAGCTATTTGGTCTACCTCAACGAGGTACCACTGTATGCAGCTAAACAGCTGAGTTGATCTAGGTCAGGGTTTTGGTTACAAGCTCCAAGTGGGAACAGAAAGATAAACCAAGATCTTCCGTTAGTTTTCGTTGTGTGCATTTGCTCTGTCTTATCAGCAGCGATTTAACGGCGATCCGTGCCGGCGCTCAAGTAAGAGTAGGATGGAGTAAAAATAAATTTAAGAGAGCACGGCTGGGATCAGTGGGACACTTCTTATGGTTTCTCTTATGGCTTCAATTTACTTTGCGGTTGGGATGTGTGCACATTTCTCTTTACTTTGTGTTTTTAAAATAAAAAAAAAACCAACAGTTTGACAGAGTAAGAGCGGATGACAAAAGCTGCGCTTACTCTTTAAAATCAAACAAAATATGCATTAATTATGGCCTGAAGGGCTTCACTTACGGCTTGATGATCCAGCGGGGGAAAGGCCTTTCTCCAGATGATCAGCTGTAGGGGTTGAATCTCGTTTTTGGATTAGGAATTCATATTAAGCTTGTTGTTGTTGGTGTGAGTTTAAGAAGAGCACAGTAGCCACATCAAAGCAGATTTAGCCAAGAGAAGGGTTTATATAATAGCAAAAAAACAAAATCTTTACAGAACTCTTACTTGCACTGGCAGAGCGTTTTGCCAAATGGGCCACAAATAACTATTTTTACTGGACACAAGAATTAACCACTACTTTAGCTCTTTTACTTTCAATTTCACTTGGCTTTCTTTACTTTAGTCACTTTGGGGGAAGCATTGGGCTTAGTTAAAGATTGTTGTAAAGGGGAGAACACCAGAGGTTCACTAGCTGGATTAGGTTGCTGGCGGGAGCTGGTATCCACGGATTCCGTTTGTAGTGAGTAGCTAGGCCGAAGATTTGAAGATATAAAATGAAGATTCTCGTTTCGGCGGGGAGCTAGAGCTCGATGACTGGAAATCTGGGACAAGAGGCCAGACCTTTATATTGGAGCAAAAGGAGGTGCCACGTAAGGTATAATTAGAATAGGGCTGGTGAAAAGAAAAATGATCGTATATTTACCACGAGCTGGCAGCCCCAAAGCTGTTATTGGGTTTATAGAGGCGAATGCTTAGAGAGGCTCCGGGTTAGAGGTTAGGGATTCTGGAAAGATCCGACTTAACCTTTGCCTGATTTGGTTTGGTGGTCTGCCGCAAAACAATAATTAGCTGACACAATTGGACGAGGCAACGGCATAACTCACCAATTGTGGGCTGCTATTCCCGTGGAGCACTGCCCAAAGAGAATTTGATCGGTAGCAGCGAAAAGTAAATCTTGGGATTTATTTCTTTTGACGGCGGATTTAATGATTATTAATTGCTGCTTCTTTTTGGTGGGCCGGGTGATTAAACTTTTCACTAAGGTGATCGGGAACAATTAGGTTAAGTCAAAGGCGGATTATTATAATTTTTCCGCAGACACGTCTGCTTAGCTCAAGAACTTTTTAGCGAAAAGAACGAGGTTGAAAGTTGGCGTGCTCAGCTAGAACGGAAATACGTGGCTGCGTTTTTCGATTGGTAATCGATATAGTGCCTTATCGCATAGATCGAATAGAGGGTGATTAGATAGTGCATCCAACAATCGGTATCAACAGAATATGCTATAGGCTATGAAAAATGTTAACCGATTTTACTTAATGGTGCACACAAATAGGTGCACTCGCTTTCTTGTAAAATTTCCTAAATGAATTTTTGATGCTATGCTGAGGGACGGAATTTTTTTGTTGCCTACTTTTAGGCTTGGTAAAACTTATGAGACAAGCGCCACTACATATTACCAACAAATGATGTGAGACAGGGATGTCTGAAGTAACCTTTGATTTCCTGTAAAGTAAGCAACGATGCCTTTAAAGCATTTGGATACTTGTAAGAAGACGGTTGATTGCTCCCAAGAATTTGCAAGTCTAACTGTTACTGTGGGACGAAAATAAATAAGAATCAAAAATATCTGTTATTTCCTGAGTAATAAATTTTATATAAACTTCGGTCGAACCGAAGTCAGCGTCCCTCTATTTTTCTACCCTGTACTCATTCAAAATGAGTTAAAGGCAGAGACCGCAACAGTTACAATTTCTATTTCAAAAGTCCATACATAAACTGTTATTTAGTGATTTTTATTTAAAAAGTCCGAAATTAAAAGTTATTTTGTATTTTTAATTAAAATAAAAATCACTAAATAACAGTTAATGTATGGACTTTTGAAATAGAAACTGTAACTGTTCTGTAAATTTTGTATTTTAGATAAAAGATGCACGGAACTTTCCTCATCATTAGTTTTAAAAAATAATTTTTTGGGTTTTTTTATTTAATATTGAAAAAAAGTGATTTTTTGAAATTTCAAAAATTTGTGGGGGGTTGTGAGCCACCCATCTAAAAGTTGAAAATTTGTGTTTTTAAGAAAATATTCTTTATCAAATGAAAAAAATAACAATTTTTCGCATATTCTGAATTAAGAAATATCGATGAAGAGTGAAAATAGATTGACGGCATCAGGCTTGTTTTATTTTAAAAACGGCTGTTCTTTTGTTTGCTTTTTAATGTTTTTTTTACTTCTTTGGATAGTTTCTCCTCTGTTTTATTGCTCATCATTACAATATTCTCTTTGGAAGTCAAAACCGACTTTTTTTCAAAGTGGCTCACAACCCCCACCACACGTCACATAACCAAAAAATAAATTATTTAAAAAAAAAAAACATATTTCTATCAAAAAGGCAATTGACCAAAGATATTTCCCTCATACTTACTTTTGGCATTACGAACAAAATTTTGTATAATATTCGCAAAAAAAAATGAAAAATAAAAAAAAGTCGAGTTCTGGTTCACAAACTTAAAGAACGTGTTGACTGATTGGTTGCTAGCCAAAAGTTAGGTAATAAGAAGGGAAACACTTGACATAAACAAAAAGATTAAATTTATTTTTTTTTTGTGGCCAATATTCGAGTGGCTCACAACCCCCAGCGGCTCAGAACCCCCTATTTTCCCCTACATATATAAAAATAGAGGCCAGCTAACTTCGGCTCGACCGAAGTTTATATACACTTGGAGGTTGATATATGCCTGACAGTATGTATGGCAGCTATACTATATAGTTATCCGATTTCGACAAATCTTGTTGAAATTATGTAAAATCATTGAAAACTTATAAATACGAGCGTTGGGAGCGATAACATTGAAAACAAAAAAGTTTTTCTTACCAAGACTTTTTTCAGACCTAACTTTTGTATGGCAGCTATACTATATAGTTGTCCGATTTCGACAAGCCTTGGTGAAATTAAGTGAAATCATTAAAATCTTATAAATACGAGCGTTGGGACCGATAGCATTAAAAACAAAAAAGTTTTTCTCGCTAAAACTAGTTTTTCGACCGATCGTTCCTATGGCAGCTATATGCTATAGTCATCCGATCCGGCCGGTTCCGACAAATGTGCAGCGTATTTATACAAAAAGACTTTGTGCAAAGTTTGGTTAAGATATCTTTAAAACTGTCGGAGGAGATAGCATAGAAACATTTTGCAAATCTGAAACAAACTTGATCTGCGTACGGCCTATACCTATGTACATGCAAAAATTTGTATCTCTATCTCTTATAGTCTCTGAGATCGACGCGTTCATACGGACAGACGGACGGACGGACAGACGGACATGGCTAAATCGACTCGGCTGTTGATGCTGATATATATATATATACTTTATAGGTTCAAAAATGTTTCCTTCTCCCTGTTACATACATTTGCACAACTTCATGATCCCCTTTTACCCATTTTCAATGGGTACAGGGTATAAAAAAAGTACCGTTATCTTTTAAACAAAAATTTGTTGTTTTGTTTGGGGCTTGTTTTAGTTACATTTGAAATTGACTTCTAAAAGCTCATTGACCTTAAAAATAATTTTTTTTTTTAATTAAGTCCCCCTAGATTGCCAAAATCCTACACTGTGCGACGGTTGGTTTGTAAAACTCTCGAAAAATTTATCGGTGCCACAGAACTTCGAGAGATTTCATTTTCCTATTAGAAGTTCCATCTCTGAAAACAGGGCTGAATCTCTCGCCAAAAAATTTCCCTTATTTTAGTTATGGGTTAATTAAATGTTTATATGAAATTTTTTGATTGTGTAATATGTTTCATGTTGCATTTTTTAATAATAGTTCAAATTTAATTCATATTCTCCATAAATATAAAGCAAAATTTAAAAATTTGTTGCCGCCAAACATGAGGTATAAATTGCAGCCCTTAATCCGCTGTCTGTCAAGTAGATGGCGCTGACCATTGACAGGGAAAAAGCGATTTGACAAATCTTTTAACAAAACACGGGATGTTTAAAAATCCCAAATGAAATTTTTGTGGCACCTAAGAATTGGAATTCGGTTGGAGTTTTGTTGATTTCTGTGGCACCCACATACTTTAAGTGGTCGGAGTTGCTTCCTTCTGTGCGTTAAAAACATTCTTTTTACATACACAAGAAGTGAGAAAGTCGGTCAAGCCCAACCATAACATACTCTCTACTCGAATTAGGAGCTGAAAGCAGTACATTTCTAAGTTACTCTCTCTTTTTGTTACATACTTTTGCACAAAAAAAACAGGTCTGTTCTTAATTCCACTTCGGTTTTTGTATAAACGTTTGAACTGGCCATTTTACTCTTACAAATTTGAAAGGAAGTCTGTGGTTACTAAATCAAGGCTTCATTTTTCTACGGATTGAATCCACTCAACTGCCTCAGCAAATGCACTATTACTGAACGCGGATCTAGTAACCCTAGATATAAGTGTCAGTTCTATACAATCGTATTAACATAGAGTTAAAAGCACAATCGTTTATACCATGGTGGAATTATACCAGGTGAAGTCATTAAAGTAGGCTGCCTCTATTTGGGGTACCAGTTGAATGGTAAAACACACTCAGTAGCAAAGGAGATGTCAACGTGCTCTCACATGTTCATCAACTGGTACCTCTCGCAGGTGAATTTCTGATGACATACCTTGTTAATATCAGGTTTATACTAAAACCGAAGTGGAATTGAGAACAGGTCTGAATAATTTTTTTTTTTTGCCCAATATACTCAGGCTGCTATTAATTTTACAGCGCCAAGACATATATATTTATAGATGCATAGATTATATTTTAAAATGCTTAAGTACTGTGGGATTCGAACTCGGAGCCAGTAGTCTGAACGCAATTGGAATGCCGTCTCTCTTTACCGGTTGAGCTCTAGTTAGCTTTTAGTTTACTACTTGTATAAAATTATATATATGTACCATCGGCCCAAAAAAAATGAAACGGCAACGAAAATTTTGTTATTAAATGTACTTATTTATATTTGAATAAAATAGCAAATTAGTTGATTTTATGGCAGAGTTAAATAAAATATGATTGTATAACTATCCGGTTTTTCCCTGAGTATATTTTTTAACGTATTTAGCCCGAAGTTATTATTACTTTATGTTTTTCCTTCGTGATTTTGTATCACAAGCTAGTGTCTGATCGGTTGGGCAGAAGGTGGGCTGCTATTTTGCCTGGGCTTCGCGCTTAACAAGTCTCGGCTTGGTGTGGCAAGGGCCACTCGAACGTACTGTGCATTGTTTCTGTCTCTTCACTCATCAAGCGAGATTATGGAAAATATAGTTTTTTCAGTTGGTTATTTTGCAGACGAAAATCCACTTGGATCAATACTTATGAATACGGTTTTCAGCAAGCTTTAAAACTCTTGTTTCTTCCTACAGATGTTAAACAAATGCTTTTAAGCGCATGAATTAATTCGAGAAACAATTCGGAGAATGAAGAAAGCTTTAATGATTTAACGGGTGATTATGTCTCTGAATTTCTATGCAACCTCGCAATTACGAAACAATATATGTTTTTGCTGTATTTTTTATCAAAACCGTGTGCAATAATCAAATTGAAACAATGCATTTCGGTTCTTTTAAGAAGCACCACGAGATTAAATATGAAAATAAGTGTAAGAGTATCGGCTGCATAACCTGGCAGCAGCTTTAAAGTCAACAAACAAAATACCTGCATCACCTGCCCTTCAGTATCGTCAAGTTAAGTTTGGAAAAACCAGCACTTAAAAATTTTTTTTGTAAGTCAAAATATACAAATAAATAGTTCATTTTTCAAAAATATTTACCATACCATAACTCTTCTAACTGTAGGTTCATAGATGTGTAAGTCTATATATGTTTCGATGATATGAAGAAAAATAAAGCTGGCGCCATCTGTTGTTTGTTGGATTTTCCAACCTGCCCCAAGACAAACGAGCAGAGCCAAAGAGCGAGCTTTTTTTTATGCAATAGCGAGCTTTCACGAATCAAAGTTACTACACACAATTGTCCTGGCCGCCGTGCCGCCTTTAAATATAAAGCCTACACGAAGGAGCCATACTGACTCAGTCTTCGACGGCTGTTTCAAGCGGATTGTTCATCCATTTTGGTCACTGCGCGACAGTCAGAGAAGAACGACACGGTATTTGAGGCACGGCGCGCGATTCGCTTATCAAAAGTCAGCGAAAGTGGTCTCGTGTGTGTGAGTGTGAGTGCAGCTGAAGTGAAAGTGAAATACAAAAACACAAAACAAATAAATCACAAGTTGAAAATAAATAACAAAAGCAACGGAGAGTAGTGAAACCGAAATCTTGTATTTCCGTTTGTGTCTCAAAAAGGACCACAGTCGAACAATGAGGGGCCAATGCGGCGCATGCTTAATTCTCAAATGTCTCGAATGCTATTAAAGCCTACTTTGAGGCGCTGAATTCTGCGTGTGTTTGTCTTTGTCGCCTGGCCCATAATTTATGTTTTGCCAAAGTTCACACCAACAAAAAATGCCAGAGCTAGAAATATTTGCCTCAATATGTCAAAGTTTATTAGACATTCGCCTCTGGCGAGCCAGCGGCAATTTGCTGACTGTTGTTTTAGTTGCTCCTCCCGATCCGGATCCGGACGGTGGCCAGTGAATGTCCATTATATTTGATAAATGTTTGGCCAGCACACAGTACAATTGTTTTATGTCCCAACTGGAATGGCTGGCTCATCATTAACTCAGTAATTGCCAGTTTAGCGCCAAGTTGACAGACTGAGCGTGCGAGAGTAAATATCATTTTGTTTTTAGTTTCAGAGCAATTACCAAATGGCGTGCCCATCAGCACACCAAATGGTCTAATTCGAGCAAAAGTTTTCGAGCCTTTTAAGCCAAAGTAAACAAAGTGCAAAGCCCTCGCTGCCGACCTTTGGCTTCTTCGACCCGGTTAACTGAACCTTTGTCAAAATTCCAATTCGTTCAATTCGGAAGGTGACTTTGTGTCAGGCTTAAAAGTTTTATGGTAGGAAAGTGTAACTGATTAAAACTGCTCCCCCAAACCCGTAGACTATTTGTAATGAGTAAACAAGGAAATAAGCGAAATAACGCGATAAACGAAAGTTAAACAGTGGAGACCTACTGTGTGTACATTTATTAATGCAATGCATATATATATACTTTTTTTACGTTTTGAGTTGTACATTGTATACACATGATGAACACCTCAGCGAGCCTGCTAATGGGCCGGCAGTAAGGGCGGGAAAAGTGGACGAAAATCGATTTCTTTTTGGCTTTCTTGTTATGACTTTAAAGAACAATGCAGAAGTTGACTTTAAGTAAAACATGACGTGCACAGAACAAAGCTTTGTTTGGGCTCTGATGATACAGGCCAACTGCCATTTTGGTGCAGCCTTCTCCATGATAAATTCTGATCCAGTTTTGTGCATAGTTTATTTTCTTTTATTTGCAATATTTCAGTACATACTTTTATATTTTGCCAAAAATATCGGACTCAATTAAACCATATTCTTTTAAATACTCCTTAGACCAGTTATCCAGTTTTTCTCTATTCTCGGAGCTTAGTTCATCCTTATATGAGCCCACTATGCCACGACGCATAAAACTAAAGGAAAAGTGAATTTTAATACAGAAATGTTAAAAAATAAAAAAAAAAATACTCACTCGAAATCATTTGTGGTATTAAACAATGTCTTCAAATAGTCGGTGGGATTGGTTTTGCCCACTGAAATAAACATTAATAACTTTATAAGTACCAAGCTTTCACAAAGTATTTGCCCACTGTACCTTTCATATTCTCAAATTTTAAATGTTCCATTAGCAATTCTATTTGATTATCCTGCAGTTGAGTACAGCCCAAGAATTTGACAAGTCTCTCAATTACATTCTTCAAATTCTTTTTCATTTCCTCGTAGGTCACAAAAAATACATTCTCCTCATTTCTCATGAGAAAAAAGTCCACCACATGTGACCAGTAAGAGGTATACGTTATTTTGTTCTCCATAAATTGTTGCACATAATCGTCCAATTCACCATGCCACACATTTCTGTTTTTTACAAAGTAATACGAAGAGACAACCACGTCTTTAGGATTGCGTGCCACATAGATGATTTTACGTTTGTTTAACCAAATTTGTCTGGGCAGAAACTGGGCTGGCAAATGCGATTTGATCAGACGAGGATGGGGCATTGCGGCACAGGCATCTATAGTATCCTCTTTTGCCCGGATGTTAACGGAGGAGTATCTGAAATTTTTATTTATATTCCAGCCCTTTTTTTTGATCAGTTTGATTCACCTACTCCATATACACACTCCTTTCCACAATCCAACTTTTCTTGGCCCTTTCAAAGTCCAGCTCATTTAGTAATAGCCAAGCCAATTCCTGCATCCAAGTTGTGCCAGACTTTATGTACGACACCACAAACACATCGCTGGCAAATGTCTCTAGGCCATCGATGCGATCGGGAAACGATTCTAAGTAACGTTGGGGCAATGTACACCAACGCTTGCTCCAGTCCTGCTGCAAGGGCACCCAAAAAGGACCAGCAGCTGCACTTGGATATGCCAACTGAATTAAAGGAGTAGTGGCTGACGACGACTCAACTGATTTACTCACGTACATGGTGTACTAGGAATGAGACTTGCTCCACGAGTGTGAACTGATAAAGTTTAGGTAAAGGTTATATGAAAGTTTTAATCGTGTAATTAGGGCGATTAGATTACGCTCTGTAAAATTACACACTTGCTTTAATGTTTTGGCAAATATTTTGTGAATTTTTAGGGGTATTTTTACACAAACTGCAGTACAGATTTGTTTGTAGTGGGTTTAAAGAATACACTCTATTGCCCCCTACACAAATACACTGGCCAAGTTTTCAGATTTGTTTGTGCAGTCAGTCACTATTAGTGCTTTAGGTTGTCTCATTCCCCTGGTGTTTACCCAGGAGGCTGTTCTAAGCGTATTCTCTTCCTTTCTTAAAAGTTCTTTTATTGTGTGCTGGCCTATGCCGCAGTAGGGTTCTGGTCCTACCATTGCGGTGGCTGCACCCTTGCGTGCCAGTTCGTCGGCCAATTCGTTTCCTGGGATGTTGTTGTGTCTCAGTATCCATCGTAGGGTCAGGTTGTTCCTGCTGCCTAGTTGGTCCAATTTGTTCTTTGTCTTCAAGACTAGCTTAGAGGTGAACTTATTGCTACTGAGCGCGCTAAGCGCTGCTTGGCTATCGGAGAGGATAGCTATTTCTCTATTATGGTAGTTCTCACCCATATTACGGTCTGCACAACGGGAGATGGCACATACTTCAGCGTGAAATAAGATTGTGAATTCTCCCATTGGTTCAGATATTTTCGTTCCTGGTCCTGCTACCCCGAGTCCGGTTCCGTCTGTGTACCACATAATTGTGTGTGGTTTCATTTTGAGATCCATTCTCTCTTATTACTTTGCTGTACAGTGAAATTCCTGTCAAAGTGATACTCGGCCACCATTTTGTCTCTGGGTTGGAGGATTAAAGGAACTTCCTTTTCCAGCTTTTCAGAGTCTCTGAGGCTTACTATGTGGTTTCTACCCACTCCTTCAGTGTTGCTTTTTTTCTTCAGGCCGATGGTATGGTGGAGTGGTGTTAGCTCCATTAAAACCTCGATTGCCGCTGTCGGACAGGTACGCATGGCTCCAGTCATGCACTTACTGAGTGTATACTTCAAGTGCTTGTCAAACCTCAGCCTGTTGTCAAAGACAACGCCGAGGTATTTGACTTCTTTTTCTGGTGTAATGAGCCGGATAGGCGTATTAGTGATCGGTACTATAATGGTTTTCGCAGGGTTTAGGTTGAGGCCAACCTCCTTCCACCAATTAGACGTGACTTTCAAACCCCTCTGGACTATGTCACATAGGGTTTCTTCGTATTTTCCTCTCGCAACGATGACAATGTCATCAGCGTATTCTTGGCATGAAGGCTCCACAACAGTGGGGAGAGAACTCCCCCCTGAGGGCATCCTCTAGTTGTGGTGACTGTGATGGTATCTTCACCTGCCACTGCAGAGGCTTCTCTGCATCGCAGAAATGAAACTACCCATCTGCCTACTGTGGGGTTTATTCCTCTTCTGATTAGAACATTCTTGACAGCACTATGGAATGTGTTGTCGAATGCTCCCTCAATGTCTAGTAAGGCGCACAGGCTTCCTTGTCTTGTACTGTCTTCTCGAGTATCTTTCCGAGTTGATGCCGTGTCAGTCGAACGGCAAAACGTGCTGCGTTGGTTGGAGGGGTGCCTCCTTTAACAGCGTACTTCGTATGCTATTGTGCACTAGCTATTCAATCGTTTTCAGTAAAAACGATGTCAAACTAATGGGTCTGAAAGACTTGGGGTTAGTTATGTCCTTCTTCCCTGCCTTTGGGATGAAGACTACTACTACTATACAGTTGCCAGACTGCTGGTGATGATCTTCCTGAGGATGGGTAGGAGTATGTTCTTTCCTTTCTGCAGGAATGCTGGATAAATGTTATTCGGTCCGGGGAATTTGAAGGGCTGGAAAGTCTGCCTGCGGACACAATTTTCTTGGCTTCCGCCCAGTCGGAGCTGCGAGGCTGGTAGCAGTGCTCTTGGTCGACACATTCTTCCACGGGGATGTTTCCCGGGAAGTGGGTGTCTAACAAGAGACGTACTCTTTCCTCGCTGCTCACTGTATAGGCATCATTAGCCTTTTTAGCGAGATGTTGCCATCCGGGTTTTTCTTGGCAATCTCGTTCCTTCTTTCATGTCGTCTATAGACTCGCCGAATTTCCTGTAATTCTTTCTTTTGGCTTTCAAAATCTCACAATTGAAAAGTGTCAGGACTTGCTTGTACTTATGCCAGTCCCTATTCTTTTTGGCTTTATTAAAAAGAGTTCGGGTCTTCTTTCTTGCAGGGTAATCGTGACAGATTTTTGTGAACATATCAGTCAACTGGCACCGTATCGAAGCAATTAAAAACATGCAATTATTATGTAA
This sequence comes from Lordiphosa clarofinis, assembly GCA_018904275.1. Taxonomy (NCBI): domain Eukaryota; kingdom Metazoa; phylum Arthropoda; class Insecta; order Diptera; family Drosophilidae; genus Lordiphosa; species Lordiphosa clarofinis. Next base: position 583,241 of record JAEIGQ010000072.1, on the reverse strand, counting down.
ATATTAAATAACTGAAAGCGCCCCTTTAAGTTCAAGTAGATATGAGACCCAAAATAGACGGAAGTTAACTTTGTCATCATAATCACTCATCGAAATTGAAGTAAAGCCACTTAACAACAAAAATTTCAGTAAAAAATGTTTTAAGCATGTTATAAAACTTTTTTTGACAGAAATTGTTAAGACATGCTTAGTTTAAGGTGCATCAACAATATCAAATATTTTTATTAAAGCTTAGTACTCAGACAAACTAAATCGCTTTAGCTGGGTGTCAACTCCATATAAAAAAAGTATCGGAAAGCTTTCGTAAATTTCCGACAGGCCTCTTACGCTCGGTGGAACTCAGACAAACTAAAATTTCAAGCCTCACGTCGGAAAGCTCGTAGTGCCGCTAACTGACAAACACAAACATGATACATCCGATGGGGTGCTAGAAGAAAAATAGCTGTAATTTTTCCAACTCTACCCGTCGGAATGTCAGCCAAAAGTTCGACGAAAATCATTGATTGCGCATATCTGAAAACCAACGGTAACATTTTGCATTGCCCATGACTTCTAATTCCATATATCTCAAAAATGTCTAAATATTAGCAAAAACAATTAACTAAATTCAAATGCAAGCAAATCAGCGCAGGTAACCGTTTCACATTCGTGGTATTTTGATGAGGGGGTGGTATTTTGGCGTTGTACAGTCACACTGCATCGTCCGCTGGGTAACCCATCGGAAAAAGTTGTCAATTTAGCTAGCGGACGATTTAGTTTGTCTGAGTACTAAGCTTAAAGTAAAAGCATGATTTCTGCATTTTTTATAAAAAGTTTATTTTTTACTGCGAAGTTTAATTAAAGCCAGTCTCTAACAAAATAAAAAGAATTCAGAATATGGATAATGGAAAATCAATAAATAATGGATTTAACCTCCAGGCTTATTTATGAACTGAAAAATACCTAAGCGGATGGTCATGAATTCGACCTCTGATTCCGGTATTTTGGCCCATTCCTCAGTAACGGTATTTGAAGCTCTTTAGTCGAGTAGAACTTTCGTCCGCCAGCTTAAACAGGATGTGCAAGGTTACATCACATGTTTTAAATTGGATTCATGTACGGAAAACGTGCTAGCACTTCAAAAAGCTTGATTTTCTGTTCACTGAACCACTGAAGACTGGCCTTGACAAGTGTATGGCAGCATTATCTTGCATAAAGATTGTATCCGGGTCCGACTCTTGGTCCAAAAAGCCTACTAAGAGTTCGTGCAATAGGTTTAGGTAATCTTCTGAATTCATGCGACCTTTAATCTTGAAGAAATAAGACTAATTACGAAACGTCAAATGTTTTGAAGGGAGGAGTGGAAAAATGTGGTACTATCAGATGAGAAAAAGTTTAACTTGAATGGGCCAGATGGTTTTAGTTACTTAGGGCGCTACATTTAAGCGTCTAAGCGCATTTCGACCTCCCAAATCTGTAGTTGGGCTCTGTGGTGTTTTGGAACGCTTTTAGCTATCACAATCGGACCCCGATATGACAGATTAGAGGTCGCAGGAATGCAGAGGGCTATTAAAGCTTATTGGATAAAATGTCAATTAACTTTTTGGAGAAAGTGCCGGACCCGGAAACCAACTTTCATCAAGGTAATGCGCCGATTCACATTTAAAGGTCCAGTCGTGGTTGGTAAATTGATGAAAATATCCAGCTTCAAGTATAGCCTGCGCGTTCTCCGGACATGAATCCAATTGAAAACATGTGGGGTATCCTTGCACTCGACTAAAGAGCTTCCAAAAGCTGTTACTATCGAAAAAATCCTACGTGGATCGATAGCCATAGGTATTTCCAATTTACTCTTAAAATTTCAGATGGATCGGTTAATATATTGCTTTTGTTATGTGTCCGGCCAGCTGAAAAATAGGGTCAACGTACAAAAAACCCGAAAACAATTTCGAGTAAATGTATCACACTATAATACCTCATTTACAAATTTTCGATTGGCCCTTCCATTTGGCCAAAAAAAAATTCTGAAAATCCACATATTTTTTTTGAGCTACTTAGATGTCCCCCCTTAAATTAGGAACGTTTTAACAATTTTTGTCAAAAAAATATACTGGAACATGTTTTAAACATTTTTTACTGAACAAAATAAAGGTGGCTTAAATTAAATTTCGATAAGTGTATGTATGCCTGCCTTTCTGTAAAAACAGGAGTCTGTATGTTGATTTAGGACCCATGGTTTCTTGGGCTATCCTTTTTAGAATTCGTCGTATATTATGATTTGACAACTGCTTGGTATATTTTTTTTTTAATCCGAAGAAATAAACCCACTCTTTTACCCAACACAACTTATCAATTAAACTGGTCCGGGCTCGATTGGAAAATCTTAATCTAAGATACAATCTAACAAAATATTGAAAACCAAAGAGTTTCAAGTCGGCATTTCCAGCTTAAGGGCTTCGTCAGGCAAATTTTCTTGAAAAAAAAATCAGATTACCATGAAAAAACTAAAACTTGACTCGGCATTTGCAATGCATTGAGTGCCGTGCATAAATTTTGAGTTGCCCTTTGAAGCACACGGTCACAGGTGTGTGTATGTGTACATGGACTTTGATTGTATGTGTAATTAACCAAATGTATGCACACTTTGGGCGCGAGGTTCTTGCTGGCGCACCAAACTGCCGTTTTGACAGACCCCTTTTTGGTGTTTTTGTCGTCCTTTTTTTCGAGATTGATTGCATATCTGGGGTAGTAAACTGTAAAGGGCATTAAATCGATATAGTTTTGGATCCCTGCTTAAGGCAAAGTCTTCAATTGCTGCCTTGACCAGAACTGCATAGGTCCATGGCGAGATCACTCTTTTATACTGAAATGGTTAATCTAAAAATGTTTAGTTCAAAATAACACTTTTAAGTGGCAATTGAGCACACAGATGGAAAATGGGCAAAGAAAATATAGTTTTAAGACCATTTTTTTGTTCTGCAATTCCCAACTGGTCAAGTTAACAAGTCAAGATATTGTGGTAGAATTAAAATCGAAAACTACTTTACTTTTTCGTTAAAGTATTGAATTTTTACTAACATCCTTATCCCTAAGTCCCCTTACTGCTTTCTCAAATAGAGTACAAATGAAGCGTGGCTAAGTACCTCGCCTTACCTCACATTTGTTCTTGTGCTGTTGCAGCTACTTTTGTTTTTGCATGACCCAGTTGATGGCTGTGTTGCTATTGTGAATACTTTACTCGGGTACTGAGCACCGGGTGTGCTATGCTTTTGGCATTACATTTTTTTTTTTGTTTTTTGCACGTGTTGCATGTGGCATGCAACATGCAAACCATTTCCTCCACAAAATTCCTGCTACTAACTTACTTTCTTGGGCTGCTTGTCCGAACTTTTTTTTATATGCTCATTTAAATATTTGATTGGAATTCCAGAGTCTTGGACACAGAAACTTTTCAAAGGTGCACAAAACAAAAAGTGAGCTAGAATTTCAAATATAAAATAACAAGAAATAAAGACATGGCAAAATTGTAGCTGAAGGGCTACCGAAATATTCAGGGCTTCTTTGGCATTTTTGACTCAACTAAATATATTTCTCTAATTAATGCCGCTTTGTTCTTAACTCAGGTGTACAATTTTAATGTTTTGATATGCTGGTGAATTTTAAACTAATTGAAAAGTGAATAAAATCCATTTGATCCGCACGCAGTCAAATACAAAACTCCACCAAAATGGTAAGTGAAAAAGTAAACTTATTTACACTTAAATATAAAACTTTTTATATGATAAATTGACACAAATTAATTATTCTGAGGAAAAAAATTCAATTTATTTCTTCATGGTGGACACACACCGTCGAAATAGCCATCGCCCACAGATTTTATCTCTTTTTTGTTGGCGTTTTTTTATAAGGTTAAAATCACAAATAATCCGAGCGGATTAAATCTGCCAATCGGGTTTACTTTTATGCGAACATTTATTTCAATATTCGAACGCTTCACTAAGTTTCAGGAGATATGGGACCGCTTAATTGTTAAGTAGAAAAGGGAAGCTTCTTACTCTATTGTGTTCACCAATGCTAAAGCTCTTAACTAGGCCTACGAAACACTTTTTTGAACCAGCTCAAAAAAAAAATCCGGCTTCATGCTCAAAATTTCCATTGGTTTTTGCTTCTAGCTTGAAACTCGCCACCAAAATAATATAGAAGTTAATCCTAAAATGTAGATACAATATCGCAAGTGAGAAGTTCAATTGCGTGCTTAATGGTGATGATCTAGTTCCAGGGTCGTCTAAACACACATGCTTATTTTGGCGTTGCGTGTGTGTGTTTAGTCACTCGTGAGCGCGCTCATTTAGCACTTGTTTGTGGTTTAGAAGAGAGCATTATAAACTCGTATACTGTCGGTGTGTCGATGTCGCTGCGGCTGAGGGCTTTTGTTTTTGCAGAAGATAGTTTTCACAAAAGAAGCATGAAAATGGAAAAATGAATCAAAGGAAAAAGAATGGATTCTATGCTTGGCGAGGTATGTTGTTGGAGTCAGAATATTTCGCTTTGGGACGATAAAGTAAACAACAACAACAAAAATAATGATGATGATATGATTTGTCTTGGGATTGCCTATCAAGCTCTGATAACGAAATTGATTCAGACGGTGAATTATATCGAAAGAGATGGCGAATGTCAATGGAAGAGAATTGAAAAATTCAAGCTATAAGACATAAGAACTATTCCATTTGTCTAATGATCAAACTTAACTATATGTAATAGGCATTAACTATATGTATAAGTAAAACGAAGAATTTTGAAAAAAAAACCTAGGAAAAAACATTGTTTAGGCTGGAATGACACTTGCTTGTTTTACCGACAATTTCTAGCAGCAATTTTGCTCTTATGGGAATCTAAATGTGTGAGAGCGAAAAAGACATATGTTGAATTTGCCGCACAATAAAATTGCTGCTGATGGCAGAGCAGTCGGCAGAATTGTTTTCGCTAGATACAATATTGTCGCTAGACAACAATTTACTGTGGCTGCTATGTTTGATTACTTATTTAGCTAAATAAATTTACTTTTAGCATTTTGAAATTAAACTTTTTGTGTAGGTATGTATTTATTATTTTTCTAAAACAAAATTCAAATATAAAGTCTTGCGGTATTTTTTATTAAATTTTCAACTGTTCATAAAATTGGTTATAATATTGCGATTTAAGTCAAATATGCGCCGTTTTGTTCGATGACGAGTTCCCAACGAGATGCTCGACTTCCCTAATGCCAAAAACTCGGCCTTGGGAGAGCCAATTTTCACAGGACTCTTTTGTGGCCAACTTCCGACTACCAAGCTCGTTCGCCATGGACAGAAATAGGTGGTAATCACTTGGTCCGGACGAGATCCGGACTATACGGTGGATGCAAAAGAACCTCCCATCCGAGCTCCCGGAGCTTCTGGCGCGTCACCAAAGATGTGTGCGGCCTGGCGTTGTCCTGATGGAAGACAATTCGGCCTCTGTTGATCAAGGATGGCCTCTTCTGCATGAGTGCTGCATTCAAGCGGTCCAGTTGTTGGCAGTACAGGTCCGAATTGAGCGTTTGGCCATAGGGGAGCAGCTCATAGTGGATGATTCCCTGCCAATCCAACCAAACACACAGAAGAACTTTCCTGGCCGTCAATCCAGGCTTGGCCACCGTCTGGGCAGCTTCACCGCTTTTCGACCACTACCGTTTGCGCTTCGCGTTGTCGTAAGTGACCCACTTTTCATTGCCAGTCACCATCCGCTTCCGCTTCAAAAACGGGTCGATTTTGTTGCGATTCAGAAGCGATTCGCATTCATCCATAGGGGCAAAAATGTTGTTTTGCGTCAAGTCGTGTGGCACCCATACATCGAGCTTCTTTTTGAATCCAAGCTTCTTCAAATGGTTCATAACGGTTTGATGACTCATGCCCAGCTCTTGGCCGATGCTACGGCTACTACTATGCCGGTCTCTTTCGATCAATTCAGCGATTTTATCGCAATTTTCGACGACAGGCCTTCCGGACCGTGGCGCATCTTCGATCACCTCTGCACCAGAACGAAAACGTTGAAACCATCGTTGTGCGGTGGAAATGGAAACTGTATCGGGTCCATAAACTACACGAATTTTATTGGCAGCATGAGATGCATTTTTGCCTTTATCGTAGTAGTAGTGAAAAAATATGCCGTATTTTCTCTTTATTTTGCTCCATGTTTGCGACGCTATAACTCACGAACGACTAAAAACAAACAACAATAAATCAAACACGTGTTAGCGCGTGAAAAGAGCTTTCCAAAAAGCTCTAGCGTGAACCGATGCGACGAATACAACTAGAACTACGCGCTTGCAAATACAAGCTTGCGGAAATACCACAAGACTTTTTTGACAACCTTACATTTCCTTTGAGAATAATAGGTTGCGCTTCTTTTGTGAATAAAACCTCCAAACCTCCAGGACATGGTTACATAATGATGTGCTTCCTTTTATAAGCTAAGGACATCAGAGTTACTCACCCTCTGCAAGGTACAAAATGCATTATAAAATAGGTTGTCTTCAAGATGGCCCTACGCACCCAGCACCTAGGATTCTCATTCTTAGATGACCTGGTTATCTGCGCCTAGAATACCTCGCTCACCATCAACGCCCATTAGACGCACCCCATCCACATCCTCCAAACTCCTTTTTAACCCACATCATAAAGGGCCATAAGGTCTTAACTTGATAACGGCCTCAGCCGAGCAGCCTATTTAATCTAACCAATCTATCCTGTCGTCCTAATAAAATATATATCATATATTAAATTAATTCAGATGTCGACAACAGCCAGTGTGACCTTTCTTGTTGAAAATACCAAAAAATTCGGGTGGAAATACTAAATTCTCAACAATCTTCAGGATTTTTTTGGTATGTTTTTTAAGAATTCGCCGAATTCACAGTGTTCGCAATATTCGCCCAACAATATTGCTGCTAGAATTGTCTGTAAAAAAAGCAAGTGTCATTCCAGCCTTAGGATTAAAGTTGCCTAGAAATATAAAATCCCAAAAAGTGTATTTTCCCCAGGTTTTTTTTTCTATACTCTTCGTTTTGGTATGTCTTTCATAATGAAAAAAAATAGAGGCAGGCTAACTTCGGCTCGACCGAAGTTTATATACCCTTGGAGCATGATATGTGCCTGACAGTTTGTATGGCAGCTATACTATATAGTGGTCCGATTTCAAAAAATTTTGGTGAAATGATGTAAAATCATTAAAAACTTATAAATACAGGCGTTGGGAGCTATAACATTGAAAACAAAAAAGTTTTTCTTACTAAGACTTTTTTTCAGACCTTACTTTTGTATGGCAGCTATACTATATAGTTGTCCGATTTCGACATGGCATGGTGAAATTATGCGAAATCACTAAAAACTTATAAATACGAGCGTTGGGAGCGATAACATTGAAAACAAAAAAGTTTTTTCTCACTAAAACTAGTTTTTCAACCGATCGTTCCTATGGCAGCTATATGCTATAGTCATCCGATCCGGCCGGTTCCGACAAATGTGCAGCGTATTTATACCAAAAGACTTCGTGCAAAGTTTGGTTACGATAGCTTTAAAACTGACGGAGGAGATAGCATAGAAACAGACGGACGGACAGACGGACAGACGGACAGACGGACATGGCTATATCAACTCAGCTCGGCATGCTGATCAAGAATATATATACTTTATGTGGTCGGAGATGCTTCCTTCCCTGCGTTACAAACATCCGGACAATTTTAATATACCCTCTCCAAGGGTATAACAAAAATATTTCCATGTGCTATGCAGGAGTCTTTTGGCTAAGGATCATTTTGGTGTATTCCAAAAGTTTGAGCGATTATTCATTACCAATGATTTTTTTGATTAAAAATAAATTGAAAATTAATTGAAAATAATATTGCTTATATTTAGTGAAATGGGAGAACAACGAAGAAAATGTTGGAGCTTGCGTTGTTTGCGATTCAGTTGTTGTCCTTGTCATGGTCAAACGCAGTAGTAACGCGTGTCTACAGAAATGTACTTTAAGTTCGGAATAGAACGGATTACTATCGGAAGGGACCACCTACAGTTTGAAGCCGAATCCGCTTTTCATGACTAGTTTCTTTACAGCTGGTGCCAATAGCTGGAAAAGGTGACCTGACGTGTAAAAGCAATTTTCTAATGAAAGAAAAAACTTTTTTATAAGATGTTTTGAGGCCAGCACACTAACCGTTGAGCCACACACCGGCTTTGAAACTTACTCTGAAGCAAAGCTTTATTTAAGGGGCTATTTTTATTGGTTCATAACTTTATTAATTAATATCTTTTAATCCAAGGGTGGGCTGCAAAACTAACGGAAAGGATGCAACAGTTTTTCTATTTTTGTCATTTGTTTTTGATTGCCGCGATGCAGGGCGTGTTTTATTTGTAATGTCTATAGTAAAGTAAGAAGGTAAGAAGGGCTATGAATCTGCCCACCTCTGTTTTAAACCATAAAATTGTTAAATTAATAATTTTTTTTTTATTGAGGAGCTTTTGCAAAAGTTCAAATAGGAGCAAGGAAAGAGTTGAATTGTTTTAAATAGTTCTTGTTTTTGAATCGAAATGCAGGATTATTTAAAGCAGAATAAAATTGTAATCACTTTTGCTAACAAGTTCCATTGAGAGCGGAAAAGATGAATAAGTGTTGAAATTTCAAAAGCAATTCACTCACTACTCATTTGCCTTGATAGCAAAACTTTTTCAATTGAAATCCACAACCCAGAGAAATCTAATTCCACACATCATCTAGGCAAACAACGGAATGTTGATCTAATGATTGTGATTTTCCCCCGTCGGTAGGGTACAGTCCTTTTGGTTTAATGCTACAACATTTCCATGTGCCTCTCTTTCTCTCGCTCAACCAACAAAGGCAATAAACATCATATATCGGTTAGGTACATCTCCATCAGACAGGCAATGGCAGCAAGGGGACACAGAGACGTTGGCTCACTAGACGTATGCGTAATGTATGTAAATGTATTTCAAGTATTTTTGCTTGTTTAGTATTACATCCGGCGGAAGCGATTGATTGTGCAAAAGTTCTATGTCTGCCAGCGTCTGATTTTGCCTAACAAATCAAATTGATTGCTTTTCGGATACATTTAAAAAGAAATGAAAATGCGCAATCGGTATTGATTTCGCATACTTTTTCCTCCCAGAAATCTATCTCCATTCAAACTTGAATGAAATGGAATGTGATTAAAATGTCTTTGCGATTCTTGCCAAACGAAAGTTTATGTACAATATAAATGCCATTCTGTTGATATACTTAACAGCCAACAAAACTAATCAGTGATCAACGTTTATTTCGCTTTCAGTATGGCTTTGTGAACTATGCCTTGGAGCTGCTGGTGCTTAAGCATTTTGGAGAGGAAATATGGGAGAAAATCAAGTAAGTATTATAATTCGTAAATGTGGACATGTTCAAATATATTGTTAATGGTTAAAACTAACATAAACCAACACAAATATAAAAAAAATAGAGGCAAGCTAACTTCGGCTCGACCGAAGTTTATATACCCTTGGAGCTTGATATGTGCCTGACAGTTTGTATGGCAGCTATACTATATAGTGGTCCGATTTCGAAAAATTTTGGTGAAATTATGTAAAATCATTAAAAACTTAAAAATACGGGCGTTGGGAGCGATAACATTGAAAACAAAAAAGTTTTTCTCACTAAGACTTTTTTTCAGACCTAACTTTTGTATGGCAGCTATACTATATAGTTGTCCGATTTCGACATCGCTTGGTGAAATTATGTGAAATCACTTAAAACTTATAAATACGAGCGTTGGGAGCGATAACATTGAAAACAAAAAAGTTTTTCTCACTAAAACTAGTTTTTCAACCGATCGTTCCTATGGCAGCTATATGCTATAGTCATCCGATCCGGCCGGTTCCGACAAATGTGCAGCGTATTTATACCAAAAGACTTCGTGAAAAGTTTGGTTACGATAGCTTTAAAACTGACGGAGGAGATAGCATAGAAACAGACGGACGGACAGACGGACGGACAGACGGACGGACAGACGGACAGACGGACAGACGGACATGGGTATATCAACTCAGCTCGTCATACTGATCAAGAATATATTTACTTTATGTGGTCGGAGATGCTTCCTTCTATGCGTTACAAACATCCGGACAATTTTAATATACCCTCTCCAAGGGTATAATTATACGAAACTAAGCAAAGTTATGTGGTTGCCAATTAAGACAAATGGTAAGTTTATATTGAACCAATATTCGGTATCTAAGCAGTTGTACCTTAAGATTTTTAAAGAAAGCCCAACAAAATTAAGTTATTTCAACTCAGAAACAAAATAAATACTTTGAGAGTCCGTATTTGAGAACAAATATTTAAAAACAGGAAACATTATACTTGAACCGAATCATTGAATTGAATGAGTTTTGGTAATTTTTAATGAGTTTGTTTCGAAAGAGTCGGCAGAGAAGACGTGAGCGAAAAGCTGACAGCGCCCAGCATTATTGTCAATCCCTATATATCAACTTAAAAAGTGTGCGTAAAACAGAATCGGACAAATATAAGAAATTTATATCAACAGAAGGCATTACTTTGAGTACCACTGACAAATGGGTGTAATTATGATATCATGAAAATGGACATACATGAGACATGCGGGCAAAAAGCTAACCAATATAACTGAGGCCAGACTGCATTCCTTTCTTCGAAATGGTGGATTAAATTGTGTAAGTTTTCTAAAGCATATACAGCCTTTTTTTTTTGTTTATGAATTAAAATTTTTTTGATTTATTCTTGTAAACTCATTTAATTACCCTCAAATTTTTTGATACCCTTGGAGAGGGTATATTAAAATTGTCCGGATGTTTGTAACGCATAGAAGGAAGCATCTCCGACCACATAAAGTATATATATTCTTGATCAGCATGACGAGCTGAGTTGATATAGCCATGTCCGTCTGTCCGTCCGTCTGTCCGTCCGTCTGTTTCTATGCTATCTCCTCCGTCAGTTTTAAAACTATCGTAACCAAACTTTGCACGAAGTCTTTTAGTACAAATACGCTGCACATTTGTCGGAACCGGCCAGATCGGATGACTATAGCATATAGCTGCCATACAAAAGTTAGGTCTGAAAAAAAGTCTTATTGAGAAAAACTTTTTTGCTTTCAAAGATATCGCTCCCAACGCTCGTATTTATAAGTTTTCAATGATTTTACATAATTTCAACAAGATTTTTCGAAATCGGACCACTATATAGTATAGCTGCCATACAAACTGTCAGGCATATATCAAGCTCCAAGGGTATATAAACTTCGGTCGAGCCGAAGTTAGCTTGCCTCTATTTTTTTTTTTTTTAAAATTTTTTAGACATGCTGCAAAGTCTTCTTCCGTTATAGCCTTTAATTCGGTGTCCTCAGAGCGGTCTCTTCAGCTTAGTGAATAGCCTGAACGAACATGGTGCCAAATCAGGCGGTAGTTGCGGATTAAAATTGTTCGAAGTTTTGACGAAAAAATCACGAATTACTGTTTCTGGTCGTCCATGATATTTAGCCTTATTCGCTGCGACAGAGATTTTACTATTCTGAGGTCCAAATGATCACTTTGGATATTCCAACAAGGTCAGTTAGGTCGCTGACTGTCAGTCGATGATTGGGAGAACCATTTCTATGAATTTGTTCACGTGATTTTCAAACACTAATGAATATTTTGACTTAACTTAGAAATAAAAACATTTGTTGCTATCGGAATTCCGAAAAAATTTATATTTAAATTTCCAGTAATTTTTTGCCCAGAGTTTACAAGCACCGAGTGAGTATTCTGACACTTATGGCGGCATTTGCATATCCGATTTAATTCATGTACAGTGAATATCGCTTTTATGCAAAAGCTATAAAGCAGCAATATTTTTTCATATAAGCGATATTTGCATTTATGCGGTTATCGGTTGTATGCAAATTATTTAAGCAATCTATCGGTTGTAAGCAAAAACTTCAGTGAACTATGTTAATTTTATTTTAATGACATAGGAACTGTATTTAAATTAAAGTAACATATTTTTAAAATATCGCATAAGTATTTTGTCCACTAAATATTGAAGAATTAAGGGCTGATTTCACATCTTCTACATAAAGCAATCTGTCACAAAAACTAATAAATAACTGAGTAAATTGTAAGTTTATTTGGAGCTTAGCAGCTATCTGGAGAAGAAGAGAAATCGGTCCTTAGTCATTTTATACGACACAAATTTACATTCAAAAAATCTATTATCAGAAAAGCAATCTCGCAGTGAATCTAAATTTAGTAGTGCCTTTTTGATTGAAGGATGATTTATATTGAAATCAGTTTGACCAAAATTTTTACATATCTTAGGGCCGATTTCTGTTCTCCCAGATAGCTGCTATGTGTCAGATAGTCATCGATTTTACACTGTTATTTGTTAATTTATGTGTCAAATAGTTATACGCTATGTAGATGATGTGAAATCGGCCCTTAGAATAGATTTTTATCTTTTCCAGTAATAATTTTATTTTTCCCAAACAATTTCAAAACAAGCTAAATCGGTTTCGCGTTAAATGGATTCCGATCTCTATTGCACTTTTCAATATTGGATTTTACAATACAAAATGCTCGTTTGCTTTGCACGGAAACCCTAATGAAAGGCATTGCTTCTGGGCAGTGGCGGATCTAGGAATTGGCTAAGGGGGGGGGCTAAGGGCACTCAAAATCACTCAAGATTGTTCGGATCTTATTGTGCTTCTCAGAATAGATACATCATCTCATACAAAAAGTCGATATGCTCTGAAGGTAATAAGTTTCCCAAGGTAAAAATAAAGAACTTGTTTTTTGGTCATTTTTTTGAACAATTTTTGTCTTACCCTAGAGTGCAACTGCATTATCATTCACTCTCTGTACCATTGGCACAGAGTATAAAAAGTTTTTGGCCAATATATGTATTTGCCTTGTGAGAAACCGAAATATGTTTCGGTCTTAATCTCTAGTTTAAAGGTAAAGCTAGATAAATAAATAGCGCCGCAGGCGATTTTTTTTTTTTGAAGTCGCGAGTGAAGAAGGATTTTTAAGAAAGTATCCACAAACTGCTCGAACAATAAACATTAAAAAACTTCGCAGGATGTGTAGAGCATATTTTAAAATTTTACCTTCAAGTAAAACTTATTTTAAATAAAAAAAGTCGTACACGTCACTAAGACTATATTTGTACATACATTATTTTGGTTAGTTTTATAAATTTGGAAATGCTATTGCATTTAAGCTACGTGGTTAAGTTTTAACGTTTTCTGATTTTTTTTACAATTGCCGAATAAAATTCACATATTCTTAGTACAAACCTGCAAATTTAAAAACTTCATTAAAAAGGAACCCGTGAATGACCTCCTTGACTTTGTTGTATAATAATTCTTTTTAGTTAGCGGCCGATCGATGACATTTTTTACAAAATTGTTGTTTAGAACGGTGGTATACTAAATATTTACTAATTTCTTTATAGATGCTTCATTCTTAGAATAGTATTTTGCATAAAAATATTTAACATGGTGGTAAGAAAGCGTCGTATACTCGTGCGTAAGTTGTTGGGTTTTTGACGACCATATAATCGAGGAATTTTCAACTCAAGTGACATTTCGTCTGCAATTTTGTTCATTTTTTTTAAAAGTTACATCAAAAGATGATTAATTATTTCTTGTTTCAAGAAACAATTCAATCACATGGGCGACGTGAGCACAGGAGTCCTACTGAGTGTCAAAATTGCAGCATTGACGGCAGTAAAAACATGCAAACTGATACGAAAGTCCGTTTTTCCAATCGCACTCATGAGATTTGCCGCTTCTGATGATGTCTCGCTGTCTCTATCATTCTTAAGCTTTTCTAATTCTCCAATAATGTATAAAAGCAACTCGGCGAATGTGTACACGCATTCATGTTTTTCGTGCATACAATAACCATTCTCATCAAGCGACAACTGTTCGCTCAGTGACGCAAGGTGAAGAGAAGATAGGAATCGATTCGAATAAATCTTCCTCTAAACTGTTGCCACGTAAAGAACAGTGGTTATTCAAATTATTAAATATTCCACAAAATTTTCAACGATCGGTCGTAATATTTCAACCCATATTCCAACGGTGTGTGTTTGTAGATACTTTTCTCTGCTGATTAAGGTTGTCGAAATATCGATTCCCTTGGATATTAGTAATATTAAAAATACTAGTAATATCCAAGAGAATGTAAAATTGGCTATACTGCTTCAAAGGGGCCAACCCAAGCTTCTCTTAATTTCTTGGCGTGTGTGCCGCCGAGTCCGAACGGCAAAGTTTGAGAATTTGCTATTTCATGGCTAGTTACATCACAGCTGGCACCAATAGGTGGTGAAGGTGACCGGATGTGTAAAAGATTTTTTCTAATGAAAGTAAAAACTTTTATTATTAGATCTTCCTGCGAACACACCTAACTATTCAAGAGAATGCCTTCAGAAAAATTCCCTTTTTGTGGCCGAACTAACAAAAATACACACCAAAAATATATTCTACAAGTATCATATGTCGATAATTCGAAATCTCTACTTCTCATGCCTTATTAAAACAATCTAAGTATTTGCATCTTTTTCTGAAATTCTTAATTTCTTATTTTGCTCTTTGCATATTTTGGGTGAATTAAGATATTTGGGCTCTAAGGGGGGGGCTTCAGCCCCTATAGCCCCCCCCCCTGGATCCGCTACTGCTTCTGGGTTTCAAATCCTTTTGGATATTTCTGCTTTTGAAGCATCCGTTTGGCGGAGTCTTGCAGTACAATCTAGTTTCAACGGCATTAAATATGCAGTCTGGAGTAAATTTGTATAGAATCGATCTAAAACAAAATCTGTATTATATTTCCTGAATTGCACCAACTCTGAAGCTAACTCCAATCTGGAGCATAATGAATATTAATCCTTATGGTGAACTTCTGTAGGAAGACGGGTCCACTAAAGTATTTGGTAGAAAAAAGAAGAAAAATGCTGTTTCCAAGTGTACATGTGTATTTTTCAATTCCTTCTCTTATAAGGATTAATTACAGCTGCTGACGTTTACTGTATCCTTTGCAGCCAGCACCTTTTGATAATTGTTTGTTTAGCAGTTAGAATATGTCGTGACATTCTTGCTGTTGTTAATACAAAGTAATCTCAGGAACAAAATTGAAATATTTCCTTACAAACGATTTAAATTGTATGCAGAATTTCAATTTTGGTAAAAAAGGATTGCTTACATGTGATATTTGCATATAAGCGATTTGCATACAAGCAATTAAATTTAAAAAAATTGCACACAATGCTCCAAAATTTTAAGTTTTTGCATATAACCGGTATTTGCATACAAACGGTTCGTCATAAAACCGATATTTACTGTATATTATATATTAGAGTGTCCCAAAATAACTTATTTTTGCACTGTCATTTTCTGAAAGCTTATAGAATAAAGTATTTTTGAGTTTTTTTCTGATTTTTCGAAAGACGTTTGGAGATTTCAGTCTCATAGCTTGTAAGCTTCCTTTAAGGGCATATTTTTATTTGCTTATAACTTCATTCATGAGTATCTTTTGAATCCGATTAATATCCGATAAACCAAACCTGAAACCTTTAACCTTTTTAAAATCTTTTTTTTTTTTTTTTTGACGATTTTTAAATTTTTTTATAAACCCAACTAAATTTTTATTTGCTAAACACGTTTCGGTTTTATTGTAAAGATCTTATTTTGGATATTTGAAAATCATAAATTATTGAAATCATAAACGTTGTATTTTAATACTGTTCGATTTGAAAAATGAATAACCCAAGAATGAAATAGAAAGTGCTATTTTTCGCCAGCATTGCTGTAAAGCCGAGGTGCTTAAGGCCAACCACGATATAGCTGGCCCTCACGAAGGCGATATAACAGCATCAGATGTTACAAAAACGAAAACAATAGATGAAGGCGGAAATAAAATGATTAATAAATTTTTTTCTAGTCAAACGGGAAAAAAATTCTGCTCCTGGCTTTCAACACACGACCCTGCTTCTATGAGATAACACTTTATCCCTCAACGCCATCGAATGTGAACTTCAATTGGATTGGTTGAAAATGGCAGCTGTGAAAGGCATGTTTTATTTTTAGATTTCTTTGCTTATGCCCCGCGCGCCCCTCCCGACAAAAAGTTTGTATGAGGTGCGGTATCTACTATGTTAAGTGTCTTTCGTTTAAGTGAGCTGTTTTGATTTTAGCCAATGTTTGATTTAGTCGCAATGATAATACCGTACAGCGCTGTTTCGAGAATTAGCACAATCCCCTCATCAGCAGACTTTTCACGCTTTATCAACCAGCAAACATATACAATTGTATTGGAGAGAGTAAAAATTTGAGGACAACAATGGTGTAAAATTCCAGCCCGAAATTATGCAATGTTTTTTAAGGGTTTTTGTGATACTGCTATCATTGCGAATTACGCAGGACTTAAAACATAATTTGATCAAGTATGGCCGAAAAGTTTGCAAAATTTGGGCAATTCAGCCGAGTTTTCATTAAAATTTCATGCAAATCCGTCAAAATATTTGCCTGTATGAACATGGGCCCCAAATAAAACTCATGGTCTGAATACAGAGAGTGTTGGAGGACAAACTAGAATTAACCCGAATTTAATCATTTGAATTTAAATCTTAACGCTTATTCATACAACTGAATTGTACTTTGAATCCGCCCATCTGGCAACCTTGTTTTCAGTCGATCTCAGTCTAAGGCCGGGTTTACATTGGGGCACACTGTGACCGTGTTGTCTGTGACGTACTGTGACCAAAGTACTCAGAAGTCCAAAGTGTTTACATTGGCGTCACAGAAATTGCATGTCACAGCGCTGTGCCATGCGCTGTGACTATCCAAATGAGTACTTTTGATGTGAACGCTTCTTGTCGTTGTCACAGAGCGCCACCTCGCTCACAAAAGTGAATATTGAACTGTTTGTGAGCTGTGAGCCAGATCCGCATAAATAAAGTAAACAACACCGGCAACATTTAAAAAAAAAAGAATAGAGAAGTCATAAACTATTAATCGCGATCGCCGTGTGGCCATGCAGTGGAATGCCGATTCGATCCCTTATTGCTTCCGTGGAGGAGTCGGAATGCCTCTCGAATTTGACCACTGCCAATTATAAACATCGCGATGCCAAGGAGTCTGGCTGGAGCAGCGTTGCCGATCAGCTTGCCGTCACCTAGAAAAACGTTGTCGACAAATGGAACAGTTTGCGAAACACATATCGAGTAAGTGTACAATTCAATACATAAGCTACCCGGCATGAAATTGTATTTTTATTCACATTTTTGCAGGCAACAGACTTGTGGTTCTTGGATAAGGTGCTCTCTATCTAAAGTACCAATGCAATGGATTCCCTTATTGTTGCCTTTGACATTCTAAACTCGTATGAGAGGGATGCCAACTCTGGATCCTGAAGCCGAATAGCGCAATACGTTGTCTGCTTTCTGATAAGTGGCGTTACCCAGCATACGAGCTGATCAAAAGTGGCTGCATCCATGCGCACATAATTTTTAAATTTGGCAAACATGCCTTCTTCCCTTCGAGTCAAATTAATTTGGTCGATCCAGCAAGAGCGCTTTGGCTTGGTTCATCATCATTGTCATCTTCGTATCTTCGTTCTGCACCCACAACGCCACAACAGCTCGAGCCACTAGCCCTTTCGCGCATTCATTTCTTGCAGATAAAAAATTTAATTTAACATAAATATCATCAATAAATGACCCATATTCACATTTACCAAAATTTTTAATTCGCAAAAAAACAAAACAAGATGGCCACAGTGTGCCTTAAAAACGAACTTGATCGATATGCTTGTCACAGGAAAAATAGTTCTAATGAGCTAGTTTTGAGCTAACTCATTGCAATCAGCTGTTCAATATATTCTTGGCACAAACGTGCCACCCTCCGGCACAGAAACACTGTGACGCCAAATGAGTACTGGTGTTCACATTGAAAAGTACTCATTCCTGTGACACACGATTTCTGTGACAAGCCATTTGCCGTTCACATTGCGCTGTGACACTGTGACACTGAAACGTGCCGCGCTGTGCCCCAATGTAAACCCGGCCTAATAATTGTTTAGTATATTCCTTTATGGTCACTCATAACGCGTTATTGGCACATGCAAAACGCGCAATTTGGTATTTTTGCATGGCCTTGTCTGAAGAGCTGCCGAACCAACGAGAAGCAAAATTAAAGCTAAGATAATTAAGAACAAAAAGGACGACTTTTCTTTGGAAATAACAATACCGTCGAAGCGGACACAGGCAGGGTCTGGAACAGAGAGTATTTGTGTTTTATTAAAGAATTTGGTTTTGATTTTTAAATTTTGGTTCAACATCTTGTATGCAACTGTGTTAAATTGTATTCAACTCTGATGCATTTCGAAAAGAATACAGAGACTTTTCTCAAATACAAGAACAAATTAAAGTGATTAAAAGATATTTCTTTCTCTTTTCACCAGCAACTTTCTTTGCTGTTTAATTCTTGGCACAGAAATTGAACATTAATTTTGGTTTGAGCAAACAAATATACAAACATTGCTCACTTAATTAATAACTAAAATGCATAAATTATGCACATTTGTCTGCCACGTTCCGCAATTAACTAATTATCCATTTTTCACATTTGGACACTCCATGCCACGCCCACTGCCACACACTGAGTGTGTATGCCTCTGTGTGTGGCACATAAACAAACAGAACACGCGTCGCATTAATGTGTAACATGGATCGCTACCAGAACGAACCTCCCACTCTCAACTCCCAGAGTCAACGGAAATCCGCCTCCCAAAATGGCGCTAGTCAAGCCATGTGCCCTGTGCCCTGTGCGATTGTGTGCGACTACATACAATTCACATTTATCTTAATTAAGTTATTGATATTGCTACATGAGTAAGTGTGCGTGTGCGTGTGTGTGTGTGTGTTTAGCTAAGCCTTGTAGTCCAAACAACCAGTGATGTGTTGTCAGAGCAATAGCTTCGGTTAATTGGCAATGATTTATGATTTTTGACTGTTTAACCGCAAGTCACTTGCCGTTTGTAGGTAATGTTCCCATTTTCTATCCCCGCGGCTCTTGCGGTTCGAGACCACAGAAAACCCTTTAATTAGTGAAACTATAGATTCCTGAGAAAACTTTTTTTATTTGACAGGTTGTTTGAGGCCACAAAATAACAATGGCAACGTTAATGGATGAAAATTCAAAAAAATTAAAATTTTTATTTTCGAATTTTCACGAGTTTTTTTTGTGAAAATATCGTATAAAATCACAAAGTGATTGTTTTAGTGACCTTTTTGATTGAAAATCGTAGAATTTTTTTGAAGCTCTAGGTCATTTAAGTTATGATTTTGTAAAATTTAAAAAAAAATTCCTTTCCTTTTTAAATCCGGTTATTTTGCTTTAAAGTTATGTTGAAATATATAAACTCTTATATAAGTCTTCTTCTTCTTCTTCTTTAATGGCCATTACAACCGTTCGCCGGTCAGGGCCTCTGCGATTAACGCTCTCCATTCGCTTCTGTCTGTTATATGTCTAACTTCAACATTTCTTAGCTCGCGTTTGACCTTTCAAAACGCTATTGCGACTTTGCCAATAAACGACGGTGAATGAAATATTAACGCGCTAATCGAATTTCGACGTAATTTCGATAAATCTTATCTATAAATATATAGTGATGGACACTGAAGAATACGAGGAGATCCAACCTTCTTGAAACAGTTTGTTCGGAAGATGAAAGTTAAAGTGTCACTTATGCTTGAATGCAATTATTTTGCCGAAGCCTTGGAAAACTTAGTGTCAGATAGAGACGGTCACATTTTTCTCACTTCTTGAGAAAACCTGGTATATTCCAACAGCAACTTCGTAATTATGTATTTTCCCTTTTCAAAATCGAACTCAACAACTTAAGAGTGGTCCTTACTGTAGATTGTACTGTTCGCGATGAATGATTTCGTATGCATCAGATAGAGACGACCATTTTTTGAATTTATAATACATCCCTTCTTATACATCCCTAGTCCCAAATGTCTTCATTACGAAATATTCGCCCGAAATTTCGTCAAAAAATTCTCCATATCATTTTCAAAATTGTCAAATTTAAATTTTATCGAGCAATAAACAAATATGATGCAGGAATCGAATATATTTTCGGACGGTATACATCAGAGAACTGCAAAAATCACTTTTTTCCTGATTGCGTCATGCACAAAAATTCTTACTTACATTTATTCATGTCACAAAACTCTTGACTCAACTCAACTTAATTCAAACCGCAATGGCATCGAACGGTTGTGCCAGAGTTTTTTGTTGCAACATTTTTGTTCAAATTTATTCACGCAACAAATATTTTCAATCAAAGAGACTCAACTCAAACCGCAACCACATCAAACGGTTGAAATATAACTTTTTGATGCGACACTTGTTTGTGTGTTCGATCGAACAAAACTCAGCCAACTCAGGCCAACGCATTGCGAGAGACATAGGAGAGAGAGAGAGAGAGGAAACAGACACAGATGTTGTTGTTGCAGGTCGAGAGCAACAACAACAAACCAGCGGCGCAATGGTCATGGGCGCCACTGTCAGCTATGCATGAGTTATATACGAGTGATTTTCGTCGCCAGAATATCGTCATCGAGAAGCGATCAAATCACCCGAACTGAGTGGAATGAAGCGAGCTTGATTATTGATCAGACTGCCAACAATTGAATTGAAAAACTCAAGGGCGGCAGTTGCGCAGCAGTTCGGGCTTGATCGCAACGCCAGTTTATTCGGTGTTGATTAATGTGTGAGCGATTTGCAATCGAATGAAGCCGTTCTCTGGTATACATGACATAATTTTAACGAAGCGAGCCCATTTCCAACAAAGAAATGCGGTTTTTTCACGCTCTTATATGGGACTAAATCTTTAAGACTGGTTAAATTTCGTCAATTCCGCATGAACGCACGTACCTTCTAGTTAGGTACTATCGACATTATAGTGGAATCCATGGTAGTTCTCTAGTATTAGGACCTAACCTCAGAAAATTCTAAAAAAAATTCCCTTCGACGGACCGCCACATAAAAAAACGCGCCAAGAACTTCATTTTCAAAGGGTGGTGTGGAAAATAGTTGAACAATGACATATTTCTCAAAGCACTTAAACAGATATGTATGTTTTATTAAGTAAAAATTAAAATTTCAAAAACCATGAATGACCCATGCATGAAAATTCATCATAATTCACCATCTATCGAAGGGAACTTTTTTTTTAGAATTTTCTGAGGTAAGGTCCCTATACTAGACCGTTTATGCTACTATTGGCAAGATTTGAATCTATAAAAAGAATAACCCCAAAACGAAGAAGGGATTAAAGACTATACTGGAAAGGACTTTTCCGCATGTTTTTATACTCTGTACCAAAGGTATGTATGTGCAAAAGTATGTAACAGGGAGATGGAATCGTTTCCGACCCTATAAAGTATATATATTCTTGATCAGCATCAACAGCATCTGTCCGTCCGTCCGTATGAACAAACAGATCTTAGAGATGGTAAGAGATAGAGGTTTGAAATATATGGGACAAATGTTTTTTACACTTGTAGGCAGATCAAATTTATTTTCAATTTTTGCCACGCCCCCTTCCGCCTTCGCAATTTTGAAATAACGCCATATCTCCCACAGTTTTGTAGACAGATGATTCGTTGCTTCTAGAGATAGTTAGTTATTATCAAAATGTATCGATTTGCTGAAAAATAATAAAGATCGGATGAGCGGTTCTCAAGTTATGAGCAAAAAAGTTAACCAAGCACTCACCGCCAATTTGAGCTGCGCCATAAAAATGGACTATGCGCAGAAACGGCCGCAACTGTGATGCGGAGTACTTCATTTCAGTTCGTGCGGGGCCTCACTTCAAAGATATTCTGATAGGTACTTAGTGTACGGCCAAAACTTGCTTGCATCTAGACGTGAAGAGCGCAGAAAAGTAGTCATTTTGCAGTAATATACCTACGATTTCGCGGAAACATTTGCTTAGAATAAATTATTTACATATTTTCTGGGTTATATTAAAAACAATTTGTTTAATGGTCATGGTACCTTTTTGTCAAATGTTATGACCTCAAACAAAGTCTACTCCAACTATTTAAAAATTAAAAATGTAGGCACGGGCAACAGTACGTATGAGTGATATACTTCAAATCCAATTCCTTTTTTACTCGAAAACGCATCGTTTAATAGGGTATCAGTACGGCCTTACCTCTTTCGTGTCATGGAAAATAAACTTGAATTATATGTCTTATAGCTTAGAATCTGCTAGTATTGAGCTTTAAGAGTTGATACTAATCGGAATCGACTCAGCTGATGTGCATAATACGCTTAAGATTGAACTTAGGTATTTAAGTTGTGAATTTGCTTTTGAAGAACAAAACAAAAATATGTTTATTTAGTCTTAATTTACAGTGCTTCCAGCTTAATGGTCTAATCGATTGTCTTTAAGTGGCATATAAGATTCAAAAATGAGAAAGTGAAGTCATTGCTCTTCCAATAACCTTCGGTCCAAGGTTGCCAATTGCCCCCTAAACATTAATCTCGCTGGAAAGCCACTAAGGAAATAATTTATTTCTATACAACAATACTTCCAGTTCGTCAGACCCGCTTTTCAAATGCCAGCCTAAGGGGCTGACAATGACGTGAGTTAAATTCCATTGCATTCAAGTGGGAAGCCAGTCGAGCGCAATCATTGCAGTGAAATCAAACTCATTATCCTTCACAGAAGGCGCCAACGAAAAGCGTCTTGCGACAGCCGGCAGACTTCCATTTGCTGGCCAGGAGCCGCAATTGTCGCGTCGCTTGTCGTTTGTTATTGTCTCGCACTTGAAGGCATTGCCATAGGCAAGGCGAAGGCTCGTACGTGATTCTGTCCGACTTGCCTTCAATATGAATGACATTGGCAATGGCATTTCGCCTTGATTGACACACTGCTGACCGCAATGAATGATGGTCCTCGATGGCTGTTGATTGCTTTTAAAGGCTCAACCAAGGCAGCCGGTTCTTAAAGCCAGCTTCGCCTTCGGGTTGGCGCTCACTTAATCAGAATCTGTGCGTTAAGTGGCTTCTGTTCTCTTGTTCTTGGTGCCTGACGCCTAATTGCAGCACATCAATCTGCAAATGAGGCTCATTAATTTGGCTAAGCAAGGAGCAGGCGTCTTAAAGTTTTAAAGCCATTTCTCGCAGTGTTCCACAGCTGCTTGCTGCCTGCGGCAGTGACTTTGATGTGTGCTAGAAAGATAACTCAGAGTAGATAAGCCAGCGATTTGAATACCACACAGCCTGGTCACGGTCAAAATCCAGTGGCAGAAGGCGTTATGGTCCTTGTTATTATTATTATCGCAACCGCCACTGATGTCGCAGCGTGTTTGTGTCACTTTAGACAAAAATCGATTTGCCTATAAAATGTTTTACAGTCTGAGTGGAAAGGCGAGCTGATTGTGTGGGTAGGTCACACTACACCACCCCCGCCCCCCCCATCCCTATCAGTCTATCACTCTTTCTGTTACTCTAACCCATGTTTGTGTGGGCCAATGTGTGAGCCAACTTATTCATGCTGCCATATGAGCTGATGCTGATGTTGATGCTGATGCGTTGGCTAGCCACAAATTTACGCTAATGGGTTTGCTCTTTCCGCACCCTTCTCTTGTAACCCGATGAGTGTTCTTGACCATTGCGAAATTAAATTGCTCGGTTTACTTTGTAGAAAGGGTCAACAAATCTTTTATTGGTATTTACGCAATGACAGATTTCTGATTTTTTCTTTGTGTAACTTAAGTGATATCTGTCGAATTTTTGTTTATAGTTTCCATAAGCAATAAGGTGTTTGGGTAACGATTGGTCGCTTATCAGATGTACTAAGCTATATGATTATATAGAATATGGATAGCAAACGTTCAATTTTCTTTACATTTGTTAGAAATTGTGAAATTCTTTGAAATTAAGCGTTAGTGGGTTTTAGAAAACATATGGACTTAATTGTTTTGGTTGGTTGTCCTCTTGGTCTTGGTTATCTCACATTAAAATTGGTGAATCCTTAGTGCGGATGGTCCTTTGACTGACTTGTTTAGTCACATTGATTGAACCTCATTTGCCAAGTACTTAACTATTTACTTATACATCTCCTCGCTTAAGTTCTTTGCTTTCATGGCTGTTTACTGCACTTGTCAGTTGCCTTACCTCAGGTTGGTAGATGCCAAGGTCTTGCCCTCACTTCATTTAACTGGCAGGAAGCCGCTTGTTTAACATTTTGCAGTTTCCTCGTTGAGATTCCCTTTATAATTCATGGTGTTAAGTCCGGTGACGGTTCTGTGCGGGTTGCAACACTTAGATTCGCTGATAGCTGGTGACCATGCTGGGACGTTAGAAAAAATAAACTTTAGTTTAGACTTAAACAAACCTTTCCAGAGATAAGTAAAATTGACCTGTTGTTTATGGAAAAGAAACTCAGTTGTCAGGAAATAATAAGTCGTCGTAGTGCAGGTACGCGGAAAGTGTGCACACAAATCTTTGGGAGAAGCTCGGCTTGGCTCTTTGCGCTGCACTGTGGGCCAGAAATCACCAGCCTAGCTAGAAAGCTGACATTTTCGACGAAATGATCTTAAAATATTGTATTTAACGCACACAGCTTTAAATGCATCCAAAAAATTTATAGGGTATTGATAATCCAAATCAAAGTCGAAAAATATTTCAACTTTTTCGTTTAATAATTATAGAAAAAAACTTCTAACTTCTACCTGCCTAGAAGTATATATAAGTACCAGTAAACTAAAAAAATTAATATGTCTTGATATGTCTAATGGTTTATGAGATATTGACCCAAGTAGTTTTTGACCTTGACTGCCCACCCTGTCGAGGATTTTCAGTTAATCTGACTAATCTCACCGATTTTTCCATCTATTTTAGATTCAATATTTAAAAAAAAAACTTAATAAAAATGTTATTAATTATAAATCCAATTTTTTTAATATATTACAATTTACCTTCAGTGCTTCTAAAAGGCTTCGTATAAAAATATTTTACCTCAGAGAGCTTTTCCTATATTCCTAAGTTTAGAAAAAAAGCATACTTCTTGGCTGACTGTTTAAGAGAACGTTCTTGATTTCGAATGGGAATATAATTTTAAATTTAAATTTATTAAAATTCAAAGCAAAACCGCGCAAAAGCGCATACCTACACCTATAGTAAATAATTCAAAGAAGAAGATTAAGAGAGGTACTTTTGGGTACTCTTAACTCAAAGTTGTAAATTGTTTAAAAAACCCACAAAATTGTAGTTTTTTTCATTTTGCTCAATCCCAAGTGTAATCAATCAAAGAAAATCCAACATAGAAGCGCACTTTGCACTTGCGCATTTTGGCTCTCTGAGTGATTTTTTGACTATTTAAGTAATTTTTGTGACTGTGTGCGTCTCTCTCTAACAAAATTGTTTTCTTATGTTGAGTAAAATTGTGAGTTGTCACAATGAATTTTCTCTTTGTCAGGATAGAGTTAACTCAAAAAATAGAGGGAAGCTAACTTCGGCTCGACCGAAGTTTATATACCCTTGAAGCTTGATATGTGTTTGACAGTTTGTATGGCAATATTTGTGGTCCGATTTCGCAAAATCTTGTTGAAATTTATTCAAAATCATTGAAAACTTATTAATACGGTTTGGGAGTGATAACATTGAAAACAAAAAGTTTTTCTCAAAGAACTTTTTCGACCCAACTGTATGGCAGCTATAATATATAGTTGTCCGATTTTGCAAGGCTTGGTGAAATTATGTGAAATCATTAAAAACTTATAAATACGAGATGGGAGGCGATAGCTCTGAAAAACAAAAAAGTTTTCTTACTAAAACTAGTTTTTCAGCTGAAACCTATTGCTCAAGTCATCCGATCCGGCCGGTTCCGACAAATGTCAGCGTATTTATACCAAAAGACTTCGTGCAAAGTTTGGTTACGATAGCTTTAAAACTGACGGAGGAGATATATACAAACAGACGGACTGACTGTCATTTACTGGCTATATTAACTCAGCTCGGCATGCTGATCAAGAATATTTAAGTACTTTTTGTGGTCGGAGATGCTTCCTTCTATGCGTTAAAAACATCGGACAATTTTATTATACCCTCTCAAAGTATAAAAATCGACTCGCAATTTGGAGCAATGACCATTATATCAAGGTATACTAAACAAGGTAGACGCACCTCGCGCTCTCCTGCCAACTTGTTAAATTTCAGTCGGTAAGCCATGGTACATTTAGTATTAGACGTTGTAAGCGACGCATCTTCGCGGACAAATTTTTTGTGATTTGACTTCAAGCGAGTACAGAAATTCATTACTCTGTCGCTCTCGCCCTCTTTGACACTAATTAAGGAGCTGTTAGAGAGTGAGTGCGGCTACCTTGTTGAGTATACCTTGCATTATAAGTACCTATATTGAAAGGAAATTAAGGAAATCAAAACCATACTACTTGGAACAGGGTATTTTGCAATCGGATCACTCGACTACAGCATTCTTAGTTGTTGTTTTTGTCTTTGTAACATGGAGCAAAGAATATTAGAGAGGAACGTTGCTCAGTCGACACCGCTTCTGTCAGAAAGTTGTCAGCTGTTCGCATCTCATTTACGCTCTCCAGATACTTTTTGATCAGCTGTTCGCTTTCTCTGGATACATTTGGGTTATGGTCGTCTCGCTCTAACCACATTGATTTCCTACTGACACTTTGAAGTATCATTTTGGGCACTATCTCATCACTCTATAAACTCATTTTTATGGGGCAATCCACAACACAACAGAAATTGATCAGAAATAGAAATTGATCAGAAATTGATCAGAAATAGAATATTTAATACTTTAATACACCAGCAAAATTGAGAGGCAGTGCAAACGTTCTCTCTTATTCTAATTGCTCTATGTTTGTTAGGCTGCCTTCACACTGTTCGACACATGACCCATGACATCTAGTAGGTCCGCATTTTCCCATGGAATTCTATGAATTTGACAAGCTATTAAAATTTAAAACAACAAAAAGCACGACTACTGGACTATCATGTGTCATGTGTCGAACAGTGTGAAGGCAGCCTAACACAATCACAACAATAAGTTATCCTTTTTTGCTTATCAATCGATTTTCGTCACCGATTTTGTCTTTTGTCGATCATATCGAGGGCCTCGCTTAAGTAATAATCGTTCTACATTTACAATGAAGGAGCTCGTATGTAATAACGCATCCGACTACAGAACGAATGAGCGAGAGACCACTCTATCATTTGGGCCTCTGAATCGTATATTTTAATATAAATGAGAAGGCTAAACTTACTTCTTCAGCTCTGAAGATTGCATTTTCTTGCATGCTGGCTTTGAATATATAGCTTTACCGTCCTATTATCCGGCCTTTTGTTATCCGATTTCAACCAAATTTTTGTGAATCAGTTTTAATGCAATTAACATCGATACATGACTACATTAAATAAAGAGGTCAAGCTGACACTCCACACTGTCAGCAATCCCAAAATCTTATGTGTCACGTTGGATCCCCTTTTCACTTTTGCAAAACATTCTGAAGGTGTTAAAAAAAAAGTCAGAAATAAAGTGCTGAAAGCCATTGCTAGAAGCTCTTGGGACAATGAAAAGGAAACGATTGTGACCAAATACAATCCCGCTCAATGGTGAACTACGCCGCACCTATCTAGTCCCTATCCATCAGCGACACGCAAAGGCGCAACCTTTAGATGGCACGTTGCAACATTATTTCTCTTAATGACACACCCTGAAAATTTCCTCTAGGAAACAGAGGTACTCCCTTTCCGAACCCATATTGAATCGCACTCAAATCACGTCTATACCCTTCAGGATATGTCTAGAAGGTCCAAGGCCGTACGTTTCGACCTCCGCACTGAACCCCAGTCAGTAACTTGGCCAGCCAACTACATGGTAAAATCCCTCCCACGACCGGGCTGAACCTCCTTGGCCCAGCATCAATCTGGAAGAGTCATTAGCTACCTCTACCGCTTTATCCCAGAGATTGTGGATATATGTCCAAATGACACCAATCATCTCTCCTTGCCTTCCCTAAATGTATGGACCCGCCCGGTTGAGGGTGGATTAGATCTTATAAATTTTTACCAGGAAATTAAACCGCAAAAAACTCAGACCCGGAACCAGAACTGACATTTTGTATATTTTAAATACCTAAACTTTGTTCTGAGAAAGTTTCGGTTCTGAGATAGTTTTCTTTACCTAGTTTCATCGCCATATTCAAAGCTGCAGCACGAGCCCATGATGTAGTGCTCAAGTAAGTGTCATCTCTATATTTAGAGCTGCTAACAGCGTCAACGGTGTAGAGTATGACACAGTGACAACAGATATTTTGTCTAGAGTACTAAAACAAAAACAAAAAGAAATTATGTGTATATATGGCGTTCTCTCGCTTAAGTTCTGTTTTTATATGTTCGCTTTCTGCGAAGTCTTAGCCTGCAGTAGCTTTTGTATGCAAAACGAAAGTCCAGCAAAATATTTACATGTACGAATCTCTCCAGCCGTTACAAAAACAACCATCAACACGATGGTTCCTTTGGAAGTTATAAGATTAGGTAATCCGATTCGGTCGGTACCGACGCAATAGCTTTAAAACTGACAGACTAGTTTGCTTAGAAACTGACAGACGGGCGAACAAACCTCAATCGACTCAACTACTCCTTTTGATCAATAATGTAAATACTTTATGTGGTCAGAGATGATTTCTTGCAAACTTTTGGGAAAAATTGTAATACTCGTTCTAAGTGCATAATATAATAAATATACCAAACGTTTACTAAAGTGCGATAGAATTTTAAAATTTCCTCCACATTTTGTCAGCGGTAAGTGGCTTGGAAAATTCGCTTTACTGTTATTAGAACCCCTCTTCCCTTTTAGAAAATGTTCTGCTGTTAGTCGTCTTAAATGTAAATTTGTTTGACATTTTTGAACATAACACGTTCCAATGCCTTTTTTTGCGCCTTATTAGCTCTGAGCGGGAGTCGTAAGGTGCAACTTTGCTGACAAATGCTTAAAAGCCATCAATCTTCATTTTAGCTTGGTTCGAACTTCCGTCAGCGTTTTGTCACTCATCTGCTAAATTGTCCAGGACACTCACACACACACACACGCGTATCCTTTTCCATTAAATGTGCATTTGTACAAAACGTAATGCTAATGCTAAGTGGCAAGTAATGGCAAAAAAAACCGCGCTCAGCTAAATTTTGTTTGCCCACCTCCGACTTTTGGCTTTGCTATTTTTTCCCCTTTTTAGCCAAGTTTTTTTTTTAGAACTTCATATACACAAACAAGCCCGCAGCGCTTTAGATGTGTGCCTCAAGTGTTTATGTGTGTGAAGGAAATGGCATTTTTGAGGCATGTAATGAGTTGAGTGTGTGTGTGTGTGTGTTTGCTAATGCGTCGACAAATGTGCGTTGGCCTGGTTAAAGATACAGCCAACTTTTCCCCAAACAATGACAAACTCGAAAGCGCACAAACACCTGCTTACCCTTTCTGCATTTATATATTATTTTTCATCGTCATTTCTGTCAACTGTTTCCGACAGCGGAAAATATTGTTACGCTTTATTGACTGCCAGGATGATGCGTACCAGATTTGGCCTGTCGAGCGCTGCAGCCCCTCGCCCCTCCGCACTTGGACCATTCGACACGTTTTCGCACTTATCGCTGCTGAGATTACTTTACGCTTTGATTGCATTTCTTTGGCGTTTCTGTCGACTCCTTTTGGCTGCTTCATTTATTGTCTGTTTGATTGCTTCATATTTTTGGCCAAAAAACCAGGCATCTCCATTTCACTGCCTTCCCAAGCACTTATTTTATTGTTGGAAAGTTTTGGCGTTGGCGTTTTATGTGCTCCAGTTCTTCTTTTATCGCTTTATGAGTTATGCGTCGCGTGCGTGCACCCCCAAAGACTTTGGCAAGCGTTGCGCATACGCAACATCTGCCCAGCGAGTCGAATATTATCGTCCTTAATGGCTTGTCAATAGAGCCAAAGACTTGACCCAGTGTCCTTTCGTGCGCGTTCAAGGAGCCAAATGGAGTGCAATAATCGAAATGAAATGGTAGATGGCTGAGATAAGCTAATTATAGGTCAGCGCGTTTAAGGGAGGCCAGCCACGGACAGTGAATTGGAAAAAGAAGGACAATGTTGAAGGATGTGGAACATTGTTATGATTAAGCTAGAATAACTTGAAATTAAATACGACTTAAAATGCAAAGGACAATTTCCCTTAAGTGGTCACTTGGTTCCGGGGAATATATTAAACCTAAGACAGTGTCCACTCATCTTTGTCTCCCCTTTTCAATTCACGCCAAAAGCTCATTATTCTTCAATTGGTTGTAGTATTTCCATAAAATATTGAGCATTAATTAAATTTACTGACCTTGCTTTCACATTGTCAGGGCCCCCGTGAAATGTCTCCTGTAGTCCTTAAATTAATAACTGGGGCTTGGTTTATAGTTTCTGCACATAAATGCATCAGTGAAATTTGTATTTATTACATTTGGGAATTGCCACATGGGGGTCATCCTTTGGGGCAGCTGCAGCACATTCCGCTTGAAAGCAATTTATTTTCCATGTGTTTCCCTGGTCGGTTGCTGCTCCACTGCCTGTTGCGTGGCCAGCCAAGCGTGACTTTAATGTTTTCTATTTATTTTAATAAAATTAAAAACCGCTTTGCGTGTTCCCTGCTCTCGTTCTGGCTAACTTTTTATCAAAACTATTTGCAGTTTCTTAGACAAATCGATAGGATTGATAAAACTGCTCTTCAGCCCATTTGCATACGAAATAACGGAACAAAGAAAAAAAAACTCAAAACATTTGGCAAACATGCTTCCGCAAGAACAACAACTGCAAAGGAAATTCGAATAGCCTGCGGCGCATTTACAATTACAATTGCAACTGGCTCTGGCTGCTGCCATGTCAGAGCCAGATTCAGTTGCTGGTCCGGAAGTGTCGCCATGTGCTTGGCCCAGGCTTCGATTGCATTTGGCTCTGGCCTTGCTTTGAGTGGAGCTTACAGCCGGCGGGCATCATTTGCTCTGGATTGGATTAGGCTTGGAAACGCCCTACCAGATTGAGTAGTTGAAATTGTGTTAGGTTAACAGCTGGCAGCTAAACATGTATCGAAAAATCTTGCTTACATTTTTTTATAACTGCGTAGTTCAATCCAAGGCATTATGTTGCTTGATTGATCAGTTGTGGCTATAACCTTCAGAAAAATTGTGAAAGCTACTGAACCGTTAAATAAAACTTGATTTTACCCTGCGACATTGTTAGTGATTTTCAATTTTTCTTTCAGGCCTAGTTTTGGTTAAGAAGGGTACGGTTTAATCCAAACTGTTTGGGCGCACAAAAGAGTCATGCCTATCGAATTACAGTGTGACCTAACAGCAGAGTGCTGGCGTTGCCATTTTGTGTACGACGACATACAATGTTATCGAATTTTATATTAAAATTTCGGTTCCATATTTTTTCAAGCCTAGTACGGAGGGCGTTCGAATTTTCTTCAAGAAATTTGCCGATATTCCTTTTGTGGAATATAAAAGGCAGTGTGCCCAGTTGCCTTATAAAAATACCGAAAACGGAAAAGAAAAATTGGCCAGCTGTTTGTGTTTTGACTTAACTATACGATTTAAATAAAACGAGGCACAATGCACAACAGGGATGAAGCTGCAATTGAGGGGCCATTTGGAACATCATTCCGGGAGGAGACCCCACTCAGGTGCACATATCGCTGCAACGAAAGATTGCTCAATTTAAGCATTGGGACGTGCCCTTAACATGACAAGATTCCATCATGGCGCAACTGCTTCCCAAAAACTTTTTGTAAGTGCGGTGTCTAGTTGCTTGTCATTCGTGATGTCCCAAAATTTGTTTTTCATTGACAATAACATTTTGTCGTCATAACTAAAATTGTGTACTTTTGCCTTGTCTTTTGACAATTGACACAAGGAATAAAGACTGCACAATTCTCTTGAAGCAATATCAGCTGTTCGATACAGTCCACACGCTTCATCGATATGGCAACACTCAAAATTCCTTGGGTATTCCTGGCTTTCTGCGTACCAAACATCAGAATGAGGCAAGGAAAAATTCCTTAAGCAATTTTTTTTATATGGAGTTTGACAGCTGAAGGAAAATTCGAACGCCCTCCGTACTAGGCTTCATCTTGGTTTCCACTTAATTGAACAACAATATAATTTTGAGTGCTTCTTTCTTCATTTCGTTTTTAATTTTACTTTCTTTTTTTTTCATATGTAAACAAATGGTTCAAATGTTCATATGAGCCACATGATTCCGATGAACCAATGGTTCTGCAACTGGCTCATCTGAGCTTCTTAGGTACGTGTAAAAGTGAAACTGAGTTGATCAGATGAGGAAACTTATCTGAGTGATCAAATCGTGTAAATGGAGCTTTAGAAAAACTTATGAGGATTATGAGGAATTCCAAATATAAAGTACGGATCTTGCCCAAGGCCAAAGCTAGGGGGAAAATTCAAGATTGCATTCCTAAGGCCTGTACGGACATCTAAAGTACGTAAATTAGCTTACTTCCCCCGAAGGGTCGTCGTCGTGGAACGTAAGTGTAGTGTGACCAGACTTAGAAAATAATTATTTATTTTAATTTTTTTTCGCCCAAAGCGTATAGCAAAAACGAAATCTTCGGTCAATTCTAGGAAAATTTCACCAAGAAACCATGGGTCTAAAATGAATTCCTAGTCCGCGCAAATCGACTTCAAGTGAGAAAGTCGGTGAAGCCCGACTATAACATACTCTTTAACCCCCGGATAAATTGTATATAGAAGCCACACAAAGTGATAAAGAAGTCATAAAGTGACTCCAGTGCTGCCCATCAACGTTGAACCGGTGCTACCCATCAAAATTTTTTGTTTTCCGTATAACTCTGCTATTGTTTATCCGATATTAATAATTCCTTTGGCGAATCGATAAATAAAGGAAAGAAAGGTACAAACCATCTATCTGCAAAACTGTGGGAGATATGGGGTTTTATTCTGAATTGCGGGGGCGGAAGGGGGCGTGGCAACCTGTGACATAAAATTTTTTTCTGCCGGCAACTAAAAGAACTATTTGTTCCATTCAAGTCAAACCTCTATCTCTTACCATGTAAGCTTATAAAATTTTACAAACGAACTTCCGGTACCTGCTCGTTGTATAATAAGTTTCTATAAAAGTGATTTAAGTCATTTTTTGAACCGTAACTTTTTCCAAACGATTAGGGTCCTGCTGGAGTTCAGATTTGTGAGGTCTTAAGCTAAAGGGATTCGGTTCATGGGTTCGGGTTTCTGCTCTGGACCGGTTCCCAGCCTTGGTTCATAATCAACATGGAACCAGCTAGTAATCGATTTACTTGAATTGTTTTGAAACATGTTTTGGTTTAAGTCGGGAATAGGCTATTAACACTAAGCACATCTAACATCTAACATCCAACATCCTGAGTCATGAATTCTTACTATGGCGAATTTTGCTATCTTTGTAGCATTTACCTATTAGACATCGACCCACTTAGCATTTCTACAAATAGCAATGGTTATTAAGCATTTAAACGCAGGATGTTGTATGTTAGATGTTAGATGTCGTGTACAAAGCCAATTAAACATTGCTTTTGTATTGATTTTCCAACCTTAAAATATGTTGATTAAATATGGCTATTTTTTTGTATGGCTATGAACCAATTAAAACCGGCTCAATCAGATTCGGTAACGATATTTAGACTAGAAAATGAAAAACAGATTCCCAACCTACACAGTGAACTTGCAATTTATAGCTCTAACAATAGGGCTTTGAATCAATCCGATTTTTAAGTGCAGCGCTAAATAAGGGGTTTTTTATGCTATTTGGTTTTTGAGTGAACATTTTTGGACAGATCACGCGTAAGTAAGTAATAAAAAAAGATTTGCCATTTTACAATCAATAGAATAAGAAACGAATAGCGCTTGGGAATAATTGATTTTTATTATGAAAATTCATGCTCTGTGGGAAATGTGTTACTCGAGAACGGGAACTCAAGGGGAACGTCAACAAACAGAATTGTTGGAGTTGGTCAGAAAAGCAGCCAAAGGCAGTTCAAGAACATCCTGGAAAATGCGCAGTTTGGGACGCACAGTAGCCGGTTTCGCTGATTTAGCGTTGCAAAAATCGTAACTTTTGAACGGAAAGAGATTTTTGAAAAATCTCAAAGGGACGAATATAAAGAATTTCTGCAGCTTTAATATGAGCGTAAAGATTTCATTGTAGGTCTACCGGGTGACTCAGAATCGACTGTCAAAGTGAAAAGTTTAAAATTTTGCAAATGTCGCATGCGATAAAAAAAACATATTAACTTTTTTTAAACGACTTATTAAAAATTATATTGTAAACTAATTAAAACTAACAAAATTTAATAAAAAAATCATTTTTAATTACTAAAAATATTTATTTTGTATGAAAAAAATTATTTTTAGTAATAAATACTGTTTTTTGAAAATAAATATTTTTACTAATTAAAAGATAGCTATTTACTCAATTTGGTAAATTTTAAGTAGTTTAACAATTATAATTTCAATAAATCGCTTTAAAACAAGTTTAAATGATTTTCCTATTTCTTGCAACCTTTTCAGTTTATCCAATTTGCAGTTTGGCGGCCAATCCTGGGTCACCCAATTGACCTACAATAATGAGCCTTTTAAAAGCTATGAAATTCTCATCACATTTCTTTTGGAATTTTTCAAATATCTCTTTTCATTCAAAAGTTACGATTTATGCTACGCAAAACCGGCACGCGCTTGATTTCACCTAAATACGTAGAATATTCATGCATTTTAATAAATGAGCGTGAATGTACTTTTCGCAGTCCATCATAGTGGGAAAATAAGGTACAAAAATAGTACTTCAGTAAATAGACAATAACTCAAATAATTAAAAAAGTAAAAAAATTTCCTTTTACATTATTCTACAGAATTGATGCATCTTTAAAAAGCAAAAAACCAAATTGTAATCGGAATTCCCGTTTGGATTTTATACGTTCCAAAACGTAACATTTGAAACCAAAAAAATACAAAAATTTATCAGTTTGAAAAATTTTTCAACTTTGAATCACTGTAAAATCCAAAATAATTGACCAAATTCAATAAACTAAGCATTTTCGGGCTATCTGGGGTTCCCTTTATTAAATTAAATTAAATCGGTCAAAAAAATCGACCATCAATTTTAGATTTTTGCAACGCTAAATTCGCCAAACGGGCCACTGTGGGACGGTTAGTCAAATATAAAAATTGTAAATTTTAAAAATGTTGCAAACTTTTTGGAATTCGCCCCTTCGGAACATAGAAAGGCTATTAAACATTTGTTCCACCTCGAACGCTTCGTTTTTGTCTATATTCTGGAAAGAATCGCTTCAAAATAGAATTGAAAAAAATGCTGCGAAGAAGTCTCAATTTCGCTATAAAAATACACCAACTAAAGTGATTAGACACAACAAAAAATATAATATTAACCAATGGGAAAAAACAACATATTATATTTGGCACACGAATATTTTCTGTTTTTAAATTATTCTCTCTTTAATGCATAAGCCACAGCACACGTGTAAAGTCAATCAATGCCACCGATTTTCGATATGTCATGACTGCACTTAACAGTTGACTTTGACTACACGTCAATCTTTAACCGACGACTTTTAAATATTTTGAATACTTTTTCTTATTTTGTGAATTCATTGTATTCGGATTTGACGTAAAAAACAAGAAATATTAAACTTTAGGATAATTGTTTCTGTATTCTGTCAGGTCGCCCTTACAAGTGTTTAATGAGCCTCCCAGTTCTATCTATCTGTACATTTTATTAAAACTTGACTTAAATGAGTACAGTCCAAAGTCAAAGCTCAAGGCCAGTGAACAAAAACTAATTATCTCTAAGAAACACACAAATTTGTATTCTTTTTCTGCTCCCACTTGGCGGGGGGGTAACTAACCGCCAATTCCCGTGGGTAGCCAAGGCTGACACATTTATCAGACCGCCTGGACATCATCGACAGTTTGCTAATGATGTCCTAATTTAGAGATGTCACAGTCCATGCTTAGATAAAAGCCAAAGCCGACAGACAAGCGAAACTCAATCGATGGCCAGAAATAACAAATGGCCGAGGACACACAAAAGAAAAAAGAAAATTGTGGGCTGACCTAGGACCAGGCTTGCATATGGACAGTTATTAATGAGACTGGGCAAAAGTGCGATTCATTAATTTTGCTTTCTTTCTCTCTATCGTTTGGCTGGCTTTTTATCGCCTTCGCCTAGGTGTGACACCGCGAGGGCGCATTAAAGGTTAATCATACGCCCTGTGGTCGCAGCTTAGCGACAGTAAAAATGCTAAGACCCAGCAAAATTGCCATGACAATCGAAAATGATGAGTCTAGCTAAACTCATAAAATCTAACTATGACTTCTAAGTAGGTAACTCTCTGTGGCGTGTCTATGTGCTTTATCATTAAAGAAATCTATCACGCTTGCAAGTTGAATGCTGGGCTTGACAGCGGTTTAACGCTAATCGCATTCAAATTCACAAGAGAATCGGGGGACGAGAACACTAGCTTCCAAGCTAGTTGCCTGATTTGAATAACACGATTTCAGGATTACCATAACGCACACCCACACACACACACACTCAACCTTGCTTAGATATGGCAAGAGCCAGGAGTCAGGTCCCCAGGCTTTTCCTGCATTTTAAATGTTAATTTCAATGTATACATTTTGCTACGGTCATCTTGAATGGAAACCAATTGGTAATCTCAACGCTTGAAACTGGTTGAATTAAAGCATTGGCAGTGACTTATGTCCAACCTGGCCCTGGCCTGCCATCTAGCCCACACTTTCTCCCTCACATGCATTTCTGTAGCATTTTTCGTCCTCTATTTGTGGACAATAAAATATGTGACTCACTTGAGTTATGTGGCACACATTAACTTGGCCAAGTCTTAAGTGGCTTTTAACCTTATTTCGTTTCCGTTTCTTTTGCTGCAGCCAGCGACAATCAGCGGCAGCACTTGCACTTGAGGGTTACTGCTGCTGCAGCGATTTGCTCTTGCCACTTGGCAAAATTAGACGCGTCAAAGATTTGGAGAAACCGAAAGGAAAATACTCTGTCACAATTTTAAAGTTAAGAATTTTGCATTTACACTTAATTTATATGTTTTATATTTGGAAACAACAATAAGTCATCGGTTTAGATTTGAGATAATGAATTTGATGGTCCA
This sequence comes from Lordiphosa clarofinis, assembly GCA_018904275.1. Taxonomy (NCBI): domain Eukaryota; kingdom Metazoa; phylum Arthropoda; class Insecta; order Diptera; family Drosophilidae; genus Lordiphosa; species Lordiphosa clarofinis. The sequence continues at coordinate 545,894 of JAEIGQ010000072.1, read as the reverse complement.
GGAATTAATTGCGCCGGAAAAAGAAGCTCATCACAGGCTTGGCTGTGTCGAATTCCTCCGGTGGAAGGTTGCACTTTGGATTGATATAGTAAAGATTGGCTACTCAGTTTAGAGCAGGGAATTCTAATCGAATTTCGGTTCCGGTTCTGGTGCGTACCGAATTTCATATGAAAATAACGAAAAATCGTTTTGGGGTCGACTTAATCCGATAAACCGTTAAAAAGTTATGATTTTTTAAAATTTCATGTGTCATCCGGATAATCTTATGAACTATTGACGGTAGGGGAAACACTTTTTGGGGGATTTTCATCTATTTAAAGTACTTCAAAATAATAGCCATTAATAATTTTTTGGAAATAAAAAAAATTGGGCGGCTGAGTTGCTGTCAAATGTGGTACCCACTATCGCGGGTTTTTGATGCACGTTGCCTTTTCTTAAGGACACTTTTAATTGGTAAAATATATATAAAATCTTAAAAAAATTCTATCGAGTGGATTTTCGTTAATTCCATTTTCTTAGTTAGACCTCTATGGGCGGGGTGGTAACCGCTTCTCATTTGAAGGCGGGAATTTAATATTACAAATGTGGTGATTCCCTTAATAAATTTTCCAAAATTTTAGGTTTCATCTTTTTTTAAGCAGCAACAGATGTTGTAACTGTGTGTTGCTAGTATAAAAGTGCCCATTAAACGCGAGCTTGACGTGATCAAGAAAAACTGGGTATGAGGTTTTGCTACCTGATGCCTCACACTTTTTCACAATTTATTGGTCCCAATCCAAGGATATTGTGAGTGTTCCAATGTGTAATACACCATCACAAATTTGTTACCGGTGCAATCGCATGAGGCACTGATGGTTACCTAGGGGACTTCAACAGGTTATATTCTTCCGTTTTGCTCCCGTTGGAGTTTTGCTAGCTACTACGTGAAGGCGGTATTGTCCGGACCATGCATACTTTTACCAAGAAAAAAAACAGAACTTCGAGAGATTTCACACATTCACTCCCTGCGTACGCCACTGGGCGGGAAAGAGTTGTTCCATCTAGCAGCCATTTTCAACTAGTTAAAGGCCTGTTGAACCTTGTGCGTTCTTTATGATAGACTGTTTATGTCGCTGCGCATGTCTACTTGTTTACATAATTCTACTTGTTTTCCAACTAGTTGTAGGACAGTATTTTTTTGTTACTAGTTGCCAATTTCACTGCAGGGCGTACATACAGAACGAAATGACGTGTTAATTGTGGAGGGGATACGTGAAAGAGTGAAAAGCATAGGAAGAAGGAGTGGCGGCGAGTGGTAAGAGTCGAGAGGGAGAAAGATAATTTCAATTTAATTATTATTGAAAAGTAGCTAACATAAGGTCAACTAGTTTTGATATTTTGTTCGTAACTTAATAGTTCAACGAGACGGGACTTATGTCCAAGTCTTATCAAAAAATATTGGGGTATATGAAAACGTTTGGAATTTGGAACAGGCCTAATTTTTATACCCTTGCAAAGGGTATTATAATTTTGCCCAGAAGTTTGCAACGCATAGAAATATTCATTTCCGACCCTATAAACTATATATATTCTTGATCAGGGCGACGAGCTGAGTCGATTGAGCTTTGTCCGTCCGTCTGTCTGTCCGTCTGTCCGTCTGTCCGTCTGTCTGTCTGTCCGTCTGTCTGTTTCTACGCAAACTAGTCTCTCAGTTTTAAAGCTATCGAGCTGAAACTTTGCACAGAGTCTTCTTTTTACTGCACACTGATAATATGTCGGAACCGACCGGATCGGATGACTATATCTTATAGCTGCCATAGGAACTATCGGTTGAAAAGTGGGTTTTTGTGAGAAAACTTTTTTGTTTTTAATGTAAACGCCTTCCGCTTCGGCAATTATTAGTTTTATACGCTTTTACTCAGATTTGGAAGTTTTGGTCAAAATCGGACGACTATATCTTATAGCTGCCATAGGAACTATCGGTCGAAAAGTGGGTTTTTGTGAGAAAACTTTTTTGTTTTTAATGTAAACGCCTTCCGCTACGACAATTATTAGTTTTATACGCTTTTACACAGATTTGAAAGTTTTTGTCAAAATCGGATGACTATATCTTATAGCTGCCATAGGAACTATCGGTTGAAAAGTGGGTTTTTGTGAGAAAACTTTTTTATTTTTAATGTAAACGCCTCCCGCTTCAGCAATTATTAATTTTACACGCTTTTACACAGATTTGGAAGTTTTGGTCAAAATCGGATGACTATATCTTATAGCTGCCATAGGAACTATCGGTCGAAAAGTGGGTTTTTGTGAGAAAACTTTTTTGTTTTTAATGTAAACGCCTTCCGCTACGACAATTATTAGTTTTATACGCTTTTACACAGATTTGGAAGTTTTTGTCAAAATCGGATGACTATATCTTATAGCTGCCATAGGAACTATAGGTCGAAAAGTGGGTCTTCGTGAGAAAACTTTTTTGTTTTTAATGCAAACGCCTTCCGCTTCGTAAATTATAAATTTTACACGCTTTTACACAGATTTGGAAGTTTTGGTCAAAATCGGATGACTATATCTTAAAGCTGCCATAGGAACTATCGGTCGAAAAGTGGGTTTTTGTGAGAAAACTTTTTTGTTTTTAATGTAAACGCCTTCCGCTACGACAATTATTAGTTTTATACGCTTTTACACAGATTTGAAAGTTTTTGTCAAAATCGGATGACTATATCTTATAGCTGCCATAGGAACTATCGGTTGAAAAGTGGGTTTTTGTGAGAAAACTTTTTTATTTTTAATGTAAACGCCTCCCGCTTCAGCAATTATTAATTTTATACGCTTTTACTCAGATTTGGAAGTTTTGGTCAAAATCGGATGACTATATCTTATAGCTGCCATAGGAACTATCGGTCGAAAAGTGGGTCTTTGTGAGAAAACTTTTTATTTTTAATGTAAACGCCTTCCGCTTCGCCAATTATTAGTTTAATACGCTTTTACACAGATGTGGAAGTTTTGGTCAAAATCGGATAACTATATCTTATATCTGCCATAGAAACTATCGGTAAAAAAGTGGGTTTTATCAGAAAAATGGTTTGTTTTAATGCTGACGTTCGTAAATTCTGTCGTATTAAAACATTTGCAAGGGTATTAAAACTTCGGCAAAGACGTAGTTAGCTTTGTCTTTCTCGTTTCGTTAATTTTTGGAAAAGACTGGAATCTTTAAGTTCCCAAGTATGGTCAAGCAGAGCTGATGCTGATGTGAAATGCACAATCTTCATATAGTCACTAGAAATGGGCGCGGGACGGATATTCGGACGGTCTAGACCCCAAATTGACGAGGATAGGTTTGTTTTTGCAGCATCCACATGACAGGGATTAATACATAGTTGGGTCCTTTGGGACAGTATGGGTAAGAATTGAACATATCGCTCACTTACTTCAAGACTGGCATAACTCAAAAAATACGATTTTTGACTTATTGATGCAGAAATATACGCTGTGTTGTGGACTATTTTGTGTAAAAATTTTCGTATTGATATCTCTTATACTTTTCACGTGAGATCAAAATATGTCGGAATATAATTTAAAAGGTCCATTTTTATGTTTAGGCAAGAGCGTCATATCTCAGTTGTCCTGAAGTCGTTATTGCGCAAACAGACTTCGGATTTCAGTCAAGATTTTCAAGATTGATTAATGAGCATTTTAAATTTTTAATATTTTACTAGATTAACTCGAAAATAAAATAATCTTTTTTTTCTGAGTTAAGCCCATTGAAAACTTTGAACGCGTTTTTCACAAAATGGATAATTTTGAGTTATGCCAGTATTGAAGTCAGTGAGCGATATGTATAGGCCGATGCATTTACATTGCAAATTTTTTTGTTTTTTTCTTACCAGCTGTGAACTTGAAGCTGGCCGTGCTGATCTCAAGATAAAAGACACAATTTCTACAATATCTTAGAATATTGAACGCAGACAAAAGGCGCGGCGGTATTAAAAGTATAATATATAGTTGTTGGTTAGCGACCTTTCTAATTGTAGAATATGATGCTTGCTGGCTCGAGGTCAAGAAGAAAAAACTCAGTTTGTGCCGATGTGCATCCGAAATATATTGGAAACAAACACAAACTGAGTTATTTCTTTTTGACCTCGAGCCAGCAAGCATCATATTCTAGTATAATATATAAATACAATTTTAAAATGTTTTTGCGCCATCCATGAAGTATAATTTGCCAGTCCTTATTCCGCAGACTGTTGCATAGATGGCGACACCATCGATAGAGGGCGCCACTGGGGTGGGTTTTCCGAATTAATATTGAAACGCTATTTTCAATGTTAAAACTAATTAAATTTGTTAAAATTATTTAGGGTGGTGAATTTAGCTTAATCTCCTAACAAAACACAGGAGGTTTGAAACCAACCAATTAAAATTTCTGGTTGGAGACTTGTTGGAAGAGATTTCTGTGGCACCCCCGTTTAAGGCTGTTTTGGTATATATTTTGTACATTTCAAACTATTTTAAAGTCTTTTTCTTCATATTATTATATTGTTCTGGGGAATGCAAAATGTTTTTAATCGAAGTCTAATAAATTTTAAAGTCAACCCCAAAACATTTTTGAAATAAGATAGGACCTCAAAATATAGGTGCAAAATTTTCTTGGTTTTATCAATTTGTTTTCGAAATTTGGTGTCTGTATAGGTAATATTTAAGTCCATAGGAAATCTGCCTCATGGGATTCTCCACGATTCTGTATTGCATTTATTTTATTTCGGTATTCGGTTTCGTTTGGGTGCCTAGATTTTAATTTCGGTACGTATCGGACTGGACCGGTAAAATTAACAACAAATTTGACAACTTAAGTCCAAACAAAGAGGGTATGCAAGCTATACACATGATAGAGAGCATGAACTGTTAATTTAATTTGCGTATCTTTGCCATATCAATTGCACAAGTTTGTATTCATAAGATGATAAAACTAATATTCAATTAGCACTCGGTACAGAAATGAACAGGAAACAGTTTATGAAAGTACTAAACTATTTGTATTGTTTCATTTAAATTCATATATAAATTGACTTGTTCTTCTTTTTTAGACAAAGGAATTGGGTCAAAGCTGCATCCACATTTACTTACACTTTAAGAAAAGTGGATAAGATTCATGATTATATATATTATATGTTGCATAATTATATGTAGCAACAGTTACAAGCCTACTATTCTACTAGCCTATATTCATACTCAAAGAAAATGCCACATATGAATGCATTATTTTTAAAGAGACTGGTCTCGGGTTTTTCTAATTCTATGCTTACGTTTTCTTCAGTGTCAAAGGCGAAATACTACAATTACACATTTGATTTTGGCTTTAGCATTTTGAGCGATTGTAAATCTTGTACTAAATAATTGCTATTAGCAGTTTCCCAACGCAAATACGATTGACAAAAGGCTGACTTACGAAAAAGCGAACATGCAAACACAGAACTTAAGTAAGAGAGCGCCAAGAATATTCATACTTTTGTTGCTGGTTTAGTTTCAGACTTCCACACAGAAACATATTAGCACAAACGACAGAAACAAAGCCACACAAAATGGCAATGAAGAAATAAAAGTGCTGCCCATCGCTGTTTCGGCGATGCATAATTGTAACCATTGTCGTTATGAACGAGGAGATTTAAGAGTTTGTAAGGGATCTGGGTAAGACAAATACTTCTTATACTTGAGATCTCTGAAATCCGTGCGTTTCGGCACTCATAATAAAATAGATATTCTCTACAGTATTGAGTTTGGGTCGCTATTATATTCCCGGATGAGTCAAAATTTAACCTCATTAGGTCCTGTATTAACTCGACTCGGGTCAAACTCAAATGTTGTGTAATAAGAACACATTAAATACTTGATAACTTTAATGATATTTTGCACCCTGGGCCAACGGCAGTTTATTTATTTACTGCAACACTCAAACAGATGCGCCTCTTTGTCTAAGTGGCTGCAATTGAAAATTGCGCTAATGTCTGTGTAAGCGCTTAGCGAGGTTGTGTGTGTGTGTGTGTGTTGGAGTGAGCCCTAAGCTCTTGGCAACCTACATTCAGTTGCGACTTTGTGGCACACATGTCAGTGGCAGATATTTTATGATTTTTTAAAGCATGTCCTCGCAGTGGGTACAACAATTTCATACTTGACTTGAAGTGAGCGAACCACAAGGGTTATGATTTAATTTCCCAATTGATTGCGGTCTTCTTTGTACACGAGTTTTAAGCCAACTTAAAGTTAAAGCTGCCAAAAGTCAACAAGTAGTTCATAATAAAACGATTTGGTGGCCTTGTCATAAAAAAACGAAATCTGAACGACAGTGAGTGGCAGCGTGTCACCAGCGGAGAGAGTATTTTATACATCACGTACCCATGTGTGGGTGCAGTGGGGTGGGTCTTCTTTTTTTGCGCAGATTAAATAATAATATTTGCGCGCGAGAGTTCCCAACGGGTCGTGGGAGGACTCGGTGCCTGCCGGAGTCATGATACATATTTGATTTGGCCGCCAATGCGCGTGAAAACTTAAACAAACAAAAACACGCCACGATATGGCTGAGGCGTTGGCCTAAGCTACTTAGGCGCGCGAAATGTTTTCTTGGCCCTGCTCTGGCCATTTGGCAGATTAAGCCACTTAGTTTCGGCCCGCGTGGCTGTCAGTTTCGTTGTCATTGTCACAGCGTAAACAATATTTAAATGAGTTTAAAGCGAATGCGCCCAAAGAAGCGGAAATTGAATTTGTAATGATAACGAAGTGAAGAGGAAGCGGAGCAAGTGGTACGCGGCGTACACTTAACGCTCGTTCCCAGCACATAAATTGCTTTGTCTGCTTGTGTGTGTAATTAATTTTTACGGCATGAATTAATTGATGTTTATGTTGCCGCAAATGTGTGAAATTTAATGGCCAGTTTTTTTTTATTTTTATTGTGTTATGTGTTAAGGACAAAACGTGGCTAAAACAAATGGCCAACTTTTGTTAACTTTATCAATTAAGTTGTAAGACACACACACACAGACCCACACACGCGCATTAAAATCAATAAAAATCAATCATACGCACTGCTGGCAGGCAACGTTGTGAGTCAAAAACGTGCTGCCTGAAATTCATTTAAGACCCCAAAAATTTTGCTGTTACCTGCACAATAAAGATGACAGACAGGTTGGTTTATTGGACCGGGGGGAGGGAGGATTTTATGAAATTAAATGGACCCAGCTTGGAAAATTGAAGCCTGCAAGGTAAAAGCAAGATGAAAGCAGATCGAATCATTTAGGGGCAGCCAATTGGTGCCTATGCTCTGCGGTAATTTTAGGTCTAAGGATGTGTGAAAATTTTCGGAATTTGATTAATTTTGAAAGAGTTTCAATCTAAGGGAGTGCAGGAAATTTGTAGAGATTTTCAAGTAAACGAAATCCAAAATCTGATACGTTAAGTTTTAATGGAAACGAGAAGGTATCAAAGATTCCAATTTTCAAAAAAAAATGTAATATTTTATAAGTGGTAAGCGGGATTCATTTTTTCTATGAATAATTTCGCAGAGAACCTTTGGCTGTTACAGTTAATCTGCAATCTGACAATGACCGCAAAGGCCGCTTGATTCAATCAATTTATTTCATAAATAAATAGTTCGACAACATTGCGAGTAAATAGGCTGATATCGATCTATTTGAGGGTATTTCACTTTTAAGAAGGTCATAAAATATAACCATATAGTGGCTCTTTGCGCCAATTTTTTTAACAATTAAGTGTGCACCACTGTTTTAAGCGCGTGATGATGTAAATTTATTTTGAAAGAACTCTTATTGAATTGACAGTGGCATTAGGCAGTCATTTGAACGGGTGAAGCACCAAAAAAGATTCTCCTACACAAGCGTTGCAGCTGTCGGTATCGAAATGCTTTTTATTGGCCAGATTCCACAATTATGTTTGCGAATCTTCCACTTTGATCAGCTCCTCTTGTTTGTCCATAATTAATTACTCTAAAAAGTGGATAGAGTCGATTCCAAAAATTTCTGAAAGGCTATGATGCTAGTACAAAAACCTTCGCTGGGTTTGGCTTTGAAGTTTTAAGCGTATAATTGGGACTTGCAACTCCATATCTCGTAAACTCTTTGAAATTTCGCTTTGACGCCTGAGCGGAAGTTGTTGCTCTTAAAATGGTTTACAAAACATTTCAAAATCGCAAGTCAAAACAGTCACACCTTTAAACACCAAAAAGCAAATATTTCGTAATTTAATCATGTTTTCTCTCATTTTGAACTGTTTTTTAACTTTGTCCTGAAAACTCTAACAAATTTAACTCGCCAATGAAGGACAAAAACGTAGCGTAGACTTAAATAAACAAACGATTGGTTCTTCATATAGTTACGGGCTCTAAAGCATGTATAATTTCAAATAAAACTCGAAAAATTACTGTTTTTGGTAGTAATTGGCTGACACAAACAAAAATTTCGATTGATTTGCATTAAATCAATAAAATATTACAAAAATATGACTTGAAGATTGTAACTAAAGCAATTTAATTTTTTGTACTATTTTACCGATAATTTTCTTTTTATTTTAAATCTAGTTTTTAAGACTGTTTTTCATGCTTTTGGGCTTATAACTATAAGAAAGAGAAATTTGATAAGGTTTGTTTGTACTAACGGTTTGTGTATTTCAATCTAAGCTATAACTTCGTGCTGTATTACTCGTTCAAATTTGTAAGGGGTTCCAAGGGTTCCACGTCCATTCAACACAAAACAATTTCAACACGTCAATTCAACACACGTCAACTCATCACAGCACAATTATAACACATATACAATTTCAACATAATCAATTTCAACACAAAGCAATTGAACATCGCCAAAATTCAACATAGTACGATTCTAACACAGTACAATTTCAAGACTGGAAAATAGAACACAACAATTTTAAAAAAATTATATTTTCAATACTACAAGTGGAAATGACAGTAGAACCTGACTTTAACATTCTTTTGTTCACAACTTGAATAACTTTCATCCAAATGCAGGCGTTGTAAATATTGTTCGTGTTTAATTGGTTTTGTGTTGAATTGACGTGTGTTGAAAAATCGCGCGATTTTTTCCAACAAATTTTTTACCTGCAGCTAGTGTCTCCCTTCTATCTCTGATGGTACTATACACTTGCATTTTATTTACTATCACTAATAAAAGTCTTCGTTACTCAACTTTACCCACCCAACACAACAATTTAACACTTCGTCAATTGCCCCAACACCAACCTAAAAATCAGTAACCGCTCAGCTGACCAAGTGGACACAAAATTCGCTACAATATATCGCTCACTTACTTTGAAATATTTGAAATTCAAAATGCTCCTTAATCAATATTGAAAATGTGATGCTTTAACTGAAAGCCGAAGTCTGTTTGCGCAATATCGACTGCAGGACAACTGAGATATGACGCTCTTACAATAACATAAAAATGAACCTTTAATATTATATATCGACATATTTTAATCTCACACACACACACACACAAATTACACAAACTAGTACACAACACAGCGTATATTTCTGCATCAATAAGTCAAAAATCGTATTTTTTGAGTTATGCCAGTATTGAAGTAAGTGAGCGACTTTAAGTGGTCCGGAAAAAGTTCAAAATACCCTCTGCAAGGGTATAACAACAATTAAGAAACTCGGAAAAGCCTGACTGTAATACACTCTGTACCTGCAATAGCAGCTGCGCTGCGTCTGCGATCTTTTTATGCTTATAACTTGAGCATAATTACTCCAATATTTATGATTTCTTCGGCAAATCGATCATAAATAAATTGTTTGGGTTGAAAATGATTCCTTCTCCCTGGTACATACCTGTTTACCTTTGTCAAAGAATATACGAAGGGTGTCCAAGCCTACACTCTAACTATATGGCAATCCCCTTGTGCGGGTCTGTGTAATTTAAATAAAAAGTTTTTATAAATATTACATAAGCGTGCAAGAAACTGCGACTTTTAACACGTAATTGGCATTGGATTATAATGTTTTTCGTTTATAAAGTTTTACAACAAATTAATTCAGTCCATTTTTTCGGTCAGTACTTAACGAAACTTTTACCGTATTTGCTTTAGTTTATTATTTTTTTGGGGTGCACTCAAGTAAGGAATTTTGTATGGTGCTGAAGTTTGCAATATATTTCACATAAATTTGTTTGTTTTACTTACATAAAGGTAAGATCCCACATTTTGTTTGTGGGAACACCAAATAGTTTGCGCGCAAACATTTGCCAAGTAGCCTTTGCCAATGTTTGTGCACCAATAATTTGAAGCAAATATTTGCCTAATGGGAACACGTGGGAACACCCTCGGCAAATTTTGTTTGCGGGTTTTGCGAGTTTGCTCTTACAAGCAAATTGTAAGAGCAAACAACGCAAATATTGAGAAAAAATTTTTTTTTGGCTTACGCAATACAAAATTCAAGCTGTAGCAGCAAGTAAAATTCAAATAAATCACAAGACCACGAAATAAAATAAGTTCGTAATTAAAAAATTATTTTATTATATACGGTACCTATTAGTTATTTTTTCTATATAAACATAAATATTAAATACGAACGGTGTGTCCCAATATCTAGAAATGTTTCCGAGTTAGTATTTAAACGCCATTCTCCTGGAATTATTGTCCCATTTAGTGTTTCTCTGTCAATCAGTGTTGGTGAAAGATCAAGAAGTTATGAAGAGCACAACGTGCTGAAATCGCTAAGCGAGTTTTCTCTGGACTCAAGGCAATTGGCTTGCGCATCACGCGAAATCGCGCTGAAAAATGCCAAAAGTGTTTCACGTCGAGCTCTTCATAGTCGGTAATTAAATACCCTTTCGACTAACGATAAATTTCGTTGGGCAAACGGTTTCAAAAGTCTTTTGCTTATAGCAAAAGCATCATCGGCCACCATTACGTATGGAACAGCAATCTCACGCTATGGCAAGGGTGAGTCGTCGGGAATGTTGAACCTGTAAGAGGCAAGGGCCTCATATAAAGAAGTTTGAGGAAAAACTCCTCCATCAGAAACGCGACCATCTGTTCCGACGTAAAAATACAAAATTTCTCTTTGATTTGACGGAAACTAAAAACAAAAACTCCTAATAACAAGGGGTTATAGTCTACAAAAAAGGCGTACCTTAAGATAATCAGTTTTGAGAACCTTTAAAACTGCAACACAAGCCTCAGGCACAATCTTGCTAATGGTATTATGTGGAATTCGAAAAACATACTGCAATGACCGATAGCTATCTCCAGTGGCTAAAAAGCGCAGTGTAACCATTAAACGACATGTTGCCGAGATCGCATAATGGTGTCTTTACGCTGAATCATTGGACCAACAAGACACAACTAAACGAGAGCATAAGTTAAAGTCGGCTCTAACCGACTTCGATATACCCGTTACTCATGAAAAACATGTTTAACAGTGTTCCTGCGTTCCTTAGGGTAACCATCAGAAAAGTATGCAACAATTTTTTAGGATGGGTAGCGGGGGGGCTCGGTTCACTTTTTTGCTTATAACTTGAGAACCGTTCATCCGATCTTGATCACATCTTCGATTCATTTTGCTAATTACTAACTATATCTAGAAGGTACAAATCGTCTATCTTTAAAAATGTAAGATATATAACGTTTTTTCCAAATTGCGGGGGCGGGAGGGGGCGTGGCCAATATGAAACAAACTTGATCTGCGTGCAGAAAAAAGAAGCATTTGTCCCATACATGTCAAACCTCTATCTCTTACCATCTCTGAGATCTAGGTGTTCATACAGACAGACGGACAGACGGACAGACGGACAGACGGACGGACGGACAGACGGACGGACGGACAGACGGACATAGCTATATCGACTCGGCTGTTGATGCTGATCAAGAATATATATACTTTATATGGTCGGAAATGATTCCTTCTGCCTGTTACATACATTTGCACGACTTTAGTATACCCTTTTTACTCTACGAGTAACGGGTATAAAAATACTAATGCTAAATTTTATATAATATAATGATAGTTATATATTACCAACTGCTCAAAGTCTGCTGCTTTCATTCGCAAAAAACTTTTGTAAGGATCTGGAGCCTCCAATCGCAACTCATTTAATAGCTTTACGCAGCAATATTCACTTTCGCGGCGCGAAAGCCATGGGCTAATCCACACACTGCGGCGAGCTTGTTCCTTCTTTGCTTCTTCTTTCTCAAGTACCCATAAATATGCAGCACAAAATCATTAGGCAGTTCTTTTTGTGACTGTTCATCCCTATGCCTTTTCTGTTGTTACTTCAAAAAAAATTATATTGTTTGCTCAAACAAATCAGCCTACTTGATTTATAAATTTAGTAGATTGGGCAAAGAAATGTATAATAAAATTTGCCCCAAGCTGTATGAACACTTACGCAAATTATTGGCGGAGGGGAAATATTTGCTCAAATTTTTTAAGAGCAAATATTTGCTCATGTGGGAACACCAAATTTGTTTTACGCAAACATTTACAGTTCAAGGCTAACTTTGTTTGCACAATGTGTTCAAATTTTATTTGCCTGTGAGACCTTAGCTTAACTGTGTTAGTACACAGTTCAAGTTTTTGTAAAATCAAGCAGCTGTTTGTAGATTTAACTATGAAACCCAAGCTAAGGCTTGATAGCTTTAAATATTTGAAATTTTGCGATAACATGTTCTTTTATGAAAATCTAGGGCTTAAGAGTTTTAAATAACCATTTCTTAGAACAAATGCAACTGACGTAGCTTATGATGGCTTTTAATGCTGACGGTCACTCCTTGCTGCTTGGATTTGCAATAAACTTTGAAATGTTGAATTGCTAAATATGACTGCGAAACACAAAAAAAGTAATTGCTTTGGCAGCAAAAAGATCTGACAGTTTATGAAGCTGTCTATCTCGCTTATTTTTTCTTTTTATTGCACTTTTAAATTTTCGTCTTCTGATTGGTTATTATTACTCTCTAACTCGTAAACTATTTTGAATGTTGCTTTAATGATAACAACGTGATTGATTTGCTGGTCTTTAAATCATTTCGATTTAAAATCATGATTGCACATCACATTCGGTTCTCGCAACAATCGAACTGGATCCATTGATTTTTATACCCGTTACTCGTAGAGTAAAAAGGGTCTACTAAAGTCGTGCAAATGTATGTAACAGGCAGAAGGAATCATTTCCGACCATATAAAGTATATATATTCTTGATCAGCATCAACAGCCGAGTCGATATAGACATGTCCGTCTGTCCGTGCGTCCGTCTGTCTGTATGAACACCTAAATCTCAGAGATGGTAAGAGATAGAGGTTTGACATGTATGGGACAAATGCTTCTTTTATCTGCACGCAGATCAAGTTTATTTCAAATTTTGGCCACGCCCCCTCCCGCCCCCGCAATTTCGAAAAAATGTCATATCTCCTACAGTTTTGAAGATAGATGATTCGTACCTTCTAGAGATAGTTAGTAATTAGCAAAATGAATCGATTTGCCAAAGAAATGATAAAGATCGGATGAACGGTTCTCAAGTTATGAGCAAAAAAGTGAACCAAGCCCCCCCGCTACCCACCCAAAAAAAATGTTGCATACTTTTTGGGTGGTCACCCAAAGGAACGCAGGAGCACTGTTAAGCATGTTTTTTCATGAGTAACGGGTATATCGAAGTCGGTTAGAGCCGACTTTAACTTACGCTCTCGTTTGTCATCGATTTGTGCTGGTGAACAGGGCCAAAGGTACTTAAATTTCAAATCGATTTCCTGCTTTCCAACGCTCCCTTTCTCGCAGCCATTTAAGAACTTAAATCTTTAAACGAAATTGGGCAAATGTGGCGAGCCATGAAATATGTTCATACGCCAGTTTACGGGCATAAATCTTATTTTAATTTCGAATTTTCTCTCTGGCCGCTGGCATATTCACACATACACGCACACACACACTTACACGCACAACCACATGCCATATTTTGTGGAATAATAAATTGCAGTTGAAAATCAATTTCCATTTTTGGTGTGTAATATGCAGAAATTTCTTACAACTCCTTAAAGACCCGTTCCGGTTTCCCGTTCAATGTCCGCTGACAGGACAGGAAATTAAAAAAAGATTTGGCCATCATATTATCGGTATGTGCTTCCTTCGCAGTGGGTGCAAGAAAAATACGATATTGAATATGTGCAACGGCAGCTGCACACAACTCAAACTCAATCTTGTTGAGAGTGTGCAACCATTCTCACATTTCAGCGACAGCTGCTGACACATTTTGCAATTTTACAACAGCGCTCGGAGCATTTGAAATGAGCAATAATGAAATGCCGTCACCCCGGCCCCACCTCCACCTGCTACGCCCACAATAATCAGAAGTTTGCGTAGAGAAAATGGAAAAACTTTTGCACGTACAAACTCTTCTTTCTATTACACTTCTTTTTTCTCGGTGATTTCTGCTCTGTATTGCGAAGCTGGCGTTTCTTTTCTCCCAGTTGCTTTCGTTGTATTCAATTTGTTTCGGTAACAGCTTGGCACAAGTCCCATTAAATAATAAAGTCGATTTGCACGATGTTCACTAAACAACAAAGAAGAAACTGAAGCCATTCTCCGTTCGGCATAGAAAGTTTTGTGTTGAATTCAAATGTAAGAAGCCGAGACAAATTAAGAAAACAAAAAGTGATTTTTGATTTCGATTTCACAAAGGAATGTATTTTTTACTAACTTTAAAGCGCTTCAAACTAAAAGCAAATCGAGCAAGATCCATAGCGGAACCGAAAAGCTCATACTGGAAGAAATATTCAATCAAATTCATTTCATTTTATTCATGTTCATTTCATTTTCTGTACATTCCTTCACTAAGGGACTGCTTTGCGGGAGCGTCACAGCTCTTACTTGTTTAACTTTGTTAACTCTAAACGCAAATCTTCCACTATCCCCTCACAGCGAACACTGATCAGGCCATAGCCGATTTGTTTGTGCAGTTTTTTACGTCAACCTACTCGTCCACTAGCTTTCCTGCAAATCAACCATACCCTTATCGGCTAAATAAATCTAATTGTATTTTTAGCCCTGTGATAACTAAAAGCTCTCTTCTTTGTGATCTTAACTCTGTAAAACCTGTCTATGCACCGGGACCCGACGGAGTACCTGGTTGTGTACTTAGGTTTTGCGCTGATGCACTTTGTAATCATCCACTTTCCCTATGTTATGGAAGGAATCTTTTATCATTCCTCTTCATAAAAAATGAAATAAGTCTGATGTTGAGAATTATAGAGGTATTTCAAAGTTGTCTGCAATTCCGAAAGCTTTTGAGAGAATTATTAAATCTCAATTGCAGCATTTATGCAGTTCCATTATTTCACCCGATCAGAACGGCTTTGTAAAGCGTCGATCCACTACAACTAACTTATTAGAGCTTACATCATTAGTGATCAAAGGATTCTTATGTAATATGCAAACTGACGTGATTTATACTGATTTTAGTAAGGCTTTTGATTCTGTCAATCACTGCTTGCTGCTTCTCAAACTGAGTTTAATTGGTTTTCCAACCAACCTTCTCATTTGGATCTCTGATTACCTTAGTTCTAGAACACAAAAAGTTCTTTTTAGTAATTCATATTCCAAACCAATCCAGGTTACCTCTGGTGTACCCCAAGGTAGTCACTTGGGTCCATTGCTTTTTACACTCTTCATAAATGATCTTCCGTCAGTCTTGACTCACTCTCGTGTGCTTATGTACGCCGATGATGTGAAACTATGTTTAACATATCGCTCACTTACTTCAATACTGGCATAACTCAAAATAATCCATTTTGAGAAAAACACGTTTGAAGTTCTCAATGGATTTTTACCTAAAAAAAATGGTTCTTTTAGTGTTAACTTAATTAAGTAAAATATTATAAATTAACAATGCTTATTAATAACCATTAAAAATATGATGTTTTAACTGAAAGACGAAGTATGTTTGGTCAATATCGACAGCAGGACAACTGAGATATGGCGGTTCTTGCATCAACATGAAAATGATCCTGGAAAATTATATTGCGACATATTCTCATCTCACATGAAAAGTAGAAAAGATAGCAATTCGAAAATTTTTGCACAAAATAGTACAGAAGAGCGCGCACATTTCTGCATCATTAAGTCAAAAATCGTATTTTTTGAGTTATGCCAGTATTGAAGTAAGTGAGCGATATAATGATTTGGTTTCCCGCTTTTATTTGCAAGCTGACTTGGATGCATTTTATTTTTGGTGTAAAGATAACCTACTAAACCTTAACAGTTCCAAGTGTAAGGTTATGACATTTTATAGAACCACACCACAATTCTTTTCTTATATGATTAATAATGTCCCACTAGAGTGTTTGAATGATACAGTCAATCAGGTAAATGATCTTGGGGTTATTCTAGATTACCGACTGAAATTTGACTTTATATTACGGCTACTGTTTGTAAGGCCAGGAGTATTCTTGGGTTTATTAAGCGCTGGTCGAAGGAATTTGATGATCCATATACGACGAAAATTTTGTACATTTCTCTTGTCCGCCCTATACTCGAGTACGGATCTTGTGTGTGGTCTCCGCAATATTCGACCCATCAAGACAGAATTGAATCTGTGCAAAAGCAGTTTTTATTGTTTGCTCTTCGTGGTTTAAACTGGAATCCTGAGGTCCGTTTACCGTCATACTCTAGTAGGCTACTTTTGATTAACGTTCCCTCCCTCATTAACCGTAGAGTTATGCTTGGTGTAATTTTTATACATAGATTGATTAATGGTGAAATCGACTCATCTGAGTTGGTTGGTCAAATTAACCTCAACGTTCCTATTAGACCGACTCGCAATTTTATACCCCTATCACTAAATCGTTGTACTACTAAGTCGGGATTTACACGATAAAGCAAACTTCATGAAGTTTTCTTAGTAGGCTTGAAAATCAAAGGAATTCTACAAGACTTGTTAATCAAAATGTATAGAACTACACGTGTATGTCTCGCCTACTGAGATAACTTCATGAAGTTTGCTTCATCGTGTAAATCCCGTCTAACTATGCTTTGCATGAACCTTTTCGTGTTCTCTGTGCTGATTACAATAAACTCTACCGAGTAATCAACTCGGAAGCTTCTCTTCCTGCTTTAAAAACTACTAATTTAACATATTTAGCCCGTAGTTGACATTTCTTTATGGTTTTCCTTCGCGATTCGTCTCATACGTTACTGTCTCCGCCTCTCGGTCGGTTCGGCTACTAGTTTGGGCTACTATTTTGCCTGCGGTTCGCTCGTAACAGGCCCTGGCTTGGTGTCGCATGGGCCACTTGAACGTACTGCGCATTGTACGTCAACGTCCAGACAAAAGTTCTCAATCGAATAAATTTATCAATAAGATTGAATAAAGCAAAAAAAATCTATTTAAACCAGACTTAGCAAATAATTGTTGACTGAACCGATAAAACAATGCACTCTCGCATTATCTCTGAGCAGAGCACTTCGTTTTTCTTCGCTCTCAGTTGAGCTATTCTTCTTGTGGTCATTTAATAAGAACTTATGGAGAGCGACTGGACAAAACAATTAAAGGCTTTGCGTAAACGCGTTTTTTTGTTTTGTTCATGTGTTTGTTTGTCGCTTGCACCCAAACAGACTCATTCGCACGCATTCAAACGTAAAAGACTTTTAATTTCTTCTTCCGTGACACAACGGCTAATGAGAAGAGCGATGGAAAACAATAAAATTGATTGTTCATTGAGCGCAAACCGATTTGTTTGAGAGTCGAAGAAAACGGTTCCTATCGGGGGTGCCCCAGAATCTCTAGAGTCTAGAGATTTTGCCGACGGTTGGTTTGTAAATCTCTCGAAAAATTTTCGATGCTCAGAACCTTTTCCGATTGATTTCATTTTCCTATTAGAAAATCTACACAGAGGGAAAAAACGTGTTCAGAAAATAAGTTGCCATCAACTTAAAATGATAACAGAACGTTCTCAAAATTTTTGAGAACAAATGTTCTAAATGTTCTTGGAATGAGTAAAGTTGTTCTCAATCGAATAATATTTGCTTTAAACAACAACAAAGCTGGTTTTTAACAGAGAGATATACAAGAGAGAGAGCGAGTGAGAGCAAGTGTTTTTTTTATTTCTCTCTCTCTCTTGTCAGCTCAGCAAAGCACAAGTAGCCCTCCAGACGTGCATTTGCAAAAATGTTCAACCCATGTGTCAAACCACGCGTCAACCCATGCGTTGGCTCAAATCCCAGTCAAGGCCGAATAAAATTTTCTGTGTTTATCTGAAAAACTTAAATCAAACGAGTCAGGTGGAGTGATTCTGATTCGTATGGCACATAATAAGGGAGGAGAAAGAAGAAGCAGCAGCGCGCATATTCCAGAGTAGCCAGAATCCGCCCACACCTGGTCCCAAGTTAAATCAATTCTTATACTCTGTACCGAAGGTACATAGAGTATATTAAGTTCGTGCAAAAGTATGTAACAGGGAGAAGGAATCATTTCCGACTATATAAAGTATATATATTTTTGATCAGCATCAACAGCCGAGCCGATATAGCCATGTCTGTCCGTCTGTCCGTCCGTCAATATGAACAAACAGATCTCGGAGATGGTAAGAGATAGAGGTTTGACATGTATGGGACAAATATTTCTTATAGCTGCAGGCAGATCAAGTTTATTTTCAATTATGGCCACGCCCCCTCTCGCCCCGCAATTCGGAAAAAACGTTAAATCTCCTACAGTTTTGAAGATAGACGTTTTGTAGATAATTAGAATTCTAGCGATAATTAGTAATTAGCAAAATGTATCGGTTTTCTGAAGAAATGATAAAGATCGGATCAGCGGTTCTCAAGTTATAAGCAAAAAAGTACATCGCCCTCGCCCCACCCCCTCCCACCAATTCAACACTAACACCACACAATCTTAGAGAGAGAGAGAGAGCGAGAGTGAGAGAGAGAGAAAAAGAGAGAGAGACTTTGAGATGAGCGCAGCACCAGCATTGCATTCAGCTTCTACTCCAGGTACAGAGTAGGCTTTGGTCGGGCTTGACCGACTTTCTCACTTGTTTTTCTTAGGTGAGTTTAAAATGTTCTCAAAAATGGAACAATATCAACTCAATTTGAGTTTTTGCATTCTCAATAAATTGTTCTTGAAGTGAGGACATTGTACTACAACCCAGCGGCACTCAAAAAACAATTCACCCTAAAAATTGCCATTTTCGCCCTAATTTCTAGAAAATCGCCTTTAAAAAACTTCCAGAGGCGACTCGCCTTATTTTTAGGAAAACGATTTTCGAAAAAATTAAAAAATTTATGTTCTAGATTTCAGGGCAATTTTTCTAAAAAAAACTTAGACAATTTTAGCTGTTAAGTCAATTTAAAATTCCCAAGCGGTTATGGCAGCGCTGGCATAAGGAGGAAGCAGCTGACAGTAAAAGACTTAAAAAAAAAGTTTTAGGGGGAGTTAGAGTTTGGGTAGGACCGACCACAGACCACCCCGTGTGGTTGTTGTTGTTTGGATCCACCCCGCTAACCCTTGAGTTTGGCCACTTTTTCTAAGCTAAAATTAATTTTTAAGTAAGCATTAACCATTTTTTTTATACTTACTTACACTGGGACTTGATCTCGGGACCTCTCTCAAATGGTGAACAATACTGAACACTCGGACGACGTCTTAGCCCACTCGACTATTAGCCGTAAGCAAAACGTAGCGACAAAACCATAGTTAACCATGAACAGAGTTGGTCTAGTTAACATTACATTCGGTTAGCAAACGTGGAGGCCTGGGATCAAGTCTCAGTAGGAGCACACTTTTTCTTCTCATTTTATATATATTTTTTTTATGTTTGTTTTTAAATGTTTTTTTTTTATTTAGCTAAATCTTAGTTAAAATCATACCTAAGAATTTGTGTGGCGTATTTGGAGCTTAAGTACTCACATTGACCACTCAATAAAAAGCAAGAGTCGTGGTTGAGTGGATAAGACATTAGCTTAGAAAATGTCATGGACTGGGATCCAATCCCCGTAGAAGTATAGTTTTTTCTTATTAAATGGTTATTTTTTTTAATGTTTTTTTTTACTTGAGAGGTTTTTAAATTGCTTTTATTTTATACAATCCTTTAATCGATTACTACAAGACGAAACAAAAACTTGCTCAATACATCTGCATTCTTCAGGCATTGCGATAGACATTAGTGTGCGTAAACAAATGCCATCATCGAACGGCAGCATAGCGCAATGCAATTTTGAAAACAATTTTTAGAAAGGTCGAACGATTTAGAAAAAGTTTCTTAAAATTGCGGTTTATTTTCTTAATTTTAGGGCAAAGTACGCAAAATATTTAACAAATATTTTCTAAAATCAAAGGTGAAATCATTAGGGTATTTAGATTAGAAAAGGCAATAAAGAAAATTCACCCCAAAATTTAGAATAAAAATATAGTTTTTTGAATTTTAGAAAGTTTTTTCTAAAAAATTTATTCGTAGGGCAACTTTTCTAAAATACAGAAAAGTTTTTCATATAAATAGAAATTTTTTCTAAGTTTAAGGGCGATTTCGATTCTAGGGTGATTTTCTTAAATATAGAAAAAAAATTTTCTGAGTGTACATTCTTAATTATGATTTTGTCGCCAATTCTCCCATATGCTTGATAGTCAAGTGAGCTAACGCGCTGTCGTCTATGTTTTTCTGTGTTATGGGTCCCGAGTTCAATTCCTTCCTATTCTCATACAACATATTTTGTTTTATTAAGTTTTTTAATTTTGATCCCCCTTACAATCCGATACACCTGGTGTGTGGACGCGCGCACAGCAAGTCCACAAGTTTCTAAATAGTGTATCGCCTTGTGAACTGAACGCATACTTCCTCGCCAACATTTTCTCAAATGGTATATTGAGTTGTAATCTAAAGCCAAAGTGTTTTCTGTTATACTGCTTCGAATACAGTATGCCAACGAAAATGTATACAGAGTAGGAACCGATACTTGAAGGCTGCCAGCCTTTAAAATGTTGAAGAAAACATCGAACTTGTAATGGGCTTTTGCGCCGCTGGGAAATGAGAAAACCCGTTCATGCATACTTTTTGGTAACGATTGTGCTCATTTTGAGTCCAATGTTCTCGGTTTTTTCCCTCTGTGTAGTTAGAACATCAGATGCTCCAATTGAAGTTCCATCTCTGAAAACAGGGCTAAATTTCTCGCCAAAAAATTTCCCTTCTTTTAGTTATAGGTTAATTTGATGTTTCACACAAATTTTTTTTTTTTTGTGTGATATGTTTTATGTTGCATTTGTAAATTATAATTCAAATTAAATTCATATTCTCTATAAATATACCAAATAAAATACAAACCAAACAGGAGGTATAAATTGCAGCCATTAATCCGCTTACTGTCATGTAGATGGCGCTGCTATTGTCCAGGGGGAGCCACTGAAAAATGCGTTTTGACAAATCTCCTAACAAAACAAGGAAGGTTTGAAACCGACCACCTAAGAACTGGAATTCGGTTGGAACTTGGTTGGAAGAGGTTTCCGTGGCACCCCCGTATCAGACTGTTTGCTCAAAGGCTCCGAAAATAACTGTTACTTTTGGACAACGGTCAACAGTTATTAACGAGCTCTGATTTAAACCCAAAGCAGGATCGTCTTAAGCATCTTAGCACCAAATGTGGGCTCGATATATAATATCGATTTAATCCTAGAACGATCCCTTTTTTCCTCTAAAACTTCTGAAAAAATGTTATATATTAACAAATGAAACATAACACCTTCTATTTAAGGCCTAAATCCAGCATACAAATAAAAAAACTTTCTAAAAACAGATGAACATTATGCTGTATAAAGGCCTGTATAAAGGCCTTAAACAAGAAACAAATAATATATCGGTAATCAGATTTCAAAAATTGTTTAAACTAAGAAAATGTAAGGCGGATTTCGCATCTTCTAAATAGCTGCTACACTTAGAAAAACATTCGCTTACATTTACCAAAATCAAGCACGTTTCTTCCTTGATAATCGAACTGAGAAACTAGTACTTAACACGAGAGGCGACATCTCAACGCAGACTATAAGTCCAAGAATGCAAGCCGGTGCCAAAAAAAACCGGCTTCATTTTCAAAATACAAAACAAAACCTAAAACCACAAAGCAAAACGAAGATTTTTTGGTTCACTTAGGAGTTTTAAGACGTAAATTGGTTACCTTCAGACATTAATATGAACGGAATCAGGATTTAATAAAATCTATAATAAACTAGCAGTCCCGTATTTCAAACACATAAGTAAGAACTGAAACTTACATTACAATAACCCTACATCATTTGTGGATTTTGTGGACATTTTGATCATTACCATTACCAACTATTAACCGGAATACATTATCATACTTAAGGCCCGTGGGCGTTATTTCATTGGGCGCTATTTCATGCACCCGGGAAAATTTGGTTTTTTTGGCGATTTCTTATACTTTATAACGTTTGATCTTTACCATCCGTCTATTAACCTGTCTTCATGATGATCAAAACTAATAAAAATATTTAGATTTTTTCTTTGAACCGTTTGATCCGCTAGTCCTATTTACCCGTCTATTTAACCGGCTTTATGAAACCTAAAAACGAATATGAATTTTGCATATTTGGAGTTTTCCCTGGCGTTTTAGGACTACACATGTCTAATAACCCGTCAGCAATTAAAAAAGACACGAGCTAAGGAATCAAATAAAGAAGCAGTTTATAGAACACACACGTGTATCTTGGGGACAATCTACTAGGAATGTAACAGAAAAACCCAGCCAGCTAGTATGTGGAAGAAATGTCTGGGATGGTGCAGGTATGGCGACAAGAACCAGTCTAAGTCAATTTGGCAATTTGTCCATAGTCATAACCCCCAAACTGTATTATATTTGCCAATTTTTGGGAGCTACCTTAGACAGACAATCCGGAGCTCCCTGGTTTCGGGGTCGGCACAGTGAGCAGAGAAGTTGCCACTGGCAACTGAGAAAATCTTCGTATACATGTAAAGAAACAGGTCAACCGCCAAAATGCTCTGGAATAAGCATAAATTGTGACCAAGACATGAAATATATTTACCAGCTCGAATGCTTGCCCTAGTAAGAGGCCATAAATAAAATCAGATAATTTTAAAATGTCAGCTAAAAATGACCACAAAATCAAAGTGTCTGAGTCAACCTAAAATGCTTAGCTAAATGTGTCTGAAAACAATGGCATAGGTTTTGGGCTTAAAATGGCTTCGGGTCAATTTGGAAGAGCTTAATTTTTGTCCTTGCTTAATTAAAAGCATAAATATGAAATGGCGCATGAACTGACCACCATATGCGCAGCTTAATGTCGCCTCCGAAAATACACACACACACACACAACCAACTCACTCATAAATTCAAGCAAAAAACAATTTAATTAAAATTAATGTATTTGCCACTCGTCTCTCCCTTTCTCCCTCTCTTCCCGTTTATGCTTCCCATTTCGTCGTTTTTGGCGCTTTTCCTTCCGCCTTTCACAACTTACTCAGAAAAAAGGCTATGGTCAGCATGGAGGGACAGTTTCTGGTGCGACAAATTTACGACGATGAAATAACATACAATTTAATTGGAGCAGCTGTTGAGATACTCAGTAAGTAGTGGAAGCATATGAATGTGCTGGGGCTTAACGATCTCTTCCCTCAGATATACCGGCCGATGAGATTTTAGAGTTGTTTGGCAAAACATTCTTTGAGTTCTGTCAGGACTCGGGATATGATAAAATTCTGCAGGTGCTGGGGGCCACGCCGCGTGACTTTTTGCAGGTAACAAATTTCACATTTTACGCTCATTTCTCATGCCGGGCAGCATTGATGGATCCGACGCCCCTTTGTTGCACTCCCATTCGATTTATTTTCAATTTTCCACATTTTCCACCGCACACTTTCAGCCACAACCATTCGATCCACTGTCATAATGAAAAATGAAATTCAATTTGCAGAATCTGGATGCGTTGCACGACCATCTGGGCACCCTGTATCCTGGTATGCGAGCGCCTTCCTTTCGCTGCACTGAGGAGGACGGTGAGCTGCTACTGCACTACTACTCCGAACGCCCTGGACTGGAGCACATTGTCATCGGCATAGTGAAGGTAAATATTCTGTGGATTGGCTCCCCGTAATTTCAAAAACATTAATGCCGTGGGCTCGCCAATCTCACGCAGGCCGTTGCATCGAAGCTGCATGGGGTCGAGGTGGAAATTGACATTGTCAAGCGAAAAGGTGAGCCCATCGATGAGGCTGAGAAGCTGCGCGCCTTGGCGCAGGAACAACAGCTGCTGGCCGCAGAGGAGGCCGCAGCTGTTGCCTTGGATGCCGCTGCGGATGCGGAGCGAAATAATAATCACAATGCCAGTAATAGCAATGGAAGTAGAATCAACAATGGCAACAACAACAACAACAACGATGGTCAACAGCAACATGCCAGCGAGACAGGTAAGAAATAAAGGAAATTGTGGGTGCAAAATGAATAAGAGATTAATGAAAAGGGTTTAAGTAGAACGGGGGTTATGAATAGCATTGTGTGGACAACATTTTCAAATGTGAAAGAAACTTTAAAGCACAGATTAGGTTTAGGTTCAGTTTATGGGAGGCGGCGTGCTACCGGTAAGAATGAACGACACAGGAAGGCAGAGAGATAAGTGTGTGTGTGTGTGTGTGTGTGTGTGTGAGTTAGAGGTGTAAGAAATATATAACGAGAAAGGTAAGACTAACTTCGTCCGTGCCGAAGTTTTTATACACTTGAAAACGCTTGTCTCAACGGTCAGCGACTTCGACCAAACTTCGCAGATCAGCTTAAAAACATTTAATATTACCCATGACCGTGATTGAGAGCGGTAATATTCAGAAAAAAACAGTTTTTCTCATTAAAACCCATTTTTCATTTGTATGGCAGCTACAATAGGTAGTCATCCCATCCGGTTGGTTTCGACATATTAGCAGCGTGCAGACAAAAGAAGACTCTGTGCAAAATTTCAGCTCGCTAGCTTTAAAACTGAGGGACTAGTTCGCGTAGAAACAGACAGACGGACAGACGGACGGACAAAGCTTAATCGACTCAGCTGGTCATGCTGATCAAGAATATACACACTTTATGTGGTCGCCGTTCATCCGATCTTAATTATCAAATCGATACATTTTGCTAATTACTAACTATCTCTAGAAGGTACGAATCATCTATCTTCAAAACTGTAGGAGATATAACGGTTTTTCCGAATTGCGGGGGCGGGAGGGGGCGTGGCAAAAATTGAAAATAAACTTGATGTGCCTGCAGCTATAAGAAGCATATGTCCCATACATGTCAAACCTCTATCTCTTACCTTCTCTGAGATCTGATTGTTCATACGGACGGACGGACAGACGGACATGGCTATATCGACTCGGCTGTTGATGCTGATCAAGAATATATATACTTTATAGGGTCGGAAATGATTCCTTCTCCCTGTTACATACTTTTGCACAAACTTAATATACTCTATGTACCTTCGGTACAGAGTATAAAAAGGGGGGAGAATCGAGCATCGATAGTTGTTAGTGATTTGTGAACTGGAGCTGTATGGATTGGTATTGTAATTAGAGCAGGATGAATTGGGACCTGAACTGCCACAGCCACTCCATCCCTTATGATGCGGGGAGTTGATGCTCTTATCAGGGAAGTTGACGCTAAATGCTGGCTTGTACATATATCTGTGATATCGTGTGTGTGCTTCCAGTGCTCGGTGGATCAGGAGGTTTCTTAACGTGGTCGTTTGACTGGTTGTTGCTCAGGATCTTCGAATCCATTTGTTGTTGAAATGTTCAAATGCTCGAACATTTAATGGATGAATTAAAGTGAAGACAGTAGCTGGATGTCGTCGGGTTGACTGAACACGTGTGCCGTGCGTCTGAAGCCGATGTCTTCGAGGCAGGAATCAGACTGAACCAAGATTTCTTGAGTGGCTACTTAAGCCAGGCTGAAGAAGCTCCTTAAACCCTGATATGACGTCTTCATGTACACTCAGAGAAAAAATAGAGAATTTCACTCTTGAATCAAGAGCATTCGTTCTCAAAAGTAGGGTAAGAGTGAAAATTCTTGATCCAGGAGCAATATTCTTGATCCAAGAGTGAATTTTTGATCCCGACATTCTTGACTCAAGAGTTTCAGTACTTGATCCAAGTACGAATAATTCTCAATATAAAAGACTAAAAATAATAATTGAAGGGGGTGGGGGGTTTGGGTGTGACAGACACGACCGAGACCCCGGGACAACCCGTCAGACCGACGTAGTGTTTGTTTGCTCCGCGCTGCTCGCCACTCACCATCAGCCACCCCACCCACTTTTTTCTAAGATGTGATTGATTTTGAGTTAGTCACATACCAGATAAAAATTTTTTATTTTACTTACTTTACTGGGACTTGAACTCGGTACCTTCGAAGACTGAAACACACACAGTTGGACGAGCAGCTTAACCGACTCGACTATTGTCGATAAACTACAAGTAGCGGCGAAAGCATATTTATGAGGCAGCGCGGTTGGTATTTGGCCAGCCGCAACAGCTCGACCGTGGATCAAGTCCCCGTAGCAGCAATTATTTTTTTTTTTTCCCCTTTTTTTATTATTTTTATTTCATTTTATTTTTTTTTTGTGATGTTTTAAACATTTTTATTATATTATACAGCAGAGCTGTAATGTATTCATTACTTCCCGTATTTAATTACTTTTCATTACTATAAACACAATTTTTTAGGTAATGCAAAAACAATTAATGATTACGATTTTTTTTATAATCGTAATTGTAAGGTGGAATTATGATTATTCAGTGATTATTCCAAAATTTAATTACTTTTACAATTACTTGGATAATTGTTACGGTAAAGGGTGAATATTCCAAAATTTAATTACTTTTACAATTACTTGGATAATTGTAACGGTAAAGGGTGATTATTGAGTAATTGTGCTTGAAATGTTGAATTATTTTGTATTTGTAATCAAGTTTGGAAAGCACCAAATTTAATGGTTTGATCAAGGTAACAAAACCAAAACAAATAATAGCAATCATTTAATTTAATTATGGTCCTTCCTTATTTTTTTTAAGCGAGCAATAAGTTTTTAAAACAAAGAAGTGGACAAACTTTTTCTTCTAGTTTGATATCGCTTATACAAATCAGTATTTTATTTTTAATCATTGTAGTAGTGTTGCGGTTGCGATTCTGGAAAAAGTGATGGAGCGCTTTTCCATTTTTTTCCAACTTTCGACAGAAGCAAACTGCGCTATAATTGCATCTGTTTTATTACCAAGCGTAAAAATGCAATGGTTTAATTGTCTCGCAAAAATTGCTTTGCATGGTCGGAAATATGATGAAATTCTGGAAATTGTTGTAGCAGAAGCTGTGAAATATGTCTGTACATATAAAAATACAATGGACACAAGTAAGGATATAGTCCCCAAGCATGAATTCTATGATTTCGACGAAACCGGTAGGGAAACAAAAATCTTTTTGCAATTCAATGACTTCTTATTTCTTTGTTTTATTTTAAAACCGATGGCTTGGCCAAATCAGAAATCAAAAAAGTCAGATACTTCTATAAACATAATTTATATTTTTAATTAATATTGTTTTAGATGGAGCCCAACCAACAGATAATAGTGTTGACGCTTCGCTGTGTGTAATAAAACACGATATTAAAGAACAGTTGGGAAGATATTTGCTTGATCCGTCTACAAATTTCGAGATGCTTGAAAAATATTCAGTGCTTAAAGAGATAGCGATCAGGTATAACACGCCACTAACGTCGTCAGCCCCTGTTGAAAGAATGTTTTCATTTGCCAATATAATTAACGACTCAAGACGCCATGCCCTTTCCGATTTTTCTTTTGAAAAACTAGTGGTGATGAAGGCCAACATGAACTTCATGGATGATATAATATAAGATTGTTATTTTTTCAAACAAAAATATGTAATATAAATAATGAATGTTATAATTGGGCTTAAGTAATTTCATTTGGAACCTAAAAATACATAAATAATTTGACTTTTCAAGCACAATTACTCAATAAACACCCTTTACCGTTACAATTATCCAAGTAATTGTAAAAGTAATTAAATTTTGGAATAATCACTGAATATTCGTAATTCCACCTTACAATTACGATTATAAAAAAATGGTAATCAGGAATTGTTTTCAGTTATGTGAAAAATGGTAATGGTAATGGTAATGGTAATTCAAGTTTACAGCTCTGTTATACAGACGTTTAATCACTTACTTATGCCCAATCTTAATGTTCAACTTTAACATAATTATCGGCGCGGCACGGTCAAACGACAATGACAAACTGCGCATGCGCTGTCTCTCTTTGAAAGAGCGCGGCCAACGTTATTCTCTCAAAGTTTGCGTTTCCTCACTCCCCTTGCCTATAGAACCACATTGAGAATGAATTTGTCTCGATTCCAAGAGCGAAATTCTTGAAAATTCAAGTGCGACTAGGTTTTTTTTTTTTAAGAGCGTTCGTACTCAAATTATTCGTTCTAGATTTCTATGAGTGTATGGATGATCGTTTTGTTCTCTGCGAATAGGTTGATCTTCTGCAGTTGATCTTCCGTCTATGAATTGCGAAGCATTTGTTGGAATAGACACTATCAGGCCTGTTCCGATTTTAACTTTCGACAAAAATTGTCGAATTTAAATTCGTTAAATGTGCTGTTGCATAAAATTAATTTGGCTAATCAGATTAAACCTTTTTAATTTGAATCAGTAAAGAGTAAGTAGAAACCTTGTGTTTGATACGGATTTCCTTGATTGTTGAAAGTGAAAATTCGATTTGGAACATAGCAGTATGTAGTTTTAGTTAGTGCTGTTTTTCTACACGAACAATAACCATTTAAATGATCAATTGAAAATTGTTCTTTCACTCGGGGTCACATTAACAATTTAGTTTAAAACACAGCGTAGGTTTAAGTTAGGAATATCTAAGGCGGCGTGTTACCGGTAAGAATGAATGTCATAGAAAGGCAGAGAGATAAGTGTGTGTGACTTAGAGATGTAAGATATATATATATCAAAGCGGAAGTATTGAGCATCGATTGTTGTTAGTGATGTGTGAACCATATAGATGAACTGGATCTGTGATTTGGGACTGTGATTGGAAAAGGCTGAACTACGACCGGAATCGCCACTTGTCCAAAGAAGTGGCGCCATATACTGCTTAGTTTGGGAAATACTCGGCTCACAATAGTTAAAAGCTAAAACTAAATTGTTAAATAAAAATTATTAAAAACCTTTAAATATATAAATTGCACTAGCTGCAAGTGTGTATAAAATTCTACCCAGCCCATGTTCGCTTTTCTCTATATTTTTTAATCAGTTTATGAATTCAATAAAATTCAATGGTTCCTAACAAAAATATTGTGATTTTTTCAGATTTGATTTAGATTTCGTCAAACAGCTATTTTCAGATGCTCCTTACAAAATATTCTGTATGCCGAGAAATAGTCCATAACAGAAGGTCTTACCAAAGCTTAGGCTTGACTTAGTCAAAGATGTTAGGGATTTCATATTCTTATCTAAAAAGATCTTTTAGAATGTTGTACATTACAAAGTCTTTCATAACTTCTTCCGCTAGCAAATTTGGTCAAATTACTTGAATGACTTAAAGGATACTGTATACCTTCTGGCGTCTTTTTATAGGTTTACCTAAAAAAACGAGAGCATAAGTTAAAGTCGGCTCAAACCGACTTCGATATACCCGTTACTCATGAAAAAACATTTTTAACAGTTTTCCTGCGTTCCTCAGGGTGACCATCCGATTAGTATGCAACATTTTGTTTATGGTGGGAGGGGAGAAGCGGGGGAGCTTGGTTCACTTTTTTGCTCATAACTTGAGAACCGTTAATCCGATCTTTATCATTTCTTCGGCAAATCGATTCATTTGGCTCATTACTAACTATCTCTAGAAGGTACGAATCGTCTATCTTCTAAACTATACGAGATAAAACGTTTTTTCCAAATTGCGGGGGCGGGAAGGGGCGTGGCCAAAATTTGAAATAAACTTGATCTGCCTGCAAGTATAAGAAGCATTTGTCCCATACATGTCAAACCTCCATCTCTTACCATCTCTGAGATCTAGGTGTTCATACAGACGGACGGACGGACGGACGGAAGGACGGACGGACGGACGGACGGACAGACGGACATGTCTATATCGACTCGGCTGATGATGCTGATCAAGAATATATATACTTTATATGGTCGGAAATGATTCCTTCTGCCTGTTACATACATTTGCACGACTTTAGTATACCCTTTTTACTCTACGAGTAACGGGTATAAAAAATTACACAAAAGCAATACACTGAGAAAACAATGGATAGTTTTTGATGATCCTCAGGATGTTTTCGGTATCCATTTGGACAGAAAAGTTAACTATCCTTATTTGGGATCCATTAGATATTTTCGAAGTCGATTTATTTTCGCTTAAAAAGATATATCGGAAAAAAAATATTTCATTGATCTTTATTCTTCATCAAAAGGAGCTGAAAATGGGGAAAGGATATTTAAAAAAATGGATCTTAATGTGGACATTTGAATATCCATTCTACGGGGATCTTTTTTCTGTGTAGGTGACATCAACAAGATGTTAATATAACGAAGCGGTGTTTTGGCTGTTTATTCCCATCTCTAAGAGTTATGATAAGCCCATTTCACCACCATAAAAATTGATTTTGATCAAGGCTGCAAACCTCTCAAATTTTGCAGAAGGTTCGGTCCGGAGGTTCGAACCCGTTGTAAAAGCAATGGTTCGGTTCGCGGACCGGTTCCTGAAACCCCTGAACCCAAGGTTCTGGTTCGAACCTCGGTTTGTTTATACTTATTTTAAATAATATTTTTTATTTCAATGGTATAAAATTATGTCAGCTAGAGAATTTAATAATTAAAAATACTATTTCAAAAATAGTAAGTAGAATTCCTTACCTGTCATTTACAACTTTCCTCCTCATCTTTCCTTTACTCCTTAATTATCTATCGTACTTCACCTATAACACTTAAATCAGGGAATCAAACCGAAACGATTTTCGGTTCTGGTTCCGGTTCCGTATACCGAAACTAACGTTTCGGTAAACGGTTCTGTTTTGGTTCTGCTACTGTTTCGGTATTCGGTTCCGGTTCCGATACCCTTTTATTTCGGTATCGTACCGGTACGTACCGGTATGGACCGGTAAAACTAACAGAAATTTTAAAACTTAAGTTTAATCAAAGTGGGTAAGCAACAGTACACATGTATACATAAATTATCAATTTACTTTAAACTTCTTTAAAATTAGTTGCAAAGAAGGTAAATTAATGATTATTTCTTAGAAGCATGATAGCGGTCAATGTATTTCCGTCCATCTGATTTCTAGCGGAGTTATAATAAACCGGAAAATAAATGTTCTACGCAGCAAGAATAACTTTTGATAGTTAATACAGTTCCGGAAACATTGTCGAATTTTCTGACCACCATTTAAGTACATTATCTTTATTTTGTAAACGTTTTAAGCTCAGGAAAACCTTGATCAGGCATCATACGTTAAACTGTCTTGTGAAAATACTAAACTATTTGTATTGTCCTGATTCTTTTCTTAGAAATTCATATATAAACCGACTTCATCTCCACTTTCAGACAAATTAGTTGGGTCAGAGCTGCTTTCCTCATTTAGTTTCAATTAAACAGAAGTGGATTAAATTCTTGAAAATATACATATCAGTCGAACACATGTACTTTTTTCTGTTCAGTGGTTAGCCTAACATTATAACAAGGGTCTAAGAAAATACCACATAGGAATGCATTATTTTCAAAGGGACTGGTCTCGCGATTTTGTATTTCACTGACCAAAAGTTTTGCCAAGCTAGAATCTTTTTTATTTGAAAATAAGAATTCAGCCAAATTGAGTAAAAATCCGCCAAATCTAACTGCTCGTTTCGCTGTCTAGTGGTTGCACTCAGAACCGAAACCGTACCGG
Source organism: Lordiphosa clarofinis (assembly GCA_018904275.1). Lineage (NCBI taxonomy): Eukaryota > Metazoa > Arthropoda > Insecta > Diptera > Drosophilidae > Lordiphosa > Lordiphosa clarofinis. Next base: position 513,930 of record JAEIGQ010000072.1, on the reverse strand, counting down.
TACAACGTTTAGGTTCTTTTCGGTCTTTTCGGTTCTAAAAATATCGGTTCTCGGATACCGGTATACAAAAAATTAAGAATTTCGGCTCCGGTTCCGGTACCGGTTCTGAGCTTCAATCGGTTCTTTTCGGTATACGGTTCCGGTTCCGGTTCCGGTTTGATTCCCTGACTTAAATACCATGCTTATGGTCCATCAACGCACAAACCTTTGAATTAGGAAAATTTTGAAATCTCGGGTCTAAGAACACTAAGAATTTCAATATCCCTGGTTGTCAGGTACCATTCAGCTTCCGTAATGCGCCTAAGAATTTTCGCCTAGACCAATGTTATCTTTGTCATGTGAGACTTCGCCGCGACACCATAAAATTGCCATTATCTCAATACCGGAGCCAGAATAGCTGTGTAAATTATGACTAACAGCTTGTTGTTGGAGTTCAGGAGCCACTCCATGCGCCGTACTTTGGCAGCCACTGCCTGAGCTATTGCCTTGATACGGTGTCCAAAAGTTAGTCTTCTGTCGAGTGTCACCCCAAGTGTCACACTCTATAAGCTTTCTTACCAAGTGTGCCACCTCTACTAATAACAAACTGAACTTCGTCAAAAATATTGTTAACTAATTATTTTAGAGTGTGTGCAGCATATAAATACTGATAGTATAAATCTGACATAGGATTGGAGAACTTCTTAAATGATACCAGTCAGATTACAAAAAATCTCTGTTTGTCTCTGGATGTGACGTTAAAAAAACTACTATATTTTGTGAACCGAACCTAACTTTTCGAAGAAGTGGTTTGGTTCGGGTTCAGGTTCATTATTAGGGGTTCGGTTCATGGTCCGGTTCGGGGAACCCAAAAAACCCGAACCGAACCGGTTCTAAGGAGTTCGGGTTCGGACCGGTTTGCAGCCTTGATTTTAATTAAAATCTACCGTACGCTTTCAAAGATATTCAAGAGTTAAGGATTAAGCCCTTCTGGAGCTACCTTAAATTTACCTTGAAGAGAATTTTTTACTTGCGTTTCCAATGATCCTGCCCATATTTGCCGAATTTTTGGAGAATTCTAAGATAAAATTGTTATCTTAGTGTGTAGCAAGTATCCATAAAATGCGAACCGAGGCTTCATTTGGCACACTGGGTATGAGGTGTTGCTTACAGAGGTTCCTTTTATTATATTTTAAGGGTCTTATGCCGGGGGTGTTTTAGTGTTGAACTGTGTAATCGGTTAAATGAAAGACCAATATAGTCCTGAAGATGCCGAACGCCCATACAATGGTTTTGCAATATACAGCTATTTTTTTTGGTGGCTCCGAAAATCGCGCTCTCTCCGCTCACACAAAGTTGAGAGCGTAAAAATCTAAAAGTAGAATATGCTTGCTTGTGTGAGTAATGCCTGAGAATACGTGTGCACACTTTCAGTCGTCGGCTGTCGCTGTATGTGTGCAAAAACGCGGCTGGCTCTAGAGCGCTATCTCTCTCTCTAACTTTTGGACAAAATTTCAAGAGAGCCAAAAGCCAGATGGAAAGCTAGGTCAAAAAAATCGTGTGCAAAAAATTGTATGGCGTTACCCATTTTCATATTCTAATGTCTTTGGTTAAATTAACTTTTAAAAATTTTGTTATTGATGTTGTTCCTGCAGCTGTTATTTCAGTCCGATTCAAAATTGGCCATAAATTTGAAACATAGGCCCATGGTTGCAAATATTTTTTGAGAACGAATTATCTGAAAGTCAAACTGAAAACGAGGATTTGTTAGGAAATGATGCTATTATGGTCTGTCTTGGGATATTTTGGATCGGACAATAAATAGCGGAGTTTTGGGGTTTCAAAGTCAAAATTTCGAAAATCGACTTTTTTGTCCACTTTATTGCCCAGCAACTATTATTCAAGAAGCTAAGAAAGAGTTTCAGGCTTTATTTCGGCATATTTGGCTTTCTCGCCATTGTTTAATCAAATCAAGTGCGGAAATAGGGTCATCAATCAACTGATTTAAACCCTTGTTTTACTGGCAAACATTCAACATTTTTCTCAAAAAGAGGATGGTATTTGGTTCCACTGACGAATGTTGTTTATTGTCACATTAACGTAAGCAAAGAACAGCTGATTAAATTGCTTTGCTGGCAATTGTAAATCAAGATTTGTTTTCCACATATGGCTGCCCTCATGGTTGTCCCTGGCAGCTCAAGGGATTCATTTATCAATAATATTATGGCATTTCACAACTCAAAGGTAAAACTCAGGTAAATTGCTAATCACCCAAATGCCTTGCACATATTAAGAATTCTGGATTATTGTTTAGCCATTGATAAAGATTGCAGGACAGTTATGAAGTCGAGCAATGCTGTTTTCTGCAGGAAAATACATTCTCAGTCGCACTTTCCTGGTCGTAAAATATATTCCGATGAAAATACCTGAGCTGTCTTTAGTCATTCATTGACATGTTTTTCCTTCATCTGTTAAGCCCTTTCCCACGTGTTAATTTCAAGCTCTTGTCTTTATTAATTGGCATTCCATTCCCCATTATAGATCCCTCCACAGCTAGTATATCCATTCCGCTGACCAGTTGCCCCGTTACCGTACAGGACAGCTTCGATTGTGATGGCGACAAGGAACAGAAATGCCTGCGTCTATTGAAAAATAAAAGCGATGATATCGAACGCTATGACCATGTGCAGTTTGTGATACGAGAAATCAATGTGACGGACAAGTCCCAGGTGGATGCGAAGAAGGATGAGGTGGTGGACGACATGGAGTTCCTCTGCGAAGGTAGGTGTACAGTACTTAGGCAAATTGGACCCGATTAAGCGATTTGTGTTTTCCACCCAGCGCCTCTCATATCGCCCGCCTCGTTCTGCAAGGTTTTCCCCTTCCATCTAATGTTCGATAGACAAATGAAAATTGTGCAGGCCGGCAAGGCGGTATCTCGTGTAATACCCAGGTGAGTTGCTGATGCTGTCACTTGCGGTCAGCTATGAGCCATTGTTTTCGATTAGTAGCCATTCGCTTGACTGAGCCGCATTGATTTCCACCCCTTCATCCTCCCTTCACAGAGTGACCGAGGAGGACTGTTCACTGATAGAAGTGGTCGAGGCCATTCGGCCGCACCTGCAGCTGAATTTCGAGAACATTCTGTCGCACATAAACACCATCTATGTGCTGCAGACGCGGCACGGAGCCATGAGTAGTCGGAATGAGCAGCGAGTTCTGAGACTGAAGGTGAGCGTTGATTTCCCCCCACCCCCTTTGGTCCACACAATGAAAAGCCCAAAAGATAATGGCCCGCTTACGCACAGCCGGGATGGGACATTAAAGTTAATGCGAACGCTTTCGGTGCGGCCTGCCACAAAATGCAACATAAAAATCAATTTTATTGTAATGGTTAAAGATTTTTCTCCGTTTAGCTCAGCTTTAATGGGATTTCTTTTTCGTTTGGTCATTTCAGGGACAAATGATGTACATACCAGAAACGGATCGCATTTTGTTTCAATGCTATCCAAGTGTTATGAATTTAGATGATCTCACCAAGTAAGTATTAATTAATCACATTTCGCATTATAATTTAAAAGATATTTTTTTTATTTTTGTTAAACCATAATGTTTTTATGCCGAGTTGTAGTTGGTTTAGCTGAAAAATTAATTCTTATAAATTTAAATCTATAAATAAATAAAAATCTCATGTCACATACTAGTTAGCAAACTCTTCCGATTTTTTTTGTTTTGTATATATTTTTGCCAGGTGTAGAACAGAGTACCCTGAGAAAAAATGATAGTTTCTGATGATCCTCAGGATGATTTACGGTATCCTTTTGGACTGGATAGTTAACTATTCTTTTATCCTTGGATCCCAATCCATTGGATATTTTCGAAGTGAATTTATTTTCGTTAAAAAAGAATATATGTACCATTGATCATTATTCTTCATCCAAAGGAGCTGAAAAATTTAAAAAGGATACTTTAAAAACTTTATCTTAAAGTGAATATTTCGAATATCCTTTCTACGGGGATCTTTCTTATACCCTGTTCGCATTAAAAATGGGAAAAAGGGGATCATAAAGTTGTGCAAATGTATGTAACAGGGAGAATAAATATATATATTCTTGATCGGCATCAACAGCCGAGTCGATTTAGCCATGTCCGTCTGTCCGTCTGTCTGTCTGTAGAACGCGTCGATCTCATGTAAGAGCAATAGTTTGGAATGTATAAGGTGTATACAGTACCCTCATCGAGTTTACATAAAGTATTACTCATGACAAACGAACACCTAAATTTTTACATATCAATTTAGCGATGTTAGACGCGTTTGCACCACTTATTTAATACTTTAGTTGAGTTCCATTTTTTATTTTTACATATCAATCGGATCTTTCAGAATTTTAATAGTTGTGTAAGGTGGTTGAAATTAATTAGTCAAAAACCATTCTATTCGCACACTCACAGCAATAGCGCCGTATTTCTGTTTGGAAGAAGTGGAAGAATCGCTAGACTGGATTATCCTGAAATATCCAAGGAAGGAAGATAAATATCAAGTCAAAAATTTTCCAATCTATTAAAAGGCGAACTCTTCCGCAGACAATTTTAAAACCTCAATTTTAGCTCCAACAACAAGCTCTTGGTCAACAACCCGGTGGGCTGTCGAAGATCAACGATTCCCGATAGTCAAACTACGACAAAGCGTCCGCATCATTTAACATTGACCTGAATAAAGACAGAACGGGGAATTACTAGGATACACATCATGACGCAAATAGCCTTAAGATTACTAGACATAGAGTGAACGAACTCAAATAGATAGAGTCCTTCATTTTCCACATGCGAGTTGTGAGTGAAAGAGTAGTATGTTTGGAAGGATAAACTGAATAAATAACTTTTTTCGTAAAACTTTATATAAGAAAGTTAAATTTTCGGTAACTAAAGAGAACAGGCCTGTTCCGAATTCCGAAAACGAGTGGAATTGTCGCAAATCGAGTTGATTGCTGTTCCGATCCCAAACGCCGATTTCGTTTCAAAAGTGTGCCAGAGTCACAGATTGAAAGTAATTCTATAAAACATTAAAATAAATCCAAAATTATAAACTTATCAATTTAAAATTGAACATTTTAAAATCGATGAGCATCTCTACTAAAAGTTTAAGTTAAGTGTATTTTAAAATTATTTTTTATAAATATCGTGAAAAGCAAACCGACGGTCGTTCAAACCGAGCTGTTTTGAATTCCACTTACTTTTATCGAATTCAACGTCACGATGGCTGTGTTTTTATTAATACGGTCGCTCTATTTGCTATATTTCCACATATTCAATGTACAATTAAACTGTTAAACAAAAATTGACTTAAGTGTAAGAGTTGTAAATATAGCGATGATGCACTTGGTGCTGTCGATATCCCACCCGCAGCAGTCCTGTTTATGAAAGGACTTCGAAACCGAGTTGAAAAACGTGCAGAGTATAAATCATAAAATCGCGACTCACAAATTAAAAAAAAAAGAAAATAACTTCTTTTAAAATGTTTTCTAGGCTTTTTCTAGCAATTCGAAAACAATGAGAGTGTTCAGCAGAATAATAGATCCACGTAGCATACAAAACTGATACTTCAAATAGTTTCTGCTGAACGAATTGCTGGCCGAGTAAATTCTGAAATGGCGGCGTAGAAACATTTGCAGTCCGTGCATATAAAAAGTTACAATTAGGTTTAATTTTATTTTGGAATTTATTGTTATAATTTACAGCTGAAAGAAGATTTACTTTAACAATCAATGCACAAAATGCTCATGTCTTAAGCGATAGCACGTTATCGATACACAATTACTATTGGTGGGAGCAGTATCACTTCAAAGTAGCATTCCTACTATTTCTTCGATACATGCCCCCTATCATGATACTTCAAATTGACTATCAAGATACCGCGTCACACGACTTCAGCAAAAGAATCAGTGCGAATTTATACTTGATCAGGGAGCAAGTTGTTCTGCTGAACAAGGCCAATGTGTTACGAGACTATGGGAAGTAAATACAAAAACCTTTCGATAACGGTGCAGATGATAAATAAATAATTTAAACAAAATAATTTAGAAAACCTTTTAGAATATTTCTTCATAAGGAGTATTGTTTTTTTTAACTTGAGATAATAAGCTGCAAGGTTGGTCGAAGTTTTTGGAATTGTTTCCCGAACTACCAAAAACTACACTTTATTCTTTCTTTTATTTATCCGAAAAAGTTTTCATTGTACTGCACTGAAAATTATTTTCAATTCTTTAACAATATTTCATTTCTTTATCCACTCTGGTTTCCGAGATATTGGAATTTATAAATGTGCTTATAAAAGGAGATTTTTAACAATCAGGCCTGTTCCCGTTTCCGAATTCGATTGATCGGAATTGGTAAGAGCTTGGACTTCCAAGAATTCCGGTGAATCTTTTTGTCATCAAGAGGTTAGAATGAAGGTATCCGGGGTTTTGAAGCTAAAAGCCGAAGAACGTAGTCGGTTTTTGGAAGCGGGTACATTTAACAATTCCGATTCCGCATGATTTGATCGGAATCGAAAACGGGAACAGGCCTAAATATTTCAAGGACTTGGCATAAAAAAGGTCGATATTTTGCCAAATTAGTTTGTTTTTAAAAAAATCTATTCAATGATAAAGGAAATTGCAAAATTAACGACTTAAGGCCGGAGCTCTTATTGGACTTTAGCCTTTGTCCTTTGTTTGACTTTATGTCCCCCCCCGTTGTGGCCTGCACCTTTTTGAGGTACACTTAAAGCTGAAATTTAAAGACAGCTAAAATGTGTCTCCTTCACATATTTTTGTTTAATACAAAATCCATTTCAAAGACATTAGATTCCAAAATGTGGCGTATTAAACAAAAACACCTTATGGTTTTATTTATGCAGCTAAATTGAAACAAACGCGTCTTCAACTCGCTGAAATTTATAGGTGGCATTAAAAAGCTCTTCTGCCACACACAAGTTACTTGTTTTTTGTGTACCTTCAGCTACTGCTGCGACTGAAGTAAAAGAAAACTCTTGTCATTTTTCACCTGTTCCAATTCCCACTTACAGAAAAGGACTTTACATTTCGGATGTGCCATTGCATGACGCGGCCAGAGATTTGGTTCTACTCTCCGAGAAGTTTGAGGCGGAATACAAGCTAACCAAGAATCTGGAAATGTTGACCGATAAACTTCAGCAAACATTTCGCGATCTGGAGAGTGAGAAGCAGAAAACGGACAGGTAATAGAGGAGAATACGTAAACGAATGCTCTCAAGCGCGAAATTGAAATTACTTTTGTACATTTTCTGCATTGGCTTGGGTCAACCATCCTCCAGGCTGCTCTACTCGGTGCTTCCCAAGTCTGTGGCGAATGAGTTACGACATCAGCGTCCAGTGCCACCCAAACGGTAAGTCAAAGTCAATTCAACGCCGCAAAAAAAAAAAATACAAAATGTTTACATTGGCCATTTACATATTTATGGCTGCAGCTACGATTCCGTGACGTTGATGTTCTCGGGCATTGTGGGCTTTGGCCAATATTGCGCCGCCAATACGGATCCCGATGGAGCCATGAAAATTGTGAAAATGCTTAACGAGCTCTACACGGTCTTCGATGCGCTCACAGACTCCAAACGCAACTTGAACGTGTACAAGGTATGTGTGTGTGCCACCTGCCACTTAATTATAGTTTTGGCCACACGAGCTCACCTGTCTATATCATGGCATTTCAGGTGGAAACTGTTGGTGATAAGTACATGGCTGTGTCCGGCCTGCCCGATCCCTGTGAGGACCATGCTAAATGCATTGCTCGAGTGGCTTTGGATATGATGGATATGGCGAAGAATGTGAAAATGGGCTCAAATCCTGTGGTGAGTCGGAAATTGACAAATATAATTTGAAAATGGCAAGAGCGTAGGTCCATTCGTAGGAGACTTATGTAACGAGAGTGCAAGGGTCGGCAATGAGAGCAGACACGTTGGCAGAATTTTAGTATTCATGAGCAAACGGACAAAAGCTGTCAATTGGTTGACTACATTCGGTACGAATTTCGTCGGTAGCGGTCGCGCAAAAATTCAAAGCAAAAAAAAGAAGCTTTTAAAAGCTCTTTTATCGTTTTCAGTGAGTGCGTCCCTAGACTTTTCTGCTCCAATTGCCGAGCATGCAGATGAATGATACCGGAATACCGGATAAAAACATGTGCTTCGTGACTCCAAATCGCGATGGTCTATATTTGAGACGGGCTTTCGAGTCACAAAATAACAATATAGCGATCAGTGCAAAAAAAACACCGACCTATTAAATTTTCGTCGGCAAAACAAAAACACAAAAAATTTCCCAAAGGCAAACCAGCGTAGAGTTTTACGACAGCGATCCGAGACCGTTTTACCAAAGGTACATAGAGTATATTAAGTTGTGCAAAAGTATGTAACAGGGAGACGGAATGATTTCCGACCATATAAACAATATATATTCTTGATCAGCATCAACAGCCCAGTCGATATAGCCGTCCGTCAGTCCGTCTGTCTGTATGAACACCTAGATTTCAGAGATGTAAAAAATAGAGGTTTGACTTGTATGACAAAATGATAAAGATCGGATGATCGGTTCTCATGTTATAGGCAAAAAAGTGAACCAAGCCCCGCTAAATCCCCTTTCACCCTAAAGAAAATGTTGCATACTTTTCGCATGGTCACCCTAAGGAACGCAGGAACACTGTTAAACATTTATTATACCCGTTACTCGTAGAGTAAAAAGGGTATACTAAAGTCGTGCAAATGTATGTAACAGGCAGAAGGAATCATTTCCGACCATATAAAGTATATATATTCTTGATCAGCATCAACAGCCGAGTCGATATAGACATGTCCGTCTGTCCGTCCGTCTGTATGAACACCTAGATCTCAGAGATGGTAAGAGATAGAGGTTTGACATGTATGGGACAAATGCTTCTTTTATCTGCACGCAGATCAAGTTTGTTTCAAACTTTGGCCACGCCCCCTCCCGCCCCCGTAATTTAGAAAAAACGTTATACCTCCTACAGTCTTGAAGATAGACAATTCTAGAGATAGTTAGTAATTAGCAAAATGAATCGATTTGCTGAAGAAATGATAAAGATCGGATGAACGGTTCTCAAGTTATGAGCAAAAAAGTGAACCATGCCCCCGACACCCCTCCTCCCACCCTAATAATACTACATACTTTTCGGATGGTCACCCTAAGGAACGCAGGAACACTGTTAAACATGTTTTTTCATGAGTACCGGGTATATCGAATTCACTTAGAGCCGACTTTAACTTACGCTCTCGATTTTATATGGAGTTTTTCGTTTGCTAGCGCTTTTTGAGTAATCCGTACCGTGCTTAAAGAACGTCGATTTTAGAACGTTTCGTAGCTAATTTATGTAAATCCAAAAACAAAATTACAAACGGAAAATGCTTTCGATAGCGTAAAAATAGAATAATGTTTGCTTAGCTCACCAATCATAAGTAGCCCCCTAGTTGTGAATCTGCAAAAGTGTACAACGGCGGAATGCGCTGGCACGTAAGGTACCGGGTTCAACTCGCAGTCAAGCCCGAACAAATTTTTCTACAAAACTTCAATAAAATAAGTTAGGTGGAGTGGTTCGTTTAAGCGATATTTCTGATTTCAATGAAATATATGGGTGGGATAAGTTGGAATCGTTTGCTTAATCCCAAATAAATTCAATTCGAGACAAAAGTACAATGAAATCAAGTAACCGCAGATATACTTTTCACTCAGATAATTCTTTATACAACTTGAATTTAGTATACAAACGGTTAAAACGTAATAGATGTGAAATTCGTAACAGGGTTCTATATGCATTCAACATTCCATAGATCTGATTAATAGAGTTTTAGGTTTGCTGCACTAGCTTAAAATCTTTCACGCCACTTGAGATATTTCCAATCAAAGTTACATGAGGATAAAAAGACTCTGTTGTTCTATTATACCCTAATTCAATCAAAAAACCAAATTGTTTCCTTAAATCTATATGGAATTTCTCAAGTTCTCGCAATATCGAGTGTCATCATTAGTTTCCATCTACCCGTCTATGCATTTTTACTGTTTGTAAAATTTGCAAAATAAAAAATATTGCTAGCTCAACCATCAGCGAAAAGTTCATGTTGCTCAAGAGGCCAAGTGAATGCCCGTGGTGTGGGAGTGGGGGGCGAGGGCAGGATTCTAATTGTGCGCATTGAAAGTAGTTGAAAATTGTCGTTCGTGTGAGCATGCAACTTGACTATATTCGCGCAATTTGTTGCTGAATGCGCATTCAAGAAGCAACAACAACCCAATGGTGCATAAATTTCTATGGCACAAGGTCCGTTTTCTCGTTGAATATAAGGATTGGCTGTCAAAGTGCACGTAAAATATTAACAACTCGTAGCAAAAGTTTTTTCTTTTTACTAAAAAAGTTATCTGTGGATAGAAAAGTTTTTGGGTAAAATTGCAAAAATGGCTAAAATTAATTCAAAATTGATGACACACAATGTCAAAGGACACGCATGCCCATGGCCGTTTGCTGGGCCCAGCCACTTGACCGTCAACCGTCAGCAGAGACATCGTGATGGTTTCTTTTTAAACACTTTTTCTTTGAGTGCTCTGGCTTAAAATACGTACACTGGCGCACACATGCCCACAGAGACAGAGAGATAAACTTGATCCACAGCAGGAGGACGAGCATGCGGATGCCGCACTTGATGGCATCCTTCACAATTACAGCATTGTACGTGTGGACAATGCTTGTGGCTTGTCAGTCACTTTGTGCGGCTGTGTGGGTGCGTGTGTGTGTGTGTCATAAATACATATACAAACAGAGCAGCAACTCGTCCTCGAATGCTCTTGCCCATGTCACTTGTTTTTTTTTCTATTTGGTTAGATATTCCATTCCAAGAAGCCGAGTCTTGGGCCATCCATCTATCTCATAGCCAGCCCCAGCCCACTCGGCCATTGCAGTCAACTTTTGTGGTTGTCAGTATTTCATTTTTGACTGATTGCTTTTGGTTACGTATCCGGAAACACGTCCTGCTTCACTGCACTACTCTGTTTGCCTTTCAATTTGATAGATAGTTCGAAATGAGATTAGGAGGCGCCCGTGGCAGCCTGTTGCATTGTCCCACTCGAGAGACTCCCCTCTCGTCAATTTGCGCTTCATTAAATTTTGTAATGAAAGAAAAGGAAAAAAAAACACCCCAACCAATTATCGAGCCAATTATGGCCATGTTGTTGTTTATGCAAAAACTTTGGTGCTCTTGTCCTTCATTCTTTTGTGTTTATTTTGCAATTTCTTGGCTATTTTCTACTCTTGCAGTCAATAAATATTGATTCAATTGTTCAGACGCAACTTCCTTGCAGTGTGCTTGGTAAATGTTGTTCATATTGCTGCCGGGGTTTTAGTTAGTTAAGGCAAATGGTAAACATCAATTCGATTTTATGTGTATTTATGATACTGTGAATTTATTTTAGAATTTTTTTAATATAATTGCAAGTCAACTTGGGATCCGATTCTGAGTGCAGTTTTGCTGGGCTTTCCTTTAAGACAGCAAAGTTTATGTATATCTCTTCGAAGTCTACAGATTCTTTAACTATGTAATTTTTACTTTATCTTAGTTGTTGTAAAATTGAGTGTCTTTTATTTCTAAGTCTGTAAGTTCTGTTTTAGATAGTGATTGCACAACGTCACAGTCCCCCATGATTTGCTTGCATTCGAAACAAGTAAATTGTTTTCGTTTAATATTCGGGAATATATAAAGAATATATAGAAAGCTGAAGTAATTGTCGTACTTTTGCTGCTGACATTCCGACAGGTAGGTGTCGGAAAAATTACAAAAAAATTTTTTAGCTCGGAATTGATTCAGCTGTTTCAAGCTGTCAAGATAGCGCCCGTGCCTGTCAAGTTAGCGGCGCCGTGAGCTTTCCGAAGCGCAAGAACGGAAATTTTGGTTTGTCTGAGCTCAACCCAGCGTAAGAGTCCTGTCGAAATTTTACGAAAGCTTTCCAAAACCTTTTTTCCTGGATTGGTTGCATTAAAAACTAAAATATATAATAAATTTTAATAAGTTGAAATTTCGTTACATTCAATATACGCAATACCAACCTATGGCCAACCAAATCCAATAAGCCAGTCATCACACGAAAGTCAACGAAACTGATCTTTAATTTTAAAACTTTTCATCTATTATGGAACAAAATGATTTAAATTTTTAGTTAACCAGCCGCTCGTTCGTTAGCTACGAACGCTCTATAAAATCAATCTTATTACTTTCCAAACAAATCCTGTAGCCTATTAGTGTGTTTGTTTGAAGTCCATATTTAACAAAATGACTTTTACTTCGTGTTTCGCTACAAAACAAAAAATCGCAAACCTTGATAGTGTGTGTTGGGGCATTTCTGCTCTAAAACATGTTTCTACTACATTTTTTTCCATTACACTTAAAAAGGACAGAAAGACATACGGACGGACGGACAGACGGACGGACAAAATCGACTCAGCTCGTCATGCTGATCAAGAATATATATAATTTATGTCGTCGGAGGTGATTCCTTCTATGCGTTGCAAACTTCTGGGCAAAATTATAATACACTTTTAAAAGGTATAAAAGCAATGCTGAGCTTAGACAGAATTTGAAAGTTTTTCAAAGATAGCTAGTATACTCGGAACGGTGTTATATGTCGAGGACAACCTAAAGTTTAGTGTCAGTTCATCATTCTGCCACATGTGTGCGCGCGCCCTTAATGATTCAAATTTTGAGTAATTTCCAGTTTAATCTTGTCGGAACTAGAGATAAAACAAAATTATTCCTGAACCCCGGTACGAACCTGAACCTTGGTACAGTGACCTTTTGAGACCGCCCTGGTTGAAATAGCAACATCAAGATTACTTGCTGCTGCTCTACAGATCACTGAAAACTATAACAGTCGCCAAGGAATATTAGGCAGAGATAATAATCTTAATCTTTAAAAGGCAAGAAATGTAATTAATTTGAAACCCTTTGTTCATCCTCACTGTCCCTCGGTACTTTACTGTCCCCCAAACGGTGTCCCACAGTAAGTCGCTGTCTAGTCACGGTTTAGTCTCTGTTTAGTCACTGTTGTGACTGTTAAGTCACGGTTTAGTCACTGTTGTGACTGTTAAGTCACTGTTTAGTCATTGATGTGACTGTTAAGTCACTGTTTAGTCACTTTTCTGACTGTTAAGTCACTGTTTAGTCACTGTTGTGACTGTTAAGTCACTGTTTAGTCACTTTTTAGACTCTGTTTAGTCAGCGTGTTATTCAGCATCTTATTCACTGTTAATTCGTTCCTCTTTTGTCCACCCTTCTTTCCACTGCTTTCCCTTCTGCCAACCATTTTGTATGTGCGCCGGGAGATGTATGACGTCAGCGTCACATGACGCTGAAATAAAATTTTACTCCTCAAATCTTTCGTACCGAAATTAAAGATGTTTCACATAAAAATAAAAATCTCATGGGGACATCTATGACAACATTGTGCCTTTAAAGAGCACCTCCCTATTGTTCAGCTGACACCCCCTGGAAACGGGAAGGGGGAAAACGAAATCCAAACTTATTGTCTTTTATTTCGGGCTACTCTACAGCATCATTCATCAAAATTGCATTTTTTTTTGCTATCATATGTCCAGGTTGAGTTAGTTTACTTTGGTTTGAACATATTTGCTTTTCTGGCAGATATGATTTCCTACCATATTTTTTGGCTTTTGACTTTTGTGGATTTTATTTGTGAGTGCTCTGCTTTTTTGGCAATTAGTTTTATGTAATGTTTGGTTAATTACAAGTTTCTCTGCGTCCTTGTTAGCTATCTCTCATATCCAGTTGCCTGCTTACGGCATCGTGTTCCCCACTAACAAGGAATCCCTCACTCTCACACCCTACTAACCGCAGCTCATTTCGTTTTAAAATTTAATTAAAGAAAAGTTTGCAGCAAGTTTTTCGAAGTAATTGTGGCAACTTTTTGTAGAATTTGCTTCCTATTTTTTCTGGCAAGCATTCCGATGCGGTTGACTGCAAATTGGAACTTGGTCTTTGGAGTTGGCCAGGGCCAGGCAAAGTTTATTAGCACAATGAAGTGTGGATCTTGAGTCGTTTTATTTTCTAGTTTAAACGCTTACAAATTCAGATTATAAATTATTTATGTTTTATTCCGACAGCAAATTACCATTGGCATCCACTCGGGCGAGGTGGTGACAGGCGTCATTGGCAATCGGGTGCCTCGATATTGTCTCTTTGGCAACACCGTCAACCTCACCAGTCGCACCGAGACCACCGGAGTGGCCGGTCGCATCAATGTGAGCGAGGATACGTACCGGTAAGTCCTGTGCTAGCTAGTCTAAATGATCATTACTGGCGGCCATATAAGCAGCCACTGCCGCCTGATGAACCTCCTCCGTAATGACCCCCTGCCCTGAGGCCTCAAAAACGGCCACGGCCGCTTTTTCTGCATCTGTCACAGCCTCCAGCAGTTGCACTTGGTTATCACTCTCATCCTCACTCTCGTTACTGCTGCTAATGGTTTCCAGTCTCTGCATGGCACTTGTCAGACCCTGAATGGGCCTGGGCTGGGATGGCAGTGCCGGCGCCGGGGCCGGTGTCCCAGCCTCCTCTAGCTCCTCGGTGAGATCAATATAGCGCTGCAGCCGCTTGGGCAATCTTAGGGTATCAATGCCATTGGGCAGTTGGTTATGCTCCCGCAGCACATCACGTATGCGGCAACTGTGAAAAAATGATATATGATTCTATTAATTATGCATTTAAGTTTAAATTAAATTAAGTTTCACACAATGAGCAAAAATAGGAACAAAAAAAAAGGTAAAAGTGCTTGAAACTTTTGTTGTAAAAAAACTTTGCCTTCCGCTCAAACTTTGGCCAAAGTTCTTTTTCTGCTACGAAAACTAACGAAAGGGAAACTTAAAGCAGCGGATATTGTGCACTGCCGTCTCTTTTTTCTCACTCAGTGTGTCGCACTCCATTTTCTGGCAATCAGATCACTTTGTGGCCACTTGGAGACTGGAGTATAAAGTATGTGAAGCCAGTGGAAATGCTGTCACAGAAACTTGTCCAAAAAGTTTGCTCGTCAAAAACAGCTTCGCGCACATAAAAATGCTGTCATAAATTCGGTGGCCGCACTTAAGAGTATGCTAATCGACCGTAGGCTTGGCCCAAAAAGCACTTAAAAATTTCCACTTTAAAGTGAGAATTTATGTCCCTGTTAATTTGTCTGGTCAAACAATATTTTAGTGGTACGCAATCATTAAAGAGAAACTAATTTAAAAATGTTGCCTACTTTGTGGGAACGTCAAACGCATCAGCTTGAGTTTTAATTAATGCATTTCCATTCAAGTAGTTTGGCTGTGCACAGAGCACAGAAAAGAAAAGCAAATAGCAATAAAAATTCCACAAATATTAAACGAAAGCAATAGTCACCCCCACACACCAAGGCACTCGAAGTCACAGTACTATGAGCACTTTTTGCAATTTTCTGGTAAAAAATATTTTAAATATTGGAATAAATACAGCAATCTTGAACTTACTGAAAAAGATGTGAAAAGAAGTCTTCAATATCCTTTACTTATATCAAATAAGACAGCATTAACATCAATGTTAAGATTAACATTAAGTCAACTGAAGTCCATCTGCTGTGTTAACTCTGTATACGGTAATACCGTCTTAAAAAGCAATCCCATTAAATGAAAATTGTTACACTGTGCAACATTTTTAAGGTCATTTTCTGGTTACGCCTTCGGACCCCGATATTATATTAGAGCATACCGAAACTAAAAAAATCCCCAAAGGACTTGGCCCTCCCCCCTTACCCAACATATTTTCACCCCAAACTGTCCATATATCATAAACCGTTTAGAATTTTGTTTTTATATCTATGGCAAACTTAATGATATAAGTTAGAGGAAAAAAAGTCATAAAGAGACTGACCCAAAAAATTGGCATCTAGTACTTTAAAAGTGCAAAAACTTCGAAAAAAGTGAAATTACCCCCTTTATACCGTTTTGATACTATAAAAGTTATCTTTTCTAGGTAACACTTTGTATAATGAATTAATAATGAATTCATCATGTATTCATTATATATCATTTATAGTATCAAAACGGTGTGAAGGGGTGTTCGTATGAAGCTGGCGTCTACTAGAGATTTGTTTATATTGTTGTTTGGGATAATTTCGCAGAAGAAAGGTTTTTCAAATTCCCAGTAGTTTAGCGGTTTCAGGCGAAAAACATGGGTTCATTGTTTTTTGGGATCTGTTGATATAAAAATTATTGCTGACATTATGGAATGACACTTTCAATTTTTAGAGACAATTATTGTCGCAATTTTTTGTTAATAGGTCAAATTGGCTGTTGTGTATCATTGCAGCCTCTTCGAAAGCATTCCACGGGGGATTCAAGCATACTCAGACTCGCTTACACCAACGACTTTTGCCCATAGATGAAAAATTTTAACTAAAGTTGTCCCTAAGTGTTGAAAGTGCCATTCCATCCTTAAAGTTAGTTATCAAATTAGTATTCTCCCCACTTTATTGAGGGTTTATAGGAAAAATGGAACATCTTATGTCTGGGTATGTTCCACAAAGTACAATATGTTGATAAAAGTATCATAGAATAGGACTTTGTTATTTTAAACCTCGAGCTGTCAGATCTGCTGTCGCAGTATGGTAAACAGGATCTTGGGGAATGCATTCAAAAAATTAAATAAATTGATAAGCTGAATAAGGCTGAACAGAAAAATAATGATATGATCTGGGGCTCAATATTTTATTTTTTATATCAATGAATAACCTGTTCGAAAATATCAAAGTGAGCTTCTCGACCATATCAAAATTATATTTTTAAGATCAAATTAATATTTTAGAGTTTCATTATTACACAAAAAACAAAAAAAACCAGAAGGCCGTGAACCGTAAAATGTTTCCTTTTGACGTGTTGTTTAAGTAGTCTCGTTTGCACTTCAAATCTGTGTAAAAGCGTATAAAACTAATAATTTACGGGAAGGCGTTTCATTCAGATAGTTCTTGGTTTTTGTTTTGCATAAATCGTGTAAGCGTTAAACTAATATTTAGAACGGAGGTTGTATTCTCAAACTCCGATGTTATAGCTTAGATGTCACGATCGTCGATATTATCAGTTATAGCTAAGTACTATTAATTGTAGTTTTTTGGAAGCAGAAAGAGAACGAGATTATAATTTCTTGAACCTGCGCCTTGACTGGGGATCGAACTTGGGACCACTGGCAGACGTCAGGGCATGCGAGTGGTTACACGGCTAAGTGCTTACTTATACATTTCTTTACGTTACTGAAAGTTTCGATTTGCAACACCATCTGTCTCTTTCCTTTTCACATTTTCATACATCTCTTTAAAATTAAATTTCCCTCTCATCTTTTCTACTATCATCTGACAAATTAATGTTGTTTTCGGCTAAAATAAAACGTTTTTGCATAGAAATGATATGAAAAAATTTTTTGACCCGACTTTTAAATTCAAAATCCCAATTACGTTCAGTCGATCCATTGGATGGCCAACAGATTCACGCGAATTCCTTAATCGTTTCTTAGAAATCACAACTCGTACCAATTCCGATATATCGGATTCGAAAACGGAAAGAGGCCTGCATATGGTTTGTTTTTTTTTCACTCTTTAACATTTTTAGGCCGTGTCACATAAGCTAACAAATAACAGAGTAAATGTCTAATTTAATTAGAAGATAAGAAGTCGGCCCTTAGACTTGTATGATATTGATATATTCATACTTAGTATTCGGCATTTGATATTCAGCACAAGATTCTCACTAAATGAGTAATCGGCACTTGTTACTGAGTAATCGATACTAGGTACTCGATATATTCCCATACTTGGTACTCGATATACACTATCTAGCTGCTGCTACGGCAAATGGAAAATGCGGCTGACTTTGACAAGGGCAAAGGCGTGCTCAATGTGTTGCGAAGACAAACTAGACTATCATGTCTCAAGTGTCGAACATTGTGAAGTCATCCTTACGGCAGCAGCTTGATGGGAATCATTTCGTTCAGCTCTAAGTGCACAAGTATCTATTTTGATTATTCTTAGCAAAGTTTTTGTAGTTGCGTTAGACAGTTCATCGCAGTCAAAGTGTAAAGAGGAAGGGGACGCGCAAAAGACACTTTTATCAGATTCTTCCCTACAAAGTGTCGCACAAAGTGAGCGAAAAAACTTTCTTTGATAAGGCAAAGAGCTTTCTTCTCACTTCATTAAGACGTTTTTAGCTCAAAAAATATTTATGGAGTTGTTTTAAGGTTTGGTATGTAATTATACTGGCGCTATAATATGGCTGTTAAGGGTCTGAATTTTTTCAGTAAATCAGTTGCCATTCGCTGGCGTGTTTCCATGGCACTAACATTGGTCCAAGAAAAACAAACTGGCAAACAAGTGAAGAGCAAACGAGTTGACTGAAGCGTACGAGGAGGGGCCAAACTCAGTGTACATTTTTGTGACATGTGAGCGGGCAACAAACAAGCGAAAGGATGTGATCCCAGAATGCTTTGCAAATAATTTGATGACAGCTGTCTACTTCGTTGGCCAACTTATGATATTAAAACAATTTCATGGACAGTAAGCGCACAAATCGAATTTGCAAGAAATCACATTTAATTCATTAACTTGAACGCATTTGCTCAGTGACATTGTGACAAACTTGTGAAGCGTGAGGGCAAAGTTTTTTGATGCCTAAAACAAAAAGCCAAACTTGCATTGAGCCACAGGGACAAAGGCCACACGAAACCAAAAGTTGCCAAAAGCCCAAAACAAAATCGTTTGTCAAACTGTCAGTCAGATGGAGCTGCACATCTTCCAGCAGCTTCTCATCTTTGGGGCTTATCGCAAGACTGTGCACCCGTAGAAAGTTAAGCAAGCGTAGCGAAAGCCACCTAAGCCAAAGAAATTGAATAAAAAGTAAAACTTATTACAGACGTCAGTTCCTTCGAGTGCCCTCAACTGTCGGAACAGATGTCAGTGAGCAGCAGAGGGCGAGGCTGGATTCTAAATCATTGTTAAGCTAAAAGACAAATTTGCTAATTACCGGCATAAATGTCGCAACGTGGGCACACCATAGACCTGCTCCTTGCCAATTATTTTGTCCTTCAGCAAACGTCCATAGCGCTCGAAAAACATTTCACGTCGCGAGGCATACACAATGGGCTGGAAAAATGGGGAATGGAGCTGCATGGTAAAGTCCACAACTGGCTACTCACCTTAAATGGCATTTCAATCATCGGCACATTACGTAACAATATTTTCAGACACAGGACCAGCTCGTAACTGTAATTGCGTCCATTCTCGATGAGTTTGTCAAGCAGGGCCAACATTACGGAGGTTCCACCATCGGGTGGTTGCGGTGCGGCGCCGTATCTGCAATGAGAAGTGGTCGGAAATGCATGAG
Organism: Lordiphosa clarofinis; assembly: GCA_018904275.1. NCBI lineage: Eukaryota > Metazoa > Arthropoda > Insecta > Diptera > Drosophilidae > Lordiphosa > Lordiphosa clarofinis. Next base: position 494,487 of record JAEIGQ010000072.1, on the reverse strand, counting down.
GCACATGGTACTTAGTCTGGTTGCCTTGCGGTTGCCGGAGTGAAATGAGGTGCAAGATGCTGGAATACAATTTACGAGCATTGTGTGTGTAACCCAGGTAAATGTGTAATAAATGGCTGGCGCCCTGATAAGCAAACACAACTGATGTGCAAATGAAATAATGAACAGACATGGCTCGCGGTTGTGTAGTCCCCTCCAACCCCACTTGATGTAAGGTGAGGCAAGGGTGAATGAAAACGAAGTAGAGAGAGAAGTTAATAAATCTTCTTTAAGCATTCGAAAGCAGAAAAGTAAACTTTCCCGCAAATTGGGTTTTGTTGGCACAAAAGTTGACATATTCGGAGCATGCAAAAACTATGTTGTTTACACTTTACCGAAACAACACATAGTGGAAAATAAAGCCTAATGATGAAGCTTCAACATGAATTTGATTCTTACAATAAATGTCTGCTTTTACATACACTACTATTCTAAGCTTGAGAGAGGCTTGGCTTGGCCCCGTTGGAGGAGCATTTTTACTACTCTAAGCTCTAAGGAGCTTTATCTAAAGAGAGATCGCTCCCTGCCTCACCTTGTTGTTCCACACTGTCCCCCTCCCTTCTGACCACTCACCACCAGTTGCAACCATCCACATACTCTGTGTTCTCTGTGGTAAAATTGCAAATGAACTGCAAATTGTGGCATGTGTCGTGTGGCATTGGCAAATGGCGGGCAACAATGTTGTCACTTTTTAAATTGAAAATGTTTGTCACACGAAATATATCGCATTTTATTTGCATTTGGTATCTGATAAGCTGTATAATTTATATGTTTGGTACGCCAACACAACTTGGCGCTGCTGGAGCAAATCAATTCCTGTTTCACCAAAAAGTGGGTGAAGAATTTGCATATTTTATGGGCAATTTGTTGGAATGGAAATGCAGCAAAGCGAGAAGCGTTACGCAAATTAAAACACACACAAAAGACGAAACAATGTCAGAAATATGTATAAGCAGTCGGCCTGAACAACAGAGAAACAAAAATCAATGGCAGGCTGATTGGTCAGAGTTGAATGGAGCTCCAAACTTGCATATATATGGGCATGTGATTGCCATCAATCAAAGCAATTTGCAACGAAATTGCAATGCATCTCGAGTGCTGGCCTTTGCCGGGCTGATAATATTTATACGTCAATAAGACTGAAATTCTTGAATTTTAATGAAAGCTTATATCGCCTTCACTTAGAATCAAAATAATAACTTTTTCGGTATCAATAGTAGGTTAAGTACGATAATACTTGATTAAAGTCTGTTTAAATATAAAGTACATTTCGAACTGTTTTAAAATCTATTAATATATTAATTCTTTAAATAACTACAAACAAGTTGGGAATTTGAAGATAAACAATAATTCGTATATTCCGTTTCGCACTCAATCCAGGATATACGGTTAATTATAATTCAATATTATCAACACAAATCAACATAGATTAACAAAAACATTTTGGAATAGCAATGCTATGTCAGTATTGTGCTGTTTTAAGAATCACCAAAATTTTCTCATCAGCGGACTTATTGCTTTTCAAGCTTCAATACACAAAAAACAACGACCGGCAGAAATATAGATCGTTTGGGATAGAATTTATACCGTTTAGTAATATTTTATCTATACTTATAAGGTTGTAGGCTGCTTAATCTACAGATCTAAGACATGGCATCGACCTCCGTTTAGTTATGAAATCAGTCAAAAAGCCAAAGTAAAGTTTGTATGGAGCACATAACATGATAAGCTGTTTTGCTAAGAGTGTGACAGAGAGTGAACGACTCACTGAGTGACAGTATGTGCTATGTGCGTGTATGTGTGTTGTGTGTTTTTTTCTACACAAAATCAAAATAAAACCAAATAGCGAATCCAAATAAATTAAATCTTATGGAACCAAAAAGCGAATCCAAATAAATTAAGTCTTATGGCACATTCTAAACATATCGATAGCTTTAAAGATATGATGACCGTATATCAATGGAATTTCCCATACTGGAATACATACATCTGTAGCCAAAGAAAATTAAAGGAACTGAAAGTAAAGGAGGGGAAAGAGTAAAGAGCGGTGGAAGATGGAAAAGAGGGAGGGGAAAGCGTGGTGAGCTGGTGAAGAGGGGTTGGGGAAAAACGAGAAAGCGAGGTATAATTTCAGCGCCTCGAAAATTTTACTTTGGTCCTTTACAAGATACAAAAACACAATTGCTTATCAAAGTCGCGGCGGGTATGGTATAAAAAAGGCTTGGTTTGTAACCATCAACCTTCACGTATGATATTGAAAAATATAAGTTCTTAAATTTTTTTTAGACAGAACTCTGACATTAAAACAAACAGATAGCAAGGCAATCTTTTTGAGCATGTATTAAAAACGAAGACAGCATCTCCCAGTTTTCTTCATTCAACCCATTTATAATCTCGATTTCCAATAGGGAAAGCTTGTTAAGGTAACAAGATTGGGCAAACCCCAATCAGATGAGAAACGTTCTCTGTTACAGAAAGGTTACAGAGTGTACAATCAGCATCACATAGAGCACGGCATAAGGTGGAGATTGCTTGGATGCCGATGCGGTCTAAAAAGTAGTTCAATATTCCAAAGTTGTGGTTCAGTGTCTTTGCAAATTAATCTGAGCTCACTTGAGGACGCCAGATTTCGAAAGATTTTTTTTCCCGGAATGTGTGGCTTTCCAATACTCAGGACTATCAAGATTGATATCGGGATTATAAGTAGAAGCAGTGTCTAGCCATTTCTCGAATACTTTATATTTGCTAGCTAGCATCATGTCGGCTACACTTCTGGAAAGTCTTTCGCTGGGCAAATGAAAACTCTTGCGGATGTATTTGAGATAAGCTTGAAGGCAATATATGTGGAGAGTTTGCAGGGTGTTGTATTTGGTAATATGAAGATACGTTTAATAAACATTCTTTGAAATCGTTCAACTTCTTCGTACTGAATTTCATACTTTATATTTGGTGCTTGGCAGGATGAGCAGTTTCACAATAAATTTTTTTTTCCATCAGGAGTTTACCGTTTTCTTTTATTCAAGCAGTTTCTCTTAGAGTTAAGACCTAAAATTAAAGTTTCCAAAGTGACATCCAGGTATTTAAACCGGGTTTCTGTCTCCAGTTCGGCGTCATTAAAAAAGCATTTGTCGGCTCTGGGGGTTCGACTACGGCCGTCCTTAATTACCAGAAATTTCGTCTTCTGCACATTTATCTGTAGACTCTACAGCCATCTTAGCAAGATAAAAGTGGAAAGCAATTTCAACACAGAATTTATAACACTTCGATGAAGAACATTTTGCACCTATTTTGAGAGCACATCATAACAAATTAAAAGTATGTCCAAAAATATGTTTGTTAATAAAAAATAATGCAAAAAGTTCTTAAAACAAGTATTTTGGGGTTGAAAAATATCGTACTTGAAGAATTATATACTTCAATCGAGTATTTTTGTACTTACCGTACTGTTGACACCAATTAAACTTAATTCAAATACAAAGTTCTTGACCTAACCTGAAAACTTCGTTTTTATGCAACTTGTATTGGCGAATAAGCACTTGGGAATTCCAATGGTATAAAATTTCAGCACTAAACTGTGCAACAGTTTTTAAAGTAATAGGTTAGAGGCAAAAGAAAGTGGTCCGTTGTTTTATTGTACAGTAATTAATAAGTAGGCCAACAAATAAGTCGTATGGGCTTAGAGGTAACTGTGCGTATAGGCGCTTACACAGACAGCTGCGCATAGCTCTAGCCTTGCGCAAATTCACTCATTCATAGCGCAAGGTTAGGCCTTACAAGCTTTAAAACAACTTTTACTTTCTCTTCTATTTAACTTGCGAATTCGTCTTAAATGTATGTTTTGTAAGCTTTAAGCTTTTCGTTTTGCAAATTATTAAGCTTGAAAGTTTTCATCTAAAGGTTAGCTGTCTTTGAAGTTACCGTTTGCTAAAAACGATTGAGCCAGCCTGCCATGAAGAAGATAATGAGATGAAGTCTGCAATCAAGCCAAGTTCTTATAAGGAAAAATGGAAAAAAATCTACTTCGGGAAATTACTCAAATTGCACTTGGATAACCATTACTCTAATGATTTTTATAAAAATATTTCATAAGATATTATGTTTTGTCAGGCGGCCATGATACCATAATATATCTAATAGCCTAGTTCCACTGCCACATATATGTACATCAACAAATTTTTGTGATCCACTGCTAAAAATTCCACCAATGTAAAGTGAATGTTAAAATTTGAGTGACAGCCAGCTGAGCTGCTTTGAGTAATATTTGTTAAAACTGAGTAGCTTGTGTATGAAGTACTCAGTTTGTTCGGGGTTAATGTCAACATCATGAACTGATGTACATTCTAACATCCATATTTTATTAACTTAAAATTAACTTAACTTTTTTTTTGTATGGGAGAATTGTGTCACATCACATCACATCAACGATTGATGTACATTAGGCCGGTCCCCAAACCGGCAAAATGGAAAAAAGGAGGTCTCAGCATTCCCAAAGCTAATATTTGTTGAATAATTAATAATTGTGAAAATCAAAAAATTTGATTTTAGTTTTAAATGGGCGCGACAGGGTCTCAAAATTTTAAAAAATATTAATCATACGACACGTTCACCATATACAAATTTTTACAAACAAAGTTATTAGTTCATTTCAATTGCTGTCATTGTTCGAAATTCCAAAAGGGATCTACATTTGTGGAAATAAAATATTTTTCAAATTTGAATAGTTAATAAATAAAATCATCGCCGACTATTTATAAATGAAAAAAATATATGATAATAGGCAACACTGCGTATGAGTTATATACAAAAACTTTAGACGCCAATCGCGCCGGTTAAAACTCGACTTTTTTATCTTTTGATTTTATTTACATGAAAAAGTATCAGATAGGGGGGTGAGAGCATGATCTTAAAAATTTCATATACATGGGGACCGCTCTAATGTACATATATGTGGCAGTGAAACTAGGCTATAAGTTTTCAATAGAATTTATTACAAACGTTTTCAGCATTAAGCCCAAATACATTTCCAATATAAATTAGTTTAATATTAGTTAAGTTTGGTCAGTTGGAACTGTGTGTGCTAAAAGTCGCTCTTGACCGACTTTTCAACTTGTTTTTATTGAATTGCTTAACAAATTTTTACGATTATTTCTATTTCAAGTTCCAAGACTTCCAAGCCAGTAAAAAATAAAAAGCAGTTCTGTTTAAGCAACCATTTCTGAAGTACACAAAGTGCATTTCAATCTCTATCGGCAAAACTTTTCACTCTCTTTTTTTTTGGCTTGCAATCAAGTGTTGGCATTTTATGTAAAGCATTCTTTTTGGCACTGCATCAAATATTGAAAGAGTCAGAAGGATTGCCAGAAATAAAGTACTAAAGCTGCAAAAAACAAGGAAAGCAATGATGCAAACCAGCAGCCCCATAGATTCGCCAGGCAAGCCAAAAAAAAAGAACTAGCAACAACAAATAGAGGAAACGACAAGCACCACAAGAGAACTTATTCGAAAACTGAAGGCGTTTACATATAAATTTATGAATCTCTTCAGCTCTGCTTGTTGTTGCTGCGGCATCAGCGACCATGAGACAGAGTGGAGACAACAACGCTGCCTTGTAATGCAAATTCACTTTGGCAGCGCCTTTCACATTTCATGATAATTCCGTTCGTCGTCCACTTGCTTATGCTAAGCGTCTTGTATTCTGATGTTGCATACATTGCGGCGCCACCAAGTGCCGAACGCTTTGCATATTTGGCGCTAATTGAAGTGCCTTGCACTTTCCCGCACCCCTCGTTTCAAGCTTACCTGAGCAGTATGAGCAGCAGTTCAGGAGCATTTGCCTGCAAAGCGATACGCAGCGGTGAAGAGCGTCCACAGGACTCAATGGGCACGTCAATGAATCTGCAAAAGAAAATGACAGCAAGAGGAGGACAAATGAAAGCTAAAATGTCAAAAAGTCTGTTGCTTTTAGGCCACATTTTTGTGGGGGCTTTAATGGGCAGCCACAGAGTTGGCTTTAACATACAGCTAAATGGCCATCCAACATTAGTCTACCAGCAGGACAGCAGGGACCGAGACACACTTAAAGAAATAAACATAGGAAAACTCATTCCAACCCAATTTTTAATTTGGCTACTTTTAAATACCAAGCTTAAATTCAAACATGAAACTAATAATAATTTATTTGCTTCAAGTGTAAAAAAACCCTCTACTATTTACTTCAAAGCAGCTGAAATTTCTCTCAGTGGAGACGCTGTGGCGAGTTTGCTGAGTGAAAAGCACAATTAGGCTGCTAGCTTGTTGCTTCCCATTTACCGTTTTTGTAAGTTTTCCACATACAAAAAGCCGTCTGCTGCTTTCCTGTTTCTCCTCATCCACATCTGCGTTGGCTTTAATATTGCGTATACGTACAGTATGTTCCATTCTTTGTAGGCGTTTGTCTCCATTCGGGCATTAGCATGTACAATGCACTTAAAGCAGTTTGCGACACAATGGAGGCGCACAACACACACACACACGCCAATATACATATATGTTTATGCCTACGCATAAAAGTAGGCAAATAAAAGACCAAAAACCGCAATAAACCGGAAGCCACTTACACACACACGCACACACCCACAACCAGGTGACTCTCTCACACAGTGAGAGGCAGTTGCGAAGCAAGCGATAAGCGCATTTTGAGCCTCCCACGCCTGCAAATTGCCTTGGCGAATTCATTTGCGTTTTATTAGATGCGATAAAAGCGAGCGACATCAAGGATCAAGACATTAGTAGGCAATGCCAAATGGCTGCTTTCAACTGACTCAGCTCAACATCCCGAACAGAGATTTGTCACAAAAAATCAAACATTTGCAATTTAACGAGATAACTGACAAATTAAGTTTGATATGGTTATGGCAGCAGTCAAAGCAGTCTCGTAAAGATTGATATTGAATGCATTGTACTTCAATTGGCGGAATAAGAAAAAAACTGTATAAAGTTAGTTCAAGCTAGCAATAAGATATTTAAAGAGGCTTTGCCTTTGTTGACGAAAATTGTGCATTTGAGGCAAACAAAAAGCAGAACGATTCGACCTTAAAAAGGACGCTTTTGACTTTATCCTGCTTCGGTTTAGAATTTGGTAAGATTCGCTCTTGAAAATTCTTACTTTTAGCACGAATCGCTCGAAATTAAAAATAGAAAATTCTAGATTCAAGACAAAAAAGTTTTAACTTGGGGTTATTTCGCTCTGAAATTCGAAATTTACCGTTAAAAATTTAAAAATAGAAATAAAATACTTGATTCAAGAAAAAAAGTTTTTATTTAAAATCATTTCGTTATTGATGTAAAAAATTTAAGTACAAGTTGCTCTTAGCTAACATAACTAAGTCTAGATTATGCTTATTTTGAGTTCTTAAAGTTCTTAAAATAATCCCAAATCGTGGTAAGCAAATTCAAAACGTTCTTGAAATCAAGTATTTAGAGATTCGTAAAAACGCCCTTGACACAATAAATTTCGTACTTAAATCAAGAATTTTCTTGCTTATCGAAGTTTTCAGTCTGAAAATGTTCGATTTTTCTCTCAGTGCACATTGTGTATCATTAGCAAAATCGAAGCAGCAGTCTTATTGACTAAGCCTGGTCAATTTCAAGGTTTAATCATTAGACAATAGTTAATGAATGCAGCTGTATCTAGCGTTGGACTATTTTTTACACTCAAAAAAAGAACAACAAATAAGAACATTGTACTTGAATCAACTGTGTCAATAGTACGGTTAGTACGAAATAACTTGCTTCATGTACTAAATTTTTACATCAAGTACAAGATGTTAGATACTTTTCGAACTATTCCAAACTCATTATAATCATTCTCTTAGGTTGTCTTAAGCTCAGACCGATTTACCAGTCTAACAAATTTTGAAGTTCACATTCTCGAATCAAAACAATAGTTCACAATATCGATTTAAGATTATCTTGGCTTGGAATATCAAAAAGAAATGAATCAACCAAAGACCAGAGAGAAGAACAGAATTCACTTAAAAAATTTCGCCTATTCCGTAGCTCACTTTCTAGAGCTAGCATTGTAGGTCTGATTTGTGCTCAATCCAAGATACTTTAGCGCTTTTCTTAATTTTTCAATAAGTTCTTGACTGAGCATTTACCGTCGTTTTTCGATTCTAAAACGATTCGTTCTCAAGAACAAAATATACTTGAAATTTTATGTATTAAACGGTATAAATTGAATCCCGTTTAGTCTAGACCTCTCCAAGCCGTTGTTTTCAGAGTTAACTATTAGTTCTTACAAATAAATTTTGTTATACCAAACAAGAATACAAGAGTTGAAAGAGCATTTAAGGAGCATTTCTCTAATTAGAAATGATGTGAAAAAGTAGTTCTAACTCCCTTTGAAAAAAGTAGCTTTTTTGTCTTTAGGCCAACGCCTTAAGCCCTATCAGCCTTCCCACGTAATGTGCTACCATCCAAAACTAAGTGACGTCCGGCGCCCTGAGTTCATAATTCGAATACTCTTTAGGTTAAATGGATTTGATTAATGAATTTTCTCAAAGTTCAGAATTTCCCGTATTGATTTGCCCAAAAGAGCTTGCCCCAAAGAGCTTAAAAAAAAGAGCAAATTTATAAAATGATACAATTTTGACAAATTTTGTGAAATTATTAAAATCATTGAAAACCTATAAATACGAGCGTTGGGAGCATTCAAAACAAAAAGTTTTCTCATTAGACTTTTTTCAGACCTAACTTTGTATGGCAGCTATACTATAAGTGGTCCGATTTTGACAAGACTTGGTGAAATTATGTGAAATCATTAAAAACTTATAAAACCAGCGTTGGGAGCGATAGCTTTGAAAACAAAAAGTTTTTCTTACTAAAACTAGTTTTCAACCGATCGTCTATGGCAGCTATATACTATAGTCATCCGATCCGGCCGGTTCCGACAGTCAGCGTTTTGTCCAAAAGACTCCTGCAAAGTTTGGTTAAGTAGCTTTAAAACGACGGAGGAGATAGCATAGAAACAGACGGACGGACAGACGGACGGACAGACGGACAGACGGACATGGCTATATCAACTCAGCTCGTCATGCTGATCAAGAATATATATACTTTATGTGGTCGGAGATGCTTCCTTCTATGCGTTACAAACATCCGGACAATTTTAATATACCCTCTCCAAGGGTATAATAAGGCCCCTCTAAAGAGAGCACCCGTGCTTAGTAAGTCACCTTAATAATAAATGTACTTCATGCTGAGCTGTCAAATGTAATGACCGCCCACTGCGCCACGCGTTGACCTGTAATTGACTTCAACTGAAAAACGAAATGTTAAGATACTCAGCTCAGCTGTCATTTTTAGAGGGGTCTTATTTTGAAAGTATAAATGCAAATTATACTTTCAAATTAATTAAATTAATTTAAACTAAAATAAAATAAATTTAATATGTTTTACTAACTTTGAATTGAATACAACTTAAACGCTAACGATTCCCGTCGTGACGTGGCCGAAATAAAGGGTGTGCGTAAGATTAATTTGAAGAGCCTTCATGAGGAAGAACGAATTGCGCTGATTAATTACGTTGAGGCAAAGAAAAGTATTTGGAACCTCACCAATAAATATAATTTTGATGCAGTTGACATGCAGAGCCACCAACAGCAGTCCACAAAGATATGCAACAACCATGTCCGGGATAAAAGCTTGATTGCGCGACACCTGCTTCGTATTGCGGCTGGAGAGAATGTTTCGTTTTGGCACCAAGTGCTGTTCCAACAATTCGAAGAGGCAAATAAAACTGTTGGCGCTCATACGGAAGATTTGTCTCGAACTGTTGTGGGAAGGTATGTCCCGAAAGGGGCATGACTATGCACACCCCGGATTTTTAAATTGGATCTCGACGTGGAGTTCTATATCAATCGTTTGCTTTTCAATTGGCTATCTGGGAGACCGGGCGCTAGTTGGGAGCCACCAGCCAGACTCATAAATTCGTATGCACTATTCAGTGCTTGCAGGTTACCATTATTTAACGAATCTATTAAACATCCCATTCAGTGTGGAGATCTTAAAATCTGTCTTCGCATTATCAGAATACTCATAGCGCTGGTAAATTTACGCATATTTTACCCTTGCAGCAAATGAAAGCAATTGAGACATTGATGGTTGCTTCCGGCATTCTCATCTTTCTAATCTTCCTCCTCTTCCAACACGATTTGTGCGGGAGAGGTGCCCCCTGGCATTTTTAATTTTCGTCAATTTTCATAAACAAACCGCAACTGAAAACCGTGTTAGGTTAATTTAAAAATCCCAAAATTGGCATTTATTTGAGTTTTTTTGGCATTTTTTTACTATCTCAGCACACTAATTTGCTTTTAGGTTCCACAGCGCAAAAATGGACTTTTTTGTGCGCCCAAACAGTTTGGAGTACTCCGTACTGTGCTTTATGAAAAGAGGTAGACAAAAAACGCTAAAGCGTGATCACGAATATTAGTGTGACCAGAGTTGCCAGAATTGTGATAATTTCTCTAGTTTTATTTTATCATAAACCTTCGCGTAGCAATTGAGAACAAAATCGAAGTGAAGAAAATTAAGTATTGAATAAAGACCTATTACATGCACCCACATACAAAGGCTACTTGCAGCGTGGAACTGTCTCGTAGTTCCATTTTTTGCTGTTAAGTGGCAGCGCTGGCATAAGGCAAAGACCGCTGATGATTGGGCATAGAAGCTCATGAAACAGCTGTACGGTCAACTGTTTTATAGCTATCACAACGTGACTTCGAGCAGGCCAAAACTTAAAGGTTCGAAGGGCTATTATGCTTAATACAAATCAAACTGCTAAACCGTTCAGATGCCCAATGGATCCCACTTAGAGCTAACAATTTCACTATTGTCCTTCTTTTTCCGAAGAAGAGTACTGCACTAAATGATGTATTACAGATTTTCTGTCACATCAGGACTGATTTATATATTTTTAACGGCATTCGACCAAAACATTTATAGTCACATAACTTGCCTTTGACTTTTGTCTTTGCACTTTTTTCCGCACACGCACACATTTGCAGCCATTAAGGGTTATTCATGACAGTGAATGTTGATATTGCGAGAGGGCATCATAAATGTCGTCTTAATGTTTGCCAGTCAGTACATCTTGTGTTTGTATAAGAATATATGTGTACAATGTACATATGTATGTACAACAGTATATGTGGGTTAGCGGGGGTTGTGGGCGTGTGCTAACAGAAGCTTTGTGCGCTTATTACACGCATTTTTGACTTTAATCCTCGGGAGTGCTGCCAAACAAAGCCGAAATTATAAAGGTTTACATTGCTGCCAGCTTATCGCAACACACACACACACACGCACGCACACCCAAGTGTACGCGTACATGTTCATAAATCTCTCTGGGAAAAAAAAAACGAGACATCCTTCGTAGTGGAAAATCTTAATTATACATGACACCCACAGAAGCTCCAACCGGCAGCTCCGGTTTAATTTGAAAGCCAATGCGGCCATTGTTTGCTGGAAAATGAGTCTGTGTGTGTGAATGTCGCCATATTTTACTCAATTATGAAACACACACACATTATTAATTCAATTAAAAAACCTTTTATTTGCAATTAAGTTAACCAAATGTTATTAATTGGCATAACAAATTTATGGAAAATGAACTACTTACAAACTAAAATGGAGGCCATTAACATTACAAGACAAAAGGTTATTTTCCGCTTGACTTGGTCATGTTTTTATTTTTTGTCAACTCACCTGAGCTGCCTTTCCTGTTCGTAACGAGGTATCCAGACGGGCAACATGAGATTTTCACGTGTGGCATGCTTCAGAAAATACACCATGGCACGCACATTTTCATGCTGTAAAATTAAATTGAAGTTTAACTCTCGTGCTCTCTTTTTGCGCAAAAATGTGACTTTGTCTCTCTCTAACACAAAGTGATTGATCGGTGTGAATTGTGGAAATCTGCCCTGCTTACCTGATCCTGAAAATCACTGCGCCAGCCAGCAATGAAATGCGGTGCATGTGGTCCAAACAAGGCTCCCAGAAAAATGCGTTCAAACGTCTTTTCACACTCAAAAATGCTGCCTATGAAGAGAAATCATTTCATTAAACAAGGACAAAAAAAGCTAATTACTTGGCTAACTTGTTGCTTTTTTTGCTGTGGTTTTTATGTGACTTTTCATTTTTTGGCACAAACATGGCACAGTCAGCGACGGAAACGGAAGCTCACAAAATGTCGCCAGCCAAAAATTGGGCAGTCGGAAGTAGAAAAGCAAACATGACAACAAGGGATATGGGGTGTGATTTTTATGGCGCCCAAGCTGGGGCAGCCGTTTGCCATTTACTTGTTTGGCAAAACTTTACGCAACATTTTAATTAGACTTAACACACACACACACACACCCACAAGTTTACAAGTTTTACGATGCAGCAGGAAAAGCATTAAGCAGCACACTTTCTTAACACAATTTCAGCTGGCAATTAGCAGCAACACGTGATTAAAGTGAAACTGCCTTGCCTGGGTGATTATCAGATGCGATGTCATAAAATTCATTTAAATATGCAAAACAAAGAGCCACTCACCAACACACACACACACACACACATGCACATAAATTAAATTATTTAGTTGGGCTTTCCGTTGACTTACCCAACAGCTGAACAACCACCTCAGAGTCGCGCACTCCCCAATCCCAACAGGTGCGCAGGGCAATGTACAAAATGTTGTGATACTTGCCCATGAGGCATACCTAAGGGTTAAAGTAAAAGTGAAAGCAAAATGAGACAAGTTTGTGCAGGAACATTTTAAATTAATTGCAGCCCAAAGGCATTTGATGAGTGGCAAACGAAATATTAATGAAATTATGCAAGTACACTGAGCGAAATGTCTGACAATCTTCTGGAAAGTTCTTACTTTTTATAAGAATCTGAATATGAACGCCACCTAAAAAACAAAATTCGGAATTAAGTGTGAAGTGCTGCCCATCGCCGCTTTGTCACCAACCAAACTCTGTGATGTACCACTATAAAGCCACACAGATAGTATGAAAGGGACACGCTTTTTCAGTAACTTTCACAGCTTTTTATACTCTGTAACAAAAAGTATCAGGGCTACAAACCTTCTAAAAATCGGGAGGGGTTCGCTCCAGGGTTCAAACCCTTGAAGGTCGCTGAACCTAGGTTCAAGTTCAAACTGGGGTTCAGGATTAATTTGGTTTTCGCTGACTCAAAAAAATGTATGTTAATTGGATAAACCTTTAAAATTTCATACATGTTTAAAGGTTTACAGTCTTGATATATTTGAGCTCAATAATAGTTATTTGAGGGATATTTTAATTTAAAATCATAGATATATTATGAAATAGTTTAAAGAAAGTGACTAGAAAGTTTCGACCATAGCTGTTAAATTGCGATTACGATTAGTAATCAATTACATTATTTTTCAAAAAGAATGATTATATAATATAATCCTCTTCGTTCAAAATATTTGATTACTTTTAAAAATAATCAAAAATAAACGGGATTATTGAGGATTACCAACTTGATTCGATTACTTTTCATGATTATTTTTGATTATTTTTGATTATTTTTGATTATTTTTGATTATTTTCAAAAAAAGTGCTGGACTGCTGGTCGGGAGGTCGTGGGTTCGATCCCCCCTCTGAACATCCAATAATAAAAGTTTTTTTCTTTGTTTAGAAAATTGCTTTTACACATACGGTCACCTTATGAAAAAGCAAATTCTCAAAACTTTGCCGTTCGGATTCGGCGTTAAACTGTAGTCCCTTTCTCTTGTGCGAAAAATTTAAAGCACACACGCCAAGAGATTGAGAGAATATAGCCAATATAGCCAACATTTACATTTACATTTTACTTTTAGCTGGCTACTAAAACTTGTCGGAAATGGTGTAGAGGTCCCATTTTGGGACATGTATTTTTTTATACCCTTGGAGAGGGTATATTAAAATTGTGCGGATGTTTGTAACGCAGGGAAGGAGGCATCTCCGACCACATAAAGTATATATATTCTTGATCAGCATGACGAGCTGAGTTGATATAGCCATGTCCGTCTGTCCGCCTGTCCGTCCGTCTGTCCGTCCGTCTGTTTCTATGCTATCTCCTCCGTCAGTTTTAAAGCTATCTCAACCAAACTTTGCACGAAGTCTTTTGGTATAAATACGCTGCACATTTGTCGAAACCGGCTGGATCGGATGACTATAGCATATAGCTGCCATAGGAACGATCGGTTAAAAAACTAGTTTTAGTGAGAAAAACTTTTTTGTTTTCAATGTTATCGCTCCCAACGCTCGTACTTATAAGTTTTCAATGATTTCACATAATATCACCAAAATTTTTCGAAATCGGACCACTATATAGTATAGCTGCCATACAAACTGTCGGGCACATATCAAGCTCCAAGGGTATATAAACTTCGTTCAAGCCGAAGTTAGCTTGCCTCTATTTTTTTTTTTTTTTGTATATTGAACATTTATTAAGTTATTATGATAGGCACACAAAAGTGTGTTCACTACAGTTGAAGATGAAATTTAATTTTTAATCAAATTACTACACAGAGGGAAAAAATGTGTTCAGAAAATAAATTGCCTTCAACTTAAAATGAGAACAGAACGTTCTCAAAATTTTTGAGAACAAATGTTCTAAATGTTCTTGGAATGAGTAAAGTTGTTCTCAAACAATTAATATTTACTTTAAACAAGAACAACACCAGCTTTCAGCAGAGAGAGATACAAGAGAGACAGCGAGTTGGTTCTCTTTTTGCTCTCTCTCTCTCTTGTCTGCTCAACAAAGCATTAGTAGCCCTCTTGACGTGCATCTGCCAAACTCTTCAATGGCTGAATTGTCAAGGGCGTCATTCCATACGTTGAGTGCATGAGGTACCGGGCTCAAATCCCAGTTAAGCCCGAACAAATTTTTCTGTGTTTTTCTGGAAACTTAAATATGAAACGAGTCAGGCGAAGTTGAATCGTTGAAGCGATGTCTCTGGTTCCTATGGCACAATGGGGGTGGGTGGAGAAGCAGCAGCAGCTGCGCCCATATCCAGGGTAGCCTTTGCTTCTCTTCACTTCCAATCAAAAGAGGTATGTCCCCGTTCCCTATTCCACCCAAATGTGAGAAATCCGCCCACACCTGGTCCCAAGTGCAATCAAATTTTTTTCTAGGAGAGTTTAAAATGTTCTTGAAAACGGAACAATATAAACTCAAATCTTGTTCTCAAAAATGGAACAATGTCAACTCAATTTGAGTTTTTGCGTTCTCAATTAATTGTTCTCGAAGTGAGAACATTGCACTACATGTGAGAAAACCCGTTCATGCATACGTTTTGATAACGTTTGTGCTCGTTTTGAGTCCAATGTTCTCGGTTTTTTCCCTCTGTGTACCAACTTGCTTGACGTGAAACCCCTATATGTATTGTTTCTCCTTTTCTTTTCATCGTGTAATGGCCTGCATTATTAAACAATTTAATTACAGAAAAACTATAAGTGATATTAATAATGGATAGTCTGAAAGTGAAAATGAAAACGAGGGTTTGTTAAGAATTGATTTAATTCTAAGTTGCGAGAGCTAGGATATTTTGGATCGGTCAATAAATAGTGGAGTTATGGGGTTTCAAAGTCAAAATTTCGAAAATCGATTTTTTTTTGCACTCCATTGGCCCTAGCTCCGTTATTTCTTGTCCGATCAACAGTGTCCTAGCTCACACCAGAATGGTGGTATTAGTTGGTAAAAGTGGTAAAAGTTTATTTTAAAATCGGTGAACAGATATTCTTTAAATTTTTGCAACCATTTTGGAAAAAATAATTCCGAGATAATCGCTTTTGAAGTTTCAACAACTGTTTTCGATGACAGGCCAGTTATTATTTTTGATAGATTTCAAATATAAATTTGATGCATATTTCAAAATTATTTTATTTTTTAAAATTGTGAACATTTATTATTTATTTGAAGTTTTTCGACTAAAAAATATATAAAACATATTTTCGGATCAGCTTAAAAGCCTAATAGAATGTTTAAGCATATAAAAATTAAAATTTCTCAGGATATTCAGTACCCTTAAATTATTTTATGTCCATAAGAACAATGTGAATTTCTCATATCCATTTACTTTATAGAAACTAGGCCCATCCAGATACCTTGGATAATCCAATCCTTTGCTCTCAAGATCTTGTAGTGAGCATTAGTTCGTAAAAGTTTAGGGGTGACCAGACAAAAACTAAAAGTCACTAAAAATTAAATGGTCACTCTGTTTTTAAGCCGAGGTTTGATTTTAAGCGGACTATGTGGAGTTCATGATCAACACCAAGGTTATTATGGAAGCATCTTGCAGGTTAAATTGTAATTTTCACTCTGAATTCCACTCCATTATTGCTCCTCTATGTTGGCTTTTTGTTTATTTATGCTCAGTTGGACAGCTGTAGTTTGTCAAGCCCTTCAACTACAAATTGCATTGAACTGTGTGTCCGAACAAGCTAGTTTGAAGCAGGTTTCTTAGCAGTCTGATCAACTTTTCATCATCTTGAAAAAAAATGTAGTTGTCAAAGCCTGCCTTATTCTCAAAGCCTTAAGGACGATCATATATTATCAAAGCATCAGTATCAGTATCAGTATATTTATACAAAACCGAAGTAAAAGTGGTAAATTTTTGTTATAATCAATAGTGATTGTATCTGGACTGAGTTCGTTCTTAAACAAAATACAGAATTTCAATTTGTTTCTCTCTGTGTGGAGACACATCTACTTGTCACGTGAATGTGGAAATATAAAACCACTTAAGACAGCATCGAAGCACTTACAGTGATGCACAGCTTAATTGGTCCATCACATTTTTCAGAAAATTAATTGCTACATATTCAAACACAAGTGCAATAATTAAAAGTCTTGCTTTAAAAATCCACTAGTTGGCTAAATTATGAAAGATCTATAAAAATTTCTTAAATTACTCTCTTTCCCACCATTTTCTTTAAGTTTTATTATATTATTATTTTTGGTCATACTGCAGAAACATTCGCAATATCGTGTACTGAATTAAAAAAGGTAGGCTCGACTGACTAACCGACTGATATATAAACTACTCATTCATCACTTGACTCTTTGAGACAGATGACAGCTGCGACACGTGTTAGAATGAGGGTGGAGGGGAAAGAGTGGAGAGCGGTGGAAGATGGGAAGGAGGTGGTTAAAACTAAGAACAAATTATATATAAAGTTAAGCCACAATTACATAATAATTGCATATTGTATAAAATTACGATTTAAGTAAATACAGTAAAATACTTTCTACCAATTTCAACCGAAACCTGAGAAACGCTGTTTTCTATTATTTCTTTTTAGACAATTTATGAAATTGTTTATAAATTTAACAAAATTTTGTTTTGCAAAACCGCAAATCACGTTTCGGTGGGAGTATCGAGATCTAATTTAAGAGTTTTTGGTCTTTAAAATCAAAGATTTTGAATTTTGATTGGATTTCGATTTGAATGAATTTCGAAAGAATGAGCAGGGACCGAAATTAACAGTTATTGTTAATATTATTGAGTAATCAGTGTTCATAATCGATCCGCCAAAGGAATGCTAAAGATCATATGTGCGATAGTCGAGTTTTAAAGGAAACAATTAATTAAGCTGGGTAGCACCGGCCGTAACGGCGATGGGCAGCACTGCACTCACTTTATAGCTTCCTTGCCACTAAGTGTGGCTTTTAACTTAAATTGGTTAGATATTTGTAAGCCAAGAGGGGTTCAGAGTTTATTATATTCGGGCTTGACAGACTTTCTTTTTTTTGTTATTGACTTTTTAGCTATCATTTTATAAAAATTAAATAATTTTTGTGAACATGTCACTAATTTCGGAGTGAACCTAAGAATAAGAGTTCACTCACCTGACCATTGTCTTCCTTGGCCAATCGATGATATCGCAAGGCAGCTGTCACCGCCATGGCGGCCACCTCATCGGTCTGCATATTTTGTCCCCCACTGCAGCCCTTGATAATTGAGCTAAGATGATCGAGTACATCGCGACGGGATTGTCGATCCTGCAAACCGTTACGTGTGATCTGCTGGAAGGTATCATTGAAGAAGCACTCGAAAATGTAGTCCATGACCAGCTGGCTGCGTCTAGCCTTCGAATTAAGCTGGAAACTGGCCCTGCCGCGTGCCCTTGACCGGAAGCCGTAGAAGCGTCGTGGTCGAGGCAATGGTAATAGCCAAAACCACGTCAACTGTCGTTTTAATTGACTTACAAGTTGCTGAAGTGCTTCAAGCAGCTGGAGAAACATTTTAAGCAAGAACAAAATTTTAAAGATTTTATTAAACTTGAATTTAAAATTTGGCAAAGTACGTTAAACAAACTTCCCGGCACGAAAGCGAAAGAAGCACAAGTTAAACATTGCCTGAGGGTGAGAGCGTAGGCGGACGAGCATGCGAGAGTGACTCTCTCTCTCTCTCTCCTCTCTCACTCTCTCCCGCGCTTTATTGATTTTTTCATGTTGGCAATGATGCGATGCAGTAACACTCCGGAATAACAAAACAAACAATTTGTTTTAAATATATACAAAACATAATCACTAGGTCGCCGGCAATGCAATTACTTGGTAGGGCTCAGCGTTGGCCCGAGCATCTGGTGACTGGCCGCCACAAGCAACTTTAATTTTAAGCAGTTTCCAAGTATTGCGACGCAATTCTCACACAACAAAATTTATTTTTCGTACACCAAGAAATCCGTCCGCATTCAACAGCCAGCAAAAACAACTGATGGACTGACTGTTGCGGCAACAGAAGCAAAAATTCCAATACAACGCTCAGCTGTTGTTTACCTGCTTACACTTGCCTCCCTCCTCTCCCTTCGCTCACGCATTCTCTCAGACACTAAAGATTGATTTATTTTAATTATATTCTCTTGTACGAAAATTGATGCAACTGACACATCGGTTTATTGGAAATTTAATAACCATCAATAAATTAAATAGTTTCTAAATTGCTTAGTTGAGCAAATAGTTTAAAGCTGTTACATTACAATTTATCAGAAAATTATACTGGGAAAATTAGGAAGTAATATAGGTAACCGGTTCCGGTTCTGGTACGTACCGCAGCGTATGTTTTGGTAAAAGGTTCTGATTTGGTTCTAATATTATTTTGGTTATAACCTAGATTTTTATTTAGGTATTCCAGTTCGTAAAGAAAGATCAGTCATTTGTTTGCGCCATTCAAATGTGAAAACTTTGTAGAGTTTTCACCTCCTTTTTTGAGACGTTTCTCAGAAAAAATTATTATTTTGGATGCCAATGAACTGTTTGGGGAAAATACGGATCTGTTGAATTTTCCACTTAGCCTCAACTTTCAACCGGTACTGAACCGAACCCGCAGTTCGGTTCGGGTTTTTGGATAAATCAAACAAAATCAAAAATCGAAAAATGCAGTTCTAGAATGGTGACAATTCTGCGTCGATAAACCGATCAAAATCGGTTTAGTAGAACTGGAGAAAAGTGACTTGGCAGTCCGAAAAAGTTGCTTTGAAAGTAACCAACAATTTTCCAAATATTATATACATACAGATATTAGTCGGCGATGCCAGCTGCATCACCATCATCATTTTCAAAAAATCTGTTTTCAGCAGCAGCTCTCTTTGCTCTGCGTGCCATTCTGCCTTCTTTAGATGCGGCCGCAGCTCTAGTTTCTGAGCGATTTAGTCGGTAGCAGCATTGCGTAGGATAGCCTTCGATAATTATATCTTATACCATATATATATGTATCTATATATATCCTACCATTCAAATTAAAAAACCAGCCGTTATATCACAGTTATATTGACTGTAAATTTATTTACTCAAAAATTTCTCGTTTTAGCGAAAACATTGTTTCACTAAAAAGGCTATATCTTCTGAAGTATTTCGAATTTCAAAAAATTTTCTTGGGGCGATATTTTCAAAATTCCAAGCTATTAAAAAATGCAAAAAAAAAATCGAAAAAAAATGTTTGCACATGAAGAAAACCCCCTTATAGCAGAAACCACATGAATATGATGATGGAAAAAATTTCACGTTCGACATGTCACGTATCGACAGTGATAAATATTTTTATTCCCTTGGAGAGCACAGAAGAAAGCATCTCCGACCACAAAAAGTATTTATATTCTTGATCAGCATGACGAGCTGAGTTGATATAGCCATGTCCGACTGTCCGTCTGTCCGTTCGTCAATTCGATTTATTTTGCTAATTACTAACTATCTCTAGAAGGTACGAATCGTCTATCTTCGGATAGTATCGGATGAACGGTTCTCAAGTTATGAGCAAAAAAGTGAACCAAGCCCCTCCCGCTACGCCCCCCTGCCACCATAAAAAAAAATGTTGCATACTTTTCGGAAGCTAAGGAACGCAGGAACACTGTTAAACATGTTTTTTCATGAGTAACGGGTACATCGAAGTCGGTCAGAGCCGACTTTAACTTACGCTCTCGATTATTTAAACCCTTATTTTTTTGACAGGCCTTCTAAAAACTGAACCCAAATTAAATTGAGCATCTGCTTTATTCTTGGACACATCCTTTCTGAAGAGATGACCTAGCTGCTATTAGCCGCACATCTTGGGGCAGCTATTTTGTTGGTTTACTTCAACTTGTGGGCTGCACTTGTTTTAGCTGACACTTAACACTTTATTATTTATTAAAAATTAAGCCCTCAATAAATTTATCTATTCTAATATTAAATGTTTTGTATAAAATCACTTACATCTGACATGCTATGCGTATTGATTACACGTATGTTCATTACAATTTCCCCGAAATAAGGTACAATTTCGTTAATTGTTTGTTTTGTTAACGCAAAGCATATCAATTTCCAACATAAATTATTCAGTTTCCCCCACGCTACACTTTATTTACATGCTTAATTATTGGGTTTACAATTAAATACTGCGTAAATATTTAAGCGAAGCTGGTAAATATTAATTATGAGCTTGATGCCCGCATGATTCTTCTTTTATCATCCACCATCCACCAAGCAAGCGAACAAAAGTCAAAAGAAAATCCTCAAAGGAGCAAATTAAATGCAGTCCGTTGAATGTTAATTTTGTTGGTGTATTTTCTGTGCATTTATTTGTATTTCTCGATAATTAAAAAGGCCAATGGCGGTAATGAATTTGTGGTCTTATGCCGAATTGAATTAAATGTGTATGCAATCAGAACTGCATTATCTGTACATACAGTACGAACGTATTTACTTATGTTCACCCAACATTGTACGCGTTGCGTTGCACATAATATGTTGCGGTTGTTCGGTGCGGAAACGGAAATGCGAACTCAACCGCTGAAAGCGAGTGCAGAATTGCCAATCCATTTTTGATACTCTTGCTGAGGGTAACTTAATTTATGTTAAGCAACCATCTCTTTTTCTTAATTTAGTCATTCAAAACTTTTTTAGTGTTGCTCCGAGTAACAATGTCAGCGTTGTGGCACCGTTCTGTTGAAACCAATAGTTGACCAAGTCATTAGCAATCACAATGGACAAGACAAAATCGGTTATTTTTGGTCCTTTAAGTTTTCGATTGTCAACTTTACCATACCGTGATACCATTATACAACTTACCAGAGTTCCCCAGCCATGGGGATTGAATTCACACCGAATACTTGCCTTATCATGCATCACAGTTTTTTAGAGAGACAGACAGTCACATTTTCGCCCTCTTTTCTTGGGAAACATACACTAAGCACAAGAGAACACATTCGTGTGCTTTACACATACACGAGCCGAACTTATGATTGGTGAATCGATAAGAACAGAAGAGCCAGTAAATCGACTGCAGTTTCTCAGTAACCAACACAAGCACATTTGTCTGTCCTCTCCATTTACCCGGCCTACTGTACAGGAATATTCGCCGCTCAGTGAGCTCTCTGCTCAGCTGTCAATTCTGAGTGTGCAGTTGTCACTTAACTCGAAACGTTGTATGTTGTTGTAACGTCCCTTGAAAATGATTCTTCAAACAAAGTATGGTGTTCTCTCAGTGCGCTCTCAGCTACTTCAGTGTGCTGTTGACACTTGCAAAAAACATTAAACAAAGAAGCACAATTTGAAACGCCTCTCTATTTTGAATGATGTTGGCCATAGTTAGAGCGAGACCACAGCTGTTTAATATCTGAGTGTAAAGTTGTCGACGCAGCTAACTGTGTTCCTACAACACTCTCATTGTTTGAACTCGTCCTTCTTGACCAACGCTGATCTACACACATACCATATTTGTTTGTATGTCTCACTCTCTCTCGCGCTCTTAGGAAAAGCGCTTAGTTCACGATGCTGGCAAAGCGCCATACCTTTTTAGTTGTATTACGACTATAGGCACAAAGTCGACAAAAGGTATTTGATTTGGCTGAATGTCAGTACTCGGGGTTTTTCCTAGTCGCTGATTGCGAATTTGAAGTAAAAACTTAGCAAAACAAAATGGCGGCAGCTATCCGCAGCATTTTTGGATTTGTTTTAAACAGGATGAAACGGTTGGCGGTTTTGAAAAAATGGTTCGGGGGGGCGGAGCAAGCTTAAAAATTGCGAAAATACTTAGAAAAGCAGAGTTGTTGTAAAAAGCTAAGAACATCAACCTCATTAAATATGCTGAAGACCCAAAATTGTAATAAGCCAACTCTAGATTGTATAATCCGCTGGCGGTCAACTTACTTAAAACTCAAACGTTAACTTTGATGTTGGAAAAAAGGGTTGAAAAAAGGGAGGACGACATAGCTCAGTTATTGTCAACTCTTTGGAAAAAAGAGCTCCGCCTGTTTTTGAATTCGATTTCATAGATTCCATTGCTATCAGAAGAAGGAAAAAAGGTATCTAAATCTCATTTAATGTTAAAATATACAACGAAATTCAAAGTGTTAATGAAAACATAACGGATAATTCTTTGAACTCGATAAGTAAAGACGAAGGGAAAATGCTTGCCAAACAACTTAATAACAGGGATTCAACTTCATGAAAAAGTAGTAAATCAATTGTTAGTGTTTAACCAAAGATTATTAATTGTTGGAATATTTATCAGGAAAATCAACTTAAGCATACTCGAATAGTTTTAGCAGTTCCACCCACACAAGTGTCAGTAGAACGAACATTTTCCACATTGGAGTTTGTTTTGTCAGAGGCTCTTAAGTCTTTCAATAACGATGAAAATATACTAGGAGATATATTATTATTAAGTCTTAACTATTCAAAGGGAAATGCCTTCATGAAATGAACCAGTCTCAAAGATTTATCAAAGCAAAATTTGGAATTTATTTAAAATGAAAGGATTATTGTATAATAGGGTGGGTTCCACATATCGACGTCGATTTCCAAATGAACTTATGGATTTCGAATTAAAATTGCTTAAGATTATATGTAAAGTGCCAAATAAGTCAGACATTACTTAATCAGGTCAAAAGAAAATTGTAATTATTTGACGATTTTGATCCGCTTGGTTTATAGTAGTCGATTCCAAACCGTCAAAGTTTCTAAACAATATCATGTTCATACGGAAATTGCCGTCGAAATTTTGTACTAACCCGATTAACTGAAAACCTACGGCTTTTTTAATGAATAATCCGAATACTTGTACCAAAAAAATGTTTCTTGATTTAATTAAATGAATAAAGAGCAAACCGAACCGAACCGAACCGTAACCGCGGTTCAGCAAGCCCCAAAAACCGTCCAATGAACCGAACCGGCGGTTCAAAAACTGTGTGAACCACTGAACCGAACCAGTCCTTAATTCCAAGTGGTTTGCATCCCTGGTTTTAAAAAAATTGTCCAGACAACAATTTCTATTTTGTTTGAGAGCGGAATCTGATGGGAGTTTTGACTTATTGCTTTTTTAATAAAAATTAATTACAAAAAAAAAATAATTTTGTTTTGACTTTTTTAAGTAGGTAAGTGTATGTTTCGGAGAGTTAAACTAAATTTTGCGCCAAGTGTTATTTTATTTCCCATCAACCAAATGCAGATGGCAATGCGTGGTTATGTCTGAGGTAGATATACGATCAAATAAAATACAATAAGCTGATTTGCATAATTTTATGAGATGCAACAAAATGGCCACAATGCTGTGACAGTTAAGCTTTGAATAGTTTTTCGTTTAATAGGCAAGGTATTATTTTGTCAAACAATTTCTGCTTAACATAAGCTAAGTTTTGTCCATAAACAATTCAAGTGCATTAGCTGGCAGCTCTTCACATCTATCCAATATAATTAAATATACATTCCTTTTGTTTTGTTTCTTTTAGACTACTGTGCCAGGAGATCAATCAGGATGATGCATTTCAGTTGGAATATCGCGGACCTGTTATCATGAAGGGCAAGCCAACGCCCATGAACTGTTGGTTCCTGACTCGTGCCAGCAGCAGCAGTAGCATTGGTAATACGGCCATTGCCGGTGGCAATGGTAGCCTGGACTCGCCCACGACCATGCCAAACACTCAGCGAATGAGTCATGCCAGTGTCTCACGTACATCGTCAGCTGGACCAAGCGGAGGTGGCGGGGCTGGCGGGTCAGTCTCAACTGCAGTTCCGTTGCATTCATAGGAAATGTGCAAGGATTCGTCTTGCTGTTGCTGAAATATCCTGTAAAGTAGCTATGTGCGTGCTTCTCTGCCTGTATCCGATGTCCTGGCCGCACAAGTCGGCCACTTAACCACTTCATCTCTCTGGCTTTGTATTTGTCTTGACTGCACCCGGTGCGTGCTGTGTGTTTGTGTGTGAGGTCGAAGTCGGAGTGGGATCATTGTGCAAGGTAATTTATGTTAATGCTCTTCTATCTGTAACCGCTCAGCATGGCAGAGTCATCCAACCACTTAACCACGTCAGTTTACAACTGATTTACGTTGCGTTAGCAGTTACACATTAGGCATATTAACTGTGCATCTGTTTATGTAGGTTTCTAAAACCCAAAGCTAATGTCAGCCATAAAAGAAATATTACCGAAACAAGTTGGCCCTTGCTGTTTGCTCAATCCTTTTCTGGCAGTTAACTAGATAAGACCAAAACAACTCAATATAAAGGCCATAATATGGCAAGCAGTTTGATAGAAATGTTCGAGTAAAATTGTGTCAACAAAATGGCTGAGAGTTTTTGGGAAAAACGCTGCCGATGTTTCATATAAGCTATGTATGGGTTGAGGTTGTTTACAAAACGTTTTTATGTGCGAAGTGGTTTTAAATTTGTTAACCATAAAACCGAACCGAAAAGAACTTTTGTATATAACCGTATCCCCTTTAACGGCTAACAGTTACACTCAAAAATAAAAAATCAATCTATACGAGTTTAAATCAATTTCATCCGCTAAAGAAAACAACGTAATCCCAAATATTTATGACCCAAACCGAAAAAAGAATTGTTTGATCCGACTTTGTAATCCGAAGAATGATTACACAGGCCAACAAAATGACCACTTTCGTGAGGTCCAGCCTTATTTGTATTAAACTCTGATCCCGTTTTGTGCACTGATTCCAAGACTGGTCTCGGTTTTTCTCCATCAGCTCTTGTATTGAAGATATCGCGGAATATCCATTTTGCAGGTATTTTAGCTTTTAAAAAATTATGGAGGTTACACCGTGCGTAAATATCTCTATCTATGAGCTCTATGCAACAGTATACGTATCCATGCAGCCTAAAAAAATCATGGGAGCAGCATCAGCAAACCCAAAAGACAAAGTTAGATGCGGTTAATCCCGGAAAAATGAATTAAAATTTATGGCAGGATAACTAGATTGATACACAAAATGTGTATAGGAAATATTAAAAGACTACGTGATCTAACATAGACCTTACATTAATTGTGAAGCAAATGTACAATAACATTCAATCAGTACTAGATTCAAACAATTTTACAAAAATTCATATTTGCTTAATATCAAACAACCTCGCTAGAATGACATATAAATTTTATGAATTGGGCTGCGAATGGGCCCAAAGAGTTCCGCACTCACTATAATTTATGGATTAAGCCTCTTGTGACTATTATGGTTTTCAAGTTTCAGCAAATGCCTGGCGAATGTATATGTCGAGAAAATTGACCATTCCTATTATTTCGAGAAATGAGCAATAAATGCAAGGTAGAGTAAAAGCTCGCTCCATTTCGCAAGCGTATTTCTTTGTGATTCTGTCACGTCATTTGACGAGATAAGTCAAAAGTTGGAAGATCGAATTTTTTTGGTTTACTTTGATTTAAGTGGTTACATACAGTTAAGTGGCCTAAAAATAAAAATCGATTTTCAAGAATTTTTCATAAGAAGACCTTTTAATTGAATTAAGTAAAAATTGTCCCACAAATAAAGGTATCTGTTTTCGAAATCGAATAAAAATATCATATAGCTGCCATATAACAAACTGGCAGGCATGTTTCATGCTCCAAGGGTATACTTAAAAACTTAGGCTTCGGTCGAGCCCAAGGTTGATTCCCCCTATTTTGTTACTATTTTTTCTACAGTGGACTGCAAACAAAAATTGCAAAAGTTTGTCAATTCAAAATATCCATGATTCTACTTCGGGACATTAAGGCATTCATATTAACCAATTTGTCGTTTTCCGTTTGTCCTTGACATAATGGTGACTTCGGACAGCTGCGAACCATCAATACTCCATTTTAAAAAAAAACTTTTTCAACACCCCACGCATTGACACAAGTCATTCTTGCGAGGTTGTTTGATATTAAGCAAATATAAATTTTTGTAAAATTGTTTGAATCTAGTACTGATTGAATGTTATTGTACATTTGCTTCACAATTAATGTAAGGTCTATGTTAGATCACGTAGTCTTTTAATATTTCCTATACACATTTTGTGTATCAATCTAGTTATCCTGCCATAAATTTTAATTCATTTTTCCGGGATTAACCGCATCTAACTTTGTCTTTTGGGTTTGCTGATGCTGCTCCCATGATTTTTTTAGGCTGCATGGATACGTATACTGTTGCATAGAGCTCATAGATAGAGATATTTACGCACGGTGTAACCTCCATAATTTTTTAAAAGCTAAAATACCTGCAAAATGGATATTCCGCGATATCTTCAATACAAAAGCTGATGGAGAAAAACCGAGACCAGTCTTGGAATCAGTGCACAAAACGGGATCAGAATTTGTCATCGATAAGGCTGGACCAAAATGGCTGTTGGCCAGTGTTATATTTAACCCGGGTTAATCTTATTAAAGATTGAATAAAGCAAAAGCCTCGAGTACAATGTTACCCCAAATATTGGAAAATAATTTGAGCTCGTTATGTAATATTGATTTGATCTGAGGAAAGATAACTTTTCTTCCTTTCCTCGTATACCAGTTTTGGTTTATTTAAGACTTTTGGAAAACAAGGATTTTTACATATTTTTAAGCTCAACTAGGACTCGAACTCACGACCATGCGCGCTGAACACGAATGGAAAGTCATCTCATCGCACAACACCATCCCCAACGTTTGTAGCAGCATTTCTAAGAGGATACTTATATTTCTTTGTTCTCCTGTTTATGGCCATGTGATCAGTAAAGTGATTGATTTGGAATGATAGAAGTTCGAACAAACTGTTTGACAGCCTCTGCAATTAATGCCCTTCAGTCGCTTTTGCTCCGTCCGCCAGGGATACTAGGTAATTCGTCTTGTGCTCTTTTACTGCTAATTCTCAATCTCTCAAAATGCCCTGCTTACCGCCCGTTAAATTTTGCCGATAATGTCAATTTCGCCGTTCTTCTCAACGTCATCATGCAAAGTCGAACGTACTTTGCTGGTTTACCAAAAGTAGACAGGGCTTCAAAGAACCTTGACCTTATCGGTGTGTCGAAGGCTAATTTATAATCAACCAAAATATGGTATGTTTTGATGCTTCTCTCGCAGGTCTTTACAGAGTTTTTCCTAATGTGACACTGATAGGGTCCAATCAGAAACTCGCTAAATCTGCGACAGAGGCGTTTGATATGATCAAGAAGGCTTACTGAGATGTTGCTTTAGCAACTCAGCTTGCCCAGAGAAGGGTAATATCTTTTTTGACATCATCCACCATGAATTTGTTCCTTCTGGACCAAACCGTCAATGCCAGTATTTTCGTGGAGTGCTTAAGAGATTCAAACGAAGGGTCAATCGGGTCCGACAAGATATCGCAACCTACTGGAAGTTGCGCCACGACCACGCCTCGTCTCACAACGCCTTTCTTGCGAACAGCCACCTGACCAAGGCCGGCATTCCAACGCTTCCGCAGCCGCCGACTTTTTTTGTTTCCTCGCCTGAAAAGGCCGATAAAAGTTAAGCATTTGAGACGACAGAGGGGATCCAAGCAGCATGCATCGCGGCTTTCTAGGCTATTCCCGAAAATGCTTTCCGTAACGCCTTCAATGCTTGGAAATCGCGCTGGCAGCGCTGCATCGACGCAGAAGGAGCCTATTTTAAGAGTTTTTAAAGAACTGTAACGATTAAATCAATAAATTTGTATATCGATTCAGTCCCATTACTTTCCTAAAGTTGTGTGCCAACTACTAATAATATCGAACAGAGTTTGACTTTTTTTGCTAGTTAATTTCGGGGTTTTTGCAGCAATCCTTTTCTGGACGGAATAAAGTTGAAGTGTCGAACTCAGTATAACCTCTGGTATTCTTGCACCAAAACGACTTAAAGATCTAATCGATTACATATAGAGAGCTTAAATCTAGCGTTGTCGAATATTTCAAACATATCTATATCGATATTTTTAGCGATATTGAAAAAGTATCATTTCGATATAAATATTTTGGTGACAAAAACATCGATATTATCGATATTTTTCAATAAAAACCCGGTTCTTAGCTATGAACAGGTCTTTTGAGGTAATTCAGTGGATTGTTAAATATTTATTATCAGGCCTGTTCCCGTTTCCGAATCCGATTGATCGGAATTGGAAAGAGCTGTAATTTCTAAGAGACGATTAAAGAATTCGGGCAAATCTTTTTGTCATCAAGAGGGTCGAATGAAGGTAGCTAGGGTTTTGAAGTTAAAAGCCGAAGAACACAGTCGGTTTTTGGAAGCGAGTACATTTAACAATTCCGATTCCGCATGATTTGATCGGAATCGAAAACGGGAACAGGCCTGTATATTAACAGTTACTTAGTTTTTATTTAATTTTTAACTCTCACAAATTGAACTTGGTAATGGCAAAACTACAGATTTGATGAAAGTCCTGTTTCACTTTATCCTTACATATATTCCTTTAACTTTTTTGCTTTTCTTCAATCAATTCTGACAAAGACGCGATTTTAAATTTTAATATTTTTACATTTCCAAATAAATAACCACTTGTCGATGGCAGTATAAATGGGAATGGATTGAGTGTACTGTCTAAAAATACACACACAAAAAAATTTAATTACGTAGTTTCCATATTTACTTTAAAAGGTCCCCAAATTCTTTATCGCATACACTACTAATGTCTGCTTTGGTTGATTTTTCGTCTAAGCAAATTTGAAGATTTTAAACACAGTTGTAATTGATTTACATTAAAGCTTCCGAAACTTGAACATGTACGAGCCTGTTTATGCCCCTTTTATAGACTAACAAACATATGTATAATGTGTCTCACGAAAAATGCATAAATAGCAGCACACAAAGGACCCAAATTCCCAGAATTCAAAATCATTTATAGTTAGATTTACCATTGATGAGCTGCATTTCAGCCAAGCATTTCCATGCTTTTAAGTGCCCTTTTATATTTGTTGAGTTTCCACTGGTTCCTAAAACTTTGTTGCACAGTTTGCACTGCGATTTCTGTGCATCAAATTTAATTAAATAACTTTTAAAAATTTTGTCTTAAATGTCCAGAGCACAAGAAACAGTCATTCGCATTAGTGCGACCGAGCGCTAAAACAAAAATATCACCGATAGTATCACCAAAAAATATTCGATATCCGATATATCGCCTCCGAAAAATATACGATATAAATATTCTTCATTTTGGACAAAAATATCGATATTTCGATATATTGATAATATTTTCGACAACCCTACTTAAATCACTAACAGATCTTTTTATTGGATCCAAAATGTGATATCGTCCTGTGCGAATAACAAGATAAATGCAATAAAAAAAAGTTTTAGAAATGTGCCAATTTTGAGGTCAAAAACATTTGTGTAGATATAAATGGCGTTTGCTTTGTTCAAAAAAAGGGTTTTCCAAATCGGGCTATCGTCCTATCCCATGGGATAGGAACTCATAACTCTGACGGCGTCGCAGCCGACACACGCATGTAGAGACACCACTGCTTTACACAAAGACTTGAGAAAAAGGTGGGTAAGGAACGGGGACTTATTGCGTCCCGGGCGGTGGCCACCATACAAGTGCTCTACATTGGCTTATTTCGTCTTTTTAAAGCAGAGATGGGCATGCACACATATTGTCACATTTTTCACACTCATACAAGCACAAGCAAATATAAGTAGCTGTCAATGCTTATAGCGTACGTGTGATTTTTGTGCAGTCAGCAGACGTCAGATAGGAACGGCGCGACGCGCCCATCTCTGTTTTAAAGCCATGGAGAAGGCTCAACCACATTATTTTCAAATTGATTTTGTTAAAAATGAAAATATGTAAAAATATCATATGAATTGCTGATAAGAATTTAGCTATTTTAGCAAATATCCTCATTGAAAATGACTGTTTGTGTCCTTGATAGGCGCACATTATGGATAAATACCAACAGCAACATCAAATACAACAACAACAACAACAACAAACCACAATAAGTTGGCATGCAATTTGATGACTGGGTTTGTTGGCTGGCATTTTGATGATGCCATTCAAGTATGTGCTTGTGTGTGTGTGTGTGTGTGGACGTGTATGTGTGCCCTAACGATGCCTCGTTAGAAATGGATTAACATTGATTAGTTTCATACCCACCAAAAGTTTTTCCTAATTAAATGGGTAAAAATGTGGCCAAGTAAAATTTTTAATAATAAATCAAACTTTTTTGTTGAGCAAGACGTTTGATTTTGGTGGCCACCATGGCATCCGGTTGCCGGGCTTTCCTCATAATTTTCCCTCATTACTTTTAGTTGGTTTTTATTTATTTTTTTTTTTGACATCCGGCCTATGCAGGATGTTGCCACAGGATTTGGTTGCCTTTTCTTGAAAAAATTTAAACACACAATTGGGAGAACAATTATGAAATATCAATTCAATTTATTATGCTTAACACAAACTCTTGTATTTTGTTTTCGTCAGCAAAAAAAAGGAGGAAAATGTTAATAGAAATTCCCTTCAAAAGTTTTCTTTACATTTCCGCCTCAATAACGACTACCTCGCCCAATTTCCTTTTCCTTGTTCGTCAAACTCAAATCCCAAAACCAATCAAATAAATATTTGCTTAACTAAATACAAGCGGGGGCGTGGCATTTAGTGGGTTATTTATTTTTTTCATTCCCAAGGCAAGGCCATCGGACTTAAAATTTAGTTGAAATTTGCCAGCGACAGGCGTGCAAAAGCAAAAGTATGCTTGTCTACGCTACGCTGTTTTCTTATTAAAAATTCATAAATATGAAAAATCTGAATTTGATGAGAAGACGACAAAATGTCAGAGTTGAAGTCAAAAAAAATAATTTGTCAAGGGACATACGTTACGAATGATGGAGAATCCTTGAGGAAACTAATTTTAGTGCTTGTTTGATTTTATATTTAACTTGCTGCGTTTATATTCAAGAGTTCAAATTTGTACAGTTCTCAGCCTGGTAAGAGATAGAGGTCTGACATGTACGGGACAAATGCTTCTTATAGTTGCAGGCAGATCAAGTTTATTTTCAATTTTTGCCACGCCCCCTCCCGCCCCCGAAACTTGGAAAAAACGTCATATTTACCGCAGCTTTAAAGATAGATGATTTGTTTCTTCTAAAAATAGTTAGTCATTCGTAATATGTACTGATTTGCCGAAGAAACGATAAAGATCGGATGAGCGGTTCTCAAGGTATGAGCAAAAAAGTAATAAATAGTCGAGTTAAAAAAATGTTGCATACTTTTCGGATGTTCATCCTAAGAACCGCAGGAACACTGTTAAACATGTTTTTTCATGAGTAACGAGTATATCGAAGTCGGTTAGAGTCGACTTTAACTTACGCTCTCGTTAGTTAAAAATTTGTAGATAATAAGAACGATAAGTTTTAATGTCAAACGTGTTGCCTTGTGAAGCCCATTTTTCGAGTTATTATTCTCCAGCTTGCACCCACACAAATACTGTCAAAAGCAGGATTTCCTTATTGAAATATTTAATTTTTGCTGCTTTGCTTTCGACCACACAAAAGTTAGTTGCATGCTGGTCAGAAAAACTTTTTTATTCCTTTTGGGGGAACCCCAAAAAGTTTCGCCTATTTAGATTACGGCCCGGCAGTCAAAGTTTTATGACCTGGGCCGCTCTATTATTAAATGATACACACAGAATGATACAGCGAGATGGACTGTCCCCTAAGCAATTGTCTTTAATGAACAATTTATATGTACGCTAAGCCGCAAACTTACGGCTTGTTGGACTTGATATTGTCAGAGACAGGCAAACATTTGCCTATCAAAACATTCGAGGCGTGGTCTAAGGGAAAAGTCAACACTAATTTCAATTAAAGTTGAATAGAATGCAAACAGGCAATGCACAATTAAGCAGCAACATTAACTCTCTCCTGCCTCTTCCTTAAGCCCAGCCATTTCCCGTCTTAAGCAAACAAACAAACAACAGTGTCGACTTTCATTTGCATACCGATGCATTGGCAAATCAAGTCAGTTGCCTGCAACAAATCAATTGAAGTCAAGTTTTACCTTTGTAAATGTAAGCTTAACTGATGTATATATATGTACACTGATTTGGAAAAATCAGTTCAAACAATATTCATTAAATTTGTATAGTTATTAAAGTAATGGTAATGAGTGGCTAATTAGTTATCCGTTTCCATTAAATTACTTTAAGACGTAAGGATCAAGCAAAAATAATCAATTTCTTGCCAAGTGATGAGTGATAAATTATAATTTAAAAAAATCAAGGTCAAGAAGAGAAGTCGCTCTTCTACCCCAAATTCTTCCTTACCGCAGGAGCTCGGTAAGGACCGCATCTCTAACGAGGCCTGGACGCTCCAGGTTCATCTGCCTATCCTCAAACTGTCTCGCGACAGTAGTTGCAAGAATACACTGCTTATACTTAAATGCGTTACTTTTTTTCATGCTTGAACGTCCTTTTCTTGCGGCTTTCATGGTCGAGCACCGGCCAATGCCCACCAGTAGCAAGGCTACTTAGAAAGGGGACGGTATTGCGTAGAAAAGTAGTTCTTAGTGAGATAAGCTTTTTTGTTTTCAATCTAAGCCTCCCCAATCTTAGCCATTGTAAAAATTTGTCAAAGTAGGATTTCTATAGATGGGCCATTTAAACGATCGCAGTGCTCGCTCCCATACGACAAAAATAAAAAACCGAAATAAAAATTATACACTTTGAAGCATGTCGTTCATATCATAAATAGATTACCTTTTTGAAACAAATGCTTTTTTAGTGTGACCATCCGCTCTTTTGAAAAAATTGTTTATAGTTACGAAATTCAGTGCTTTGGGGAGTAGAAATACTAAAAACATTCTTTAATTTTTTCAGGAAATTTAATGCGCTTATCGAAAGATAAATGATGGTGTTTCACCCCCCAAGATACCACCAGATCCGACCCAGATCCCTTCCAGATCCCACCCAGATCTCGCCCATGTCTTGCCCTGATCTCTTCCAGATCCCACACAGACTCCACCTAGATTCCACCTAGATCCTACCCATATTTCACCCCGATCCTACCCAGATACTACTCAGATCCCACCCAGATCCAACTAAAATCCCACTCAGATCCCACCCAGTACTCTGCCACATCTCGCCCAGCTCCCACCCAGATCCTCATCTAGATCCCACACAGATCCCATATCGCTCCCAGATCCCGTCCAGATAAGATACGACCTAAATCTCTCCCACATACCACAAGATCGCACCAAGATCACACCCAGATCTTTTTCAGAACCCACCCAGTTGCCCCTCTTCAGCATCTTTCCTACCTCTTCACTTCCCCCCTCTGCCCATCCTCTTGTGTGTGTGTTTGCCGGGAATTTGCACAAATCAAAACAACACAAAATATGAATGACTTCAACGTCACGCGACGCAGAAATCAAATTTTACTCCTACTAAAATCGTCCTTACCGAAATTATAGATGTTTCACATCAAAAAGAAGCTCTCACCTTGGTATACAAATCAGCAATGGCAGTTTGGCAGAAGAAGAAAACCACGATACAACTAAAACGGTTTAATGCTGCTCTCAGTGCCCTGTCTTTTCAGTACTTAGTAGCACAAAATTTGATTCGTGAATAACTTAGGTGTTTTTGCTCAGATCTCATAGTGCGTTTCAGAATAGATAGATTTAAGGCTTAAGATATATATTAGGATTATATTAGGGGAAATTTTGCAAATCTGAAACAAACTTGATCTGCGTACGGTATACACCTTTGTATCTCTATCTCTAATAGTCTCTGAGATCGTCGCGTTCATACAGACAGACGGACGGACATGGCTAAATCGACTCGGCTGTTCATTTTTGAGTGCTTTTCGTTTACAGTTTATACTTTCCCTCAAGCTTTTAATTCTGATGCCGATCGACTTCGATATTTATATTTATAAAAACGGGCCAACAGCCATTTTGGTCAAGCCTTATCGGATGAAAAATTCGGTCCGGTTTGCTCACTAATTCCCAGACTGGTCTCGGTTTTTCTCCATCAGTTTTTGTTTTCAAGATATCGCGGAAAGTCCATTTTGCAGTATTTTTGGCGTTTAAAAAATTATGGAGGTTACACCAAGCAACAATATCTGTATTTATGAGCTCTATGCGACAGTTTACATATTAAGGTCGCCTAAAAAATCAATGGAGCAGCATCAGCAAACCCAAAATCGCCCAAATTGGCCTTTGAAGAGAAATTTTCATCAAATTATAGCAAATTTTTCAAACTTAATCGCCGTGTACCAGCCATTTGGGGTGCTTGCATTTTAATGAAAACCACTTTAGCATGCAGCCCAATGGTTCTTCTAATTTCACAAATTTTGTTGCGCTTAAATCTTATCGATGGACAAAGTTACAAGCGGTTAATCCCGAAAAATGAATTAAAATTTATGGCAGGATAACTAGATTGATACACAAAATGTGTATAGGAAATATTAAAAGACTACTTGATCTAACATAGACCTTACATTAATTGTCAAGCAAATGTACAATAACATTCAATCAGTACTAGATTCAAACAATTTTCCCCAAATTCAAATTTACTTAACCTTGCGAGAATAACATTAAAATTATATGAATTGGGATACAATTGAGCCAAATGTGTTCCGCACTCACTATAATCTATGGATTAAGCCCCTTGTGACTATTCCATATTTATCTAAACTATAGATGCTTGTCTATTACTGGAGTGACTTCGGATGCTTACAGTGTGCCCCTCCAGTGCACATTTCACAAGAATGAAATTTTAACGTCCCACAGCAAGACGAAGATGTGTCTTTGGAGAAAGAGCTCAGCCATGGCTTTTATATTAACAAGGCTGTAACCAAAGCGTTATGGCCTTGCTCATGCCTCCAGGAGCTTGGCATTATTATCCGGGAACCATCAAGCGAAAGTGTTAACGGCTGAATAACAGATTTTGTCATACCAGTTTTGACTGCTAACGAAATAGAATGTACAGATATATACAGGTCTGTTCCCATTTCCGAGTGGATTTAAAAAGTAAAACGATTGTACTTCCGAATCGTTTTCATTTGATGTTCCCGTTTCCAAGTGAAATAGAAATCGATTTACTTTTCGAATGAAAGTTCGAATCGTTTTCGAACTATGATCCAGCAATGGTAACATAACAGCTCGGTTTCATTTCGATCGTTTTTGCTTTCGTCTACATGCAATTTACAACTTTGAAATAAATAATTTTAAATCAAATTGAATGCCCAATATTTTTATGGTTACTTTAAAATCTTCTCAAAATATGACTTATTAATATAAAAATTTTGGATAGATAAAAAATATAACCGTTGACATGAAAATTGTCAATTACTTTTGAATTCACTCACTCAAAGGCAAAACTTTTGAAACCGAATAATTTGATCGTTTTTCGAAAACGGGAACAGCTATCAATTCCGATTCCACATGATTTGATCGAAATCGAAAACGGGAACAGGCCTTATAAGCTCATTGTAATAAAAAGTAAAAAAAAACCAAAAACACTTATTTTCCAACAACTTGCTTTTTATTTATTGCCAAGAGACATCTGCATAAGAACTGCATAATGTGTTTTTTTTTTGTATTTTGTTGCACAATTCATTAAAAAAATACAAAATAAAAAATGTGTGAGTGCGTGGGGTGCTGAAAAAGTTCTTTAGAAAAATGGTGTATTGATGGTTCGCAGCTTTCCGGGAGTCAACGTTATGTCAAGGGCAAACGTAAAAAGAAAAATTGGTTAGTTTAAATGCCTTAATGTCCCGAAGCAGAATCATGGAAAAAATTCAATTTGTAAAAATAGTAAAAAAATACGGCGACGCTACCATTGCAAACCAAACATTACCTTAATTTGTGAACATTTTTTTACGTAGTTCAATTAAGAAGTCTTCCTATAAAAAATTCGTCAAATGACGTGACAGATTCACAAAGTTGCGAAATGGAGCGAGTTTTTGCACTACCTTGCATGAATGAGCATTCCTACAAATAATAAGAATGGTCAACTTCCTCGACATATACATTCGTTTCATAGAAAGAGTCTTTACTACAATCTCTTTCCGCCAGGCAATTGTTGAAACTTGGAAAATCATAATAGTCACAAGAGGCTTAATCCATAGATTATAGTGAGTGCGGAACACATTTTGCTCAATTGTAACCCAATTCATATAATTTTAATGTTATTCTATTATATGAATTTGGGGAAAATTGTTTGAATCTAGTACTGATTGAATGTTATTGTACATTTGCTTGACAATTAATGTAAGGTCTATGTTAGATCAAGTAGTCTTTTAATATTTCCTATACACATTTTGTGTATCAATCTAGTTATCCTGCCATAAATTTTAATTCATTTTTTCGGGATTAACCGCTTGTAACTTTGTCCATCGATAAGACTTAAGCGCAACAAAATTTGTGAAATTAGAAGAACCATTGGGCTGCATGCTAAAGTAGTTTTCATTAAAATGCAAGCACCCCAAATGGCTGCTACACGGGGATTAAGTTTGAAAAATTTGCTATAATTTGATGAAAATTTCTCTTCAAAGGCCAATTTGGGCGATTTTGGGTTTGCTGATGCTGCGCCATTGATTTTTTTAGGCGACCTTAATATGTAAACTGTCGCATAGAGCTCATAAATACAGATATTGTTGCTCGGTGTAACCTCCATAATTTTTTAAACGCCAAAAATACTGCAAAATGGATTTTCCGCGATATCTTGAAAACAAGAGCTGATGGAGAAATACCGAGATCAGTTTTGGAATCAGTGCACAAAACGGGATCAGAATTTAATACAAATTGGGCTGGACCTCACAAAAGTGGTCATTTTGTTGACCTGTGTTATTATTAATTTTGAATAATAATACCTTAAAATAGAAACAGAATAAGCTACCGAGAGCTGCCCAGCGTCGAAATATTTTGATCCGAATGGCAGAGGTATTTGTGTTTTGTTGTTTGTGGTCTCTTATGTGTTTGTTAAATTGCAAATTGGTTTGTTTTCTTAATTTATTATTATTAAAGTTTATTTGAATTGGCAACTGGCAATCATTTTCTACGCACCATTTCGTACAAATTAATTTTCCATAAGTAGAGTGATCTAAGTTCACTTCAAATGAATTTGACAGTCGTGGGCATCCCAAATCCGATTTGAACGAGCCTCGCCTTTGAATGCCTCGCAAACACAAATCCAACATTAACTGAAGCTAATGAAGCTGTTGCACAATTTTACATTTTAGAGGACACGTAGAACTATTTCTCGTTTGAAAATGGGTCTCAGTAGCAAAAACTTTGTAGCTGGATAATGGGTCTTAGTGAGAAAAGCTTGCTCCAAATTGAATGACTATCACCGGAATATGGATTTAAGAAAGAAAAATTGTTTAATTTAAATGATTAAAAAAAAGATTGGTTTGGCCTTAATGTGCTCAGTGATTGTTGTGAAAAATTATTGTACTCGGCAGCGATCTAATCAGCACCTGATTTTAAATTAGCAGAAGTTTTTAGTTTTTATATGTCGAAAATTGCTTTATTTCCGCGGCTCTGGCATTTTTAGAGCTATAAACATACGGAGTATTAAACCCAACATTTTGTTTTGCTACTTTCTCACATCCACTTCCTTCCATTTCATCCACTATTTCAATTCCAATAAATTCCCGAATTTAAAAATCATTTATTTTAAATATTGATGTAAATGTTATGGATTTAAAATAGTTTTCTTCCGCTTATAAAAAAAAAAAACAATACAACTCCTGATGATTTAATAGTTTTTATGCATTTTGTTTTTTTTGGTGTTCAACATTTTCGCACATTCGATTTGTCTTTCTGCTGCATAAATGCACAATTTATCTATTCCGTTTTTTATTCTATGACCACAAATCGAGCGTGTGAGAGAAGTTTTTCTCCATCGAATACAATTTGCCAGCGCAACACAGTACAACACAAAAGCAACGCCCGCAACATCAATACTGGCACTGCCCTTTTGCTGCCACTTCACTTGCCATTCTTTCTACTTAGATATATGTACGTATATATCTTTTTATACCCTTGCAAAGGGTATTATAATTTTGCCCAGAAGTTTGCAACGCATAGAAATATTCATTTCCGACCCTATAAACTATATATATTCTTGATCAGGGCGACGAGCTGAGTCGATTGAGCTTTGTCCGTCCGTCTGTCTGTCCGTCTGTCTGTCCGTCTGTCCGTCTGTCTGTCCGTCTGTCCGTCTGTCTGTTTCTACGCAAACTAGTCTCTCAGTTTTAAAGCTATCGAGCTGAAACTTTGCACAGAGTCTTCTTTTTACTGCACACTGCTAATATGTCGGAACCGACCGGATCGGTTGACTATATCTTATAGCTGCCATAGGAACTATCGGTCGAAAAGTGGGTTTTTGTAAGAAAACTTTTTTGTTTTTAATGTAAACGCCTTCCGCTTCGACAATTATTAGTTTTATACGCTTTTACACAGATTTGGAAGTTTTGGTCAAAATCGGATGACTATATCTTATAGCTGCCATAGGAACTATCGGTCGAAAAGTGGGTTTTTTGTAAGAAAACTTTTTTGTTTTTTAATGTAAACGCCTTCCGCTTCGACAATTATTAGTTTTATACGCTTTTACACAGATTTGGAAGTTTTGGTCAAAATCGGATGACTATATCTTATAGCTGCCATAGGAACTATCGGTCGAAAAAGTGGGTTTTTGTGAGAAAACTTTTTTGTTTTTAATGTAAACGCCTTCCGCTTCGACAATTATTAGTTTTATACGCTTTTACACAGATTTGGAAGTTTTGGTCAAGATCGGATGACTATATCTTATAGCTGCCATAGGAACTATCGGTCGAAAAGTGGGTTTTTGTGAGAAAACTTTTTTGTTTTTAATGTAAACGCCTTCCGCTTCGACAATTATTAGTTTTATACGCTTTTACACAGATTTGGAAGTTTTGGTCAAGATCGGATGACTATATCTTATAGCTGCCATAGGAACTATCGGCCGAAAAGTGGCTTTTATCAGAAAAATGGTTTGTTTTAATGCTGACGTGCGTAAACTCCGTTGTATTAAAACATTTGCAAGGGTATTAAAACTTCGGCAAAGACGAAGTTAGCTTGGCCTTCTCGTTTTGTTCGCATTAAGCTTCGCTCGACACGGGCATTGGCATTCATTCAGCTGGCTTTGGGCCCAGGGCAATGGGGCGTAGGGCCACCTTTGTGCATTTGATTTGTGTGGCCATAAAGATGCGAGCCAGCATTTCTGATATTTACAATTTTAATTCAATTTGTAAAAAAATGTAAAGGCGACCCCTAAAGAACCAGAGATCGGAGTCAGTTGCTTCTATTTTTGCACATTAAACTAATCGATATTTTATGTGTCAAATGGAGGACGGGACTGAATGGGAAGGGATGGGGGACATTAGATGCAAGTACATTTTAGCCATTTTGTCGTCGTCGTTGTAATCAATGACAGCTCAGCCGAAGGACATGGAAGGACTCAAGCTAGGCAACGAAAGCAACAGCATGTTCTTGTTTAATTGTCTGTAAAATTGTTAAATTGCTTAGCGTGTGTTTGTGTGTAGGGGAGACGCCTGTCAGCGGCTTTGGGTTAACATGCATCTGCAATTACCATCAACTGACCTGTTTTTAACACTCTGACAAAAGCACTCTACAATTTCGCATACTAATAGATAAAGACAAAATCTTCAAATGTATTGATGTGTGCACGGATGCTGATATTAGAGGTTCTGTTTTCCAACTGATCAGATCTGATATAAAATCTTATCAGATCTGAACCCGTCTAAGATTTTAAGAAATTGTGTGGTTTTATCTTGTAGACAGTTTCGAGTTCCCCGTCATCCCTTTCTAAAGAAACAAACCAAATTTTCTAGGCGCTCGAAGTCAGTCTTTGCAAGTCAAGCGGATGCTGAAAACATACTTCTCCTCATAGTCGGGTCTAGCGATATTATATGAAATCTGTGAATTTTCAGGGCAGCATCAGCTCTGATTATTTATAATTCAATTTAAATTGGATTTCCCGTTTTTTCTCCACTCCCTCTTCACCCGCTCACCACTCTTTCCCCACCCTCCTTTCCATATTCCGCCACTCTTCACTTTTCCCCTTTCTTTGAGAGCCCAAAGATGAATGGCATACTTGAAATACACACATTCGTTATTTAAGCGTGTGTAATCCCTCTCAATCTCATACTCTCTCGCGCTCTTAGAAAAACATTTTTGTTCAAAATACATATTATCTAAGCGCCACATTTAAGTTTTTTGGCTGACAAATTTTCAAAATTTCTTTCCTAGTGCGCGCCTGCTTAACTCACATAATGTCTATGTCAAATCTTAGATCTGTAGGATAAGCAAATTGGGCACTGCGCACTAATATGTCACTCTGTCAGTCAGTCGTGCCTACAGATTAAAAGGTATAGATAAGTTGCTCATATATGGCATCGTTATTTGTGTTTAGTTTGGATAACCATTTTATTGTGAATAATTTATTTCAATTTAAGTCCGATATGAAAATATATCAAATTGTTATGTTAAAAATTTCAAATTAATTTTTTCGATTATCATTTTATCATTAATTAATTTTTAGTATCATTTTGAAACTTTTTAATATCAATTTATCAGAATGATATAGGTTTTAAAGTAGGCCTACCTTCATTTAAACGGTCAAAAAACCGCGAAATTTGCTAAATTATTTTAAGAAGCGATAGATTTTAAAATGACAATGCAGGAGTTAATAAGTATAAAGTGTCGATCACATGGTCAAAAAAATCTCCAAATGTGCAAAATTTTCAAAGGACCTATATTTATTATGAAGATTGGATAAATGCCAATAAAAGACGCATCTATAAGAGATGTAGACCAAAAATCGCGAAGTTTGCCAAATTCTTGTTTGAATATTTGCGAAAGCGCAGGCCTTAAAAAAATAAGAGTAAGTGACAGAAAAATAGTGAAATTTCCATTATTTAGAACTTGGATTTTTTACGAAATTTGCAAACATAATGGGAATCATTAAGATTTTTATAAATGCCAATTGTAAACGCTTCTATGGTTAGATCAAACGGCCCAAAATATTTGCAAATGTTGAACCAACGGTGGGCAGCCTCACAGCCCTTCTTACCCGCGCAACTCAGTCCGTTATTTATCTAAGTCCATGACGCAATATATGTAAAGTGGAGATGTACTTCCGAGCTGGCAACCCCGGTAGTAGTTTATGAGCAGTGTTTCGTCCATATGAGTCAACGGAGTCGAGCTAAGTTGTTAAGTAGTCGTCGTCGAGTTGTACCGAGAAGTCGCAGTTATCAAGTTGTCCAAGTCAGCCGTAATAGTGGCCGTTATTGTTAAGTTGTCCATATCCGAGTACATTAAAGTCGTTAAGTTGTTGTACGCCGGGTTTAACGCCGATCAGTTGTTCAGTCGCCAAGTTGTTCCAATGATGCCGTGGATTCTTGCTGCTGTTTAAAATATACTCGCAAGCTTATTGTCGCGTCAAACACTTTTTTTATTATAATCACAATTAATACGAAAGCAAATGATAAAAATAAGAATGTTGTTTTACCCTTTCTGTTATTTTTGCTGATCACCACTGAGTTAGACTATAATGTAGACAGGTAAATTGACGGGTCAAGATCAAGTGTTCAAAAAACCAGGAAATTCTCAACATTTATTGATAATTTCAGATTATCAAGAAGACTTAATAGTTGTCAATTTAAGACGGGTAAATAGAAGGTGTTGGTCAATCGGTTTAAAGAAATTTTAATGATTGCAGTATACTTATAGATCAATTGAAGGTTTAGAAGGTGCCCGCGCCCACTACGCAAGCCACGCATTTGTTCTTGTTTGACGCAAAGTAATAGCTGAAGTGTTTACGACCCACGCGCTCTATAAGCATACAAAAAGCAAAAACAAATTCATATGCGTGCTATCCTCTATTTTATTCCTCTGTAAAGTTTTGTTGTTGGCAGGTTGTTGTTGTAGTTGTTCTTGCTTAATATATATTTTGTGCCTGGTGTCAGAATAGAATTGTTCAAATGGACCAAAAAATGTCGAAATTAAAAAAAAGAGTG
This sequence comes from Lordiphosa clarofinis, assembly GCA_018904275.1. Taxonomy (NCBI): domain Eukaryota; kingdom Metazoa; phylum Arthropoda; class Insecta; order Diptera; family Drosophilidae; genus Lordiphosa; species Lordiphosa clarofinis. The sequence continues at coordinate 451,673 of JAEIGQ010000072.1, read as the reverse complement.
TGTGTAATAAGACACACGGTACGAGCGAAGTTCTTTACGATGAATCCGATTTAAATGGAAAAAGACATTTTTGGATTCTGTATAAATAAATGTTAAAATATCAAATATTAGGTCACTCTCAAATCACTGTAAAGTCACTGTTTAGTCACTGTTAAGTCACTTTAAGGAACTGTAAAGTCACTGTTAAGTCACTGTTAAGTCACAGCTAAGTAACAGTTAGGTCACTGTTAAGTCAGTGTTAAGTCACTGTAAGGTCACTGTTAAGTCTCAAGTAAGTCACTGGTAAGCCACTGTTATGTCACTGATAAATCACTGTTATTTCACTGTTAAGTCACTGTTAAGTCACTGTTAAGTCGCTGTTAAGTCCCTGTTAAATATTAGGTCACTCTCAAATCACTGTAAAGTCACTGTTAAGTCACTGTTAAGTCACTGTTAAGTCACTGTTAAGTCACTGTTAAGTCACTGTTAAGTCACAAGTAAGTCACTGGTAAGCCACTGTTTAGTCACTGTTATGTCACTGATAAGTCACTGTTATTTCACTTTAAGTCACTGTTAAGTCACTGTTAATTCTATGTTAAGTCACTATAAAGTCACTGTTAAGTCGCTGTTAATTCCCTGTTAAGTCACTGTTAGGTCACTGTTAAGTCCCTGTTGTCAATGTTAAGGCACTGTCAAACAAAAAACATAGTTTTCAGCACAGAATTCACAACTTGACCTTAATGCAGCCACACTTTGTACCCCCACTCACCGTATACCCACCATATCCCCACCCGACCAACTCCAGATCCTCACACGATCCCCTGTAGAGAGCCTCCATATCCCAAATAGAGCTCACCAGATTCCCACCAACTTCCTACCAGATCCCCACTTGGTCTCCACCATATCCCCACCAGATCACTACCTGATCCACAGCAGATTCCCAGCAGATCGCCACTAGATCCCAATCAGATCACCACCTGATCCCCACTAGATCCCCACTAGATCCATACCAGATCCCCACCAGATCCCCAACAGATCCCTACCCGATCCCTACCACAAAAATATTGTTTAATAACTTTATATAAATATTTTTCACAATCTTATTATAATAATTATTATTATTAAAATAATTATTTGTAAGTTTCCTTTTCTCAAAGACAAACCATCCATGGGCACTCAGCATACATAATCCTTGATTAGAGAAGAATCAGGTATTCAGAGGTGTTCTAGAAATCTCTAGAGATTTTCGTATAAACGATTGCACTTCGAACTAGACTGGGACTACTTTATTTGCAAAGTGTGAAAAATTAGACCGCCTACTAGATTATGTGGAAGGAAAACCGTACGCAACAAATCTACTTGGCTTTGAGCAGGCTCAAATCGGTAAACTTTTGTCATCTGATCTTGTAGCCGGGCATATAAGCTTTCATATGAAATGCTAACGTTTATGTGAAAACCTCTAGAGATTTCTGGAACACACCCGATTAATTCGGTACCTTATGTTTCAAAGTGTGTTTACACTTACCATTTAGCTGGGATTAAGTCATCGTTGTCTTCAGCCATGTCTTAGCCCATCTGACAGTGGTAATAGACCGTTCCACTGCTGCTGTTGTGCATTGTACAGCAAGCCAAATGACTATGGCCTTTCTGATTTTTTTGGTTAAACCCTGTTTTAGGGTTTCGGGTTCATCTATTTTTGTACTCATGGTTGAGGGTTTGGTTCACAGTAAGGTTCGAACCAGTTCAATAAAATTCAGGTATGTAGCCTTGGTTTTATTCACATTCTGAAGAAGTGAGTAACTTGAAAAAGGCGATCGCGCAAACAACAAGAATATATGAGCATTCTTAAGTTTGTAAACAATCAAATTGACATAACAAATAAAGGGAAAGGGGCAACAAAGTTAACTAAAATCCTTACCTACTTCATCTTTTTGTTTATTTTAATGGAAACCGAAGATGACCCGCTTATCTGATTCTGTTTCGGTACTGATAAACGGTTATTTTAATAAGGGTGAAAGGAATATAAGAAATTTTTCAGTTAAGGCTTCGGTTACAAATTAACAGTCAAAGGTTACGGTTTTGGATAATGTTTTAATCTCATCTTATATTGCACAAATAAATAAACAAGATCAAGATTATATATATTGGATCTGACTCCCCCTGGCTGTTACATTCTTTTGCACAAACTCAATATACTCTGTGTATCTTTGTTACAGAGTATAAGAAAAAAATGTTTGTTTTAATTTAAGTGCACTTTGCAGTCTGGCATTGTCAAGTTGTGCTGTGATGCATCGCTAGAATTCAATTTCAACATTTCATTTATTCAACACTTCTAGTAGGCGTTTTACGTAAATTGAAATTCGAACCTGACCAAACCACCGGAAAACATAAAAACAAACCAAAAAAAACTCATAAAAATTGTTCATCTAACGCTATAAATAATCGGTTTTTTTTTTTGGCAGACCTGCAACTCTTGGGAGAGAGGCCTGGTATCCTACGTGATTGAAATTTTCAAATTTAGATTTTGTGTTTGTTTGTGTCCAGTTTTTTTTGGCAATCAAAAGTTCTTTTGCGCCTTTGTAGTTTTGCTGTTCTGTGGCTTTCCCCTGTCCCACCTTTCACCCCGCATCAGATACGCAGTTGGCAAAGCAAGAAGGCAAAGTTTCAGTTTTCACGTGAGCCAAGTTCCAGCTTTGACATTGAGTCTGATCCTACTCCAGGATAGCGGGTAGCGTTGGCTTTGCAACGTAATTGGGCGTAAAGGGTTAAATTGAATTGCATGCTCAGGGGAGCCAAACGGGCCAAAACAAACAGAAAACGAGCAAACAAAAGCTTTGATTTCCCACATTTGGTAAACCATTACGTGACCAACATATAACTGGCAGTTTTGGAATTTTATAAACTTTTCAATTTCCATAATATACACATCACACAGCTAACCGGACTCTCCCGCTCTTTCTCATTGCAGGATAAATATTGCTAAATATTCACCTGTAAAAATACTTTAAAAATAGAATTGTATTTTATAGATGTTTGTGTACGTTGTGTGCGTGTGCGTGAATTGTATAAAAATGTTTTGTTAAAATGTATTTACGATTCTATTTTGTGATGGTTTCTTAGGCTGAACTATTTGTGCTTTCAACTAAAAATGCACTGTAAATCTGTAATTGTATAAATTGTTGACGAAATCACACGCAGCCCAAAGTAAATTGTATCCCTTTTGGTTTTTTTGAGATAAACTTTATAAAAGCCGCAGCGGTAATTAGTATACCATAAATATGTTTGTATGTAGTACACGACTTTGATGTCAACCTCTCTACAGGGCCTAATGACCAGAATACCAACTGTTAGCAACAACTCAACCGCACCAAACCAAATACCAAATACGATATATCCAAGTTAAACCTAAAATAATCGAAAATATGTGTGTAAACCAATGTTCTTATCAATACAACTACAGAAATCACTGACAAATCTCTACTTTACCAAAACTGAAATATAGCTTTATAGTTCTTAAGCCGTCACACCGAAAACAAGAGATAAAGGAATACACAGTTCAGTACCATACAAAAATACTTAAATATTCAGCTGAATTTTTTGGATAAGTATCGATTGAATAGCTAAAGTTATAGAAAAAACTATGTTGAGGAGTGATGGAAGAGATCAAGTAGGGAGAGAAATGTCTAATCTACTAAATTGTAAAATAAAATGTAATGAAAAATTCAAGGAACGCGAAAACTGTCACTCTCGCTGTCTCTCCTCCACTTGTGTAATGTGTAAGTGTTAAATTAAATTAAATGGAATTTATGTAACTGTAACCAAAGCATTGAATGAATATCTAGAAATAAATCAACTATCGTATTGAACAAATGCAGAATGTAGAATATATATATAAATCTTTTTGGCGAAGGACACCAATTGCAACGAGTGGGTCGTGGTTGTCTTTGATGGGTATGTTTTCTTTCGCTGTCATATTCCAGGGAAAGAGATCGTAAATGGCTGTTTCTTAAGCCCCTACTTCTTTTTCCGTTGATGAACCCACCTAAGAGGATCTGGATTACGAGAGCCAAGAGGGTAAGTTCAGCTAGGAGATGACTAGAAGCCAACTAGATTGTCACCATTCGACAGACTGACAGATGCCTATTGGCAGTATGTCACTTCCTGTCTTACCAAGATAGCAGTTCCTCTCCTGGGTGTGCAGCTTGGATGGTCATGGAATGGTCCCAGATTTTACTCGGTAACTGCTTATCAGAAATTGATTAAATAAGCGATTAAGGGCGTTGCAGTCGAGTTTCCCGAGTCCGAAATACCCTGTACAATACAAAGTATACATTTCGAAATTTGAATTCTTCTATTCTATTTTTCAACAAGTAAGATCGTTGCAGTCGAGTAGCCCGACTTCATAACACCCCGTACAATTGACAAACACACACATACCCAGTCGGACTTTGCAGCATGTGCTTACCAAAAAAAGTACATTTGCTGGCATCTTATTTCAGGAAAATAGTCACTGCATATTTTTTTGGCATGACATTAGCCCATTTATCATCATGAACAACTCATACGTTCTTTTCTCAGGTATTCTTAAGGCTAAAACTCGGCCTATCGTGAAACGGTTCAGTCTTTCTTAGTCGTAGAATTGAGCACGAAGTAGAAATACGAAGTCAGCTCCGAACGCTTGACGAACGTTGACCAAACGAGAGAGAGAAGACCGAAAAAATTCTTAAGTCAGTGAGATTTCGGCTTATGCAGAAAAAAGACGTGTACCCAGAGAATATATAAAATAATTTTTTAATTATAAATGCGCAATATTGGGTGAGTATCGAATTTAGTTACATCTACGGTATTATAATTATCATTAATTTGTCATTTTTAATCAATTTTATTACTTAATACAGCAGAGAATACAGAGAAGCAACAACACTTTTAAAGAACAATTCAGTAACAATCATCCCTACCATTAGCAACCAAAGGCATCATGGCGAACATCAATATTAATAATAAAAATAAACAAAAATAGTTGTTGGTTTGTATATTAAATTATTTGTTAATAAAAATTGCAAATAAACTCTAATGTAGGTAAGTTGATTATGGGGGTGACATTTTACTAAAAGGCATGCAAAAAACATGAATTCGTAAGCTTACGGCCAGGTCTTCCTCCCTACGATATACAAAGTAAGTGCATCTGAAGTACTGAGTTAGTAAGTAGAAACGCGGAACCCGAAGTCTGCCGCGTGACGTCACCCAATTTTGTAAATCTGAAACAAACCTGATCTACGTACGGCAAACACCCAAGTGCATGCAAATGTCTCTGAGATCGACGCGTTTATACAGACAGACGGACGGACGCACAGTGGGCCAAACAGCTTTGCTAGCAGAATTTAATTAATAACTCGCGTAAATGAATAGATATTTTAATGAAAATTTCAACTTAAGGTTTTAAACGCAATTATCACTTATTCTCTAAATATCAATTTTCTAGGTCAACTTTATATCATAGCTCCCATTCAACTGAATAATATACATTTTTGAGCTCTTAACATTTTCAATTTCTAGTTAATTTATTTACTTATTATTTAATTATTAAGCAACTTTACAGAATCTGATGAATCAGAATGGTTGAAGGAATTTTAAAAAATAGGGAGCAACCCAGCTTCAACTTTACCTAACTTTACATTATTTCTGGTTATAAGCGGATCTGGATGTTACAAGCGGATCTGATTATAAAGTAATGCATGGCATTTTCCATCTATTGTCTTTACGGGTATGGTTTTGTCAAAAATTCCGGAACTCTTTATTTCGCGCTTCAAGGGTTTTTCGGACATCATTTGTGCCAAACAGGAAGTGCTAACTGGGAATGTCTGAACTATGTATTAATACATTCGGCCCAGTAAACGTTTGCAACTGAATTTCCAATTCAACAATGATACATGGAAGTTGACAATCATTTCTATGGTTGCTAGATCAGGATAAAGGAAAATCGGAATTGCTTAAGTAGTTGAAACCGACTGCTCAATGTCAAGTGGAATCAATTCGACAAAAAGCGACGACCTAATCTAGTAACCACAGATTTTCTTCGCACTTTTTATATCGATTTAAAAATTTTAAATAAGAAAAACAAACGTTTACACGGAAACCGACTCGGAATTCGGAACAGGGCCGATTGTGCACAGAAGACAAATTTATAGTTGTGTCCATAGCATATTAGCGGAATGCATTTGTATTAACTTCATATCCACTAAGTAAAACACGTTAAATTAATGCGGGCTGCTAAATCTGGTTAGCAAAACAGTCGTCCGGCAGTATTACCATTATTAGTATTTTTACTACCAGTCATGGGTATAAGCACCAACAAGACCATGTGTTTTTATACCCTTGGAGAGGGTATATTAAAATTGTCCGAATGTTTGTAACGCATAGAAGGAAGCATCTCCGACCACATAAAGTATATATATTCTTGATCAGCATGACGAGCTGAGTTGATATAGCCATGTCCGTTTGTCCGCCTGTCCGTCCGTCTGTTTCTATGCTATCTCCTCCGTCAGTTTTTAAGCTATCTTAACCAAACTTTGCACGAAGTCTTTTGGTAAAAATACGCTGCACATTTGTCAGAACCGGCCGGATCGGATGACTATAGCATATAGCTGCCATAGGAACGATCGGTTGAAAAACTAGTTTTAGTGAGAAAAACTTTTTTGTTGTTAGTGCTATCGCTCCCAACGCTCGTATTTATAAGTTTTTAATAATTTCACATAATTTTCCCAAAACTTGTCGAAATCGGAAAACTATATAGTATAGCTGCCATACAAAAGTTAGGTCTGAAAAAAAGTCTTAGTGAGAAAATGTATTTTGTTTTCAATGTTATCGCTCCCAACGCTCGTATTTATAAGTTTTCAATGATTTTACATAATTTCACCAAGGCTTGTCGAAATCGGACCACTATATAGTATAGCTGCCATACAAACTGTCAGGCACATATTTTGCTCAAAGGCGTGTGTGCTTCTATAATTCGGCCTACAGTATATATTCACTAAGCTCTGCAGTGTTGTATGTGTTCAATTCTTGAAGCTTAATGCTGCTTATGGTAACATTGCTAAATATCTGCATTTCTTTTCATAGCTTTTATCTATGACCGACATTTCACCTAAAAAGTGCAACAGACATAACAGTTGGTAGTAGTTGGCTATCATTTTTGTTATTTTTACACCACAAGGACCTACACTTTTCATAAATGCTAAGCTTAGCTTGAACACGATTGAACGACGTTAGTTATAGTCCAAAGATGTCAGTATAGGCTTAAAAACCATATATGTTAAAACATCTTACTTCTACCACAATTTTTTTGCTTCATATAACGAGAGTGTAAGTTAAAGTCGGCTCTAACCGACTTCGATATACCCGTTACTCATAAAAAAAACATGTTTAACAGTGTTCCTGCGTTCCTTAGGGTGACCATCTGAAAAGTATGCAACATTTTTCTTTTTTCCTCATAACTTGAGAACCGTTCATCCGATCTTTATCATTTCTTCGGCAAATCGATTCATTTTTGCTAATTACTGACTATTTCTAGAAGGTACAAATCGTCTATCTTTCAATTTTCACGCCTCTCCCGCCCCCGCAATTTGGAAAAAAAAGTTATATCTACAGATAGACGTTTTGTACCTTTAAGAGATAGTTAGTAATTAGCAAAATGTACCGATTTGCCGAAGAAATGATTAAGATTGGATCAGCGGTTCTGAAGTTATGAGCAAAAAAGTACATCGCCCTCGGCCCACCCCCTCTCACCATTACACAACTATCACCACACAATCCTAGAGAGAGAGAGAGAGTGAGAGAGAGATACTTTGAGATGAGCGCAGCACCAGCATTGCATTCAGCTTTTACTCCAGGTACTGAGTATGTTACAGTCGGGCTTGACCGACTTTCTCACTTGTTTTATATGTAATGTAAAAAAGTAAAATTGGCTATACAGCTCCTCCAACTTGGCGTGTGTGCTTTTAAATTTTTCGCACCAGAGAAAGGGACCTACAGTTTAACGCCGGATCCGAACGACAAAGTTTGAGAATTTGCTTTTTCATGGCTAGTTACTTCACAGCTGGCGCCAATAGCTGGTGAAGGTCACCGTATGTGTAAAAGCTATTTTCTAAAGAAAAAAATAACTTTTAACATTAGATGTTCAGAGGCGGGATCGAACCCACAACCTCCCGCCCAGCAGTCGAGCACACGAACCACTGGGCCAAAAACGGCCCATGTAGTTCGTAGAAATCCAACTGCAGGCTCATCAGCTTTTTTGCATGCTTAAATGACCTATCTCGGGCATTTTGCTTTGTAGTTTTGGCAATTAGCTTTATTGTTATTAAGGTGCCTTGAATCGGGCAAATGAAAATGCGGGACCATTTTCCTTTTCGTATTTTTGGATCAGTGGACCACGGCAATCGTTATCGTTCTCACGCCTTTACAATTGAAACAAAATAATGGAACGAAGAAATTACAATTTTTTTAACTATGTCTAAGTAAAATTCAACCGGAGTCAGAAAAATCAAAACAAAGTTTTTCTAATATTTATGGACTAGATTTTTTTTAGTTTTTGTACTCTGAATGTTTTCTTCCTTTGATTTCCTAATTCGTGTTTCATTATTTTTCACTCCTTGTTTTGGATTCCTTTATTTTATTATTAGTTCTTTCGTCTTTGTTTTAGCAGTTTTTAATAAAATATTCGGAAGAAAGTTAAGTTAAACATGAAAGTACCCCCGATCGATGTTGGTCTTCCGACCGCTTCCGACAGAAAATTACCTGTATTGAACTGGCCAGCATTATGTCAGGACCTGAATCCCATTGAGAGTCTCAGTAAAATTCTTTCTGCTAAAATTATTAAGAATGAAAGGGAGTTTGAGACAGCTACTTATCTGAAATTGGCTTTTGAAGAAGAATGGTCGAAAATTAGTTTATTCACCCTTAAATCGATGCTTAACTCCTTGCCATTTTGACTAAATTTAGTAAGAATGAATTATGGAAACAATATTGACTACAAAAGTTATTAAAATATTTACATTAATAATATTAACATTGCAAAACGCAAAATGCTCATATAAATATTTACCATGAAAATTACTTTTAATTAATGTTTCGTTTTACATCAAATTAGAATTTGTTACAATTTTATGGTTTTATGTTCATGGCATTTAAGAAACATACCTTACGACAGCAAGGTCAAAACTTACCCTCAAGTGAGTTATTGATAGTCAGTTATGGCAGCGTCATTCATAATTCACACAGTATATTCACTCAGATTGTCAGATCAGTTGAAGGTATTTAAAATGAGCTAGTATTCGCCCAAATATAAATGGCTTGTTACTTTACAGGTGGCGTCAATAGATGGTGAAGGTAACCAGATGTTTAAAGGCACGCGTAAATGGTTAAATCACAGAGTCACTGCTGATAAAATTTTGGTTAATATTGTCACCATTTCCAATGGATATTTTAAAATGAAATGGGTCACCGCGTACATATATAATGTAATGTCTTTAATTTACATTCAAATAAATAAATACATAGCGCAATAATAGTAATCTAAGTTTACTTGACGGGTATACGGAATGAGGTGGTTCCTTCATTAAATGAGTTTCAGCACAACCAAACAATAAAAAACGAGACATCATTCATCACACGTTTCACGTACTGACATCTCATCAACGTGTCTAATCAAATTTCCTCATGATGTTGCTGCTCGTGCTGCTTTTGTTCCTTCAATTTCTGCCACTTCGATTTTGGTAGCAGCAATGCCGCCGCCTCAGCTTCCTCTTTGGCAATTTGTTCGCGTATCCAATAATTCGCTCCGCAAACCAACAGCAACAGGCATGGAATGAGAATGAGTAGAACCATGCCCAGCGAAATACTAGCCACACGTGCCGAGTGCTCTTCCTTGCCTGCAAATAGGTGCAAAAACGATGCAATGGAAAATGGATAAAAAAAAGAAGGAAATTGCTGCCCATTTGAAAAATGAATTTCATAAATTACACATGGCATCCGACCAACTACTTTTGCCTACTTTTGAGCGCGCTCACTCACTTGCCTGTCTCTAGTCTCTCCGCCGGGACAGACCCGACCATTGTGTTTTGAACCGTGACAGGGAGCGGCAGACAACGCTGCATACATACATAAGTAACGTCAACGGCAGCGGCAACTTGTCCATCAATTTGCTCAAGATTGATTGACATTGTCGTAATGCACACAATACATTTACTATAGCTGGAGGTCATGGCGGAGTAAATGGGGGGAGGGGGGTGTGGGCGTGTGACAGTTGGCGGTCCAAGATTAATGTCTTTGGCTTTGGCCTTATTGCTTCGTTATAAATTCCTTGTAATTTTGCTTGGATTGCTATTGCACTTTTGATCACAATATGCAGCAGAATGCTGACGCTGATGCGACGGAAATAAGCTGTGGCAAACGATTGTCTGGATTAAGAAATTGTTCTGTGGACTGGCAAGACCTATTTTGTTATTTGGAAAATAAATGTTTATTATAATCTCAGTCAGGTGCAATTCTTAAAGCAACATAGAAAACAGAACAGAAAACACCGCCCTGAGAGACAGCGGGCATGCTTTCGAGCACTAGTTTGGGTGCGGCTTTGTAGTGAGTGAAAGAGTTCGTCGCTCTCTCATCAGCTTCACACCAGTTGACGAGCGACTAGTCGCGCTCAGACTTAAGGCAAAATATTTTAATATTAGTCTTATCTGTGCACACTCCAAGGACGCCTCGACAAAAGAAGAATTCTTGGAGCGCCTGGCACAACTAAACGAGCGCTGTCTCGATCACGAGATTAAGATCGACTTTAACGCGAAAATCGGCAGAAAAGGAGTTTTTGGTTCGACAGTCGGACGTTTAAAGGGTCGTCACAGATAACGTTTAATGGAAATATGAGTATGAGCCGAAAACAGAACAGCAATCGATCGTGTAGGTGTTCAAAAATGACAGAAATCCCACAAAAAATGTTCGCGCACAAGCACTGTCTCGCAGTATGCAGGGTGACATGAATTCTTTCGACAGCCACAGCTATGCAGTACTTCGTATTCTTACCAAACAGTGGTCAGGTCTTAAAGTAGTACTCTTGAATGCGCAAAGTTTAGTGAATAAGATTGAAGAGTTCCGATATTGATTTGTTAATTCGAATGTAGATGTCATATGTGTATCTGAAACGTGGTTTGTGTCTGATTTGAGTGACTCAATGTGTTCGTGTGATAACTATGTTCTGTATCGTTCTGATCGTAAAGACCATGCTGGAGGAGTAGCAGTTTATGTTAAAAAAAGTCTAAGTTCCGAAATAGTATGTAAGCAACCGTCAGGAAGTGCAATAGAATGGATATTTATAAAAATTATAAGCAAAAGAGACAGAAGCAATATTTTAGTTGGCTGCATATACAGACCAAACCGCAATACAGAATATAATGAACTAATTGATCTAGTCTCTACACTTTCCGTAGACTTTAATGATGTAATTTTAACTGGAGACATGAATTCAAATATTCTGCGGGAAACGCATTTATTAAATAATATGGAATCTCTTGGACTAAAAATTGTAAATGACCAAACTCCAACGCACTTCACTAGTACCTGTAATACACTCTTAGACGTGTTCTTTGTAAACAACTTTGATATGATTACAATGTTATGACCAATTTTCTGTTCCAGTGTTTTCCAAACATGATGTCCTGTTTTTGTCATATGATTTGTATGCGGACCACAATGAAAGCCGAATTGAATTCAGGGATTTTAAAAATATTGACCGAGCTTTGTTAACTGTTGATCTGTGTATGTGTGACTGGACCTCTATTTATAATATACCAACCGTTGACTCCCAACTTGACCTTTTCACAAACAATCTACTATTTCTATATAACAAGCATGTTCCGCTCAGACGAAAATTACTGATCGCACTGACTTACGTCCCTGGTTCAACAATAATATTAAAAAACTTATTAATCTTCGAGATAAAGCTTTTGCTAAGTGGAAGCGTTTCAAAACTGAACAACACCACAGACACTTTAAATTGCTGAGAGGAAAAGTAACGTCTCTGATTAATTTATCTAAGAGAAAATATTATTCCGATAAGTTTTATAATGCAGAGACGAGTGCACAAACATGGAAATTTTTAAAAGAACTTGGCGTTCTAAGCCTCAATCCAGCTTAGACATAAATATTGACGAATTAAATAGACAGTTTATTAGATCTCATGTACCTGAAGTGAAACACAATACGTACCTGAACAGCCAACCTTATAAATCATGTGATAATAGTTTTAGCTTTATGTGTGTTAGTCAAAGTGATGTCCTTGAATGTATACTACAAATAAAATCCAATGCTACGGGTCTGGATGATATTAATGGCAAATTTTTAAAAATAGTTCTTCCCCTAATCCTTCCTTACATAACACATATTTTTAATACTGCCCTGACTACATCCACATTCCCCGATTCTTGGAAAGCTGCCAAAATTATTGCCATACCAAAAAGTGCCAATGAGTACCGACCTATCTCAATATTACCATTTCTTTTAAAAGTACTCGAAATTTTAATGGCCAAACAAATTAATACTTTTATGCTCACCGAGAAACTTTTTAATGACAACCAATCTGGATTTAGAAAAGGACTAAGTTGCACAACGGCTATAATAAACATAACAGAAGACATTCGAAGAACCGTAGATAATGGTCATATAACATTTTTAACACTTTTAGATTATAGCAAAGCATTTGACACGGTAAGCCACGAAATTCTAAGCACTAAATTAAAGAAACTGTACATGCTCTCAAGCACGGCTGTGAAATTCCTGCAGTCATATCTCGCAGCGCGGCGACAATCTATTGTCACATCAAGTGCTTCTTCGTCTTTCTTGACTATAAAACGTGGTGTCCCGCAGGGATCGGTTCTTGGACCTCTTTTGTTCTCTATTTATGTGAATGACCTACCAAGCGTTTTGTCAAAGTGTAATGTGCATATGTATGCGGATGACGTTCAGTTGTATGTTAGCAGTCCTTTGTGTAAAATAGATGAGTGTATTCATGTTTGTAATAGCAAACTCTGTAAAATAAGTGATTGGGCTGAAAGGAACGGTCTGGGATTAAACCCATCCAAGTCAAAGCGTCTAATAATTAGCAATTTTCGCGCTCTTTTCTTGGAGAACCCTGCCTTATGAGCTGCGTAAAGCAACAACAAATTCATATCTGTTCTCTCTTTCTCAGCGAAGGATTTGTTTCTGTCGCGTGCAGTCTTGCAAGAACACCTTCGTACTTGCCTTTCTTCTCTCTCTTCTATGTCTCCGGCAAACTTAAACGCTATAACAATGTTGCCTGTGCGTATAGAGCGGGTAGTGATTAATCGCTTGCAATAGCCGAATGCATTTCGCCATTTACTCCGACATACACACAAACAAAAATGGGGTTTCTATTTCTATTTCTTGTGGTTGTTGTTGTTAGATGGTATTAAGCTGTAGTACTTAACAAGATAGTTATAGTGCCGGATACTTTATAGTAGCCCGAAACTGTATAGATAGTACCAGTTGGATATCACAGTGGTTGGAGCGAGGCGAACATATTCCCAAATATATCCAGAGAGCGTAAATGAGAGCGAACAGCTAACTCAAGGGACTTCAGAAAGCGTAAGTGTGAGAAAACAGCCAGCTAATTTCTATAAGAGCTGCGTAATTGTTCAGTCTATATATTGTAGTCTATGCCCTGGTCTACATCAAGGTATACCTAACAAGGTAGCCGCTCTCGCTCTTTATGCTTACATGTTAAATGCACTGAAAATTTCCAAAACGATATTTAAAAAAGTGGATCTTAAAATGGATGTTCCGAATATCCATTCAACGGGGATCTTTTTTTCTGTGTGTCAATCCGTAAACAACCCTAGTGAGCGACGCATCCCCGCGGACAAATTTGTGTACTACAGTACAGAAATTCATTACTCTCTCGCTCTCGCTTGATGTAGACCAAGGCAAGATTTACTTAACAAGGCTGTCAAGAGAACGATCTTCACGCTAATTTTCAGTCGATAAACCACCCTTGTGCGTGACGCAAACGAATGTTTTGTGCCCTGCTTATAGAAAATCATTACTCTCTCGCTCTCTTTGACACAAATATAAGGAGTTCTGAGAGAGCAAGTGCGATTACCTTGTTAAGTATACCTTGGTCTACATTGTCTAACATTACGTTGGAAACTTTCTACCTCTATCGCAGATTTTGTTAAGTTGCTCGAACATGCTTTATATATAAAAGAGGCCTTTGCTGCATTGAAGCTTTCGTATCCGTTCTCTCACAAAGTAAAGCTTATTAAGCTCTCTGCTGCAGCATGCTGCTGAGCTGCTGCTGCCCCAAGGATTTGCATAAAAATCAAGGTCCAAAGTATTACAGAAAATTGACCAGCATTTGCTATGACTATTTTTAAGACACGAACTGAGTTTAAGCATTAAAAATAACTAAGCAAACTATGCGAAGTGTCAACTTTCATGTAACAATTGGCATTATCAAAGAAAACAGGCTGCAAAGAAGGAAATTTATTAAAAAACATATGGTTCATGTTTTGTAATTATTTAAAACCAAGTTTAAATTTTTATTTAAAAAAAAATTATAGAAAGTTTATCAGAACCAAATTACGAAAAGCTGTACAAACAGATGCATGAATTACAGTGGTTTATGGGCTATTAAAGCATGTATGTGTGTGGAGTGTGTATGGGTTTTTGGTCATGGCCATGATCAAAATACAAATGTATAAATACAAACATGATAAACATTCAGGTGGGCAATTGGCAAAGCTAAACAATGTGCTTAATACTAGGTTAAAGTTTTTAGTTGATTTTGAACTTGGGCACTTTTGCCTAGGCGAATGGGTAATGAGTTTTAATGTTAGTTTACACCTCTGTGGACTTTTGCACGGATGGTGTGGGCGAGGTGGTCAGTGGTGGTGATGGCAGACCACTGTCCTGTGTCAGGGGCTGTACGGGCGCCGCAGGTGCTGCCCGCAGAGTGGGTCCAGCATTGGGATTGTAGAACTGCGAATTGTTGGGCATAACAGGGACACCACCAAAGCGATTCTGCGTCGCCGACTGTGGGGCATAGTTGATGGAACTGGCGCCACTGGTGCGACTATCCAGACCACTGAAGGTGGGGCTGTACTGCTGCTGGTGCAAATGATCCGCCTCCTCGGGCGACATGGGCTGATGGTAACCCGCCGGATGTATGGTGCCCGTATGCACATCGCCCTCATCGAAATCATCGTCCTCCTCGTGATGGTGTGGGGCCTTCTCGTCCTGCTGATCCAGCTCAGTGCCCGACGCGGAGCGCAGTGAGCGACGTCCCGTCTGCTTCGGTTTCTCACCTGTTACGTTAGTTTTATTAATGTAGGAAATGTCCTTGGCTAACTTTGAGCTAGTTCTATTTTCACTACCTTCCGATGAGGTCACATCCTCGTCATTCTCATCCAGATCCCATTTCTTAGCTGGAAAATCAATTTGCGGTTTGCCTGGTAATGGTTCGTTCGTGCGATATACTTTATCGTAGGACCTACTTTTTTTCAGTGTACTCGCATCGGTATCGCTATCATCGTCATAGTTCAAGGTGCGCAAATTGCGCGCCGAACTGGCACGGGAGCGGGGCAAAACGGGCATCTGCCAGTGGGGATCCTCCTTCAGTTGCTTCTGGCGATAGCGATAGACGCCGCACACAATGCACAGCATCAGGGGGCAAATGACGAGTATGATAATGCCAATTGCAATGAAAGCGACGCGACGCGTGTAATACACCTCACCTGTTCAATAGTTGTGGTCACTAAAGTGTAAGTTTTTCTATGAAAAAAAAGGGGGGAAACACTTACGCAGACACTCGGTATAACCATACTCGGGCACATTCCACAGGCCATCGGCCAGGCACTCGCGACGTTGATCTCCGATGAGTATGAAACCCTCGTTGCACTCGAACGCTACCTTGGCACCGGGCATAAAGTCGAAACTTAGCTTGCGTCCAAAGCGTGGAGTTTGCAAAACGCCACAGGATATAACCGGTCTGTGGAATGAACAAAAATATAGTTGAGGGATCTGTGGTGGTCTAGGTTAAGGGCGGACAGCCTTTCATATTTCGGATACGAGCTAATATGGGACCGGGCCTGTCTGCACAAAGCCGCTGCGGCTACTAATTCTGTTTCTGAACTCCGAATTAATTAAATCTTTATACATATTACTACACCTTGTATACATATTACTTGACCTTGAGGAGTCCAATCAACCCCCAATTTCAGACACAGATCAACCTCGTCCGTTCTAGCATCCAATCTCGAATGGAACAAAATTGAGTTCGAAAAGAAGGACCAGTTTAAGCTCGGCAGGGGAAAAGCCGCGATCAAAATATTTTTAAGCCTTTCGGAGATCAACCCATTATTATTAATCTTGTTTTGGATTGAGTTGATCCTAAATAAATCAATTTTTTGTCACAGTCTATAACCACGAAAAGTAATCAGGTCACCTGTACAGCAGTTTCAAGATTCTCCCGGTAGTATCATCAGTAGACTTTGCTTTAGTCTGCCTTTCCAAGCAACTACTAAATCATTGAAAATCGCATGCGAGAAACTGAAAAGGAAACCCCCTTATTCTAAGCCCCACTCACTTGGAGTTCTCCGCCTGCATATTGACTATGCTGTCATAGTAGTTCTTCGTAAAATGCGCCAAATCACGATTCAATGTCATGGCATAATCATATTGACACTGATAACATTCACCGCACAGCTCCTCAGCTCTCTCCAGATCATAGGTCCGATTGGGCGGTAAGAAATCAGCAGGATCTATCACATAATTGGGTTGGAAGGTGGCATTTGCATAGTAGCTGGCCATGCGTCCAAATTCGCGTGTAAACAAGGCAGCACCCACTCCCGGAACATCGCGATCGGTAAGCATCCATTTGAGACCAAAGTTGGTGTGAATGCTGCGCAGATCATTAAGATTGAGAGCGGCCACCTGGCCATTGGGTAGCATAAAGTCATCCATGCGGTTAAAACTCCAATTACCAAACAGACCAGCGGTTTTGTTCTAGAAAAAGACCAGAATTAGTTATCATCCCCAACCTTCATTCTCTCAACTTACTATAAATTTCCAGGGCAAAAACACTCGACCGGTCATGAAACCTTCATTTTCCACCACCTCCACAC
This sequence comes from Lordiphosa clarofinis, assembly GCA_018904275.1. NCBI lineage: Eukaryota > Metazoa > Arthropoda > Insecta > Diptera > Drosophilidae > Lordiphosa > Lordiphosa clarofinis. The sequence goes on along the minus strand of JAEIGQ010000072.1, from coordinate 434,505 downwards.
CTACACCTGCATCAAATTGTATTACCACCTGGCTCTGATTCAGCAAATATGTGGGCGTATACACCGTAACTCCATCAAAATGCTGGAACTTCAAACTTTCGCGATCGAAGTAAACCCTACGACCATCAGCCAGCACATCCAAACGATAACGCCAGCGGGCATGCAAAGGACGCAGGCGCACCTCAATGGTTGTGGTGGTATTACCCCTCATGGCCACAGCTGTCAACTGGGTGGCCTTCACCTCGCCATAGTAGTTGTCGGGCAACTGTTGGAAACGACCTTGTACTTCAAAGCGTTCACTCTCATCCGTACTGCGAGCCAACACAAATTCACCCAAACCATTGAAGGTGTAAGCGCTACCATCAAAGGTCACCAAATGTGGATCACCAAAGACACCCGCTATTCCAGGAGCCTGATAGGCCACACAATCCTGTGATGGTCGACGCTCAAAGCGATAGGTTTCACAGCCCACGGCCTGCTCTTCTTGCCAATAGCAGCAGGAGTAGAAGGGACGCATATCGTGGAACCACATGGACAACGAGGGCACCTTGCTGGCCTCATTCCAGGGCATTTTACCCAGGTTGTGAATACGACGAGGACGTGAGCCCCACATTTGATCGTACGTAAGCATAAGGAAGCCATAACGATCGTAACAACACTGCTGCTCGGCTCCTTGGGCCCTAAAGACACAAACCCAAATGGATTCATTGCATACAAAACATTCCAAATATGTAAACACTTACACTGGTGTGCCACTAACCACACAATGAATGGCACCACGATGACGCAAACAGCTGGGATTTGAATCCTTGTCACATTCACGATCTGGCCGGAAGCGACCCTTATCCAACACCGCCTGATCCAGGGTGCAAGGGCAGAGTGGCAGGTCGGCGGCAAAGTTTCTGAATTGTAAAGAAATTTAAAATTCTAGCTCAGTTCTCTAATTAGACAGCCAGCAAGCCAGCAGGTTAGCTCGCATTTCCCATTGGCAATTTGGCAGCTTTTAATTAGCACAAAATGCAAATGCAACCAACCTACAGAGGTGGTTGGAGGGTTGGCGAGTTGGCGGGGGGATGTTCTCACCTTAGGAATCTGTCGTTGCGTATCCAATTATCGCAAAGAGCACGCGCCCAACGTTTGCCATGCTGGCGCTCCCATTGTGGTGCCATGTACCAGGCCAAAGGAATGGGCCGTGACCATAAAATTCTAGAGAGGAGAAAACATACATTTTGGTGAATTAATTAATAAGCAAAACATATTAATGTCGGAGTTTTTGAAACTTCACATTTTTTTGGGCTTTCTTAAATAAAGTTCGAATAATTTGTTTGATTTTAACGCAATGATTAATCTAACTGATTTATTACTTCTACAGAACGCGTACATTAAGTGTGCATTGAGTGTGGTTGAATTTATAGTTATGTTTATACGGATTGTTGAAAGAATTTTAACGATTAAAGTGTTTTTCTTTTAGTGCTCAATATTATTCTATTTATCAACTCAAATTGATTGTGTTTAAAGCTAAGGTCCCACAGGCAAACAAAATTTGAACACATTGTGCAAACAAAGTTTGCCTTGAAATGTAAATGTTGGCGTAAAACAAATTTGGTGTTCCCACATGAGCAAATATTTGCTCTTAAAAAATTTGCGCAAATATTTCCCCTTCGCAAATAATTTGCGTTAGTGTTCACACGGTGTGGGGCAAATTTTATTATACTTTTCTTTGCCCAAACTACTAAATTTATAAATCAAGTAGGCTGATTTGTTTGAGCAAACAATGTATTTTTTTCTTTAATAATACTACAGAAAAGGCATAGGCATGGATAGACACAAAATACCTGCCTAATGATTTTTTGCTACGGAGCTGGATATTTATAGGTATTGAGCAAGAAGAAGTGGTGTGTGGGTTAGGACCAAGGCTTTCATTCCGCGATAGCAAAGGTTGCTGCGTAAAACTCTTAAATGAGTTGCAACATGTCGATTAATGGTAACACTGCGCTTTTTATCGTGTGCAACGTTATCGTAATCGTTGCACGCATCGCAACGATTATCGTTCCTAACATGCATCTTGGCTAGAGTATAATTATCGAACGCGTTTCCGCTAAGCGGTCTATTTATTAACTTGATATCTTTTGTCTTTAAATACAGTTTTTGTGTTGAACCATGGTTTGTTTAGCGGAGATGGAAATAAATCGCAGAATCTGAAAACGTGGTCGGCGTACTCCTTATCCCAGCCGTCCTTTGTGGCTCTGCAGACCGTCTTTAGGAGCATATTTGGACTTTTCGTCTACTAGACCATTTTGCGGTATATTCATAAGTCCTGGTATGTAGTGGAACTCGACTGCAGCGAGCTTTGTACGTTTGCTTGTCTTTTCAATCATGATTTTAGCCATGTAGTTGAATTGCTGCATCTTGCCAAAAAATTGCACACTGTTTCGGCAGTATGATGAAAAGTTTTAACCGAAAGTACAGACGATATCAGCTTCAATTCAATTTTATTTATTAAGCTAATACCATGCAGAATCAAATATTTTTTTTATTACGAACCAGAGAACTGCAAAAATCACTTTTTTCTTGATTGCGTCAGGCACAAAAATTGTTACTCACATTTATTCATCTCACAAAACTCTAAACTCAACTCAAACCGCCATCGCATCGAGCAGTTGTGCCAGAGTTTTTTGGTCCAACATTTTTGTTCATGTTTAATCACCGAACAAATATTTTCAATCAAACAAAGTCAACTCATACAGCAATCGCATTGAACGGTTGAACTAGAATTTTTTGACGCGACACTTGTGTGTTCGATCGAACAAAACTCAGCCAACTCAGGCCATCGCATTGCGAGAGACATAGGAGAGAGAGAAGAGAGACACATATGATGTTGTTTTTGCAGGTCAGTGCGCGACAACAACAAAACACAGCTGGCGCAATGGTCACTGTTTTAGCGTATGCGTCTTTGCCTGAGTTTATTCATACGAGATGATTTTCGTTCGCTCAGAATAATCATCGTCGAACTAAGCGATCAAATCACCCGAGCTGAATGGAATGAAGCGAGCTTGATTATACTCAGAGTGCCAACAATTGAATTGAATAAAACTTAAGGGCGAGCATGTTGCAAATGCAAGTTCGAACCAATGATCGCAACGCCAGTTTATTCGTGTATTGATTAATGTGTGAGCGATTTGCAATCGAATGAAGCCGTTCTCTGTTACGAATTACTTTTTTTAGTGGTCTTGGGATTTATTTAAATTTGACTTAAACATTCGGTATTGCATAAGACAAAAAAAATTCTTTTCGTGCTAATATAAGGTTGTCAAAAAAGTCTTGCGGTATTTTTTATTGAATTTTCAATTGTTCATAAAATTGGTTATAATAATGCGATTTAAGTCAAATATGCGCCGTTTTGTTCGATGACGAGTTCCCAACGAGATGCCAACTTCATAATGCCCCTCTTATAGAAGCTCGCTTCCCTATTGGCAAAAACTCGGAGAGCCAATTTTCACAGGACTCTCTTGTGGCCAACTTCCGACTACCAAGCTCGTTCGCCATGGACAGAAATAGGTGGTAATCACTTGGTGCGAGATCCGAACTATACGGTGGATGCAAAAGAACCTCCCATCCGAGCTCCCGGAGCTTCTGGCGCGTCACCAAAGATGTGTGTGGCCTGGCGTTGTCCTGATGGAAGACAATTCGGCCTCTGTTGATCAAAGATGGCCTCTTCTGCATGAGTGCTGCATTCAAGCGGTCCAGTTGTTGGCAGTACAGGTCCGAATTGAGCGTTTGGCCATAGGGGAGCAGCTCATAGTGGATGATTCCCTGCCAATCCCACCAAACACACAGAAGAACCTTCCTGGCCGTCAATCCAGGCTTGGCCACCGTCTGGGCAGCTTCACCGCTTTTCGACCACGACCGTTTGCGCTTCACGTTGTCGTAAGTGACCCACTTTTCATCGCCAGTCACCATCCGCTTCAAAAACGGGTCGATTTTGTTGCGATTCAGAAGCGATTCGCATGCATCCATACGGGCAAAAATGTTTTTTGCGTCAAGTCGTGTGGCACCCATACATCGAGCTTCTTTTTGAATCCAAGCTTCTTCAAATGGTTTATAACGGTTTGATGACTCACCCAGCTCTTGGCCGATGCTACGGCTGCTACTATGCCGGTCTCTTTCGATCAATTCAGCGATTTTATCGCAATTTTCGACGACAGGCCTTCCGGACCGTGGCGCATCTTCGATCACCTCTGCACCAGAACGAAAACGTTGAAACCATCGTTGTGCGGTGGAAATGGAAACTGTATCGGGTCCATAAACTGCACAAATTTTATTGGCAGCATGAGATGCATTTTTGCCTTTATCGTAGTAGTGCTCCATGTTTGCGACGCTATAACTCACGAACGACTAAAAACAAACAACAATAAATCAAACACGTGTTAGCGCGTGAAAAGAGCTTTCCAAAAAGCTCTAGCGTGAACCGATGCGACGAATACAACTAGAACTACGCGCTTGCAAAGACAAGCTTGCGGAAATACCGCAAGACTTTTTTGACAACCTTATATTTGCCGTGTTTGCTCCTTACATTTGCTTGCAAGAGCAAACTCGCAAACCCGCAAACAAAATTTGCTTCAAATTATTGGTGCACAAACATAGGCAAAGGCTACTTGGCAAATGTTTGCGCGCAAACTATTTGGTGTTCCCACTAAGGGTAAACAAAATGGCCAAATATTTTTAAATATTTGCGCAAATTATTTGCCTGTGGGACCTTAGCTTAAGTTATATAAAATAAAATCGAATACAAGAAATAATCAACAGTAACTAAAGTGGTGACCCCGACGTGATATCAATGATCAGTGTGACCAGAGCCACCAAATCAACTACAGAAGTAGCGCCATCTATTGGACATCAGGGAAAATCACTCGACTAGCATTGTTCAAAGAGAACGATGTCGAGATTAGAGACCTGCATGAATGGAATCAAAATGCCCTGTGATTCATCAAACTGTTTTCGTACATGATAGTTAACTTATACAGGTATTTCTAACGATTCCAAACAGATCAAGCTCAAGGTCAGTGAGTCGAACTTAAAATTTCCATTACAAAATTGTTATTTCGAGGACTTATGGACTTCAAAAGTTGGCCCGGATGAATCACGAAATGTATGAGCCTGCACTGAAAAAATTACTTTTTCTAAATTTAAGAAGAAATTGCCAAATTTAGAAATAGTTTTTTTTTCATAATTTTTCTAAATATTATGATTTTTGAAGTAAACATTTTTTAGATCTTTATAGAGGTAGCTTGATTTTCATCTTTGATAGTTAGTTTTAATAGTTCTTTCACTTTTGCATCTTTAATTTCAACATCAACGCAAAAACTGGTTCGGATCGGGCTTAAATGGCCCCCGAACTAAACATTCTTAATATAAAACCAGCCTAGCCTGAAATCAAACCGAACCACATTTGTTTGAGAAATAATACGGTTCAAAACATGAAATAACTCACTTTTATTTGAACCTACTAAAAACTTGTTTGTTAATTTTTGAAAGGAGAGTCTTTACTTAGCTACAAATTCGGTGTTCAAAGAACTTGAAAAGGAAAATAAAGCAGCAGTCAAGCAATGTAAAAAAGAATGAACATTGACCATCCAAATTTGTAGACAACCAATTTCGAAACAGCGACTTACTTTAAGTTTAAGTTAAAGAAATTTAATCAAAATAAAATTTGAATGTTTTAGCTACTTCTTTGAATATCAATCACTGAGCTATAAGCAGGCACCAGGTGACTCACAGAGAAAAGGCAAAGAATGCTGATGATTGAATTGTGGTAGTTCATGAAATAGCAACCAACCTTGGAAAAGTTCTGAACAAAAAACTTAACTTTTTGAACTGAAGTCTGCTTACAGTTCTATGATTAAAATCCAAATCTTTAACAATCTAAGAAACTATGTACAAGGCTTAGGAAAAAAAACCTTGGATCCGACAAGGAACCAGTGCGCGAACCTTAAAATCGTTGACTCAAGTTTCTCTATTGTAAATTCAATACCTTTGTACTTTCTTACTGGCCGAAACCTACCACCAATCTCCTACCTTCGTTCGTTCTTCTCCTAATCGGATTTTTTTAGCTTCCTATCTCTAAAATAGTGCAAAAGTACTGGGACTGATTTTCTTCCGCCGCGACTGTACTTCGGAGCGTGCGCGCATCAACAGGATTCGTTAGAGGGCGTTCCTAGCTAACGAACGTACGGCTGATGTCAATTTAACCCTGTCTGTCAGAACACTAAGATCCCAGAGGTATTCAAATTTTTGTCGAGTGCCCCGACTGCAAAATTCACTGTAACAAGTAATAAGATTTCCACGGCTTTGGTCTCCTAAGTTTAGATTTAGTTAAACTCGTGGACTAAATATATTTTCGTGAATTTTCCTTTTTTGAAAGGCCAGATCTCGATCGGCTCCACTGTTGATGCTGATCCAGAATACCTATACTTTACATTTCCTGTAGTTCGGTTGGACTGGTGCATCTTTAACGAATCCGCTAACTCACGGTAGTGAGGACCAGTCACCAGCCTAACCACCAGCCATGTTATTTGCCTAACGAATTTTGTATGGCAATGTCCGCAAAACGTACCGGTACGTCGTTGCAATACCAGTCGTTAACGTGGTGACGGGTGCGGGGAGCTAGCGATTCGCTGGTGCAAAATCGTTAACAAAATCGTTAGGGCTTGTGCTATAAACATTTTGTGCTCGTTTCAAGAACATTTTGTTCTCGCTTTGTCGGCGACTAAGATCCAGAAAAAAAAATAACCATAGTTAGTTATAGGTGAATATGGAAGTCTCCTCCTCCAGGGTGGTTGTTACTCGGGAAGGGGAGGGAAGAGATGACACCACGCACCACCACTTTTACCCACCGCCGCGTTGCAACAACCACAACCTTTTCTAAGCTGTAGCTAAATTTTATTAGAATTATTAATTTAAAAAATTTTTTGGCTTCACCTAGTCTGGGACTTGAACTCAGGACCTCGAAGACACTGAACGGGCGACGTCATTTTAACTCAGACGACCATCCAGCTCACGCGCGAGACAGCGACAAAATCAAATTAAGAAATGAATGCTTAAGAATGAAGTGCTTAAGTAAGATTTGAGACTGCCGGACAGATCCAAGTCCTGTGGCCCAGCGGAAAGGCATTCGCTTAGCACGCCGAAGTCGTGGTTTCAAATCCCCGTCGTGTCCTGTTTTTATACCCTTGGAGAGGGTATATTAAAATTGTCCGGATGTTTGTAACGCATAGAAGGAAGCATCTCCGACCACATAAAGTATATATATTCTTGATCAGCATGACGAGCTGAGTTGATATAGCCATGTCCGTCTGTCCGTCCGTCTGTCCGTCTGTCCGTCCGTCTGTCGTCTGTTCAGCTATCTCAGAGTAAGTATCTTAAAAACTTTGCGAAGTTTTTGGTATAAATACGTGAATTTGTCGGAAGGCGGATCGGATGATATGTATAGCTGCAGGAACGATCGAAAAATTTTAGTGAGAAAAATTTTTGTTTCAATGCTACGCTCCCAAGCTGTATTTTAAGTTTTTAGATTTACATATTTCTAACCTTGTCAAAAGGAAATAATAGTATAGCCATACAAAAGTTAGGTCTAAAAGTCAGTGGGAAAAACTTTTTATTTAATGTTATCGCTCAACGCTGTATTATAAGTTTTTAATAATTACATAATTTTTTAACCTTGTCGAAATCGGACACCTATAAGTATAGCGCCATACAAAAGTTAGGTCTGAAAAAAAGTCTAGTGGGAAAAACTTTTATTTTTATGTTATTCTCCACCTCTTTAAATTTTAATAATTTAATAATTATTAACTGTCGAAACGGACCACTATAGTAAGCTGCCATACAAACTGAGGCATATATCAAGCCAATATATAAACTTCGGTCGAGCCGAAGTTAGCTGGCCTCTATTTTTTTTTTTTTAAGTATTTTAAACATTGTCTATATTTTTTACAATGCACTCTGGTCCTATGATATAAATAAATGTTAATAAGCACTGAAAACATAAAAAAGCTAAAATATTTATATTTTCATGAACACTTTTTCGCATTTCATGACTACCGTTCCTGTTTTATGAACGAAAAAAACAGACCACAATTATGACCATTTGGTAATGATTTTAGAACGGGATATTTTTCTCTGTGTAGTGTTTTAGGTGGTGCTGAGTCGTTAACGATTTTCTTGAAACTAGATCGTCCACCATTCGCTAGTTAAAAATCATTAGTGGTTTGGTGAATGATTGAGCGAATGTCAGCACAACGTACCAGTCGGTACGACGTTGCATCACCAGTCGTTAATACGGTGATGGGTGCACTGTCGTTAACGACGGGACTTACGCTCAGTGATGCATCAGGTCGTTAGGCCGAGTAGTCACTTGACACCAGCAGAACTACAGGGTTTATTATATATCTAGAAGCCATTTTTATTAAAATCTATTTATCTGCAAAACCTTCATAGAGATCGGATAATAAATTGACGAGTTAAAAAATGTAGCACAGTTTTTAACTTTCTTCTTTTTAACTAACTTCAATTAATATTTTTCAGTATGCTGACTTCGTCTATATCATTTTTCTTCAACTTCTTTTCCAAATGGTTGGTTATTCTGGCTCAAATCTAATATTTCGTCTTTTCTTCGCTTCTTTGGCTGTGTATATTTTTTGTACATGGTTTTTTTCCTGCTTTTCTTTTTACTTTCACATTAAATTTTTTATAAATTCATCATTTACTTTGTATCTATTTCCTAATTGTTCCCTTTTTTATTTTCCTTTCCGTTTTACTTGTTTCTTGCTTTCTTCATTATTATTTTTGTACTCTCCGACCAATCTTTTATAATAAGCTTGTCTTTTTCCATACTTTCACAACCTATCTTATTACATCTCTTAAATCTTTAAGAAAATAAAAAAATCACTTCTTATTTGGTCTTTCTCTCTGCATTTGACTTGACATTGCCATTAGACTGTCGCCCACTTAGCATTCCGGATTCGGCATTGTCAGACTTGACATTTCGTAGAAATATTTTTCATTAAGTTTCACAATTACTTGGCCATCATTTAACTAACTCGTCTCGGTTGTAGGCGGCGGCCATCAAAATGAAAATTAAATGTGCAAACAATGTGAACAATTTATTTGCCCTAAAAAAAGAACTTTGAGACAAGAGCCGTGGTCCCTGCCAGGTTCTGGCTAATGGTAACGATGCCCAAAGGTGCCATAAACCAAAATCCCAAGCACAAAAGAGTTTTGTTTGGCGCGAAAGTTTTGCGTTAAGCTCTCGAGGGAAGGTAGACAGTGATGAGTAATTTTGGTTAATGAATAGCTTGATAAAAAAATTCCACAAAAATTAAATATTTCATATAAGAATTTTAACAATTTTCTATTGATTTAAAGTAAATTCATGTTAGCCACCTTCGCAACTTACACTGTATAAGAATTGCCCATCACTGACTTGGACATAATTCTGCTATTTCTCTCCAAAGTCTCAACATCATTTACCCAATTCATTCCAAAAGCATTTTATGGTCTTCAAGTACACGCACTTGAAGTTTAAGTGCAAAATAATTACAACTCAAAGGAACGACTTTAGTCAAATACAAAATATGGCTACAATCCGAATTAAGTGTGCGATTACTAGCTAAAGTCATTAAAAATAAATTTCATTTATTGATTAGCCTGCAAATGTCTATCGTAATAAGCAATCAATGTGAAATGAGCACCGAAGCCAGAGCAAATTGATTACATGACGCAGCCAAGTGCAGCTCCAACTCATTGAAATTGCCCGGGTAAATTGAATGAAAACAAGAGCAGGACCCAGCCAGTATAAGCAATTGAAAATAAATTAAAACATAATAACACAAGGACTTACGGACTCAGGGCCAAACCGGAATACTGTTCTGGTTGGGTTAGATTGATTTGCAGGAAACCAAACTGCATGTCCCGATTGATGTTGTTGCGATTCATATAGTTGGAGGGTGTGATCACATAGCTGCCCGTGTTCGAGTAACTGGCCTCAATTACATCAATATACTCCAGTTGGGGTTCAATCTTTGTCTCACGATAACCCCACAGCGAGATCATGACATTGGCATTCGAATTGGAGGTCAAATTGAAGGCATTCCAGGTGATACGTATCTCATTCGGATTCTTTTTGTGCACATCGTCGGTGGCAAAGAATATCTTTTCGGTGGCAGCGGCCGGAGTTTCCACAAAGTACTTGCCACGCCACTTGAAACGTTGTGTGCCCACAGAAATCTGGAAGCGTATATAACCCTCTGCCTTCAGATAGGGTTGCACACAAATCACACGATTACGATCCACATAAGTGCCAAGCACGGATTCAGTATCAAAGTGACAGGTGACACGTATTTCGGGATCAAAGCAGGGGCCTGTAATATTTACCACTTGACCACCCAACATATTTCCCGACTCGGGGGCAAAGGTAAGTGGCAGCAAGGCGGCATCTAAAAGGATTTGTACATAAAACATTTGTGAAACTAACTTCTACTTTAATTATACGCACCAATATCCTTGTTGCAGGAGCCAATTAAAATTTGCTCATCGATGCGGAAAATATGTCGACCTGGAAAACCATTGCCCCAACCACGATTGGCCAAATCACGAATGACCATGTTCTGGCTGTAGGGAGTATACTCATAGGCCTGTGTGCCATTGCCAGCATTGAAACCCACCTAATGAACGAAAGGGGAGACAGAAAATAATGTCAATGTCTGTATATGGCAATTTAGATACAACACAATATGCAATTACTACATTTCAATGATTGCCAACAAACAATGCCAAGTTTCCATTTGCAACTTGGTATTGCTCTAAAATTATAGATTTATTGTTGTTTAAATTGCATACCAATTTTCTCAGAGACAAATGCAACACACACACACACTCATACAATACGGATGACAGCAAGAGGAATATCTTATTGATGATTCTTGTTTTTGTTGTTTGTTAAAAGTGAGTCAAGTGAGTTAATATGGTAAATATCCTAAATAGTTAAACAAATTTAATAATAACAAACAAGAGGGCTATGGGACTTTTATTACTATAATTAATTATAAGTATTAGGAAATACTTTGTGGACTCTCCTCCTTAGGGCGGACTTCTCAGCAAGTGAAAAAAAAAACTGTGGTTTCCTTAATATAAATATCTAGGTGACGCAACATTAAACAGGGTTGCGTCTGTTGCAAATAAAATATCGTATATAATGATTATGAGATTGCAAAATTTTGTTTAATATTTTATGGTTCAAACTAAAATTCTAGTTCAAACTAAAGCCATTTTTTTCCAAAAAAAATAAAATTTTTATTTTAGCATCAATTAAAAGTTTTATTTGGCAACCCTAGGCACTGTTTTGGATATCAAATTACCGAATTATTTGAAATGCAACTTTTATTATTAAAAGTAGGAATGGAAAATGGCTCTTAAGCGAACCGAACTGCTAATGCTGAACCGAACAGAAACTAAAAAACTAACTGACGAGGCTTAAGATGCAAAAAATTTTGTGAATCGTTTCCGTACAATATTCGGTTAAGCGAACCCTCTACAAGGCAGACCAGTAACACAAGTTTATTCAAAGATTATTTTTATTTTTTCTTCTTAAGAATTGCACTTTTACGAAGAATATAAGGTATTAGTGAGAAAAATCTTTGTTTAAAAAAAAATTAGTATTTTTCTTCGTTCTTTTGTGAATTTATGAAGTGAGCGAAAAGCCAGATCACAATTAATAATCAAGAACAGAGCAAAAATAAAATCAAACCAAAAATTTACATTCAAAAAATCCCCAAAATACCACATTTTTGACGCTTACAGCTCCTTTGTTTGTTCATAGATTTTGATCATTGTTATCCTTTTTTCTTTGTAAATGTGCGATTCATAAATAGAAAAACTCAAATTATAAAAAAAAATTTTTTCCTAGGCGTTCAAAAATAAAATTTGTTAATTTATCTGTCATCAAACTTTATTCCTTTCATTTTATTCCTATGTGTATCCCAATTCTTCTTCTTCTTTTCTTCTTAACCTTCATCATACATTAGCCATGATATTATTTTCCTACAGCTACAATTAGCGTTTGTAACAACCAAGGTTCATATCCCATTCGTTTCATTCAGCGATCCGACATATGGTTGCAGCTCATACCCTCGTGGGAGACATTCTAATCAAATAATGCACAATTTTCATAGTGAAATTCGTATCCGAATTCAATTTTGCAATTGTGCGAAAAGTCAGCCTTGATTAAGACCAATAAAATATTGAAATCATTTGAGGTTACCTATCCCATAAAATCTAAATTTTGGTAAGACTCACTTTATTACTGGAAAACTACAGAGATTTTCGAATAAGCGACTGAGTATTAAAATTTCCACAACCCATTTAATAATCTGTTCTATTGTATGTCAATATTCGTTCTCTATTCTACTATTTTGCTTGATTTTTATAAATGTTAATTTTATTTGGAAACAGTCTACAATGTGCTTTGGAAAGCACAGGATATTATCCAGATCATATCCATATAGAGTTCAGTCTTGCTATAATAAATGTACATAAATTTTTTGATTCCCCCAAAAACTTTAAACTATATTTTTTTTTTTTTAATTTTCAAGTGGTTCCTGCACGTTTGCAAATTTAAAGCTTAAGCTTTTATCTTGTTTCATACATTATTTAAGCTCATAATGACAGAAAATGCCTTTCGTCACAGTATTTCATCTAATTTCAAGCACCTTGGACTTGCTTTGATGCTTAGTTGCTGTTAGAAAGGGTTTCTAAAATTTCTAGGAAGAAGTAAGTGTATAGTTTAAGTTTGGATTTTAAGGCCGTGGCTTACTAAGGGTCGCTCTTGAAACCAAAACTTAGTAACCGATCACTGCCGCTAAAAATTCATGCTCTCTTGTTCTTAATTCAAAAGTGGGAAGCAAAAAAATTTACAAAATTTTTGTTGCTTTTTACTCCTGTTTGTGCTAAAATAAAAAAAATAGAGCTCCCCCGTAATTTCTACTTAATAAGTCTAATTTTAATTGACACACCCAAAAAGTTTATATGGAGGCTTGCTGCGGAAGCCTTTACAAATGTCGTTGCTTTGTTCTAGCAATGCATTTGAATATCAACCAAAATTTGTCCTGAATCGAGAAACGCTTATGCTCTTCTCCCGCACTTATAAAAGTGTACAATTTGTGACTACTAAGAGGTACAGTAGAACTGGAAACAAACTTTGCCAGACCAATTTTAATTGCAAATGCTCAGCGTGTTTATGTGCGCTGCTGCTGCTTTTGTGTGAAGTGTTAAATTAAGTGCCAGCGAAATGGCATTTGCACACATTACGTCTACGTAAGGCGCTTAAAACACAAGCACTTACATATGCCGGAGTACCGCCCTCGCCTTTCGTTGTATCACCACCAGCCTCCGTGTGGGAAAGCCAATTGAGTACTGCATAATTCCATATGACATATGTGTAGACCTCATCCGTGGCCAGCACCATTTGGAAGGTATTGGTCTATATAGAGAAGAGAAAACAATAAGTCAAAATCCTTAAAAAAAAAACAACTTTACTTACCGTAAACAAAGAGTTGTCTATGCCTCCAGCGAAAGAGACATTCTTCCAGGTAGCAATCACCACATGCTTGGGTACAAAAGTGTCGGCACCTACCACACCAGCACGGATATCCCACATAGTGCGCTCACGCACCTCAACACCAAAACGGTCCGTGCGTCCCATCAGATCACGTTCCACTCTGGAAACAATAGAAAAAACAACAAAAAAGCGCCGAAAGGCAAATCAGCATAAGCAAAAGCACATTTCGTTGCCTACTTTTTGGCGTCTTGGTTCTGTATATGAAGATAAATGGATTTGATGTGTGGCATATAAATCAGCACTCAGCCGCAACGGCTGCTCAATGCTGATTTTTTAAACAATATTTGTATATAATTTATTTATTCTACGCTTTTGTGAGCACTTTCAAGTGTTTTTCGCCGCTGGCGGGTATCGGCTGCCGACACATCGGCGGCAACATGGCGTATGATTTATGTACTTTAATTATTCATTAAGCATACGCCATGCTGTTACCGCTCTTCGTTTTCACTTTTTGCTATATTTTTTATTGGTTTGCACATCGTACAACACACATCGATTATACAGAACGTAAGCCAATTAGCTGGTCTATTTTTAACAATTAAAATTTGATGAGTTTTTATTACCAATCAATTTCATTCAAATAGCTCAACTATGCGCTCAAAGCAATTGAAGCATCATAAAGGGTTTAGCTATTGAAGTGAAGCTTTTAATAGAAAATCAAATAAAATGTATGCGGAAACTAAATTGCTTTTACTAGGGAAAATTTATAAAGCAAATTCTGATGAATTTCGCTATGATGATTGAAAATTTAATTGTATAAGTTGACTTACTTAACAAAAAAAAGTTTAAAATTTATTCCCCACAATATTAATCAAAACAATTTAAATAAAAAACTAGTTCAACTTAAATAAGAGTTCATTTTGTTTGCAATTTAAAAACTCAACTGTCATGTGCACTTCGTTATGATTTTCATTTATGCGGGCTTTCTCTTATTGATTTAGTTTAACCTTTTTCAAATACAAGCAACAAAACAATCTAAAATCCAAATCAAACAAACAAATATTTACCATTTCCATTGCGTTTTTAGTTATTAACAGTTCAACGAGCTGGCAAAATGCATTTATAAATAAAAATTGAACACAAAATTTAATGCGATACTCCATTACATATTGCATATAAATTATAATTGGCAGCACATCTGGCCATGGAAATATATTTTAAAATTTCTTGTGACCTGATTTCCCACAAAAACAACAACAAAATATCTATATATAAAATAATAACAACAACGACTGAGAAACACATGCAAGGCAAAAAAAAAAGTACTCAAAATAATTTTACACTTGCCCAAAAAGGGCTAAATAAACCGCAGACCAGAAAAACCTCAGAAAACACACACACACACATACACAGCACTCTAACATAGTTATCTTTTGCCCTGCCTCGTATGAAACTTTAAATGTGTGCAATTGACATTCCAGCAAACGAAAAAACATAGCAAAATAGAAGAAATAAACGACAAATTGTCACTCAGCCTAAAAATTGCGCGCGCAGGAGCCAAGAAGCCACAGACACAGAGGTTTCTACATGAAAGTAAGGCATGCCAACTAAAGATGCGACCATGATAATGGGGGGAAATGTGCAAACGAATACATCAAAGCGAGTCGTGAGAATTTTTGCAGAGAGATTGACATTAAGGTTGAGTTTTACTTAACGGCAGTCACCCTTCAAATAATAGTAAATGTCTATAAGACCTTCCGTACCAAAACTAACAAGTTATTTTTACTCTAAGAACTGCTAATTATAAGGATTTTAAGTGAAGAGACTATACGGGGGTTATTCATGCTTCTATTCTGATTTTTCGATTTTAACTATGACTTTTGCAGGTTGTCATATTTCCATTTCAAACTTTTTGTCAGTGACGAAAAACGAAATTTTTGATTTTCTGAAAATGGTGGATTTTGCACATTTTCGTCCTGAGGTTTGAGCTGCGAAAATTTAGTGAAAGATTTTTCTTGTGGAATTTTGTCTGATTGAGAGGATAAATGCAGTTTATGGAATGCAGTCTCTGACATCAGTTGTGAATTGGATAAGCTTTTGAAGAGAGGTTTGTCAATATAACGGATCATAAAAGTTTTAAAACAAATCTTTGTAATCTTCTTCTTCTTCATTGGCGATTAACGCTCTCCATTCGCTTCTGTTCTGTGCGAGCTGCCACCAGTTGGTCACACCAAGCTTGGCAATGTCTTCCCGCACCTGGTCTTCCCATCTTAGTGGTGGTCTTCCCTGCTTGCTCATCAGCCTTCGTTTTATACGCCTTTTATGCTGGAGCTTCTTCCTTCATTCTGGCGACATGTCCAAGCCAGACTGGTGTCCCCATAGAGCTCATACAGTTTCTCGTTTTTTCGAATCCTCCGAAGAATTTTTCGTTTAAACACGCCAAGCGCTTCATCCGCTGCTGTCATTGTCCATGCTTCTGCGCCATATTGCATGACTGGGATGATAAGCAACTTGTGAAGGGCTATTTTTGTTCTTCGCTTGAGGTCTGTGCTCTTGAACTCCCTACTTAGCCCATAGTAGCATCGGTTCGCAAGAGTGATTCTTCGTCGGATTTCCAGACTGATGTTGTTCTTGCTGGTTATCATCGTTCCGAGGTAGACGAAATCCTCCACAACGTTAAAGTTGTATTCCTCCATTGTAACAGATTGTCCAAGTCGCAATGACTTTCTGTCCGCAGATACTAGGTACTTCGTCTTGTCCTCATTTACCGCTAAACTCATTAGTTTAGACTCCTTCTCAATCTGTGAAAAGCCTTGCTGTGGTTTTGCCGATAATGTCAATATCATCGGCATATGCAAGTAGCATTACATCTTTATTAAAGACGGTGCCCGATCTGTTGGCATTTGGGCACTGGCTCAGTATATACTCCATCAGTAGATTAAAGAAGTCACACGATACGGTTTCGCCCTGCCTAAAATCTCTTTTGGTATCAAATGGTTCGGAGAGGTTCTTTCCTATTTTGACGGAGCTTTGCGTACTTCTCAACGTCATCATGCAAAGTCGAACCTACTTTGCTGGAATACCTAAAGTTGATATGGCTTTGATAAGGCTGTTTTATAATCAACAAAAAGGTGGTGTGTTTGGATGCCTCTTTCATAGGTCTTCTTCAGGATTTTTCGTAGTGTGAAAATCTGGTCTGTGGTGGATTTACCAGGTCTAAAGCCACACTGATAAGGTCCAATCAGTGTATCAATAAACGGCTATAGACGTTCACAAATAATGCGGGACAGAACCTTATATGCGATGGGGAGGAGACTGATCCCGCGGTAGTTGGCGCAAACTGCAGGGTCTCCTTTTTTAAAGATCGGACAGGGAACACTTAGATTTCAATCATCGGGCATGCTTTCGTCAACCCATATACGGCACAGAAGTTGGTGCATGCACCTTACCAATTCTTCGCCTCCAGCCTTGAACAATTCAGCGGGCAGCTCATCAGCGCCTGGCGACTTGATGTTCTTTAGCCTTCGTATGGCCAAACAGACTTTCTGTTGGGTCGGCGGGTCTATCACTATGTTGTCGATTGGTGGCATCGTTACTTCTCCAAAAGCGGCATCCTGTTCATCATCGCCTCCCAGTAGGTTGGAGAAGTTACTTCTCCATTTGTTGAGCGCCACTTGCGGATCTTTGACAAGATTCTCCTGTTCGTCTTTGCATTGTGGGACTCTGGGCTTGAAACCTTCTGTTAATTGCTTAATCTTTTGCTATAATTTCCGAGTCTCACTCATGCCGAATAACATCCCGACTTCGCGCAAGCGCCTTTCCTGCTCATTCTTTTTTCTTCTAAATAGGCGCTTCTCCTCTTTTCTTTTCTTCTGGTAAACAATTTTATCAGCATCCGCTTTCGTCTGCAAAAATATCTTGTAGACCTCGTTTTTTTCTGCAGTAGCGCGTCGGCACTCCTCATCGTACCAATACCCCTCTGAGTATCCGAGTAACTCCTCGGCAGCCGCTCTCATGGAGTATGATATACGATTCCACTGTTCGCCTATATCGGAAGGAAATGGGGAGTAGTCCTTGATCAGTTGGGCGAGTTCAGCTGTGTAGGCTTCGGAGGTCCCTTGTGATTGACGTGTGCCAGTGAGTGAGGCTGCGACAAGGCAATGAATCCGAGTCAATATCTTTGTAATAAGCGCACAATTTTTTAAGGACCGGAGTAAGAGCATGTAATATACTCTTTACCTGCAGTAGCAGCGCTGCTCTGCCCAAAAATGTAAGTTTATCGAGTTTTACTTGTAGAAGAAAACTGAATTTAACCCATTTATTTGTTTCTGTGTCCGTACTGATAACCGGTTATGTTAATAAAGGTTGTAGATTAACGGTTATATAAAAACCATTTTTTGCGTTGGTTACAAACTTTAAAGTGTTTTTAGGGCTGCAGGCAATAAGTCCCCAATGAAATAAGTCCCCAAACGATAAAAATGAAATAAGGCTAAATTGGGGAGTTATTTCATAATGAAATAATACCCCACTAAGCCCCACTGAAATGAAATAAGGCCCCAAAAAAAATGAAATAAGGCCCCAAATTTGGGGTGTTTAATTTATAATGAAATAATACCCCATTTTGAAAAATGAAATAACACCCCAATTTTTTTTTTAGTGAAAACTAAACTAAACTACCTATAACATTAAATAATAATGAAAATTTTTTACAAAAAAATCGCGCGATTTTTTTGTAAAAAATTTTCGCCTGCGGCGCTTAGATTCACACAATTTTTTTTGATACAATATAAAAAGTGGTGGTGGTTCAGAACTTCTAGTCATAGATCTTCTGGACCTAATGGGGGCGTATGTGGTCAGGGAAAGCTTCTGATCGGTTCAACTTGGCGAACCCAGGGGTCTGGCTTACTACTGCTGTCCAGACTCACACCTCCCCCGTGGTGACCACCGGAAGCAGTAGCAATGCACCCGCATTCGCTGCTGACTAACGTGAGCGGCGTCCCCCCTTCCCTACAGGGTATAATATATAAGGGTTAGTGCGTCGGGTTTGGTCACCCACCACCGTAAAATCTCCACCAATGAAAACTGCGACAACAATGCCTCGGATACGGACCCCCCTGACGACGACCCACGCAAACGTTTTAAGGACCACGATTTGAGAATATGCACCTGGAATGTCCGCACCCTCAACAGAGATGGTGATGATATCGCCTTGGTGAAAGTCCTCAAAAAATATTCATCGGACGTTACCGCACTCCAGGAAATGCGATGGATTGGACATGGGAGCAAGAAAATAACGCTACCAAAAGAGAAGACAGAACAGAAACCACCACCCCCCTGGGAGATACACTACAGCGGGCATGTCTCCAAGCACGAGTTTGGGTGCGGCTTTGCAGTGAGTGATAGACTGCGTCGCTCTGTCATCAGCTTCACACCAGTTGATGAACGGCTAGCCGCGCTCAGACTTAAGGCAAAATATTTTAATATTAGTCTTATCTGTGCTCACGCGCCAACAGAGGACAAGGACGGCACGATAAAAGATGAATTCTATGAGCGCCTGGAACAACTATACGAGCGCTGCCCCGACCACGACATAAAGATCGTGCTAGGCGATTTTAACGCAAAAGTCGGGAGAGAAGGAGTTTTTGGATCGACAGTCGGACGATTCAGCCTTCATGAAACAACCTCCGGTAACGGAGAGAGGTTAATAGACTTCGCTGCGGGCCGGAACATGGTCATAAGTAGTACCAGATTTGAACACCTCGACATCCATAAGGCGACCTGGAAGTCCCCTGGTCAACGAACACGAAATCAGATTGATCACGTTGTGATCGACGGAAGGCATTCATCGAGTGTACTAGACGTGCGTGCGATTCGAGGAGCCAACATAGACTCGGATCATTACCTGGTTGCAGCCAAGGTACGCACGCGGCTCAGTGTGGCACATGCCTCACGCTCTGGCACACGTCGAAAGCTAAACGTCGAGAAGCTGCAATCACAAGGGACCTCTGAAGCCTACTCAGCTAAACTCGCCCAACTGCTCAGGGAAACCTCCCCATTCCCTTCCGATATATGCGAACAGTGGCAGCGTATATCGCACTCCATGAGTACGGCTGCCAAGGAGATACTCGGTTACTCCGAGCCCCCTCGAAAGCGGTCTTGGTACGACGAGGAGTGCCGACGCGCGACTGCAGAGAAAAACGCTGCCTACAGGAGAACTCTGCAGTCGAGAGTAACGCGGGCTGCTAAAGAGCGATACCTGGAGAAAAAGAAAGAGGGAGAAACGCCTTTTTAGAAGAAAAAAGTTGGAGCAGGAAAGGCGAATGCGCGAGGAAGTCGAGATGTTATTCGGCATGAGTGAGACTCGAAAATTTTACCAAAAGATTAAGCAATTAACAGAAGGTTTCAAGCCCAGAGTCGCACAATGCAAAGACGAACAGGGGAATCTGGTCACAGATCCGCAAGTGGCGCTTAAGAAATGGAGAAGTTACTTCTCCAACCTACTGGGGAGGCGATGACGAACAGGATGCCGCCACTAGAGAAGTAACGATACCACCAATCGACAACATTGAGATAGACCCCCCGACCCAACAGGAAGTCTGTTTAGCCATACGAAGGCTAAAGAACAACAAATCACCAGGCGCTGATGAGCTGCCCGCTGAATTGTTCAAGGCTGGAGGCGAAGAATTGGTAAGGTGCATGCACCAACTTCTGTGCCGTATATGGGTTGACGAAAGCATGCCCGACGATTGGAATCTAAGTGTTCTCTGTCCAATCTTTAAAAAAGGAGACCCTGCAGTTTGCGCCAACTACCGCGGGATCAGTCTCCTCCCCATCGCATATAAGGTTCTGTCCGCATTATTTGTGAACGTCTAAAGCCGCTTGTTGATACACTGATTGGACCTTATCAGTGTGGCTTTAGACCTGGTAAATCCACCACAGACCAGATATTCACATTGCGCCAAATCCTGGAGAAGACCTATGAGAGAAACATCGAAAATCACCATCTTTTTATCGATTACAAAGCCGCTTTGCCCTGTCTACTTTAGGTATTCCAGCAAAGTACGTTCGACTTTGCATGATGACGTTGAGAAGCACTCAAAGCTCCGTCAAAATAGGAACGAACCTCTCCGAGCCTTTTGATACCAAAAGAGGTTTTAGGCAGGGTGACACCTTATCGTGTGACTTCTTTAATCTGCTGATGGAGTATATACTGCGCCAGTGCCCAAATGCCAACAGATCGGGCACCATCTTTAATAAAGATGTAATGCTACTCGCATATGCCGATGATATTGACATTATCGGCAAAACCGAACAGGCAGTAAGCAATGCGTTTTCAGAGATTGAGAAGCAGTCTGAGCTAATGGGTTTAGCGGTAAACGAGGACAAGACGAAGTACCTAGTGTCCTCGAAACAGAAGTACACACAAATTGGGCAATCTGTTGCAATGGGAGAGTACAACTTTAAAGTTGTAGAGGACTTTGTCTACCTTGGAACGATGATAACCGGCGACAACAACATCAGCCTGGAAATTCGAAGAAGAATCACGCTCGCAAACCGATGCTATTACGGGCTAAGTAGGGAGCTCAAGAGCAGAAACCTCAAGCGAAGAACAAAAATAGCGCTATATAAGTCGCTTATCATCCCAGTCCTGCAATACGGCGCAGAAGCATGGGCAATATCATCAGCGGATGAGGCGGCGATTGGCGTTTTCGAGCGAAAGATTCTTCGCAGGATTTATGGACCTTTGAAAGTTGGCGAGGACTTTCGCATCCGAAGGAATGACGAACTGTATAAGCTCTATGGGGATACTAGTCTGGTCAAGCGCATAAAGCAACAGCGGCTGCGCTGGCTGGGACATGTTACCCGTATGGATGATCAAGCTCCAGCAAAAATGGTCTACAAGAGGAATGCGAAAGAACTGGGACAAGGCAAGGTGGGACGACCACCTCTAAGGTGGGACGACCAGGTGCGGAAAGACATTTCTAAGCTTGGCGTGAAAAACTGGTGCCAGCTCGCACGGAGCAGAAGCGACTGGCGGACATTAGTTGCAGCGGCCGAGACCGTCAAACGGTTGTGATGCAATGCATCGGGCCAATAAAGAAGAAGAAGAAAAAAAATAAATATTTTAAAAAACCCCCCCGTTTTTTTTAAAAAATCTTGCGCGGGCAGCTTTTTAATTAACAATAAATACCTCGTCAAAAACCAAAATTAACTTTTTTTTCTGTAAAACAAAATATCACCTCCCCCGAATCAAACAAATTTTTCCCTCTCTAAAAATTTTTACTCTCCCCTAAATTTCTGTTCCCCAACCAAAACACTAAACAAACCAAAAAACACAAAAAATTTTTCCCTTAACTAATTTTTAAACCGTACTTTTGGAAATTTTTACCAAAATGCATCAAATACTAAGTCAGAAAACGCAGGCAGATAAGAAAATTAACCGTTATTGGAATTTTTTTCCATATATCAGCAAAAATAAGAGAAATGAAATAAGACCCCAAAAAACTTCATATTAAAAATTGGGGTCTTATTTCCGCGAAATGAAATAAGACCACAAACCTAATTTTTGGGGCCTTATTTCATTTCTTCTTTTGGGGACTTATTTCATTTTGAAATTTTATTTAAGCCCCTTACGGAGTACGACGAAAAATTCGTTTTTTTACAGTATTTCACATAAATAGAAACACTTTCTAACAGCACATGAACATCAAAGCAAAGCCAAGGTGTTTCTAATTATATGAAATACTGTAAAAAAACGAATTTTTCGTCGTACTCCGTATGGGGCTTTAGGATAAATCCCCAAAAAATGAAATAACACCCCAAATTTGAGAAAAAATCGTTGTTTTTGTTTTCCATATAAATTTTTGGGGCCTTATTTCATTTTTTTTTTTGGGGCCTTATTTCGCAGCGCCTGTTTTTAGCGGTTACGGGTATAATCTCTGGCAGGCATATATCACGCTCCAAGGGTACTTAAACTTCGGTCGAGCCGAAATAAGCCTCCCTCTTTTTTTCAAAAAATGTTTACCAAATGATCGCTAAAAACCCACATCCGTAATTTGAAAATGCTGAACAACTATTCACGCTACCATCACTAGTTGACACACATTTCTTCATATCTAACACACAAAGTCACAGAAAGTAATAGAAACTCACATACTCATATATAACCAAGTCGACTATTCGTTTTCAAACCACTGTCTTCCTCTATGCCCCCCCGACCACTATGCACTTTTGCCCGGCCAGTTCTTGAACTGCGCCATTATGTACTTTATTGCATACATTCGGGCGCTGCCACAGTTTGTTTTTTTTTTCTGTGTGCATTTTTGGTTGAAATGCCTTTTCGCTGTTTTGCATGAAACGACGACGTCGTCGCCGTCTTATGCTTTGGCCCAATTTCATCTCTGGCTGTAAATGAAAGTGAAACAATGGCTGTACTTAAAGAAAATGGTGAAAATTGCATGTAAGTTGCAAAAAAGAAAAAGCCAAACTAAAAGTAAATGCAAAAGAGACTGCAAAATGGTAAAAAAAAAAGACAAGGCCAGTGCTGGAGTAGAATGTACATTTCTGTTATGGTCTAATCAGTTATTGCTTAGATGGGCAAAAGGAGAATACAAGATTGGAGAGTGAACAGATGATAAAAAATATATTTTAATTTCATAACAGACTGTTAAGAAGACGATGCGCTAAGGGTTGCCAAGCGCATTGGCGCAAAAAATATTTTAAATTTTTTTAAATTTAATCAAATAATTCGATTTAAACATCAAATTAACTCATAACTTTTTTTTCAAGAGAGGACAACCCTGCTTATAGATTTGATTGAAAAATACCATAAGCATGGACACAAACCTTCCAACTTGATTTCGAATAAGAAAATGAAATCCGGCGGATTTTTCAAGCGTTTTGCAAACCAAAATCTTTAGAGTTTTCTGTGACACCTCCGATTAAAGGTTTTTGGACCCAAAATATTATATATTGAAAAATAATTTCTTTGCCCGATACCCGTTTGATAAAAACCATTGCCAAGGACTTACAGTCGAAAGGAACCCAGTGCTTTGAAGTCTGGAGCAGGCTTGCGGAGGAACACGGTGTTGGAGTCAGCATCAGCAACTCTGATTCGTGGGAAGAGGCGCATTCACAAATTGTGGAGAAAGTCAGCAACAGCTTTATGCTTAAACATATTCGGCAGGCCAGAGCGAGCGAGTACAGAGTAATTTACAGGCAACTGAACTATTCCTTGGGAGAAAAAAACTACTTCAACAACCAGCACAGCCAAAACCAAATTTCCGCTATATTTAGAGCCAGATAAGAAATGCTAGATGTGAATAACAGACGTTACGCCAGGGACACGGATGCCAATTGCACAATGTGCAATCTAAATGTGAAGGAAGACACGTGTCATTTCATTGGAGTATGTCCGATTTTAAGTAAAATCAGCTCTCATCGGAACAGGTCGTCATAATCTTAAATGGTGAAAACTGGAACAGCCTATATCAATATATTAGCATCAACCCCTAGGGGGGGCATACAAAACAAAGATTTTTAGATTAGTTAATGTTAAAAAAACACTTTTCGTATTATTACATATTCTACATGCTAAAGCTGACGGCACATTACCAAAGCTAGTTTTTTATTTTCCCCGATTTTATTTATATATTTGTATACTTTTTTACGATTTATTTAAAATAACTTATGTTAAATTATTGAAAAATAAAATCACACACTACTACTACTACTCTGTACCTGAAGTAGAAGCTGAATGCAGTGCTGGTGCTGCGCGCATCTCTAAGTTTCTCTCTTTCTCTCTCGCTCTCTCTTTTCAATACTGTAGGAGATATAACGATTTTACCAAATTTCGGGGGCGGAAGGGGGCGTGGCCAAAATTGAAAATAAACTTGATCTGCCTGCAAATAAGAAATATTTGTCCCATACCTGTCAAACCTCTATCTCTTACCATCTCCGAGATCTGTTTGTTTATACAGACGGACAGACTGACGGACGGACGGACAGACGGACATGGCTATATCGACTCGGCTGCTGATGCTGATCAAGAATATATATACTTCATATGATCGGAAATGATTCCTTCTACATTATACATACATTTGCACGATTTTAGTATACCCTTTTTACTCTACGAGTAACGGGTATCAAAATTCAGTAAATAAACAAATTTACCCATAACCCAAAATGCAAAATTGGTTGATTTTAGAGATAAAACTTTAACTGGAACAGTTTGTGAGAAATTAAATATTTCGAATTTCTACAGCACCGACGGATTTTGCGAGAGACTTACAAATGACCCTTCGGAGAAGTCTCTAAAGATTTTTAAGAAAATCGCCCATAAACTTTGATCAAGCCGAAGTTAGCTTTCCTCAAATTCATTAGTCCGTAGCTGTTTCTATCGCGATGGCATCGATTAGTTAACTATATCTTGTGGGCGCCATTGGGCTGCAGATGGACCTAATTAATCTCTTCTAGCATAACTAGTTTGTTGGCAGACTTTAATTCAAAAAGCTTATTTATACTTTAGTTTGTGTTTCTTTGCTTTCCCACGCCAACCTTTTTTTCTACCTTTTTCACTTCGCTCTGCTTTGTTAACGCTTCACAGTAAAGGATATTTGAAAACGTAGAAGGAACAAAAAACGAAAAGCGTATTATAGTTGTGTTTTTGCGCTGTCCACTATGGTGAAAATTTAATCCGTTTCTGATACAAATGAATAGCCTCTTAACTATGCACAATTGAAGGAAAACTAAAGAAAAACAAATGCATAAAATTAAATTTTTTATTTATTTTTTCCTTTTCTTGTCCTAATTTTTTTTGTTCTTAATCTTTTACCCAATATTAGGGATTCTATTGTTTTTTTCCTTCTTACTACCACCATGCTTATTGAATAATGCACAAATCTAAGATGTTGAACTTGTAGTACCAGAAAAGTAGTCCATTTATCCCATGGTGCCGTCCAGGCAATACATATTTAAAGCTTGCTCCACACACCTCGTTCAATGGGCTGCTCTGGCATTTAATTGTCTTGATGCTATGCGTTTGTATGGGCTTCAGCAGGAAATTCTGGGCTGGAATTTAATTTAAATAACTTTGCATGAATGCTGATAGAGAAGCATTTTGCAATCCTTTGTCCATGTGTTCCACCCACCACAATTATTTGACATCAATTAAATTACACGCTTGCACTCGGCACTCATGTTGCAAGTTTGAGAGCACCCATTTCGGTGGAGTGGGCGCTGTGCGGATTATGAAAAGTTAATGCCAAAGCCCAGGGTGTTGTGGCTTAAGTTTTGTAAAATGGTCAATTGTGTAAATCTGTGGTTTAGCATTAACAGCGTTGAGCTTTTAATTGCTAGTAAACAGTTTATTTTTTCCCTTATATGCTGGTTGGTGGAATTATGCTAAAAAAAACTGTTTTAAGCAGTTGTCATATTTGAGTTGATTTATGCGCTTTCTGCTTTATACTCTTACTCGTGTTCAAGGCAATGAAATTCCAGCTAAGTAGTTGAAACAATGTAGATGAGCAGCCATAATTTATGCTCCAAAAAGCGCTTTAATATATGCTATTCAGAGTGGAAAACACACAAACTAAAAAAGAATTCTGAAAAAAATGCAAATTAAAAACCAAAGGACCGCAGGAACAATGCCTGGGACGAAGTTTTTATACCCTGCAGAAATAGTTGCCAACATGTCTCCAACTACTCATTTTGAAGGACAGGGCAACCAACGTGAATTTCAAATTCTCGACTGCGTCCAACAACTCAAAGCAACATTTTTTTTTGCATTCACTCAACAGTGGTTGGTTAATTAATGCAATTTTAACTGTGTTAAAAGTTAAAAGAATTTTTTCGCCGGGTTTTTGTCGTACTTGTACACTGGCATTCATTTGAATAATTAGTTAAAGCAACCAACATAACATAAAAAAAATCTTTATAAATGAGGTTATGTTCTTTCATTAAAGAATTTAACTTTACTAAGGCAACTATAAAACGCAAATGAAACGTATTTGTATTATTAGATTATATATGAAAATCAAAAATCATAAAAATATTGAGCATGGACTAAAATTTAGGTGAGAACAGTGTGGTTAGCTTCCGCCTTTAGCAAAATTTAAAATGAAATTTGTTAAAAAAAAGTAAGAAAGTCGGTCATGTCCAACTATAATATCTGTCTTAGATTGTCTTTGTTTAATGAAGTGGTTTTTGGGTGGGAGGGGGCGTGGCAAAAATTCAAATACCAACAAGTATTAAAAGCTTATAACCCACACATGTCAAACCTCTATCCCTTACCATCGCAGAGATCACTTTGTTCTTACGGACGGACTGACGGACATAGAGATATCGACTCGGCTGCGGATGCTAATCAGAATGTATATATTATACTTTATAACTGTGCACAAACTTAAAATACTCAGTTTATCCTTAGATCATAATATAAAAATCACAGAGTTAAAGTGTCTTAAAGTAGTTAAATCTAAACAAATACTGTTGGGTGCCACAGAAATTTCTTTTGGTTGGTTTCAAAACTTCCGTGTTTTGTCAGTGGCTCCCTCTGTCAATGAAGTCGCCATCTACCTAACAGCCAGCGAATAAAGAACTGCAAGTTATATCTAATTTTTGGCGCCAACAAATTTTTAAATTTCCCATTTTGATCGGAGAAGCAAACCGGAACCAAAACTCCAATTGTATACCGAAAAGAACCGATTAAAACTTAGAACCGGAACCAGAACCTATATTTCAAATTTTTTGTATACCGGTATCCGATACTTTTGGAACCGAAAAGAACCTAAACATTGTACCAGTACAGTTTTGGTTCTGAGCAACACTCCTCAGACAAAAAACCAAGAAATTTGTAATTGAATCAAATACAAACGGTGTCAATAGTACGGTAGGTACAAAAATACTTGATACAAATACAAAAATCTTATTTCAAGTACATATTTTTCCGTAACGAAATACTTGCCTTAAGACCCATTCGGGATATTTTAAGTATACTTCTAACTAGTATAAAATCTTTTTTGTCATACTTCCAGTTTTTTATGTTCTTAAGTACAGCCCGCTATACTTTGAAAATAAGTGCAAAATGTTCTTTATCGAAGTCTAATAAATTATAAAGTACTTGAACTGTGTAATATCAAAATCGAGAGGAAATGAATTAACCAAAGACCAAGATGTTTAAACTGTGAATGAGATATCTACCTTCACCTTATAACCAAAGTGTTAGAACCAGGAGGGAATTTTAATTTTAGGAAAATTCTTGATTCAAGAACGTTTGTTCTTATTATAACCGTTACTCGTAGAGTAAAAAGGGTATACTAAAGTCGAGCAAATGTATGTAACGGGCAGAAGGAATCATTTCCGATCATATAATGTTGATCAGCATCAACAGCCTAATCGACATAGTCATGTCCGTCCGTCCGTCTGTCCATCCGTCTGTATGAACACATGTATGAACATGTATGGGACAAATGCTTCTTTTAGCTGCACGCAG
The DNA here is from genome assembly GCA_018904275.1 of Lordiphosa clarofinis. Classification (NCBI taxonomy): domain Eukaryota; kingdom Metazoa; phylum Arthropoda; class Insecta; order Diptera; family Drosophilidae; genus Lordiphosa; species Lordiphosa clarofinis. Next base: position 406,402 of record JAEIGQ010000072.1, on the reverse strand, counting down.
ATCAAGTTTGTTTCAAATTTTGGCCGCGCCCCCTCCCGCCCCCGCAATTCGGAAAAAACGTTATATTTCCTACAGCTTTAAAGATAGACGATTCGTACCTTCCTGTACCTGTCCGTCTGTCCATCCGTCCGAATGAACAAACAGATCTCAGAGATGGTAAGAGATAGAGTTTTGACATGTATGGGACAAATGTTACATATAGCCGCAGGCAAGATCAAGTTGCATACTTTTCAGATGCTCCCGCCCCCCCGTAATTTTGAAAAACACGTCATATCTTTCACAGTTTTGTAGATAGATGGTTTGTACCTTCTAGAGATAGTTAGAAATTGTCAAAATGTATCGATTTGCTAAAGAAATGATAAAGATCGGATGAGCGGTTCTCAAGTTATAAGCAAAAAACTTGAATCAAGCTCCCCCGCTACCCCATAAGCACGTCCTTTCACAACCAACACCGCACAATCTTAGAGAGAGAGAGAGAGAGAGCGAGAGCGAGAGAGAAAGAGACTGAGATAGATTCTCACTTGTTTTGAGTGTAATTTTGGGAGACATTTAGGTAATTTGGTTAAACCGCTTGCTCTAAAAAAATAAAAATACTGGTTTAGCAAACCTTTTGTAGACTGATATAGAATAACGAAAAATCCAGATCTTTGAAAATTTTGCATCCTAAGTTCTCAGATCTTAATTATAATGTCTTGATAACCTCTGAAATTCTAAAGAAGGTTCAGGCCGGAGGTTCAAGTCCCGTGGAATATGTTGGGTTCGCTTCTAAGTCTTGTTCCTTTACTTTTCGAAGTTTAAGTTTTGGTTCAAGAATTCTGATATCGTTGAGATATTTTATGGTAAGGATGCTTTTATCTTACGAAGCTATTAAAAACGTTAAACAATACTCGAATTAGTAAACGTTTATCAATTATAGGATTCATCCATTAATTCTGTACCAGGGCCACACCTTCTATGAAAATCAATAAACGGGTTTGATTTGCCACTTGACTTTATTTCCTTTTCGAAGTCGAAATATGCATATAATTTTGAAATGGTAATACGGTCACGCCTTTGTGATAATTTTGGAAGCTCTGAAAACCCTGACTAAAGATATTCTTTGAATCGAACCTTTTTCAAGCGTAAGAGGTCCGGTTCGGGAGTTAAAAAATTTTAGAGGTCCGATGCGATTGAGCCAAAAACCCAAAACCAAACTGGTTCCACGGTTTCGGTTCATCATTTGATTCATACAGTACTTTCCCCAAACATTATAAAAGCGTTAAACATCTTAATTTGTGCTGAGAAACTTACAATTAAGGGCAGATTAATCTTCTTCCAGAGAGCTGCTATGTTTCAATTTATTCAGTTATTTGTAAGTTTATGTGAAAATAAAAAATCGGCCTTCAAACTATGTCAAAATGTATTTATATAAATGCTAAATCCCCACCACAAACTAACAGCTCGTGCTTTCCTGATCTGTGTGTGTGTGTGTGTGTGGCGTTCTAGTGGCTATGCCTGGCGTAAATGGATGCTGATATCAGCAAAATGGCAAAAAACCAGATAGCTAAAGCGGCAGCTGCAGTAGGTAGAAGGCAACATGCAAATAATGCAAAAATTCTATAGTTTTAACAATAAATGACAGTAACCAGTTGAACAATAGCATTGGCAACGGATATGGCGAGCGCGTTGCACGACCAGTACGTGTTTTCAATTTATGCCATAACTATTTGTGATAAATTCCAGTAGAAAATTAATTGATTGTCATTTGCTTACCGGAAATAAACGCCGGGTGTACGTTTGTCAATATCCGAAGGATAAATGCGTCCCACACGACATTTGCTGAAAAAGATGCCAATAAATGAGGGATCTCGTCTGTGTGGCCAATCCTTAATGGGAAACACCAATGGATAAGTAAGATACTCCGGTGGATCTGAAAACTCCAAATAGCCGTTAAGTGAGAGCTGAAAAGAAAGGTGAATGTTTTATAATTTTACAAGAATATTTGCATATCTTTAAGCCCACTTACACGTGTGTAGTTAAATCTGAAGCCATAGAAGGGCAATTGGAAATTCAAATTCTTGTGCAATTGTGTCATCGAGGCGTGAATATCAAATTGATAATCACCACGGCCGCCATAGCTGTCCTTGTCGAAGAACCAGTACATGAAAGTGCTCCTCAACTCGGCCAGGCGGGCGGGGGAAATTGTATAGCCACCCGCTGCAGTTGAGGGGGAGGCAGATGGTGCCACATTATTGTTGGGATCTGTAAGATATTAACATTACTTAGTAAAGTTGGAGGCGTATAATTAAAATTTTAAGGTTTCCACACCTAATCCCTTGAGATTACATTTTCAATTTCAGAAACTGACCAGACTCTTCCTCACCCCCTGCCCTAAGGAGCTATGTGCGGTGCAAGGAAAACTTTGCACTTTTTATTTTGCTTTTCTTTTTCTTTCTTGTTGCAGCTTCCACACTTATAGCTGGGCTGGCCATTAAAGGTCACAGTTAATATTCATTTCTGTTTTGCCAACACGGCTACAGTTTCTGGTCTATTTTTCTAATTTTCTTTTTTGCTGTTCCTGCCTTTGGCATTTGACTGCCTCGGTTGCCTTTTAAAGTAATTTAAGCTGATTAAGTGCAAAGCTGACGATCTCAATGTTCGCAGGAAGGAAGTAGCTTAAAGCTATTGCTTTTGATGGTCGCCAAGAAGTGGAAAGTGCAACTGACGATTATGGGACTAAGTTGAGGAGAATGGTGCAGCCTCAGACAGAATCAAAAAGATTGCAAAACGAAAATGCTTAAAATTCACGAAAAGTCGAGATTCAGCTACCTAAACCACTGTTGGCAATGCAAGCGAGACAGATTTTTAATATTATTTTCTAAATTTAAGAAAATCCAGTCAAGAAATCGCCCTATAACTAAGAAGTAATTAATATTTTTAAAACTAAAATTCAATTTTTTTTAGCGAAACTTTTCTAAAATTCTGAAAAATTTTCTTATATGTGGAAATTAGTTCTTAATTGTGGAGCTATTTTAATCCTTGACTGATTTTTCTTAAATATTGAAAAATAATTTTCTGAGTGAGTGGCAAAAAAATATATTTTTATTAATGGTAAAATTTTTGGTCGGCAGTTAAGTAAAGAATCTCCACCAGAAATATTAGGACATCTATTAAAAACAAAATTAAAATCTTGATTAATGAAAGTGAAGCCAAAACATCGAGCGTGTTCAGCAGCATAAATCGATGACAAAAAATCGACTGTTTTTGTTAGATTGTGCTGCTGAACGGGCATGATGCGCAATCATGTTTGCTATTTTTCGTGTTGTGTTAGATGTGAATCTAACAAAGAAATAGTTTGTTAGAATTGCTTGATTATGATTTGTTATCGATAGCAAACAGCTGCCAGAAGTAAACAAACAAGGAATTTTGAGAAGGCAAATGCAAATGAATGCGGAAACCTCTTTGGCAGAGGACGTGGTTTCGCAAGTAGCTCACGGAAATTCGTGGAAGGCTCTGAAGACTCTACTGGTTGTTGCGGAGGAGGAGGGAATCTTGAAAAGCCTCCACTCCAAAAAGGAGAAGCCCCACGCGTAGTAACCACCCTATCAGGGTACATGGACACCTCAACATAGATTGTCAAGGCACCACCATTTAGCTCATCCCACAAAAAAGGTTGACAGGGACGCCCATATACTCTGACAAGATAGTCACAAGGAATGAAACCCGGCGCCTGGTTACGGAAGAATGGTTCCGGCTTGCGCAGTGCTAGGGTCACATGGTCCTCGTTTAACCTGAAATCGAAAACATCTTACTTGTGGTCTTGGCCCTACCGGGTCACTGCCGTATTGGCATGCTGCACGCTTGGGCGTCGCTCAAGGACTCATAGCTAGAGATGGGCTCGCGACGGGATTCCAGCGGGACCCGAGAGAAGTAGGGGATCAAGTACGACGATATTGAATTTAAATTTATTGGTCTGGATCGGGAGGGAACGGGGCGAATTGTCCTTATTCGCCCATCTCTACTCTTAGCCCATTGCCACTTTGTTAAAATTAGCATTTTTAGAGCCTTCTTTGCGTGGTCAGGAGTCCTTTTTAGAGGGGCTGGGCTTACAACAAAGTTAAAAACATTAACCGAAGTCTTTAAGAAAATTCAAGGGGAATTCTAGGAGCAGTTGTAGTTACGACAGTCATAAGTATTTAGAGGTCAGTTCTTAATTATATTAAGCTGTTTGTTGTCAAAAATTCAAACCTTCCGCCAAAAAAATTATATCGATATCTTTGTTGTCTAAAAATTCTAACAACGTTCACCAGCAGCAACATTTTTTTTTTTATTGATGATTTTTGTTAGATGTTGGTGGTGTGCGGCGGAACACGCTCATTGTTTTTAGTCAGATTCAACTGAGTTTTATGCAAAATTTAAAGCAGTAGAACAGCGATATCGAGTTGATTCTCGTAGCGTTAAATGAAAAGACAGTGCTTGTAATGGAAAGAGAGTAGATAGTTGCTTCAATTGGAGCTTAATAATTCTTGCTATAAAGAGGGTATCGCAGATATTGAGAAAAAAAACTTAATAACTAACTAACTTGGTCGGACCTATTTTTTCTGTTACAAACATTTCCACGATCTTATTGAGGTCTCTGCTTTGGGGGGATCTTTAGAGGCATAAATAGATCAGCTTATCCCGAAACAAACTATCTGTAAATGCAACTTATTTAGCTTGTTTCACATTGAAGAAAATATCAATCAAAGAAATACTGATGTAAGACATCTTTAGAAGTTCTAGTATGAAAGATTCTTAAAATTAAAAACAACCTTTAATATTTCTGGAATGAGAAGAAATGCTATTGAACCACATGTTTTCTATACTTAAACTGATTAATCAAATTCTATAAAATAAGAGTGCAATTTTTCAGTACTCAATTGAGTTACTATGTCAAGCTTATAACAATTGCGATGGGGACTTACAGTTCGCAACTGATTCCAGGTATATTTTTATTAAGAGTGGAATTTATTCGTAAATTTTTAATTTATTTTAAACGAATCGTTGGTGTTTAATGTGTCTAGTATTTGTCGGTAGCAAAGAGTAAAAGTTTGCTTTTCTAATTTCCCAAATTTCGCATTTTCGCTTTGAAAAATGTTAGTTTGGCGCCAATTGATGGCGCCACTTTCGTATGGCAGCTAATTCATTCGAACTTGATCAATATCGTCCAAATTGAGTTAAGGCAGTAAATATGGGGGATAGAAATTAGACCCCGTGTTTCATTCTATAAAATGAATTTAGACCGCCATCACACCGCGCGGTCCAATTTCATTTTGTGATGGCGGTCTAGATTCATTTTGCAGAATGAAATAAGACCGCCATTTAAAATGCATCGCGGTCTTATTTCACAGAGCCAGTAAATATTTATAATTGGAAAGATTAAAGACGCTACCATTGAAAAAAGTTTTTCTTATTAAGACTTTTTTCAAACCTGTCTTTTTTGGCTAGTTAAGCTGCCCGATTATCTATGATATAGCATTTAAATCTTATAAATACTAGAGTTGGAGAAGCTTGTGTTGAAATTCAAAAAGTTTTTCTTACTTAAGCTAGTTTTTCGGCAGTACAGAGAAAAATTGATTTCAAAGGGCATAGCAGAATAAGCATTCAAAAATTGCCCCCACTCCGATCAGCACCAAATTAAAATATGTTGTTACCATGAATGAGAAATTCACTTTTCTAAATTTGTAGTCAGAAGACTACAAGAAAAAACCAGCAAAAAACTATAAGAGTTGAAATCGACTAACACCTCGAATAAATTATCTAAAAATTTTAATAATATTTGTTTTGCCTAAGAATTGGTAATAAAAATGTACAAAAATAATTTTCTGAATTCTGTGGTAGACACATAACATATTTTTAACGCATTCAAATCGGTTAAGCGGTTCTTAAGATAATCGACTTTTTTGATTTATCTTTTCGCCGTCATAACTCTACTCCAATAGCGATTAGAAGACTAAAAATTTAGGAGAGTAAGTTTCTCATTGATGGTAACAACATATTTAAATTTGGTGCTGATCGGTTCTCTATTCAACAATCAAGGAAATCCGTATCAAACCTACCGTTTTTACCTACTTTTTACACGACTGTTTCAAGTTAAAACGTTTTAATCTGATTAGGCAAATCAATTTTATGCAACAGCATATTAAACGCATTCGAATTCGCCAATTTTTGTCGAAAGGGAAAACCGGAACAGGTCTAATCAATATTTTCATTTCAATTTTACAAGAAAATAATTTCTTTTCTGATCATTTAAATTGATATTATATAGCGATATGTTAAGAAATTAGTTAAGAAGAAGAAGAATTTTAAACATAAATTTCATATTTGTTTTTACATCGGAGTAAAGTTGATATGAAAAACAAGTGAGAAAGTCGGTCAAGCCCGACTATAATATACTCTGTACCTGGAGTAGAAGCTGAATGCAATGCTGGTGCTGCGCTCATCTCAAAGTCTCTCTCTCTTTTTCTCTCTCTCTCTCTTACTCTCTCTCTCTCTCTCTCTCTCTCTCTCTCTCGCTATCTCTCTCTCTCTCTAAGATTGTGTGGTGTTAGTTGTGATTGGGTGGAAGGGGGTGGGCGAGGGAAATGTTCTTTTTTGCTCATAACTTGAGAACCGCTGATCCGATCTTTATCATTTCTTCGGCAAATCGATACATTTGGCTAATTATTAACTTTCTCTAAAAAGTACGAAACGTCCATCTTCAAAACTGTAGGAGAAATAACGTTATAAAATTGCGGGGGCGGGAGGGGGCGTGGCAAAAACTGAAACCTGACACAATAACTAAACCAAGCCGCTTTTCAAGTTTACAGCTTACGTAATTTCTGAGATCATGCTCTAAATCACTTTTAAGCCGATTAAAACGGGTTTTGAACCGGGAAAGCAATAATCTCTCTATTTCCAACATAAAATTCTAGTTTTAAGTTAAAAGCCTTAATTATTATTTAGATATGAATTTAAACTTCCATTGGACAGGGTTGAGGAACGAATCAATACGTCTTGGGACATAATCCATCATTTTTTCCTGGACGTTCAAGTCCATACTGTAAGAATCTAGTAAAGATTGGCTCAGCGCTTTAGACGCCCATTAGAACATTAACAAGTAAGAACTAATTTAAGCCATAAAATTTCACTCTTTCGATGTCGAACGTGAGCAACTTTCAACGACTTATAAAAATGTTATTTCAACTGTATATTTTTTTTATAATTGCTTTTAATTTTACAAGTACATAAACCATAACATTAAAAATAGAGGCAAGCTAACTTCGGCTCGACCGAAGTTTATATACTCTTGGAGCTTGATATGTGCCTGACAGTTTGTATGGCAGCTATACTATATAGTGGTCCGATTTCGAAAAATTTTGGTGAAATGATGTAAAATCATTAAAAACTTATAAATACGGGCGTTGGGAGCGATAACATTGAAAACAAAAAAGTTTTTCTCACTAAGACTTTTTTTCAGACCTAACTTTTGTATGGCAGCTATACTATATAGTTGTCCGATTTCAAAATGGCTTGGTGAAATTATGTGAAAACACTAAAAACTTATAAATACGAGCGTTGGGAGCGATAACATTGAGAACAAAAAAGTTTTTCTCACTAAAACTAGTTTTTCAACCGATCGTTCCTATGGCAGCTATATGCTATAGTCATCCGATCCGGCCGGTTCCGACAAATGTGCAGCGTATTTATACCAAAAGACTTCGTGCAAAGTTTGGTTACGATAGCTTTAAAACTGACGGAGGAGATAGCATAGAAACAGACGGACGGACAGACGGACAGACGGACGGACAGACGGACAGACGGACATGGCTATATCAACTCAGCTCGTCATGCTGATCAAGAATATATATACTTTATGTGGTCGGAGATGCTTCCTTCTATGCGTTACAAACATCCGGACAATTTTAATATACCCTCTCCAAGGGTATAAAAACAGAATTTTCGGTGTGTGCTTCAATTCCCTAAGTTATTTTGAGTATTTCGAACTGGTCTGAAATTAAAAGTCTAGTAGACAAATCAGTTAATATAAAATAGCTTTGCTTTATACAGCTGTAATGAATCATCACAGACGGATTTTCTCTCCTGCCAATTAATTGCATTTTTTTCATCCTGCATCAGTTGGAATTTAATCTCTCTTCCAGGACCAATTAACATTTCGTTTAAAATGACAGCAGAATATTTACCATTAATTATTCAGTAATTATTCTTCTTTCATTTAACGGTAATTGAATGATACTTGAAGTAAGACGTGTGTGTGTATTGAAATCTCGGACACACAGCTGTCACAGAATGGTTTAGTTTTTAATCTATTTATGAATAAATAAATGACTGCCAGCTCAAACTCGTTAATCCTTTTTGGGTGAGGCATCATAAAATGCGGATTAGCAAAAAAGGAAAGGAGCAGCCGACAGCAGTTGGTCGATTTATGGTCCTGCCTTCTTGGTTTCGTGCAAAATTGGTGCGCGGAAAACACGCAAAACTCGCGCGTGTGGGTTGAGAGAATTCTTAAGAAATTTTCCCGTTTTTTTCTGCATTTTCTTGGAACTAGTTTGGAAAGGCAAAATGTTGAGGTAAATGTCAAGTCAACGTGTGGCAAGGAATTTTCTAGAGATGTCAGGAGACTTCTATTTCTAATCGTTGCTAATTACACAAGTTTACAAATAATTAAACTTTTTTTCATCCTCTACATTTTGATGTCATATCTTATGTAAAATCACGCGCTGACTCCGAATATGGAGCTTAAAAATTTCTCAGTAGAACAGATTGCGAGATACCAAATTAAAAACTGTGCCCACAAACGGCGGAGCAAAACGGACCATAGACATTTTTAATACCACTTGAACGGCAAAACTGAAATTGCTCATTTTTTAGATAAATGCTAATAATTTCTACAATTTCAACACATTTCGATGCATGAACACTTTTTGAAATCGTTATACATTAGGTTACATCATCCAAAAGAGAAAGATATTTAAAAAAAAAATTTTCTTGGTTAAAATAACGGTGTAATTTACAGTTTTTTCAAATTTTCGATAAAAATGAAACGAAATTCTCGATATCTTTGTAATTAGCAGCTACACCACAAATTTGACAATAAAATGATTTATGAACGATTAAAAGATCATTTTATTAGCTTTAATTTGGTGTACAAAACTTATAGGTTACATAATAGTTGAGATATTTGAAATTAAGTGAGAGGACCTTTTTCAAAAATCCGAAAAACGGTGAATTAGGATTATCTCGAAATTACAGAGAAATTTTTAAGCTCCATATTCGGACTCAGCGCGGGATTTTACTTAAGGAGTGACATCAAATTGTAGAGGATGAAAAATCGTGTTAACCTGTGTTATTGTTCGAAACAATTCATACACAGAGAAAACAAAATTGGCTACACGGCGCGTGTAAAAACATCAAACCTAAACGCAACGTATTTCGCCCTGTTAAATTGCACACGCTGCGTGTAGAATTTAGAAAGCCACACGGACGTGTGGAAAAGCTTCACGCGACGTGTAGAGGCGTTTAGAAAAGCTACACAAAAATAGTGGGTTGAAAAACCCGGTCGGAACGTGTAGAAATTCTACATTTCCGTGTAGCTTTTAAATTTTTTTTCTCTGTGTACTCATATTATTCGATACAAATCATATTCATATTTACATTCATATTCCTATCAACCTTACTTATATTCATCTTCAAATTCAGATTCATTATCATATTCATATTAATAATCACAATAAAACTATCCTGTCTGGAATATTTCAACATTTTACATACTCATCATTATGCATTGTTTTTCAACTACCTGTAAAATGGTTACCCTCAGGTACCATGACAGCTGCCTGGGCCCAGTTCATCAGGTAGCCAGCCCATCACTTCCCCTGCCTATATAAGCCCAGTGCAAACGGCACATATCAACTCAATCGTCCTACAGCCCTCATCATGAGCATAAGCACGTTTAATTTTCAGTTCTACAACTACAAACTGCCCAGCAGTACACCAGCCATGGGCTCATCCACCGGCTCTTCCTTCATTAGTGAACTAGAAATGGACATTGATGAAGAAATGGCTAACCCTTCGATTACTTCTACGCCCGTACTGCGAGTGGAACCACACAAACATATGCCTGCTGTCACTCCGGTACCCGCACTGCGTCCCCAACTTCATACACCTTGCAAGCGTTGGTCCATGGAATTGCGCGAGAAGGTTTTGGAAATGTCCAAACGCAACAACGGCTCTGATGAAGAAATCGTCGAGGTAAAACCACAACCCCAGGAACAGAATTCCACTCGCAGTGTTAGCGACAAAATTAACTTTTTCAACAAGCTGACCAACACATTTGAGTCCACACGCAACACCAACAACCGCTTCATTTCGCTTTTGCGTTCCACTCGTCCCACGGGCATTGCCACCACCAACAGCAACCAACACCAGCCAGTGCCTCCACCCAAGCCCAAACGTTTGTTACCCCAAACAGCAGGCGGTGGCACAGCAGCTGGAACCCCCGCAGGTGTCACACCCACACAACGGAAAAGTTCACTGCGCCGCAAACCTTCATTTCGAGAGGAAAAATCCTCACGGGCCACCATTGTACGTCAAAATTCAAATGCATCGCTGAGACCGCAACGTCATACCATGATGGAGGATTTGAGTCTGGTGGTGCCCGTTCGATTGCGCATCGCCGAATACGAGCAGCGTATTTCAAAGAGTGCATAGAAACTAATTGACTAACGTAACTGAATTTAGTGCAGAGCAAATTAATGTAGATAAAATATTTATAAATATAATACAGTTTTAAAGCCAAATAAATTGAGATAAACAATAAAATGAAATTGTAAGCTGTGTTTAAGTGGGGAGATTTAAGATAGGCTCGGTTAGAAATAGCAATATTAAATACAAAAATTAATTATAAAATAGTAAAAAATGCAATGAAAACAAATTATATTTTGACAGTCTCCTATGCCCATGGCAGCACCGTCTTAACAACAGGCAATGCCGCCAAATCCATCAAAAGAAGTCGAAATTGCTATTCAGTACTGAAAACCTGAACAGTCAGCTAATAATGCTCCAACAACAGATCCAAGATAGAAACCTTACCAAGATGTATCCCAGCGGCTCAAATGTCATTACAAGATCGATGTTCTCTTAAGCACCTTGAAGGCTGGAGCCTTTAAGTATTGGTTACAACATTTACATAAGCTTGACCGTTTTCTTTGGCATACTGTATTCAAAGCAGAGTTCTATGTAATCGGAAAAGTGGGCGTACAACTGAAACACTTCGGCTTTAGAGTACAACTCAGTAAACCATTTGAGAAAATGTTTGCGAGGAGGTATGCCTTCAGTATACAAGAAGACTTGTGTGTGGACATGTGGACTAGCTGTGCGCGCGTCCTCACTATACTTTACGAACTTGGACTCTGATTAGTATTAGGTGTATCGGATTGCAATGGGAATCAAAATTTTAAAAACTAAAAAAAATTTTTTTGGTAGATGATTTGTACCTTCTAGAGATAGTTAGTCATTAGTAGTATGCAATATTGCCGAAGAAATTATAAAGATCAGATGAGCGGCTCTCAAGTTATGAGCAAAAAAGGTCCCCCCCTCCCCCGCCCCAACAACCAACACCGCATTTCATTGAGTTCTCAGTTTCTAAGTTCTCCATGCTTTTCCACAATTCCACTAAGTTTGATCAAAATCGGACAACTGTGTTATAACAGAGTACTCTGAAAAAATCAATGAAAGCGCTTTCATGAGGAAGAACAAATTGCTCTGATTAATGCCGCAGAGGCAAAGGTAAATATTTGGGATCTCAATAATAAGAAATGACATACTCTGTACCTGGAGTAGAAGCTAAATGCAATGCTTGTGCTGCGCTCATCTCTGTCTCTCTTTTTCTTTCTCTCATATCATCTGTTTTGCTCATAACTTGAGAACCGCTGATCCGATCTTTTCTCATCATTTCTTGACTAATCGATACGTTTTGCTAATTACTAACTATCTCCAGAAGGTACGAATCATCTATCTTTAAAACTGTAGGAGATATAACGTTTTTTCAAAATTGCGGGGGCGGGAGGGGGCGTGGGAAAAATTGAAAATAAACCTGATCTGCCTGCAAGTATAAGAAGCATTTGTCCCATACAAGTCAAATCTTAATCTCTTACCATCTCTGAGATCTGTTTGTTCATACGGCGAACAGACGGACAGACGGACATGGCTATATCGGCTCGGCTGTTGAGGCTGATTAAGAAAATATATTCTTTATATAGTCGAAAATGATTCCTTCTCCCTTACATACTTTTGCACAAACTTAATATACTCTATGTAAAATCGGTACAAAACTTATAAAACTAGCGTTTGGAAGCTAACTTTGAAACACCAAAAAGTTTATATACCCTTGGAGCTTGATATGTGCCTGACAGTTTGTCTGGCAGCTATACTATATAATGGTCCGATTTCGACCAATCTTGTTGAAATTATGTAAAATCATTGAAGAGCGTTTGGAGCGATAACATTGAAAACAAAATTGTTTTTTCACTAAGACTTTTTTTCAGACCTAACTTTTGTATGGCAGCTTACTATATAGTTGTCCGATTTCGACAAGTTTTGGTGAAATTATGTAAAATCATTAAAAACTTATAAATACGAGCGATGGGAGCGATAGCACTAACAACAAAAAAGTTTTTCTCACTTAAACTAGTTTTTCGACCGATCGTTCCTATGGCAGCTATATGCTATAGTCATCCGATCCGGCCGGTTCCGACAAATGTGCAGCGTATTTGTACTAAAAGACTTCGTGCAAAGTTTGGTTAAGTTAGCTTTAAAACTGACGGAGGAGATAGCATAGAAACAGACGGACAGACGAACGGACGGACAGACGGACATGGCTATATCAACTCAGCTCGTCATGCTGATCAAGAATATATATACTCTATGTGGTCGGAGATTCTTCCTTCTATGCGTTACAAACATCCGGACAATTTTAATATACCCTCTCCAAAGGTATAAAAAGAATTTTGATGCAGTTGGTCTCCGCAGTCTAGAAAAATCTGCAACAAGCATGTCCGTGCCACTGCCGATGTAGAACAACGACAGAAATAAAAACAAATAATCGTGGTTTCTGTGCTTTGGTAGCTACATCGCGGTTAGCTGGAGTCTCGACATGGAGTTCTGAATCAACCGAGTGCTATGACCCAAAGATCAGCAGAGGTTTTAGATAGAAGTCGCTCCTCACCATGTGCTTTTCAAATGTGTACCTAGGTCTCCCCGAGGCGCCAGTTGGAAGCCACCAGTCAGGCTCATTGTATCGTTTGCACTTTTCAGTGCGAACAGGGTACCGTGATTTTCTTATTCTGAATTATTTTATTGCTTCTTTCAAATGCTCATGAGTTTTTGTAAACAAATCACAGCTGGAATACTGTGTATAATTACCTTAAAAATACCAAGTTTGGCATTTATAGGAGTTTTTTAATTTTTTTGGCTTTTTCAGCGAGGTATATTGTTTTTAGGATCCACTTGCGTAATAAATGACTTTTTTCGTGCGCGCATGCTATATAAACGATAGGAAGAGTGACTTAAGAAATGGCAGTCTGAGCTTTTCACAGTAGTTTGATCTTAAACTGAAAGTGAGTCTGTGGGATATAAGAATCTATATGAAATTTCTACAGTGACTGCTACATAGGTCACTTATCGGAATTTCTTAAGTTATAGGTGGAAAATTGAAAAATTTTGATCGATTAGCTTCTTATTCATTATCAAAGCAACACATACACAATTGCGTAATACGTGACAAATTTCGGAATATCTAATTCCTAAGTAAAACTAATTTGTTAATTTTTTTTCAACTAATTTTTTTAATTTTTGAACATTGTTGGAAAATTGGATTAAAATTGCTGCGAACGTCTTTACAAGATATTCAACTTTTCCTACGGCCAAGAAAATGCTGGAAACGGGCACATAAAATTTTTTGTCAATAGATAATTGGTTATTAAAAGTCAACTTTTGATTGACCAGCAAGGTGTAGAGCAATTGATGTCTGACTAATACTTTGTTTCTATCCCTGACCTCCCCTTCTTGGTAGAATTATCAAGGAACACCTAGCTTTCAGTGATATTCAATCAATCCTTAGGGTGTTTTAAAACCAATGACTAATTCCTTACAAAATTTTAAAGCAACAGTCATAAACTGAATCATGTCCCTTCTATATATGCTTTAGCTATATAGTTTTTTTTCTGTATGAGCCACTATCTTATTTTGTTTGCAGAAGAGAAAACAGAAAATGAAATCCGTTAGGTTTTAATACCTCAATGTGAGCACACACAAACGCTTATCTTATCGAAGAGTTACAACATGCACACATATCTATACACCTGCTAAAGTCGAACAAGTTATCGAGCAAATATTGGTAAGCAGCCCAAAGCCAAACTGGCACAGATAAGATAGCCCATGCGGCGTATGAGTAATGTTTAGAACAAGGGAACAACTCACCCCAGTTGTAACCACTGGAATCCACATCGTACAGCTCGCCCAGATAATCAAATTGCATCAAAGCTCCAGACATGGCCTGAGGCTTCAAGCCTGCCACGGTAAGTACGTCATCTGTAGCACGACTTGAGGGATGAGCCACTGGTATAAGTCGCTGTGCCTGGGACGCAGTTGCCGCCGGAGCAGCTGCTGCAGCTGCCGCTGGTTTAATGGTAGTTGATGGCTTTGCGGGAGGCTTTGGTTTTGGTGTTAATTTAATTGGCGGCTCAACTTTTTCCTTCACAGTAGGATCCTTTTTCTGTTGCTCGGGTTCATTGTGAATAATTTGATCTTCCAGCTCCGTGGAGAAATTCTCGTTGGCCAGCACATAGGCCATAAAAGCACAGGCCAGCGCACAAACCAAAAACAGTTTGAAACGCATTTTTCGTTTTGTTCGTTTTAATTCGTATTTTTTTGTGACACACTGGAATATAAGATGGAAGTTTTCCCAACGAATTTTCACTCTGATGACCTCATCACTTTTAACGGAGCTTATCAATATTGTTTTATCTCACTATCACAACCTAAATCTCACCTAGCTGGAGAAATACGTTCGATGCCGGGCCACGTTCAGTTAAGACTGAAGCCGGGGCGTTGCCAAAACTTTCGGACTGGTTCACCTGCAATTGTGAAACCATTTCCATTATCTCTGCTGTCGCCATATCTTATCAAGCATTTGAAGCTTACGCACTGATAACGCATTCTTTTGCTCGTTTTGTGGGTCTCAATTCTGTTCTCTTGGATTGTACCAGCTTCGGATTTGTTTATTCAATGTTCTCTCGTCCAATTATTATCTCCCTTTGTTGACTGCCAGCCACATTATGTTTTGTGATTCATTTTCATTACAGTTAATCACCGTCATTTCGTGGGGCTTGTCATGACACAACCATTTTGTGTAAAAATTCAATGGACTCCCTTTCCTGTTATAATTATAGACAATGAGCCATCAATGGACAACAAAGTGATGGAATTTCCGTGCTGCAGCTTTAGTTTTTTTGTGAATGAGAACGTAAACGATTTGGTGAATTCTTTTGATTTCAACTGGCCATGAAATTTGTAAGGTCTCAGTTAATTGAATTGGAAAAAAATGAAGTTTAATGTAGATTTCTAATTGCAGTGTGTATATCCTGTTCTTAAATCGGTCAAGTAGTTTGAATGAGCAAAGAGCAAATATATTTCGAACAAATCATTTTTTGCTTAAAAAATTTTAAAATTTCTTTTTTAAACATCTACAAAAAGCCCATAGAAAAGTTTCGCAAGTTTTTACAGATTTTGATACGGTCCAGCTTACTAGAGGTTTTGTTAATTAAAACTGTATAAAAAAATAGTTTACCAAATCCAGGCGCAGCGCAAAAGAAAACGGACGGAAAGTTTTAGCCGCGAGGAAACTATAAGCTAAGAACTATATTCAGCCCAAAAAAATGACGAAATCCGCACTGAAGGGACGTACTGAATACAGTTTCCAATGCCAATGTCCGACGGTTGGTGACATCTCGGTCGGTTGCGTCCGCAATCGGGTTTGACCACCCTGTTGGAGGTAAAAAATTAACCCGATGCGACTGCTGTGGGCAGCCGGACGGACAAAGCTTAATCGACTTAGCTCGTTATGCTGATCAAGAATATATATACTTTATGTGGTCGGAGATAATTCCTTCTATGCGTTACAAACATCCGGACAATTTTAATATACCCTCTCCAAGGGTATAAAAATTGATTTTGGGCCCTTCTTTTGTAGTTTTGTATAAAAAAAATAGAAGCTTTTCTTATACGCTTGAAAAGTGTTTTATAATTTTGCCCAAAAGTTTGTAACGCATAGGGGTCATTCTTTTATAAACCGAACAGCTAAACATTTTTTTATTTTTCATATTAATAAAAAAAAATCCGAAATTATATCTCGACATGCCCACCAAAACGTAATTTGCGGTTTCGCACAAAAAATGTTTGTTAATTTTATAAACAATTTCAAAAATCGTCAAAAACGAAAAAATGGAAAAAAGGGTTTTTTAAAAACATGATATCTCAGGTTTGGTTTATCGGACAGGTCTTAAGTTGATATCGATGGAAAGAATTTTGCTGTATCTACTTAAATTATAATCTTATAGATTTTTAAATTATTTAATAATATTAAGTAAATGTTGCTAAAAATTTTTTTATAATTTTTTTTCAGTGTTAACCACCATGTTATAGCTTCTGAGGATATACAATTTATTCTACTAAATAAAACTTAAATTTTGGTGTTTTCAAAAAGATGGAGACTTTTATAGTTTAAAAGTTATGAAATTTTGAAGTAATAAACAAATTAAAAGATACCCTTAAAGAAAGCTTTGCCACGCAGTCAGTTTAAAAGCTTTTTGATTGAAACTTGACATTTTTGCTTTATATTCATCAAGCTTTCCAAAAATGTCAACATCGCGCAGATCGGACGACTATATCATATAGCTGCCATACGAATGTTATGTTTAATTGAATTTTGTTGTGTATTAGGGTTACCAGAGCTTTCAAAGAGTTTTATTCCAAGACCAAATTCAGCATTCGTTTGACAGCTATATGTATAATCATCCGATCCGCGCGATGTTGACTTTTTGGAAAGCTTGATGAATATAAAGCACAATTGTCAAGTTTCAATCAAAAAGCTTTAAAACGATGCGTGGAAGTTTCTTTAAGGGTATCTTTTAATTTGATAATACATAATTTAAACTATAAAAGCTCCATCTTTGAAAACACAAAATTAAGTCTTATTTAGTAGAATAAAGTATATCCTCAGAAGCTAACTGGTGGTTACACTGAAAAAATTAAATATAATTTTTAGCAACATTATTAATATATAAATAATTAAAAATCTATAAGATTAAAATTGAGTAGATACAGCAAAAATTCTCCACGATATCAATCAAGAGTGATAAAAAATGAGATTATGTTTTTAAAAACCCTTTTTTCATTCGTTTTTGACGATTTTGAAATGTTTATAAAATAACAAAATTGCGAAACTGCAATTAATTAAAATGAAAATAAAAAAAGCTGGTCGGATAAGAATGACCCCTATGCGTTACAAACTTTTGGGCAAAATTATAAAACACTTTTCAAGCGTATAAGAAAAGCTTCTATTTTTTTTATACAAAACTACAAAAGAAGGGAAAAACTTTGGTTTTTTCCGGATGTTTAATAGAAGGAAGCATCTCCGAACAAAAAGTATATATATTCTTGATCAGCATGACGAGCTGAGTTGATATAGCCATGTCCGTCTGTCCGTCTGTTTCAATGCTATCTCCTCCGTCAGTTTTGAAGCTATCTTAACCACGAAGTCTCTTGGTATAAATACGCTGCACATTTGTCGGAACCGGCCGGATCGGATGACTATAGCATATAGCTGTCATTGGAACGATCGGTCGAAAAACTAGTTTTAGTGAGAAAAACTTTTTTGTTTTTAGTGCTATCGCTCCCAACGCTCGTATTTATAAGTTTTAAATGATTTCACATAATTTCACCAAGGCTTGTCGAAATCGGACAACTATATAGTATAGCTGCCATACAAAAGATAGGTCTGAAAAAAAGTCTTAGTGAGAAACACTTTTTTGTTTTCAATGTTATCGCTCCCAACGCTCGTATTTATAAGTTTTCAATGATTTTACATAATTTCAACAAGATTTGTCGAAATCGGACCACTATATAGTATAGCTGCCATACAAACTGTCAGGCATATATCAAGCTCCAAGGGTATATAAACTTCGGTCGAGCCGAAGTTAGCTGGCCTCTATTTTTCCTTTTTCAATAGCCGCCGTTTTGTCAGACCAGAAGACACTTTAACTAATTATTTTTCTTCTCGTTTCACAAAACCTGTTGACGAGAAATTGTGGCCGCCAGCACTATACCTTCTTTTTGGAACCCCAATTTTACGCCCACAGATCGAAGGAGTAAAATTTTTTTGGTTTACTTTAATCTGTTTGTTACACAATAAAAAAACTAAATTGGAGCAACTCTTTGCATTTTCAAAAAATATTTTTGTGAATTGAAACATCTTTAATTTCGGTACGGACTTGGCACACACACACAAGACGGTTGGTAGTGTGATGGCAGGGGAAAAATTGGTGATGGGGGGCGGAGAGAGATGCAGAGAAGAGTTTAAGATCACACACCCACACCCAACATTTCATTTACAGTTCTTTGCCTATGGCTCAGCCAAAAATTCAAAACAGAGAAAACTACCATAACAACAACGAGAGAACAAAATAGAGCGTACTCCCACAACTTTTGCTGTAAACGCGAGAGGGAGAGTGAGTGCTACTAAGTACTGAAAAGACAGGGCACTGAGAGCAGCGTCAAACCGTTTTACTGCCATTGCTGATTTGTATACCAAGGTGAGAGCTTCTTTTTGATGTGAAACATCTTTGATTTCGGTACGGAATATTTTAGTAGGAGTAAAATTTGATTTCAGCGTCACGTGACGCTGCAGCGCTGCGCTGACGTAATGCATATTTTGAAAGGGTGAAGAAGGAGGCAAAGTTGTGGAAAGATGAAGATAGCAGTGAGAAGTGGTGGGAAAGTGGGAGGGGAAAAGTGGGGGTGACTAAACAGTGACAACAGTGACTTGATATGGACTAAGCAGTAACAACTATGAATTTACAGTGACTTGAAAGTGAAAAAATAGTGCCTTAACAGTAACTTGACGGTTACTAAACAGTGATTTAAGATTGACTAAACAATGACTTGGAAATGAGTGCACAGTGACATGACAGTGACTAAACTGTAACTTGGCGGTGACTAAACAGTAACTTGATAGTGACTTAACAGTGATGAAACAGTGACTAACCAGGGTCCTAAAAGTGACTTAACAGAATTACATAACGGTTGGAAGAACACAAGTCCCTGTAATATTGTTCCGAAAAACATTTTATATAATCTCTGATCACAATTGAGTTTTTTTTCGATTTCTCAGTCTGATTAAAATATATAATATCTGATTAATAAATCAATGATCATAAAAAATACTTTTGTCCGGAGAAAATAGTACCCTAGCTGCGACTCTTCATCAAGAGTCGTTTATATCTGGTTGTTCAGATCAGTTTCGACATATTTTTGCGTCATTTGGCAGTATTTTTCGATTCGGTTTTAATCAATCACTTCTTAAGCAAATGCATGAGCCATTTCAGAATATTCCTTAAATTGCACATGAAACATCACTTTTTAATATCAAAATATCTCGAATATGACTCGCTAAGGTAATTCTTGTTAAAATGATTTTCCAAATGCTAATGCTAGGTGTGTTGTTGGTACTTCTACTCCTTGTTTACTTTTTTTTAAAAATTGTCATTGCTGATTTTACCTACTCTTAAGAAAGCTTGTGCTTTTCAAATTAAGCTCTTAAATTTAACATCAGGTTTTACATCAAAGCCTCGTGAGTGTTCACCACCCGCACTCCTTTTTATACTCTGTACCAAAGGTACATAGAGTATAATAAGTTTGTGCAAAAGTATGTAACAGGGAGAAGGAATCATTTCCGACCATATAAAGTATATATATTCTTGATCAGCATCAACAGCCGAGTCGATATAGCTATGTCCGTCTGTCCGTCCGTCCGTATGAACAAACATATCTCAGAGATGGTAAGAGATAGAGGTTTGACATGTATGGGACAATTGCTTCTTATACTTGCAGGCAGATCAAGTTTATTTTCAACTTTTGCCACGCCCCTCCCGCCCCCGCAATTTGGAAAAAACGTCATATCTCCCACAGTTTTGTAGATAGATGATTTGTTCCTTCTAGAGATAGTTAGTAATTAGCAAAATGTTTCGATTTGCTGAAGAAATAATAAAGATCGGATGAACGGTTCTCAAGTTATGAGCAAATATGTAAACCAACCACGCCCCACCCCCTCCCACCCTTTCACAACTAACACAGCACAACCTTTGAGAGAGAGAGAGAGACATAGAGATGAGCGCAGCACCAGCATCACTTTCAGCTTCTACTCCAGGTACAGTATTATATAGTCGGGCTTGACTGACTTTCTTACTTATTTTTTAAATGGTTCTCGACATGGAGAACCCCTTAATGACCAAAACGCGACACAGACATCGCTAGAGATTTTTTTAAGTCTCTCGAAAAGTTCGTCGATACCACAGAACTTCGATAGATTTTATTTTCTTATTAGAAAATCTAGTTCAAACAGCAATTATTCCAGTTGAAGTTCCATCTTTAAAAACAGGTTTCTCCGAAATTATTTGATTGGGTTATATTTATGTTTTATGATGCATTTGTAAATAATACTACACTCTTAAATCATATTCTCCATAAATAAAATGCAAAAATTTTAAATTTGTTGGCGCCAAACATGAGGTATACCTTGCCAGCCGTTTATCCGATGCCTGTTACATTGATGGCGACGCCTTTGCAGTCCATCTCAGTTGTTATTGGCAGTTAGTCACATTTGTTTTGATCAAACAAAAATAATAAACAGAAAACACTTGAAAAGTGATAAAAGTGTTTTGCTTAATAAAAGTCCGAATGAGTTTTTTGTGTTTTTCTGCTTCGCAGAATCCAAAAAAAAACCAGAGGAGATCAGAAAGTAAATGAAAATATAAGTCAACACAATCATTTTTTTTAAACTTTTTAAATCCTTTTATGACTGAAGGCTGATATTGATTTTTATATTAGAGAATTTTTAGTTTTAGTTTTGCTAATTGCATTTTAATTGAAATCTAAGAAACGCCCCTTAAATGAAGCAATTATTAAAATCAATTACCAACCACTATATAAAGGGGTGACTTGATGTATTCAAATCAATCAATCAAAGTTCGTCCTTCATCATGGCACTCGACAACATTTATCCAGCCAGGATTTTACTGAAAATATTGGGACTTTCTGGCTTGTGGCCTGAATCTACGTATTGGCGCTATTTGAGCCGACAGCGTTATTTTATTCAACTTTCAAGTTTAATCTTTACCATCTTGATGTTTGTGGAAGCGTTTTTGAGCACCGATCTTGAACATACTGCGGATGTGCTGTTCATTGCTTTGACAATGACTGCTTTGTTGGCTAAGACTTTAAATAATTGGCGCTACGCTCGTATTGCTAAAGATATACTAGATGAATGGACCAATAGTGAGACATTTGCAGTGCGTTCCCTGGAGGAGAAAACCATATTTCTTCAAGAACATCAACAATTTCGCAGAGTGAGCCTTGCGTACTTTGTGTTAAGTATAGGAATGATTCCTTGTGTTTTGATTTCCGCTTTATTTAATTTTCCTAATGATATGCCTTTTTGGATATGGGTTCCCTTCGATTGGCAAAAGCCGAAACTCTACTGGTGTTTGTTCTTCTTCGAATTGGTGGCCGCTCCGCATACTTGTATCAGCAATGTTACTATGGATCTGCTCAATTGTTATTTGATGCTTCATGTGTCGCTGAATTTACGTATGCTGGGGTTGCGTTTATCTCATTTGCATTCGGCTGATGGCGAGGATCGTCTCTACCAGCAATTTGTGAAACATGTACAATTTCATCAGCGTCTAAGCCATCAAATGAAGCAATTAGAGCTCTTCCTTTCAAAGGGAACTTTAATTCAAATTTTGCTCAGTTCGGTTATCATCTGTTTTTCCATTTATCGCATGACAATGGTAAGTAATGAAAGGTTAACGAATGAAATAACGGTAACTTGTGCCTTTTTTCAATTAGCTGGATTTTATGACAAACCCAGGAGTACTTTTTGCAATGGCTCAGTATAGCATTGCAATGCTTATGGAAATTTATTTACCTAGTATTTATGGGACGGAAGTGACCCACTATTCAAATCAATTGACCGATGCTTTGTATAACTCGGAATGGCCTGACATGTCACCTCGTATGCGACGTTTGATTTTTAGTTTTATGATCTACTTAAATCGTCCTTTGAGCTTTAAAGCTGGTGGCTTTTTTGAAGTCGGATTGCCTGTATTCACAAAGGTATAAAGAGCAGTGACTATGTGAAAAGTAGATAGAAATCGATTCTAAAACGTGAGGCAACGAATAAATTTTAAAATTTTTTAGTTTCTTAATCAAGTCGATAAAATCATTGAAAAATTTTCTTATTATTTTTAAATTCCGTCGGTTTTTTACTTTTTGAATATTGCTCTATCGCTCTAAAAGATAAATTAATTACTTACATTTATGATTTGCTTCTTTTGTAGTCAAAGATAATTTCTATCTACTTGAAGAGTGGTCCCAAAAAATCAAGACTTTTTCTTCTTGCAGATCTTAAACCAAACGTATAGTCTGCTGGCCTTACTACTCAAAATGAACAAATAGTATGACACAACTAACTTTTAAAACTCAGCACCATCACAATATATATAATGCATTAGCCCTGTAGTTGCAAATAACAGCACACCATCAAAATTTAATTTATGTCAAGCGGAGACTTAAGTAAAGAAATCTTATTAAAATGTTGCAAAATATACACTCAAAAAAATTATTACCAAAAAAACCAAAAAATTAAATTAATGTTTAATGAAATGATACAGGGCTTGTCCGGAAAGTAATAGGACTAATTTTCCTCCGCCGTGACTGTACTTCGAAGAGTGCGCGCACCGACTGAATTCGGTAGAGGGCGTTCCTAGCTAACAAACGAGCGGCTGGTCAGTTGTCCCCGAGCACCTGGAGAGCCTGGACAGGCATTTTTGCGCACTCTCCGTGACTTCCACACATATGTAAACGCCTGCCAGAGCAATGTGAAGTTTTGTGGCTTTATTTTTAAACAAACTCCAGTTGTTCATATATTTACCTTAAAATTGGTCTGTACTATATTTCAAACCCCTAAAACGAATGAAAATTTGGACTGATATTTCATACTGCTGCGTTTTGTAGTTGAGTCTCTTGTCTGTTGGTGTGGTTATAATATGCAGCATTTCTAATGTATAGAGCTTGGGATATACGACTCTTCAACGTGGATTGCGTCGTTCCTATTTCGATTTTGTTGCAACTATCGTTCTTATTTCATTCGTATGGTATCTTGAAAATGGCATTCTTGACACCCGCTATGTCCATTTTTCCTCTTTCATCTTATTTGTAGGCTTATGCGCTGTTTGTATGCTCTGTTCGTCGATCATGCGAATCGATCTGAAAGTTTAGGTACGTATGTGAGTGATCGGTATTTTTTAGGTTTCTGTATTATTTTTTTTATACTCTGTACCAAAGGTACATGGAGTATATTAAATTTGTGCAAATGTATGTTACAGGCAGAAGGAATCATTTCCGACCATATAAAGTATATATATTCTTGATCAGCATCAACAGCCGAGTCGATATAGCCATGTCCGTCTGTCTGTCTCACTATGGTCCCAAATACCAAAAAGCTGGCCAAAAGTCCAAAAAAAAAATATTTTTTTATTGACTTTAAATGATTGGAATAGTTGCAGTGGTACATCTTGTTTGTATTCTGACCGTTTATAAGAAGAAAGTGGGTTTTTCGGTGTTTCAGTCAAATCAATTAGTTTTTGAAGAAATGTTTCGCCAAATTGGATCCGCCATTTTGTTATTCTAATTTTTGACGTCGGATTCGTGATCAGCGACCTCGAAAATCCCCGAGTACTAACTTTAGGCCTATTCCGTCCTATGTCCGTCCGTCCGAATGATCAAACTGATCTCAGAGATGGTAAGACTGATCTCAAGTTTATTTTCAATTTTTGCCACGCCCCTCTCAAAAAAATATCAAAAAACTCTACAGTTTAAAAGATAGACGTTTTGTACCTTCTAGAGTTAGTAATTAGCAAAATGTATCGATATGCCGAAGAAATGATAAAGATCGGATCAGCGGTACTCAAGTTATGAGCAAAAAAGTACATCGCCCTCGCCCCACCCACTCCCACAACTAACACCACACAATCCTAGAGAGAGAGAGAGAGAAAATAAAAGTAATGGTGTGAGTGGCGCTAGCACTCACGAGTCTTTGATGTGAAACATGGCGCTGAGAGTTTATTTTCAAATCACAAGCTCACTTAATGGTACAAGGGCACACCTTCGCAAGAAGAAAATTAACAGGGAGTAGTGCTCTTTCATTTTTTCAGGAATTTTATTGTGCTGATCCATAGATAAATGATGATGTTTCACCCTCCAAGATACCACCAAGGTGAGATCTAAGAACCCACTCATATCCCTCCCACATCTCACCTAGATCGTTCCCGGATACTACCCAGATACCACTCAAATTCCACCTAGATCCCACACAAATTCCACCCAGATCCTACTCAGATTCCTCTCAGAACCTAGATCACACAAAGGTCATACCCAGATCCAACAAAGATCCCGCCCAGATCCCACCCACATCCCTCCCAATTTCCATCCATATTCCATCCAGATCCCAACCAGATCCCACCTAGATCTCGCCGAGATCTTAGACAAATACCACCCAGTTCCCACCCAGATCCCACCCAGATCCCACCCAGATACCACACAGATCCCACCCAGAACAAACCTAGATCTCGCCGAGATCCCATCCAGATCCTGTCCAGATCACTTCCACATCCCACCCAGATCCCGCCCAGATCCCTTCCAGGTGCCTTCCAAATCCCACCCAGATCTCTTTCAGATCGCTTCCAGGTCCACTCCAGATTCCAGATCCCACACAGAACCCGCCCAGATCCAACAAATATACCGCCCATATCCCACCCATATCCCACCCAGATCCCACGCAGAACCTGCCTAGAACCCACCCTTATCCCGCCCAGATCCTACCCAGATCCCACCCAGTTGCCCCTTTTCAGCATCTTTCCTTCTTTTGCACTTCCCCCATCTGCCCATCCTCTTATGTCTGTGTGTGTTTGTCGGAAACTCCACAAAACAACAACACAAAATGAATGTCGTCAGCGTCACGTGACGCTGAAATCAAATTTTACTCCTGCTAAAATCGTCCGTACCGAAATTAAAGATGTTTCAAATTAAAAAGAAGCTCTCACCGTGTTATACAAATCAGCAACGGCTGATTGTCAGAAGAAGAAAACCATGATATAACTAAAACAGTTTGATGCTGCTCTCAGTGCCCTGTCTTTTCAGTACTTAGTACCACTCACTCTCCCTCTCGCGTTTACAGCAAAAGTTGTGGGAGTACGCTCTATATTGTTCTCTCGTTGTTGTTGTGGTAGTTTCGTCTGTTTTGATTTTTTGGCTGAGCCATAGGCAAAAAACTGTAAATGAAATGTTGGGTGTGGATGTGTGATCTTAAACTCTTCTCTGCATCTCTCTCCGCCCCCCAATCACCAATCCTCCCCCTGCCATCACTTGCTTTCGACTAAAGACTCTTTACATTTTCAGCTATTTTTGGCATGTCAAGTCAAAGTTCCTGCAAACACAGAGAATTCTACATTTTATCGCAATCCCTAAAAGTATGCACTTAATGTGTCTGAAAGAAAGTCCAAGCCATAGAGATCATTAAGAGAAAGAGAGGAGAGTAATAGTTTAATGTTTTCTCTTGCTACTCTTCTTATCAGCATTTGCTATGCCTTTGGGGGTCCCACACGACAAATAAACTTAAATACATTTCAGTTCTACGTCAGACGCTAGCATCTTCTTTACGCACAGAGGCCAGGCAGCGGATCTATACTCATAAAAATAATAACAGAAAACATAGTTAAACTTAATTTATCATAATGCTTCGTTACGTTGGACGTCTACGCCCACAACAGCGCTCATATCACAGTGAAAAGGGCGTCTGGGGCTTTAAGCCGATTCCCAAGCGAAATTATCAAGGTATGCCGCGTAATCTGTGCACTGAAAGTGAGATGTGTTATTTTATTATTATTAGTTCAAGTTGTTGCCAAGACTGCAATCATAAAAATCTCATTTCGATAAGCGACTAGCAGTAAACAAACGAACAACCAAACAAACAATATAAATAAAAGGAGCAATATGTGCAAGTACGTAAAGACAAAAACAAGAATTAAATTCTTGTGGTTGACCCTTTGCTTCATTCATGTTTTCCATTGTGTATTTATCAATGCGAACTCGAGCAGCAGCTGGCCAACTAAAGAAAAACCAACACAGCAAGCAAATTGTTGTGGGCAAACGCAACGCAGCCAGCAGGAGTTAAAGTCAAACTCAAACCCAAGTGCATTAAATGCAACTCGAACATGTTGGCTTTAAACCGGTTGGAAAAGTACCATACTTTGAGTTTGAGTTTAATTTCGATTTTATTACCAAATTCACGGTTTATTTCTTATAAATTAATAATTTATAAAAAAGCTAACCAAAAAGTGTGACCATACTCTGTTTTATCATTATCAGGTCTCTTCTCATTTTTAAATTCGATCGATTGCAATTAATAAAGTTTAATTTTTTGGTTATCATTCAATTGAGCTAAATGAAAATTCAAAATTAATACGAAATTTTATGTTTATCTCTCGTTAAGTTTACACTCCATTTCTATCTAAATGTATGAAATTGTTTTAAGCTGTTGAAATATTTTTGCAGTTTTTACTTTCATCTAATCTTTTTTGGTTTCTTAGGCCTTATCATTTGTTTTCAGTGTGTGAAATCTAATAAACTTGAAAATATACGGCTATCTCCACAAAAAGAACTGGCTAGATTGTGGTGTAGGCCCCCCGCTTTGGCTTGACTACTAACCTAATTGAAATGCAATTCTGTTCCTGGAAAATCTATCCAGTGCCAGATATCAAAGCCAACGCAAAAAAAAAAAAACAAAAGGCTGCTAAACTCCAATTGTTGTCCTGCATTGAGTACACAATTGAACGCTTATCAACACCACAACCAGGAGCTAGTTGACTTTCATTGGATGTGTCTTATTTCAATTAGAGATGAATGCGTGACTCGAACGCAAAAATTGTTCAATGGAGGTTTTGATATTTTCGTGATATTATTTGATTGACTTTTATGTTGGCGTGGTGTCATTTTTTGGGGAAACCCAACCTTAGGGCAGGGCACATATTTCGGAAAAATTGGACTGCGTTATTCTCAGCCGGTTCCAAGAACCAGCTCTCTTAATCAAACGGTCTTATATTGCACTGAGAATTATTGAGGAAAGTCCACCTAAAACGTCCCTATTCTGACCCTATTCTGTTATGGTGGCTGCAAGGCCTCATCGGGACAGTTTAGACCTCAAGTATTCGGGCAAGTATGCGAAGAAAAAGTCAGAATTAACTAGGAGAAAATATCAGCTTTGATGCCAATCACACTCAAAATTACAGAAGCTAAAATCGTCCTGATTGAAGTTCAATGCTTCTTGACTATGATTGATGGAAAACGATATCACAAGAACCAAATCAACACTGACATGTGCAATCTGCGATAGGAAGCAAAAGAACTTTCATGAGTTGGAGATATCGGAAACGGATGACCCTAGTTATAAATACGTAATTTCACCATTGCATGCGAGGATCAAATGTATGGAGCTTATGCTCAAATAAGTATTTACTATTCCAAGAAAAGGTGACCACTCTGATCAAATTAGAACACGATTACGCAACAGCTCAGATAACAGGAACTCATCTGAATGTCATAAAAACGATTAAGATCATTCTCAATTTCTTAAGCTGCGGCGAAAACGCACTGAGTGCGTACAAATCAAGCAATTTCGTACTTAAATCAAGCATTTTTAGATCCAAAAACTTCAATAAGCCAGAAAATTCTTGATTTAAGTACGAAATTACTTGAATCAAGAGCGTTTTTTAAAAATCCTTCTTGATTTCATGAACGTTTTGGATATGTTAAGCACAATTCGCAATTTTTTGAAAAACTTTTAGAGCTCCAAATAAACACACTCAAAAAAAAAAGTAGTTCGTTCTCCAAAAGTACTCCCAGTGAAAGAGCGTCCAAAAATATTTTCGAATTTTTAACGTTCTTACAAAATTCTTGACCGAAACAGTTCAAAATCAAGAGCGTTTTTTAAGACCGAATGGATCTGCTTTTTTGAGTGCGTGCAAAAAATTTCGACTTTAAGAAAACTCAAACCTTTTCAACATGTTGGCGGCCTCCTCTGATTCCCGTATCTCATATCTCAGAAACATCATATTACTTGAGGAATTGTAAAAAAGTATAAAATTGGCTTCACAGCCAAAAAAGGGCCAAGCCAAGCTCTCAAGCTTTCTCAATCTCTTGGCGTGTGTGAGAAAGGGACCTACAGTTTAATGCCGAATCCGAACGGCAAAGCTTGAGAAGCTTTTTCATAGCAAGTTTCTTCACAGCTGACGGCACTAGCTGGTGAACGTAACAGGATGTGTAAAAGCCTTTTTATAAAAGAAGATGAGATGGTCCGAGGAAAAGAATTAAAAGTAAATATTCCTAGTAAATGTGATGGTTTTAGTGACATTGTTATTTATAAATTTTAGAACTTTTTATCAGGCTCTAGAACTTTCAGTGTTTGGCACTATCGTATCTACTGTGTAAACATCAGCCCCCTGCGGCAGCGACGCTTCGCGACGTTTGCAACAACACTTTACTAATAAATGAGCGCGGTTTCTTGTGGCTTAACACACACACGAAACCCAAAACCAGCATGTGTGTTTTGCCGGCCCCTGGCCCCTGCTCTAGGTCAATAAGTCCATAATTTTCCATATATTTTCTAAATCAAGACACGGGCAACACCACAAAGGAGGCTGGTTGGTTGTCTTGGCTCTTCAATGAGCTGGCAGAGAGTTCCTCATGACAGAACCGCTTGGGAATCCCAAAGGCAGGCTTGTAGCAAAATCCGTTGTCAGCAGCATTCGCCAAAATCACTAAAGCTTTGAGTGTATGCCCGTACCGCCCCCTCTGTCGTTAGTATTGTTCTGAGTAAACTTTATTAATTTAAATTAGTTTTACTATATTAATTATAATAAATCGTTTTTCTGTGTATTAAACTTTGCACTTTGACAGCCGACCCTGAGTCACAATGTGACCTACAGTGCTTATTTTGCGCTCACTTTAAAGCTACAGAAATTCTTTTTAGAGCGAAGCTCTTTTACGGACGTCAGACTGGGGGGTAAATCTTGAAAAATGTTGTCTTTGCGACAGATTTTTTTGGGTGATGTCTTTGATTTTGGATCTGGTGTGGATCAGGTAGGGATCTGGTCGGAATTGGGTAGGGATCTGGTGGAGAACTGATGGGAATCTGATGGGAACCAGGTCGGGATCAGGTGGTGATCTGGTGGGGATCTGGTAGGGATCTATTTGGGATCTGGTGGGGCTCTGGCGGAGATCTGGTGGGAATCTGGTGGGAATCTGATGGGGGTCAGTTGGGGTCCTGGTGGGGATTAGGTGGGGATCTGGTGGAGATCTGGTATGGATCTGGTATGGATCTAGTGGGGATCTGTTGGGGAGTAGGGACTTGGTGGGGATCTGGTAGGGAGTTGGTGGGGATCTGGTGGGCTCTACTTGGGATATGGAGGGGATCTACTTGGGATCGTGTAGGGATCTGAAGTGGGGGTGCAAAGAGTGCCAGCATTAAGGTCAAGTTGTGAATTCTGTGCTGAAAACTATAATGTTCTTAGTTTGACTGTGACTTAACATTGTCTAAACAGTGACATAACAGTGATTTAACAGTGACATAACAGTGACTTAACATTGACTTAACAGTGACTTAACAGTGACCTAACAGTGACATAACAGTGACAGTGGCTTTACAGTGACTTAACAGTGACTTAACAGTGACTGAACAATGTCCTAATTTTCAATAATTTAACATTTAATGTGTCTTTTACAATCACTTAAATCGGATTCATCGACGTAAAGAGCTTCGCTCGTTCGTTCACACCCTTTTTTTCCCCTTATATTTTTCCGTTCAAAAGTAACGATTTTTGCAATGCTATTACGTCTATCTATTATGGCGCCATCTATGCACCAGCAAACGGGCTCAGGGTTGCCAAGTTATACTGTATGACAGACGCGAAAATTTTTTTAAATTTCTAACATTTTATTTTTGGAGAATTTGACTACTTCTTAAATCATAGTAAAAACATGCATTACACAATCAAAAAATTTACATTATTTATCAAATTAATCTTTATTTAGAAAAGGGAATCTCTTCAAGTTCTTTAACAACTACCAATTTTTCAACTGCGTTGCAAACCAACCGAGTCCAATTTCTGTAAAATTTTCCAGGACACCCCCCGTTATGATTGCTTACTTCCAATAATCTTAAGAAGGTTCTTGACAACAAGACGTTGTTAACAATTAAGTCATAAAGCTAAGATCGTGTAAAACAATTCTTAATGAATTGAATTTTATGCATGATTAACCATTGAATTTCGAAAACTGGTCACTTCACGAACTGGTTAAAGAAATTGTATTTGCGCTATCACGTTCGCATTGCTACTTTCAACGTTTGTCTTTTAGCTGCACTAAGATTCTCTTTTCATTTTATCCTCCGTGTGACTACAAAGCTTCGACCTACAGGCTCTTCGGCGTTCCGTTTAATTCACTTGACAACCCAATCAGACGACAGTAGAGGCAACCGGCTACTGACACTCGATTGCTTGTTGCCCGTCCGGCTTGGATTTTTATTTGCTCGTTCCTTTCCACACACACACACATACATAACTGTCAAGGCGTCATTATTCTTTGGCGATTGAAGCACTGGCTCAATAATATTTACACGCTCAACTAGCAATGTTGCCACCACAAATATAATTCATCATTCTTTTGTTGTATTTCGAGAGCATCTGAACCGGCCACATTAAATTGATTTATCACCAAATCTGTTATCAGAAAATTGCATAAATTTTTAATGAAATTTTGACTAAGCGGTAACAGCATGGGATGACCTTGAATGATATAAGGGTGACGGGTAAATCCTTTAAGCAGGATAATATTTAAGCACATAAACACCTAAGAACCTAACGAGTTGTCAATGGCTTAACCAGCAAATAAAAAAAACCCCAAAAAGAAATATTGGCAATAAAAACCAACAAAACCATTTCTCATACTCCAATAAAACCACAATTTGTGTGATTACAGCGAAATCAAAATGCTCTAAAAAAGGAAGAAAATGTTTTGTGACTTACAAAATTATATCAATTATATAATGGGAAACGTTTTTTTAGAAGCATATAATATAATTTTTCATATCACTAAATTAACAATCGTAGTTTTAAGTATTTTTTCAATCCATCAAATGCTTCCCCAAAATGAATATACCCTCTTCCTGCAATTTATATATAAAAAAGCAAAAAAAAAAATATCATAAAAGTAAAAGGCCAATAAATTCCAAAGGCCCGCACAATCGGCAATGCACGTGAATCCTTTATTTTCTTTTTGTTTAAATAATTTATAACATCAAGAGAAATTTTTATTGTTTACGCATGTGTTTCGCCTCCAACAACATGCACAGTGACCGACGAGGTGCGGGAGTCGAGAAACTCACAGGCCAATGTCTATCGTTGGGTGGCGGCCTTTCGCCAGCACGGACACAAATTGGCGACCGTAAATCCTATCAGCATCAAAGCGACCCACAGTCAGAGGTAAATAATATTTTATATATATATATATACACACACATACATATATATTTTCGTTTGCTCCTTTGTATTGTCAACTGTTCGCTCTTTTTTATGACCTGACCAGCGAGCTGCAGGAATTAAATCCCGCATTTTATGGACTGCAGACACAGGAGACGGTGCGCACCGTTGGCCTCTTAAGTTCTCCACAGGAGGCAGCGCTGAATGTTGGACAATTGGAACAGCTGCTAAAGGGCATTTACTGTGGTCGAGCAGCCAGCGCCGAGTTTTCCTACATCGAGGTAGGTACACAAATTCATAGTATGTACTGTTGGGCAAATATTTAACCTTTTTCCACCATCCGCAGAGCCTGGAGGAGCGCGAGTGGCTGGCCCAAAACTTTGAGACACTGGACACACACCAGCTGTTGGCCAAGGAGCGTTGCGAAATTGCCGAGCTGTTAATTAAGTCGCAAGCTTGGGATAATTTCATGGCTCTCAAATTTCCAACTGTCAAGCGATATGGCGGCGAAGGTGCGGAATCCATGCTGGCCTTTTTCTGGCAGCTGCTTAGAGATAGCGTACAAGGTGAGTGCCAGACTCTGTGGCATGTGACAAAAAGCGTGTGCAGTCACACACCTTGGGCCCCAATGCTGCGTCTGTCTTTTTTTTACACAAACTATAGTCTTACAGTTTAAAAGCTAACGAGCTGAAATTTTAAACAGAGTCGTCATTTTACTGGTTTTTCTTCTTTTAGTTCCAATCCCGTGTGGGACATAGGGTTGGGCATCAAAATATGTCAAAACCGACCAATCGAAATCGCATGACATTCGTTTAAAAAAATAAGTTTAAGTGAGAAACAAAATTTTTTAATGATACACTGAGAAAAATCTTTCTTAAATCAAAACTATATTCTCGAAATCAAAAAAAACGTTGTCAGAAGACAAGATAACTTCAACCCAAGATTGTATTCCCAATTTAAATCTAAGTCCAACAATCATGGACTTTGATCGCGTGTACTCGACTTAGAGATAAGACCCAGTAGAATTGGTGACACGTCTATAACAACAATCCGTCAATTCAACACAAACAAATTCAACACAAAACAAAGTCTTCACAAAACAATTTCAACACACTTCAATACAACACTAAGTCATTTCACCAAACACTACAATTCAACACACGTTAATTGAACACAAAACAATTTCAACACGTCAATTCAACACAAAGCAAAATAATTAATTTATTATTAAATTTAAATTTGAAATGACTTATAGACGTGTGTTGACTTTTTTTGTGAAGACTGTTTTGTGTTGAGTTGACGTGAGTTGAATTGACGTGTGTTGAATTGACATGTGTTGAATTGACGTGTTGAAATTGTTTTGTGTTAAATAGACGTGGAACCTAAAGTTGAGTAACGATGACTTTTATTAGTGATAGTATATATAATGCAAGTGTGTAGTACCATCAGAGATAGAAGGGGGACACTAGCTGCAGGTAACACTTTTTCCACAATCGCAACCTTCATCCCCCGCCGATTTAATAATCCAATTCCCGTCATTCCCAAATACGTCATTTCAACACATTACAAATTAAACACAAACAAATTCATGCTGAGAAAGAAGGGTGACACAAGCGACAGGCAAAAATTTTACGATATTTACAACGTCTGCATGCGGATGAAATTTATTCAAGTTGTGAACAAAAGAATGTAATCTCTGGTGCTTTCAAATGTGCATTCACTTTCGGAGGATATTAAAGTCAGGATCGACTGACATTGCCAAAAATTTTTTTTGTTTTTTTTCGTGTTGTTGTACTGTGTTGACGTACTTGTTGACTTCGTGTCTCTTTGTGTTTTGTTGAATTGAAAATTATAATTTTTGTTGGAATTTGAATTTGTTGCTGATTTTGATTTTCGTACCTGTTAATACCAAACGCCGTTCCAATGCCTTACCCTACCCACATCTTGTTTTCTAATTCACTTGAACAGTTTAAGATTTCAGCTAAACTATTTAAGCAAATTAAAATATCTCAGTTATCACATTCCTGTTATCTTGTAATATCACCGAACCAGCATGAATTTGTTAAAAACAGATCCATCCAGAACCTACTGGAACTTACATCTTTTTCCCCCCGATTTTAGTAAGGTTTTCGACTGTGTTACTCATTGTCTTCTGATGGTGAAAGAACTCAGAAAGATGTATTTAACAGTTGCACTTCTTATCAGGTATTTGTGGCCACTGGAGCTCCCCAAGGTAGTCATCTTGAACCTCTTCTCTTCGTGTTATTAAGTAAAGACTTTCCTAATGTAATTGGTTTACGCAAATGACTTAAAAATATTTCTAATATTTGTCGCACAACGATTTTGCTTTGCTTCAGGTTGATTTGAATTCTGTGTGTAGGTGGTGCTCTTACAATTTGTAGCATTTGAACAGGGACAAGCGTAAATCTATGACGTTTTATCGTAGAACCGCTCTTCTGATTAACTATTTATTGAATCCTGATCAACTTCAACGAGTTGAATCTTTCCAAGATCATCAACCATATACTTTCTTTTGGCACTTATTAAACGTTGTTCGTTGGTTGAGTTCAATGATACCTACCTACCTATGATACGTTCAAGCTCTTGTTTATTTCTCTTGTGGCCCATTTTGGAGTTTGTTTCGTATATTTGGAACCCTCAACCACTTTCCCTGTGTAAGGACATCGAATCTGTCCAGAAACAGATCCTTTCGTTAGCTCTTTGCATCCTCGGTTAGAACCCTTGCTTCCTGCTGTTTCTTCTTTCTAACTGTCTAGTTAAAATGCGCTATATAGGAACTCCAATAATATCTTTCCTCTTCTCAACGGTATTTTCACACTATTGCTCTTGCAGAGCTTCTAATATTTTTTAAACTTCCTTTCTATTAATTATGCTGAGAGCAGCCGACAAAATAAATTACCCCCACCGGATCTGAAGGCGTTTCTTTTATTTGCTCTTGAATTCTTTCTTTTTACCCCCTTATTTTATGTCTCTTTCTATTCTATTATATTGTAACTGTATCTTTTAACGAAGCTGCAATTAAATAGTATATAGTTAAGAATCCATTTTACACCTGCCAAATATTTTCACAGAGGGAAAAACTGAGAGCATTGGACTCAAAACGAACACAATCGTTACCAAAAAGTATGCAAGATCGGGTTTTCTCATTTGTAGTACAATGTTCTCACTTCAAGAACAATTTATTGAGAACGCGAAAACTCAAACTGAGTTGATATGATTTGATTTTAATATTGTTCCGTTTTCAAGAACATTTTTAACTCACCTGGAAAAAACTTTGATTGCACTTGGACCAGGCGTGGGCGGATTTCTCACATTTGGGTGGAGTAGGGAACAGGGACATACCTCTTTTAATTGGAAGTAAAGGGAGTCAAGGACTCTTTGGATATGCGCGTTGATGCTTCTCCCTTCACCCCCATACATTTAATAGGAATCAGAAACATCGCTTCAACAACCCACTCCACGTATCTCGTTTCTTTAAAGTTTTTCAGAAAAACACAGAAAATTTATTCGGGCTTGACTGGGATTTGAGCCCGGTACCTTATGCACCTAAACATGTGGGTTGACGCGCTAGCCAATTCAGCCTTTGAGCAGTTTTGCATATGCTCATCTAGAGCAGAGTTCCCCAGTGGTAGCCCCGGGAGGGGTAACGACATAGCTCCGACGTCATAGCTCCGCCGCGTTTCAAACGACGCTTTAAAACCACATAACTCCGCCCGGAAATATTTCGTTTGTAACACGGCGGAGATATGATGTTTTAAAACGACATATCTCCGCCATTGATCACGGCGTTCGCCTCTTTTTAGGCACCATCAGTCGCAGTATAAGAACTCAGCTGGCAGAAATCTCGGTGAAAGTCGTCAATTGTGTCTTAGAACCAGGGCTGCAAACCGGTTCGGATATGAACCGCTCCGGAGTCGGGGGCCCGGGTTTTTTGGGGGGTCCGAACCGAACCCGAACCGGAGCAGGTTAATTTTTATCCGCTCGAACCTGAACCTACACCGGAGCAAAAATAGTTAAAAATGGGTTCGGTTCAAAAATTATAAAAAAATTTTCTAGATGCTAACTTTGTCGTTTTCCAATAGATCTAAATTCACACTAAGAAAAAAATGTGACATCAATTTAAAGAATTGGCCTTAATTCATATTTGCCCTGGTACTTAGAAAAAATTTTAATAAACTGTGAAAAATATGAAATAAAAAAATTTAAGAAAAAACTTTTCTATATATAAGAATATGTCAGATTTGTCTGATAATACCGGAATACAAAAAAGACCAACTTTTTCAACAGGAATGATAGAAAACTTTTCATAATTTTTATTGGTCGCTGAATTGAAATCATTTTTCCGTTTTCACCCAGTAAACATGTACTACGAGAAGTTTCTTTACATTTGTGGATCGTGTGACCACATTTTGTAACGACGGTTAGCTGAATAGAATGACGATTCAGAAAACACAAATATGAAGTTTTGATTTGGCTCATAAGATACATATTGTTGGATTTTAATATGGAATGGGGTTATTTTTTTAGAAAATCGATTTTTTATAAGCTTTCTCTGTTGCAAATGCTTGTAAACCTGTTTTATTAGTTCGAACTTTTCTAGTCACATTCTTAAAATTAGTTAAAATTTATCTTTGATTTTAAAGTAAAATATCCCTTAATCTAACTATTATTGAGTTAATTACCCTGTTTATACACAAAATAATTATCATGATAAATGCCCATAAAAGTATGTAAACTTTATCTAAATAAAAATTATCCATTTGATTAAGCATATTAATGGTCAGTTATGGCAGCCTCATACATATTCCGCATTGTACATTCTGATGGTTAAAGCAATTGAAGGTGCACCAAATAAATTAGTGTTTAGTCAAATAAGACACACATATTTTTCGGAATTATTGTTATTTATAATCGTAGCATACTTTGAAGGGTATTTGTCATGATATTTTTATTATGTATAAACAGGGTAAATATTATATTCCAAATATCAAGGCTCTGAACTTTCGAATATGCATAAAAAAATTAAGGTTTTTCCAATAAACATACATTTTTTTTTCAAGTCAGGGAAACAATGTTATTCTTGAACCCCGGTTCGAACCTGAACCTGGGTTCAGCGACCTTCTGAACCCGCTCCGTGACCCGAACCCTAAAAATTTCAAGGGTTCGAACCCCGGAGTGAACACCTCCGGATTCATAGGAGGTTTGCAGCCCTGCTTAGAACGTCTAGGACGTGGTGTTTTTTAAGAATATCAGGATTTTTAAAAAGACATTTTTAATATATATTTTTGATTGTTTTAATTTCTTAGTGTTAGTCAAAAAGGGCTTTTACAAGTGTATAATAACTTCGGCACGGATGACTTGTTATACCCTTTACTCGTAGAGTAAAAAGGGTATACTAAAGTCGTGCAAATGTATGTAACAGGCAGAAGGAATCATTACCGACCATATAAAGAATATATATTCTTGATCAGCATTAACAGCCTAGTCGATATAGACATGTCCGTCTGTCCGTCTGTCCGTCCGTCCGTCCGTCCGTCTGTATGAACACCTAGATCTCAGAGATGGTAAGAGATAGAGGTTTGACATGTATGGGACAAATGCTTCTTTTATCTGCACGCAGATCAAGTTTGTTTCAAATTTTGGCCACGCCTCCTCCCGCCCCCGCAATTTGGAAAAAACGCTATATCTCCTACAGTTTGGAAGATAGACGATTCGTATCTTCTAAAGATAGTTAGTAATTAGCAAAATTAATCCATTTTTCCGAAGAAATGATAAAGATCGGATCAACAATTCCCAAGTTATGAGTAGAAAAGTGATCCAAGCCCCCGTTACCCCCCATCCACTTTTTGGATGGTCACCCTAAGGAACGCAGGAACACTGTTAAACATGTTTTTTCATGAGTAACGGGTATATCGAATGTAGTTAGAGCCGACTTTAACTTACGCTCTCGTTTTTTATTAGTGTTAGAGTTTAGAACTTTTAAAGTTGATCAAGCGATTTTCTACTTGTTGCACAACTGGAATCGATTATTTTTTTTTTGGTTCTGAATTAAGGATTCACTTTCTATTTTTGGGATTTCGGTCACACAGTTTCATCCTGCTTGGGCTCACATATCAGCACACGCCTACTTAACCCTAATCTGCTTTGGCCCCAACTTTTCTCCTTTACATGCACCTACAACTCCAACATCAACAGCGAATGTTCAGCACGTGGTTCTGGCCATGCCCCACCGAGGACGCACCCCGCTGCAGGCCGCTTTGCTTAATATGCGACCGGCAAAAGTTTTTCGCAAACTCAGCGGCGCATCAGAGTTCCCCGACGACATCGAGGCCATGTCGGACGTCATAAGTCATTTCCGTGAGTGAAACTTAGTCTTTATTTTGGTGGGGTTCTAAGCACAGGCGGCGTATGCGTAATTTAATCAAAATCCCACATCTCGTACAGATGTTTCCGAACAGCTGCAGGTGCTGGGTAAAAGCATCAACTTTAGCATGGTGCGCAATCCCTCGCATCTGGAGGTAAGTTGAAGTAGCTTAACTCCCGCATTAGTTACAAAAGTTTTCCTGGGTTTTACTACTTAGGCCGCCAATCCTGTGGCCATGGGCAAGGCGCGCTCCAAGCAACAGACGCTGGGCGATGGAGCCTTTGGGGAAAATCAACGCTTTGGTGAGCAGGTGCTCAACGTGATACTCCATGGAGATGCTGCATTTGCGGGCCAGGGCATAAATCAGGAGTGCCTCAACATGGCCTATGTGCCGCATTTCGATGTGGGTGGCAGTTTGCACTTGATTGTCAACAATCAGGTGGGCTTTACCACACCCGGCGACAGGGGCCGCTCCACGGCCTACGCCTCCGACCTGGCCAAGTCCATACAGGCGCCCGTTTTCCATGTTAACGGCGATGACCCAGAAACGCTGGCCCGCATCACCAACTTGGCTTTCCGCTATCAGCGCGAATTTCGCAAGGATATCTTTATCGACTTAAATTGCTTTCGTCGTTGGGGTCATAATGAGCTGGATGATCCCACTTTTACCAATCCATTGGTGTATCAGATAGTACACCAACGTGAATCTGTGCCAGATATGTATGCAAAGGAATTGGCCGCCGCAGGAGTGTTGAGTTCGGATGAGGCTAAGCAAATGCGTGATCGTTACATGTCCCATCTGCAAGAGGAATTGGTATTGGCGGCTTCCTACCAACCTCCTCCATCGTACTTTGAGCAACAATGGAAGGGACTTCAGCTGGCGCCGGCAAATGAACTGACCTACTGGGATACGGGTCTGGACTATGGACTCTTGCATTACATAGGCCAACAGAGTGTGACCTATCCCGAAGATTTTGTGAGTTCTATAAAAGCGACTGCTGAGTTAGTGCCTTTTTTTATTGTTCAGTTGTTTCACTTACTAATTTTTCTCTCTACGACAGAACATTCATCCGCATCTGCAGAAAATGCATGTCACAGCTCGTCTTAAAAAGCTGAAAGATGGCCTCAAATTGGATTGGGCCACTGCCGAAGCCTTGGCCATTGGCAGTCTCATGTATCAGGGACACAATGTTCGCATCAGTGGTGAGGATGTGGGCCGCGGCACCTTCTCGCATCGCCATGCAATGTTGGTGGATCAGCAAACCAATGAAATGTTTATACCCCTAAACAATCTGGATGGTGGACATGGTGGTAAATTGGAGCTGGCCCACAGCATTTTATCCGAGGAAGCAGTGCTGGGCTTTGAATATGGCATGGCCATTGATAATCCCCAAAATCTAATCATCTGGGAGGCTCAATTTGGTGACTTTGCCAATGGGGCACAAATCATTATCGATGCGTTTGTTGTATCGGGTGAAAGTAAGTGGAATATGAATCCTAATGGCCATTCAAGTGCGAGTCTAAGTGTTCCTTATTAAATTAGCCAAATGGATGGAATCCAATGCTTTGGTAATGCTGCTTCCCCATGGATATGACGGTGCTGCCTCAGAGCATAGTTCCTGCCGCATTGAGCGTTACCTGCAGCTATGCGATTCGAAGGAAACCTCAGCTGATGGCGATGCTGTTAATGTGCATATTGTAAATCCCACCACACCTGCCCAGTACTATCATGTGTTAAGACGACAATTGGCTAGAAATTTCCGCAAACCTTTGATTGTGGTGGCTCCCAAGACACTGCTACGACTGCCGGCAGCCACCTCCACGCATACAGATTTTCAACCGGGTACCCTCTTTCACAATGTGCTAGGTAAGTCATGCGTCAGGCGTAACTTTCAAAGCTCTGCAATGATA
Organism: Lordiphosa clarofinis; assembly: GCA_018904275.1. Lineage (NCBI taxonomy): Eukaryota > Metazoa > Arthropoda > Insecta > Diptera > Drosophilidae > Lordiphosa > Lordiphosa clarofinis. Next base: position 366,163 of record JAEIGQ010000072.1, on the reverse strand, counting down.
TTTAACAATTATAACAGAGCAAATTTAAAGATTTGTCACGTTGGGAATTACATTTGCAAACAAAAAGTTGTCGTTTTTTCTCCCAGATAATTGTTTGTAATTTTGAACATTAATCTTTGGTCTAGTCCCTATACTTTCAAGCAAAGACACTACACATAGGAAATATCGCGCCTCATACAAACTTTTTTATTTTTCGTTTTGTAGCTTGTTGCGGGGGCGCGCGGTGCATAGACAAAAAAAATCTAAATATAAGTAGAACAAGCCGTTTACAGCTGCCAAGTTAACTTAGTTTCGGCATTAACATTCCTTAACAATCCGATTTATCATTCCAAATGAGGTTCAGGAACTTTTTGTTTTAATTTTATTTCTGTCTTCATCTATTGTCTTCGTCTTTGATGTTGCCATTTCGCCTTCGTGTGGCCCAACTTTATGTATAATATTCTATAGTATTAATATATGCATATGCATATGCATATTTCAGCTACGCTTACGCATACATCAAAAGTATCCACAATACGTTTTTATATTTGGGGCAAAAAAATGCATATACGCACAGTTTTCTCAAAATTTGTATGAGCCGGGCAAAATTGAATAATCTAGCATATTTATCAAACGAATTATAATTTGTATAATTGTTGCAATTTTTACCCGTCAATTTACCCGTCTTCTTGATTGTTTGATCTAACGTTTTACGCATTTTCGTGTTACCCAAAACTGTAAAAACTTTTCAAAATGTCGCGATTTTTTGACAATTTGATATTCATTTCCTTTTTATCCGTCTATTATGATGACAATCTAAACTCACATACGACCGTTCGATATACACCTTTTATTTGCGCGAAATTGTACCCGTCTTCATGATAATCTTATCTCATTATAAATGTTAGAAAATTTTGCAATTTTTTTGGACAGAGAAGATTACATCCCCAATTTACCCGTCTACAGTTGCCAACTATTAAATAAACATAAAAATCTTCTATATATGGGACATTCCATATCAAATCGGCCACCTCAATTTTTTTATTTCCAAATAAATTATTAATGGCTACCCCAAAAAATTTTTCACCTACCCTCAACAGTTCTTAAGATAAACCGGATACAAATGATAAAAGTTTTATAGCTCGCTCGGTGAACAAAATTTAACAGAAATTTGATTATTTGTTAATTTTTTAGGACATAATATTTGAAAAAACAGTCAAGCCAAAAAAAAATTAATCTATAAAAAAATTATTTGCGCGCTTTCAGGCTGTCTTCCATCTTGAAATAAATTGTAAAATGTACATAAAAATATGCTCTTTCTGAGTAAAAATATTCGGATCAAATACAGATTGGCCCTCGCGGAGAAAAATACAAAATACTGATTTCTTTTAAGGAAAAAAATACTTCCGATGGCTTTGGTTGCAGTCTCAAATTTGTATCGAAAAGTTCACGAGAAAATAACAATAAACCGTCTTTGGTTGGATTAAATCCGATAAACCGTTTAAGAGTAATGATTTTTTTAAATTTTCATTTGTATCCGGTTTATCTTAAGAACTGTTGAGGGTAGGTGAAAAATTTTTTGGGGTATTTTCATCTATGTATAGTACTTCAAAATAATAGCCATTAATAATTTATTTGGAAATAAAAAAATTGAGGTGGCCGAGTTGATATGGAATGTCCCATATATAGAAGAGTTCAACCTGACTGACTGACTGGTGACCGTCGCACAGCCTAATCCATAAGAGATAGGCAGATGAGATTTTCACAGTAGTTTTATCTTATGCTGAAAGTGAGTACTAAGAACGGATTTTGGAAAACTCTGTTGGGAAATGTGGAAAATTCGCAGAAAACTGTTGTACGAACCTTTTTTATTTTTCATCCGATCAAGTTCAAACTCATTTTCAAAGATCTATATGAAAATTCAACAACAACTGCATACCAATCTTCCGGAAAATTCACCCCGCTGGGTGGAAAGTGGGTGGTCAAGGTTGTATGGGCGAAACTTTAGTTGCCGGCGATTAGCTCCAAACTCATTTTCAAAATTACACATAACAAAACATAAAAAAAGTGACTTCAAATTTTGGTAAATCTATCCCCAAAATCGGAAAATTCGCGGAAAACGGTTGTAAGAAACTTTTTTGTTTATTTTCCGATCAGATTCAAACTCATTTTCAAAGATCTATATGAAAATTCAACAATAACTGTGTTCCAATGTTGTGTGTTGTTAAGTGGGCGGGAAATGGATGGGAAGTGGGAGGGATGTGGGTGGGAGGTGGTCGGGAAGTGGGTGGTCGGTGGGTGGGAAGTAGGTTGGATCTGGGTGGGAAGTGGGCGGCAACCGGATGGGAAGTGGGAGGGATATGGGGTTGGAGGTGGGTGGGAAGTGGGAGGGATGTGGGTGATAGCTAGGCGGGAAGGGGGTGGGATGTGGGTGGGAGGTAGGTGGGAGTGGTCGGTGGGTTGGAAGTGGGTGGGATTTGGGTGGTCGGTGGGTGGGTGGGAAGGGGGTGGGAGGTAGGTGGGAAGTGGGTGGAAGGTGGGTGGGATGTGGGTGGGAAGTAGGTTGGATCTGGTGGTCGGTGGTCGGTGGATGGGATGTGGGTGGGATGTGGGTGGGATGTGGGTGGGATGCGGGTGGGAAGTAGGTTGGATCTGGGTGGGAAGTGGGCAGTAACTGGATGGGAAGTGGGAGGGATATGGGGTTGGAGGTGGGTGGGAAGTGGGAGGGATGTAGGGTGGGTGGTGGGAAGTGGTTGGGAAAGCGGGTGGAAGTGGTGGGTAACGGTGGAAGTTGGGTGAAGTGGGTGGGGTGTGGGTGGGGTGTGGGTGGGATGGGGGTTGTAATAACGCAGCAGCAAAGTCGTAACGGTGAAAAAGCAAAGTAGAGGAAACAAATTTATAGAATGTTTTTTGAAATTTGGTAAATATTTGACTCTCACGATTGACTTCAAACGGATTCTGATATTGGTTCTATACTGTTGAAATGCGCAGCGAAGCCCGACGGGCTTTTTGCTATTAACCTATAAAATTTTTGTAAATTTCGCGATTTTGTTGAACCGATTGGCCCGTCGATCAATTTGAGAGATTTTAATTGGTATTCTGTAAATCTATCCAAACGTTCTTGAGATTTGCATAAATAAGTGGTGTAATAAGGCTTCCTCTATTATTATTTATTATTATTATGGCTTTCTCACTGAAGCACATTTTCAAATAAGTTATCGTCATCACCGAAAATGCAATTTCCTGTCCTCATTGTGTTGCTTCTGCATTTGCATTTTCACAATTTACAAAATGGCTGGCAACAAAGATTACAAATGAAGCAAAGATATTCAATTTTATTATATTTCGCTGCTAGATAAACAAACTCTAATGTTGGTAAGGGCTTACAACTCTTCTATGTAAAATTCTTCTCTGTAAATGTTAGAATTATTTCAGTGGCCAAGCGAACCATTGTTTTGGTCAGACTAGAAGGCTTGTGGTTTCTTGAGTCCAATTGAAACTACATTAAAAGTTTCTAATGTCTGCAAATTATTGTGTAATTATGATATTATTGGTAAACACTAAAAAGTATAAATTAATTTCAATTTAATGCTATTTAGGCAAATTTGAAATTTTTGCCGTTTGGCGCGCCGTTAGAGATTTTATTAGATAGATTAATATTTATAATATACACTCGAGGGCTCTACAGCTCGCGTTAGCGCGAGGGCTCGCGTTAACGCGAGGTATCTCTATCTCCAGCTCGCGTAAAATGGACAAAAAGAAATCTATATAAATTTGGAAAAAATAGTGATGACCACTTCGAAAAAAAAAAAAAAAATAGAAACTATCAAAGAATCGAATGGCAAACGAATAATGCGTCTACATTTTCTCAAAATGCAATTTTTTGGCATCTCTTGTACATTTTGCCCAAAATGCAAAAATGCAAAATGCAGTTGTGGTGAGGACAGCACATTAAAGTACGAATATAATGCAGAGTACGTTTACGTATTTCAACTATTGCGTCTTCCTAGTACACATACTCAGTTTTTTTTGTAAAGCGTTCTGTGCGTATATAAAAACAAGTAAGACCGTTGCAGTCGAGTTAGCGCGACTTCATAATACCCTATACAATTAACAAACACACACACATACACAAACAAACACACGCACACATACAGACAAAAGCAAATACTCACGCGCCCTCACACACACACTCACGCGCAAGCACAAAAGGCGAGCAAAAAACGACGATTTTGTAACTTCAATATTGTGGCTCTGGCAGTTTTTTGCTGTGGGAGGGGGGGAAATTTTGCAAATCTGAAACAAACTTGTTCTGCGTACGGCCTATACCTATGTACATGCACAAATTTGATCCTCTATCTCTTATAGTCTCTGAGATCGACGCGTTCATACAGACAGACGGACGGACGGAGGGACAGACGGACATGGCTAAATCGACTCGGCTATTGATGCTGATCAAGAATATATATACTTTATAGGGTCGGAAATGCTTCCTTCTCCCTGTTACATACATTTGCACAACTTCATCATCCCCTTTTACCCATTTTCAATGGGTACAGGGTAAAAAAAACATAGTACGAACGTTGAACGCATTAATGACTACGCATTGCAGTTCTCTGATCAATATTTATAAATCTTTGATTGAGAACAATTATCTTATAGTCGTACATCCATTCGGGAACCAAACGTTGATATTTCAAAAAGACTGAAAATAAAAATAAAACAGCAAATAAAAGCGGTTTGGTTCATTTCACTGACGTGTTAAACTAAAAAAGAAAATGTTTGCGAAAGCCATCTAAATAATAAGAAATTGCCTTCTTGGCAGATGATTAGATGTTAATTCGGTAAACTTACGTTTTTATTATTTATAACTAAATTTGTTTACCATTATTTTTCAAATTGTGTCTCATTTTATATCGAATGCATTTTGATTTCATATTTACATTTGGTAGCAATTCCTTAAATCCCTACGCTTAGTTCAAATTTATTATTATTATTATTACACCCAAAAAAATTTGTATCAATATCAATTTGAAACACGTGTTTCAAATTGAAACTGAAACTAGTATCATTTTTTTTGTATCAATGTTAGCCTAGAAAGTACTGCATTAAAACTTGGAATATTAATTTAATGCGCAGAAGTATCAATTTGAAACTAACAAATTTTTTTTAAGTTCGAAATTTCGAAGAATGCATGAATTGTATAAGAAAGCTGGCGAAATGTTGCAGCTGGCGATGCCTGACCTGTCAAATTTAATTATTTAATTTATGTGGAAACAATTCAATAATAGGCTTATCACACTAAGCACATCTAATATCCAACATCTTGAGTTTAAATCAGTGGCTGCAAAATACACAATGTCATTTTGGCATCGCGTGTGTGTGTGCGCCACGCTTTTGCACTTGTTTGTTGTTGCAAAAGAGTGCAGTGAAAGCTCGTATAGAAATAGAATCGTGCGAACTCTGGTTAAAATGCTTAATAACCATTAGCTCTGCCAACATTTTAAAGATTTCGTCCTGTAAAAATGTTAAGAGGGTCGATGATAGTAACTTGCTACAAATCTGGCAAATTTCGCCTTGGTAAATATTATTGACTCAGGATGTTGGATGCTAGATGTACTCAGTATGATTAGTCTATAAAAGTAAACGCTATGGAAGACGACGTGATAAACAACTACAAAGAAGGTTTAAGCAGCTAAGTATTAATGTTGCTGTTTTCGTTTTTGCAAACATATGTAATAACAAATTTAACTATTCAGACAGGACACATAACATGCCACAATGCTGCGGTGCCTGTTTCAGCGCTTTGCATGTTAGCGCACAACGCGAGAGTTATCAAACAAAGACAGCTGCTGTAGAGGCGTTTTTCGCGTTTATTCTTCAGAGTCTCTGAAGGAGTACCACGCTACGTGTATGGGTTCCAGCAAATGGCACATCAGTACAGTGATTCTAAAAATACACCATTCTGTTGGACAAGACACATGCAGTGGGAGAGCAATGTTTCTCCATAGCTAGGTGTCCACACTTGACAAATTTAATTTATTAGTGTAAATGAATTTAAAATACATTTAAAATAATGAATAAAATTGAAATAAAAAGATAATGTTTTCAAAATGTTTTTTTTATTAATTTTAATGGCAGTTTGTAAAGAACTGAAATTATCCTACAAACTTGATAAGAAATAATATTAAATTGATAAAAGCTAGTTTCAAAATGATACTAAAAGTTTGATAATTGAAGTGTCAAATTAATAAGACCTAGAGTCAAATTGATACTAATAAAGTAATACAAAAAAGTGTCAACCAGATACACGGTAGTATCATTTTTGAAATCCTCGAAGTATCATGTTAATACTTTCGAAGATATCAATTTGATACTTGGAGTATTAGAGAGAATTCGATACTCAATAGTTTCAAATTGATGTCTAAATTGTGTCACTGTGATGACAACTTTTTTTTGAGTGTACTTACTTACTTCCTAGTGCTACAAGTTGTTTAAAACTTATGATTAGGGCACTAGTCACATTTTTTTTTCTTTTCGTCAATTTTTTATGTAGAGCCGCTTGAGAAATCGCGGAAAAGCTAGTTTTTTTGATTGGGTAAAATTTTTTACTAAAAAAGTACCTTTTAATCGGTTCATTCATTATGAAAAGTAATGTTATCTTGGAAGGTAATGTAATGTTAAATTGGCTATACAGCCCCAAAGGACCAAGCCAATCTTTCCTAATTCTCTTGGCGTGTGTGCTTATAAATCTTCGCACATAAGAAAGCGACCTACAGTTTTAACGCCGAATCCGAACGGGTTCGAAAGGATTTTTCATGTCTAGTTACTTCGCACCTAGCGCCAATAGCTGGTGAAGGTTGACCGGATGTGTTAAAGCTATTAGAAAAACTTTTTTTCCTTAGATGTTCTGTTATTTGCTTTTTCAAGACTGAGATTATTATATCGGCTTGTTTTGAACACAGCAGATAAAGATCTGGTAGTTGGAACTATATTTTAGTTTTCTTCTTTTAAAAGATTGTCATTGCTGACTTATATACAATTGATTAAGCTTGTGACTTTAAAATTATGCCCCTAAATTTAGCATAATGTTTCACATCAAAGCCTCATGAGAGCCAACAAAATTCACATAGTATTTTATGAATTACTTTTGGGTTTCGAGCTATGAGCAAATTATTTAAAAGACCCGATTACAAGATTAATAAAATATTATTTACTCTGAAAACCAATCCAAACTCTCTAGGTGACGACACAGTTCCAGCGGATCAGGTGCGTAAGGTTATAATTTGCAGCGGCAAACATTATTATACCCTTGCCGAGGAGCGCGAGAAGCGACAGGCCTTTGATACGGCCATTTTGCGGTTGGAATCACTTTGCCCCTTCCCCCTGCAGGAACTGAAAAACCAGCTGGCTCAATATGCCAATGTGCAATGTAAGATTCCCCTCAAAAACTTACTCTAACCTTGTTAACCCATATTTCCCTTCCCTCGTCAACGGCTCAGCCTTTATCTGGAGTCAGGAGGAGCATCGCAACATGGGTGCCTGGTCTTTTGTACGGACACGTTTTGAAAATTTAATTGGCCAACAGGTAACAACAAGCTCTAACCAACCACAACCAGCTCTAAAAACTCAAATCCATTCCCAGCTGCAATACTGCGGCCGTTCGGAAGCACCCACACCTGCCACCGGCATCGGCAAAGTGCATAAACGTGAAGTTGATGAGATTGTTGCTGCCCCATTTGAACTTTAGTGGGCCGGACATACCCCTGCTGGCTCCAACATCCTGCCCATATATTGCGAAGTACTTTTAGCTCAATAAAACTGCCAGTAAAAAAATACAAAAAGACGGCACGAAAAAGTTCCTTGCTGAATTACATAATATTTTACAACGTTCGGTTAAGAACTTTATGGGAAAGTTTTTAATTGTGGGTTCTTTTTTTTTGAATTGCGCAAGGAATTTAACCTACCATAAATATTTATTATGTTTATGAAACATTTTACAGACTTTCATTTGGACGGGTGGATAGATAAAGATACATATAAAATAGATAGAATACATGGAAATGGTCTCTACATACAGGTGAGGTGAGGTGAGGTGAGGTTAACTACATATAAGGCGTTGCCAAGGACCTAAAACTTGATTCGGGGAAACTACACACATTGTGAAAAGGAAGAGAGAAAAAGTGTTTGGAAAAGTCTCATTCATCACGCTATTCATACGCTAGGCAACTTAAACGATCTGCCTGCCGTAGACTTGCTCTAGAATATTATAAAAGTCGGTGGACGTCTTATATGCAAAGTGCAGAAGTCACATCCAAAAGACAAAGGCCACACATACGGCCATCAATACGAAGGCAGTTTCCCGACAGTTGGCATTATCCCAGCCGCATTCCAAATCAAATTTGAGGGCCTACATAAAAGACATGATCGGAAGATAGATTAAGAAAAGATTAACTAAACATTTATACCCACCTCCATTAGCTGTTGTCCTCCCTTATTATCACAACGCGTTTCCCGCAAATCATCATCATGATCATCGCAGTTGTGACGTCCATACACCTGACAGGGTGAGTTCATGAACGTACGGAAGACCGTATCAGTCCAGGTTTGTGATGAACAGATATATTGACGGCGCTTGCGTTGCCAGAACTCCACCCAGCTGTAAGTAGAAAAGATTAGGAAACTTATTTACTTTTAGTATGGAAGCAATTATGGAACCCAGGCAAATCAACCCCGTCATTAACTCTTTCTTAGGTAAAGAACAATTTAGTATTAGTATGATGCAAATTCAAGAGCAAATTTCAAACATCCAGCTTTGACTCATGGAGACCGCATGATATAAATTATAAGTTTCTGGATTTATAAATTGACCCAGTGCCAAAAGTTGAAGTTCGGCGTGGATTCGAGGTAAATAATAATTTGATATTCACAGGCCACTGTCAGTTTCCTTTGGTAAAAATAAAAAACGATGCAATTCACTTTATTTCGGTAGACAAAAAAGTTTAGGGTAACTTATCATAATAATGTGCACAAATACACTCAAAAAAACAAACCACAAGCAGAGTAATATTTCGATTGGCACAGAATTTATACCGTTTTATAGTTTTTTTTTTTAGTTTTTTTATGTTTTGTTCTTCGATGAACTAAAATTAAGTACGAAGCATTCTGAAACCGAAAAGCGACTGTAAATGATTTTAAAATTAGAACTGTAAACCTCTTTAAAAATCGGCAGGGGTTTAATCCGAGGCTCGAACCCCGGGTTCAAACCGGGGTTCAGGAATAACTTTATTTAGAAAACATCTACGTAAAAATTATATATAAAAACTTGAAATTTGTATTCGTATATTGAAGTTGTAAGGTTTTAGCAGGCTTCAAATCAATAAGTCTTGTTCTTTGTTCGGAACTTTTAAAACAAGACACAAACGGACCACAAGGGAGTATAGAATATACAGCTGTTTCAAGAACCTCCAGGTTTTAACTTCAGCTGGCTTTTCTTATTTTCTGCAAGTCGTCAGATGCCATTTCATTCATGACAGAAGACTTTGTGTATGAGTGTGCACCCATTTCGGCGCTTCTGTATTATTGGAGAAAAGTCTTTCCCCTCAGTTAACACACTTGGTATAAGTGAATCATTAGGGTGTCTTTCAACAATCTTTCATTATTTTTGACTCTATAAAAATATGAGTAGAAAAAGTGCTGATATGTGTGTTTGCAGGAATAGGTAATTGCACAAAGTTAAGTGTTTTACAATGATAATTTTACCAAAACTTTAAAGATTTACTATTTATATTCTTTAGAAGACAAACATGGTAAGGAATCATTGACTTTTTATTTATTATTGGGTCGTTCTCTAAGTAATTTCGTTTTTTAGCGCAATTTAAACACGATTTTTTTATTGTGTAAAACATTTTATGAAATTACACTGAAAAAAAAGTCGAGATATTTTCAATCTTTTAAATCTTGGACTAAGCTTGGCATGATCTTGAAAATTCAATCTCTTCAGGATATTTTACACAGTTCAATCTTCAAAGGATTGACCCATGCCTGTCGAACTTGAATCATTCCAAAAGTGCTTACTTCAATCCCTTTCGAGATAAAATACCTTAAAAATGGGAATGGGAGCGAAGAAATATAAGTAGCCCTTTCCAACATGCTACAACAACCGATGGGGATGGTAGTGTGTGATGAGATGCCATTCGTGGGTTCAAATCCCAGTGGAGCACATAAATTTTAAGTTTTAAATAACTAAAACTGGTGTGGTCTTTGAAGTTGATAAGGATGTTCTATGGCATGTGGAATAATAAATTAATCAATAAAAAAAAAAACAGTTTTGGGATTAAATTAAATTGTATTTTGTGCTCTTTAATTTTTTGCTAATTCAATCTCTTAAAGGATTACCCCGTGATAAATGTAATCTGTCTTGGGATCAAAAAAGCCGCATCAACTCAATCTTTTTTCTGATCGGTTCAAGCATATCCGGGACTACGTGGTTTTTATTGCCGCTTGGGATTGATTTGATCCCGTATGGATTGATTTTTTTTGAGTGTATATATTTTCCATTTTGGTCGAATTTTGTTTGCCATTTTTCGGGCAAGAAATTGATTCCACGCTCATAAAATTTCTGATTCTTGCAGGCAAAAAGCTGGTTCAAGTGGTTTTGAGCTGCATTTTTAACCCTTTGAAAGTTAAACAGTAAAATATGCCTGCTGTTTTCGAAAAAATGCTGTTTCGATCTTCCGATCGATAGAGCACCAAACCAAAACTATTTTCAAAAAGTTTTACAAAAATGCCTGACTATATCAGCTGTAAAACGGTTAAGTGGGAAGTTGGCTGCGAAAAAATTCAATAAGATCAGCTGTTATCATCAAACGGAATTACTTAGTAAACGACCCAAGGGAACACTTCTGACTTAAAAATGTTCTGTTCACAAAATTATTTTAGTAAAATAAATTTTACATAATAGTGGTTGTTTAGAGGAAGACCGATGTCCACCTTCGCTAATAATTTTAACGCTATTATTAACAACAAAAAGAAAGGCACGAATTCAATTTCAAATGTTTATTGCCGGGTCTCTGAAGTTGCAGTGAGTTGGTTTTATCTTGCCGGCACATATAAAGCAGAGAAGTGCATTAGAAAAGCTCGCTCAGATAAATAAATGTGAGAGAGACCTTTGGGCATATAAAAGCTTTTGTTTACATTGATCTGTTTTACATGATTTAGATTTACATATTATATTTGTGGAAAAATAAGCTCGATGGCATTTACATTTACAAATTAATAACTAATTAAACGTTCTGCTCCGGACAGTGGTATTCTTTAAAGTTGATTTGCTTTTGATTGGCTTTCGTGAAAGCAAAACTAGTAACGGGTATTAAAACAATTTAGAAAGCTATAAACTAACGCTTGAACCGAGAATTTAGTTTCTATAAGTTAAGGAACAAGTCCGCAAACCGAACTTTAGACTGTTCGACGGCATCAAAGCTCCGGACATAACGTTCTTCAGATGTTAAGAGGTTTACATCCCGGCTTTAAAGCAGCCAAATATTCTTTTTTAATACTGCACTTCATGGACTTAGTTTTCCCTTATGGATTATTACAGAAATTTCAGACTTTGCGTCCAAAACTTATTTTGGGGTTTATGTGAATAATAATAAGAAAAGTTGCCTGGTTTAAGGCACCAAATCGTTTAAATTTCCATGCAAGTGGGATGACACTCAAACATGAAAAAAGGAACACAACATTGTAGCAAGGTGTTTCGTAAAAAAGTGTACATGAAAAGTATCGTGAAAATGGGCGTTGTATGTTTGTGTATAATATCGATTTGTTTCAGCTCATGAATACCATATTGTAAAACCTTTTTGGCGTTCAACGAAAAGGTAACGAAAGCGAACGTTTAAAGCCACAGTTAGTTGACATAAATTGTTGTTTATAAATTTTGGTAATACCCCTCTTTAACCCCAACAGTACTTACCCCAAGTCACAATCGCAATTCAAGTCTGTGTGCGACATCTTCAAGTCTGTAAGGAACACACTGTTGGGCAGATATGGCACAGAACCGGTATTCGGATTGGGTATTTTCTTCAGATTTTGATTGTGATAGCGTATGTCCAAGGAAATGTTGCGCACACGTCCCATATACTTGAAGAAGTTTGGCGGCAAAGCTTGCAGTGAGGTGTTGAACAATTGCATATAAAGATATGGAGAACGCATACCCTACCATGAGATGAGCATGCTGATTACACAAGTCTAGCAGAAATGGGGGAGAAAGACTTACCCTTAAAATACGCTCGTGAAGATTGGTATACTGTGGTCCACTAAATGTAATATTGGTCAATTTCGATGGCAAATGTCCCTCCATCTCACGCTCCAAGTCGGTGGGCATGCCCAGTTGTAACGTTTGCATTTCCTGTGTGGCTCCAGATCCTTTTTTCACTATACGTGTAAACGGCTGCGGTGCCTCAATCCATAGCTGGCGTATATTATAATGATGACGCAGTAAGTGTGGTATATTAAAGTGCTCCACATGAGAATAGGCAGTCAGTTTCAGTGAACGCAAATGTGGCAAAGAGTCCAAGCAACCATATTCGAAGTAGTGCAAACGGAAATTGGATATGTCTAGCATTTCCAAATCTTCGTTAACGCCATCAAAACTATTGTTGTTCAGCGAGGTAATGGGATTTCCCGACAACATAAGACGTCTAAGTTGGAAAGATTTCAAATGTTTAATCTCTAGGTATACTAAAGTGGTCACCAAAAACCCACCGTAGATGAGGCAGCGATTGTGTCATTAGAGGTACATTGGTTAGATCGTTATTGGACAGATCCAGCATGCGTAGATTACTCATATTATGTGCCAACTCCTGGGGTATAGAAGGCAGTTCATTGTAGCCCAATCGAAACTCGCGCAAATATTTCAGACGTATTTCTGGTACAGTGCTAAGAGAAACATTCTCCAGACCCAGCTTAATCAAAGAGTTCTCCAGACCCATAAACGACTTATCCATAACCTTAAGATCGCGATTGTGGGAAAGATCCAAAACAGCCAATTTGGGCATGGTGGCAAATACGGCATCATCTATGCGTAGCAAATAGTTGTAAGATATGTCCAGATAGCGTAGAGACTTTAAAAGAAATTAAATGTTAGATTTATATAGATACATGGTATTAGTTCTTACCCTGAACTTGTTGGACAGATCCATGCTGTGAATGGTAGAAATGAAATTGTTGGACAAATGCAGTTCACATAATGTCAGGGCAGCCAAACTGGACAGCGACGAAGAGGGTATCTTCAGGAGCAGATTATGCGAGACATCCAGTCTGACAAATGCTTAAGACAATTAGTAAATTCTAAATAAGTTCTTCGCTCTGTCCACTCACTTCTCCATGCCGCCATTGTAAAAGAGATTATCTGGTAGACCTCTGAGATGATTGTAACTGAAGTCAACAATACGCAGGCCCTGGACCGGCTTAAATATGTCCTGAGGTATATCACTCAAATAGTTGTGTCCGAAAAAGACCAATTGAAGCTGCTTGGTATTCTTGAAAGCATCAAAATCCAATTCGTGTATCCAATTGTAGCTAAGATCCAACCATTGCAAGTGCGGCATATTACCAAACACATCACGCGTTGTGTTCTGTGAAGGGTAGAGAATTGAAGATTATAAAATGAATCGTTATGAAGTACTAAGGGTATAACGAAATAAATTGAAATACCCTCATCTTCGTCTTGGTAGAACAAAAAAAAAGTTAACCGGAATTGAAAAACAAATTTTTGTTGGCTTTTGTTTTATTGTGCTTTTTGCTCATGTTTCGACGTCATGAGGCTTTGTTTATTTGCTTGTTGCTCATGTTTGACGTCATGACGTTTGCTTCGTGTTACTCTGCTACGCACACTAGCGCAAAGCTAGTTTGTGTGAGTTTGGGCACCACTTTTATAAAGTATTCCATTGAAAAATTAAATGAAAAATATATTTCGAATTTTCTAAAAGTTGATAAAGCTGAAAATTATGTTTAACAATTTATTTCAAGACCCGTATATAAACTGGTGCTGTCAGATTTTTTTTTGGATGTACATTTTATTACTCTGTCATAGTTTTAGTTGACAGTGGCTTTCATATACATCTGAACACCTGCCAGAGACAGTGGCAGTTGACTGTTGCCATAAATGTTTAGAGAAATATTTTATAAGTCAACCTGTCAGTGTGTCTGAAGGCACATTTACACTTGTCATATATCTCTAAATAGTTGGCAGTCAAATTTCTCTTAAGAGAAACTCCTTTCAATCATCATACATTGTCCATCAAAAAAATCTTAATTTTCAAAATATTGGCAGTTATTTGCATGGATATTCCCAGAGCCAAATATTATCAAATGGAAATAGGACGGAAAAACTTAACAAACTCGTTCGCTCTTTCAACAGAACAATTGATTTTGTTTTTCCCGGGTTTTTTGGTTGTCTGTCGGCTGCTGAGAGCTGAGCAAAGCATCTAAGGAAAACAAGTCCAAGTCAGTGCAATGAGTCTTTTAAAGCGAAGTTTTTTACGGACTGGGGGACTATAACTTGGAAAATTTTCTCTTTGCGACCGATTCTTTTGAGTATGTCTTTGTCTTTGAATTTTGTATTTGTAAAATCAGCCGCTTTTACCAATTCCATAGTAGGGTTGTGTATGGGAAGGGGTAATGTGAGGGTGAAGTGTCAGTCACTTAACAGTAAGTTAAAAGTGACTTTACTAACCCTTGGAGAGGGTATATTAAAATCGGAGTAGAAGGAAGATCGACCACATAAGATTGGTAGTTGATATAGCAGTCCGTTGTCCGTCGTCCGTTGTCGTTGTTTAGTATCCCGTAGTTTAAAGCTATCTTAACAAACTTTGCACGAAGTCTTTAGTACAAATACGTGACTTTTCGGAACCGCCGGATCGGATGACTATAGCATGTAGCCCAAGGAAGATCGGTTGAAAAACAGTTTTAGTGAGAAAAACTTTTTGTTTTCGATGTTATCGTCAACGCTCGTATTTATAGTTTTTAAAATTTACAAATTTCACAAGCCTTGTCAAAATCGGACACTATATAGATAGCGCCATACAAAAGTTAGGTCTGAAAAAAGTCTTAGTGGGAAAAACTTTTTTGTTTTTAATGTTATCGCTCCCAACGCTCGTATTTATAAGTTTTTAATAATTTTACATAATTTCATTAAGCCTTGTCGAAATCGGACCACTATATAATATAGCTGCCATACAAACTGTCAGGCATATATCAAGCTCCAAGGGTATATAAACTTCGGTCGAGCCGAAGTTAGCTGGCCTCTATTTTTAATAGTAACTTTACAATAACTTGACAGTGACTTGACAGTGATTTGACTGTGACTTGACAGTGACTTAACAGTGTCTTAAAAGTACCAGACAGTGACTTAACAGTGAATCAACTGTACCATATATGTTTCTTAACAGTGACTTAACAATGTGAATTGAGGTTGACTAAATAGTGATTTAATAGTGACTTAACAGTGATCTAAAATTGTCTTGACAGTGACTTAATGACCCAATAGTGACGGTGACTTAAAAGTGATTTACCAGGGACTTAACAGTGATGTAGCTGTGACATAACAGTGACGTGACACTGCCTTGATAGTGACTTGACAGTAAGATAACGGTGACTTGACAGTGAGTTAACAGTGATTTGGCAGTAACCTGTTATTGACTTGACAGTAACTTAACAGTGATCTAATTTTTAATATTTTATATAAAACATTTATTTATACCATTCTCTATCAGAGTAAGTGTGCGCGAGCGCATGTGGCTGTAATTGTGTGTCCATTTATACCTGTATTTTGGAGTCGGGCTACTCAAATACAACGCTCTTACTTGTTTTTTTTTTGTTTTGCCATACATTTCATTGCTGGCAAAGGGAACACACAAAAACGCATAGACAATTTTAAAGATTTTGCCCAACGAAGGCTATCACGGAGACATATAGACAAAATAGGCAAAAAAAAAAAATTCTCGCTGATTGTGATAGTGATTTTGAAAATCACTAGAGATTTCTGGGATACACCTGATTATATCGTTTTGGGGGTAACTAAGGAAAGATTTAAAAAAAAGATTTCAATGCAAATGGATCTGACAGCTTGAAAATATCATTTCAAATAAGACTTTTGAAATAAGATTAGACGTTAAATTTTTTAAGATTTTTACTTTAGTTCACAACATTCTATACACAAAGGGAACAATCCTGTTCAGAAAAATAAATTGCCTTTGAGTTAAAATAAGAACAAGATGTCAAAATTTTTGACAACATATGTTCTAAACCTTCTTTAAATGAGTTGGATAATATTTGCTTTATACCAGGAACGACCAGTCATACTCACGGGGGAACGAGTGCTTGCTGAAGCCGTGCATTGCTGAGTGCAAGAGAGAAACTGTTTTTCTGTCCTCTCCATTTTGCCTGCCCTGCTTTATACCAGTACCGGCACCGGTTTTGTTAGAGAGAGGAAACTGGATTTTTTTATTTCTTGAAAATAATAAGTGTTCAATGGCTCAACACGCTAACACGCCATGCTAGAGATTATCTAACTTAACCCAACCTAAGAGTAACTTGTACGAAAAATATCTAAACGAAAGTATCGAAACCCTTTTTCGAAGTGTTCCTTTACTTACCATTAGTGAATTGTAACCCAAATGCAAATGTGTCAGCGAAATCTCTGCTGGGCGGAAGTAGCCCGGATGTATAATGGAAATATTATTGTGAGAGAGATCCAATATCTTAATGTTCGAGTGGTACATGCCGCCTGCAGGATTTGAATATAAATATTTACTTTTAAAAAAACTATCTCAGCTCTTACCATGCTCACTGCGCCCACTCCAGGAGGAGTTGTACATCAATTGTCGGATCTGGTTATGGCTGACATTCACATTTAGGTTAGACAAAGTGCCCACCTGGTCGAAATAATCAAAATTGAAGTTGGGCAACTGATTAAAGGCCATGTCAAGCATTTCCAATTTAGGTAAATTCTGGAAAGACTCTTCTGCCAGATTATTCAGCTTGTTGCCACGCAAACTTAGATATTCCAGCTCATCGAGATTCATAAATGCCCTTCGCTCGACCTTGTCGATTTTATTGTCATCCAACTGTAATTTGCGCAAAGCCTCCAAGTCGAAGAACGTATGTTGCGAAATGGAGTTGAGTGAATTGAAACGTAGAGATATTTCCTCCAGTTTGGAATGGATATCACCCTGGAAAGTTCCCTTGAGCACCTGTTCAATGCGATTATCATGTAGCTCTAGGAGCCGTAAATTCTTGAGAAAATGGAAGCTAGTGTCGCTCATGCTGGTAATATGATTGTTGCTAAAGTCCAGCTCCTGCAGGGAGGTAAGATGACGCAAGGCCTCCGCGGGCAAGGCACTGCCCGAGTATCCATGCGACATTTTCAGTGAAATCAAAGAGTGACCAATCTGAAAAAGCAATGGAACTAAGACTTAGGCCCTTTTAAGTCACTGTCAAGGGTTAGCGAACCTCATGGAAGGCATCGTTCTCTATGTTCGAAATGCCATTTTCACTAAAGTCCAGACGTTTTAGCCCCCGTACATGTTTAAAGGCGTGCGATTGTATGCCCGACAGACTAGCTCTGGTGATTTGCAAATCCTCCAGCTCCACACCAAAATCCTTAAAGTCCTCCGGTCCCACCGATGATGAGCCCAGGCGAGAGATCGACAGCGAGCGCATATTTCGCATTCTGGTCATACTTTTTAAAAATAAATACAATGGGATAAGGGGTTCGGGGGGTGTGGAAGGACTGGTAAAACTTACTTGCGCAAAGTTTGCAAATTTGTGGGATCATTCCGATCCCCACTTAGATCCAGCTTAAGTAGGGTATAGTGTACAGCATTAAACGTTTCGGTGGGCTTTTGGATTTTTATTTTGTTGTCACGCATGCTGATGACCCTGTCAAAGAGAAGAAGTTTAGTAAGTGGGGGTGACTAAACAATGACTTAACAGTGACTTGACAGTGACTGAACAGTGACTTGAAAGTGACTTAACAGTATATTGACAGTGACTTGACAGTGACTTAGCAGTGACTTGAAAGTGACCAAACAGTGACTTGAAAGTGACCAAACAGTGACTTGACAGTGTCTAAACTGTGACTAAGCAATGACTTAACAGTGACTGGACAGTGACTAAACAATGACTAAACAGTGACTGAACAGTGACAGTCATAGTGGCTTGACAGTGTCATGACAGTGACTAAACAATGACTAAACAGTGACTGAACAGTGACTTAAGAGTGACTTGACAGTGGGGTGAAAATTGGGAAAGCTTGTGATTTTAAAATTAATTCCATAAATCATTTTTCACATTCATGTTCACGACAGTTGAAACAGTTCTGTCGTAAGATGAAAACTTCTCGAACTTGGGAGGACAATGTGAATAAAACTTTGAAAAAACTATGCTCCTACTTGATCCCACGGCCTTAACCGAACTGCTTGCATTAATAGCCATGGTTTTGACGCCAGGTTTTGCCTAAGGCTGATTGTTAAGTATGTAAGTAAGTAATTAAGTAATAGTGGGTGATTTGGTGTTGGTCGGTTGTGTCTCCTCTCCCGCTATATCCCATATCAGGATGGATATTCTACTTAAGTACAAGAAGATCTATGCTTAAAATCGATCGATTGGCTTGATATGAAGCCGAATTATTTTAAAACCAAAAGTTTCATGCAAATTTTAGTTTTTGGTATTTCTAATTTAAATGGCGGTGGGTCGCACTCCTCCATCATCTGTATTTTGTTTTGATGCCAAGATGATTTCTTTGTAAAATCTCGGTAATTTCTCATCAAGCCTTATTTACAAAATTTAGGTCCGAGTGCTTTTGGTAGGAAAGATCCCAAATGACATGTCGATCTTTCATCGCCAAAACCGAAGACATTTTTGTTCATGGGGAAAACAATTCCAAACGACTCTTCGCTTTTGTTTTTCTGCCATCTGATCGATGCAGATAGAAGCAGAGTTCCTTGACATGATGCATTCTCATTGCTGCGTCTGCTGCTGAATGTACAGTAGGACCCAGAGCCAATTTACATAGTCTCCACAAAAGTGCTGTTAAGCGTAACATAGTTCAAGTGGCCGAATCGCAACTTCTGCTTTCTCTTTCCTCAATTTTTGATGTCCGTATGAGCCTTTATAGGCGTCCAAATCGATTAAACGATCTTCACAAAATTTTCACAGTTCATGCTGATTAGAAAAGAGTCATAGACTATATCTCAAGTCTGTAAACCGGTTCGAAAGCAGTTGAAAACGTTTAAAAAGTGGTTCAGAGCCATATCTCAGAAATTATTCAAGCTATGAACTTGAAAACTGGTCGGTAGATTATTAAATTGGAGTCGAACCGGTTAAACATTTATTCATAGTAGACATTTATTCAGGACCGATATTAAGCCAGTATCGAGTAGGTTTTAAGCCGGTTAAACAGAACCGAATACGGACCGGTATTGCGCCTGTATCGAATCGGTTTCGAAACGGTTAAACATTAGATCTTAGCCATATTTTACAAGATATTTTAACTATGAGCTTTTAAAGGTAGGTTGGTAATATGGCGTTGGATATAAAACTGCAGAGAAAAAAATATCCCCGTAGAATTTATACTCGAAATATCCACTTTAAGATCCATTTTTTTAAATATCCATTTTACATTTTTAGCTCTATCCCTTTTTCTGACACATCGCTTTTGAACGAAAATAAATGGAGTTCGAAAATATCAAATGGATCCCAAAAAAGGATAGGACTATCCAGTCCAAATGGATAACGAAAATATACTGAGGATCATAAAAAACTATCCTTTTTTCTCAGTGTGGATTAGTACCGTTATCGTACTGGTTTTAAACCGGTTAAACCATTTTAAAAGTAGTTCAGAGCCATGATTCAGAAATGATTTTTTTGATTTTTAAAAAAATATTTAAGAATAATTTAAATAAATTTTAATATCAAATTGCAGCCAGCTCATACTTCAATATAAATCAGCGGTTGTCAATGAGAGCGAGCCAAAAAGTGAGAGTGCATTAGTGTGCGAAAATAAAGCGCCGTGAACCAGCATCGATCTGACCGCATAGAAGGCCAGCCAGCGACTGAAGGCCTGTCCACTCTTTTAGCCTCAGCTTTGGCATGCGTTTGGCTCGAGCATTTGTAAATAACGAAATGTCTTCGACGTCTGGGATTATCCAGTTACAATCGCTTTCATAAGGATCATGTCCACTCAAGGCAACTCCGAGTACAAAGCTAGTTTGGTCTATATTTTAAGCACACCCAAGAAGGAAATGTACTTGAAATTTAAAATTCAAAACAATATACACTTTATCTTCTAGATGTTTTTTCCAAGTGTAGGAAACGGTTGTTAGGGTTATTACGCGGCTTTTCTCTCTCGCTCACGTTTGCTCAATGCAGGTCACCCACTTAAAGGAAGCCCTACCTACACCCACACGTTTCACTTGGGCAATCGGCTTATATTCGACCCACCCACTCACCTCAAAACATCGAAATTGTTGAACAGCTTGTGATGCAGCTTGGTCAAATTATTCCCCGAAAGATCCAAAATTTGTAAACTATTAACCAGACTATCAAAGGCCACGGGCGAAATATTGGTCAGTCCACAATATCTCATATAAATCTCACGTATGCGTGCCGGCTTGAAGGCATCTTCCCTCAGAGTATGTATGGGATTGCCATCGAAAAACGTGCGATTGACCGTATCAAAGTATTTAAATGAATTGGGCGGCATCACCTCTATATGATTGTATTCCAAGTGCAAATTATCCAAATTCAGCTTTGTACTGGCCTTGATATCATAAGTCTCGTTCCCACTCAGCGTCCAGATCACATTATGCGAGATGTCCAAGGTACGTAAACTCTTCAAAGGACCCAACGCATCGTAGGGTATCTCTGATAGAATATTATCAGTAAGCAACAGACGTGTCAATCTGGGCATTCCATCAACAAAAACATTCGAATCGATCTCAAACAAATTATTGCCACTCAAGTCGAGAGTCTCGAGTATAAGCAATCCCGAGAAGCTATGTGACTGCAGCATTGATATACAATTCTCTCTTAGTATTAAGGTCTGCAGTGAATCCTCTAAACCGCGAAACGAGTCGTGCTGTATGTGCGTTATATGATTATATCCTAGATCCAGATGACGCAGCTTTTGCAGATGACGCAACGATTTTGAGGGTATTTCAACCAAATCGTTCTGAGGCAGTATAAGCTCCCATAACGAACGCTCCAAGCCCGTAAAGGCATCGTCGGGTATTTCGGTGAGATGATTTCCGGAGATCTTTAAACGATACATACCCGTTGACTGCAGGAAATAGGGTTCTATCTCACGCAAACCCGTACTCTCCATGTGCAGCGAGAAAACCTGTTTAAGAAAAATTTAAAATTAATTTAATTAAAGATATAGATCATACCAAAGATACTAAATATACTAGATGGCGCAAATACTAACGTAACTTCAAACATCGAACATTCTTGACCCAAGCATAAAATTCTCTTCGCTAACGTCTACAAAACTTGCTTATTTGAGGTGTCTGTATTCTCTCTTCAGGTAGTTACTTCTGTACTTTTTTTGTGCTGATTCACCATCTAGTATATACGGTATCTTTGTTCAAACTCACCTTTGATTGGTTTACCATGCGCGGCAGTGCTGGGAATGGAACATTCTTACAGTGCACTATACCCAAATCTGTTGAAGACTTGGAACAAGTGCACATCACATTGTACGTACAAGGCGGGTAACGTGTCTCCTCCATTTCACGACTAAACATCGAGGCACGGGCCAAAGACATCCAGATCATGATGATGAGTGTTATGGTGAGAAAGGCATAGCCAAACTTAAAAAAGAACTCGAGACCCTGCAAGCATAAAAGAAAAATAAACCAAAGTTAGAATAATAGAAGGTTAATCCACAACTTTATAAATTCATTGATTCAACAATGAGACATTCAGAAATAATAATTAGGTCGCTGGAAAGCTCGGAAATAAATTTTCTTCTGCCCTTTAATTTGGGCAGAAAAGCAATTAGGCACGACGTGTTGGTTCTAGCTTAACATGGCTGAGTAACGGGGCTCATTTAATTGTGGGGATTGGGGTCATCAGTTTTAATATTGGAATGTCAATATTTCCCAAACTATATCGATAACGAAAAGCAAGAAGAAACGAACGAAACAAAATACAGTACAAGCTGGAATGTGACCATATTATATGCAAACATTTTCAAATCTGGTCACACTGTTCTAAAACAAAAGAATTGACACTTTGCGTATTTTTGTTTTGACAATGTTTACTAAGCTTAAGGAAATACCTGTAAAGGGAAGTAAGGTCACACTTAAAACTCAATTGTACTAATTCAGCTAAAGAATTAATAAAATATTATATAATATTATAATCGGGTGTGCCACAGAAACCTCTTTCAACCAAATTCCAACCGAATTCAAATTCTTAGGTGCCACAGAAATTTCATTCGGTTGGTTTCCCCCGGACAATGGCAGCGCCATCTACTTGACAGTCAGCGGATTAAAAGCTGCAATTTATACCTCATGTTTGACGCCAACAAATTTTTAAATTTTGCATTATATTAATGGAGAATATGAATTAAATTTGAATTATAATACATATTACACAACCGAAAAAATTTCAGTTAAACATCAAATTAGCCCATAACTAAAAAAAGGGAAATTTTTTGGAGAGAGATTCAGCCCTGTTTTTAGAGATGGAACTTCAATTGGAACATCTGCTGTTCTAACTTGATTTTCTAATAAGAAAATGAAATCTCTCGAAGTTCTGTGGCACCGACGAATTTTTTTAAGAGATTTACAAACCAACCGTCGGCAAAATCTCTAGAGATTTCTGTGGCACCCCCGAATATAGCAAATTATTTAAAAATAATCGATAAGATTTAAATAAGTATATTTAGATTTTTAATGATTAGATCAAAAATATAATCGATATACAGAAATATCGATTTTTTGGTCCATTATGTCCATTATAGCATATTTTTCCGAGGCAATATATCGGAAATCGAATACTAGTTTGGTCACACTGTTACTAATAACAGTTTTTTGTGCCCTGGACTGCAAAGCAAAATGTTTAAAAGTAATTTTAGTAATGTTGGTGTATTGTGCAATAGATTTGTAAAGACTAGTGGCAACTCGTAAAATATAAAGGTGCACTCTAAAGTAAAGCATAAAGATGCTTGGCTGACATGCAGCTCAATTTGAAAACAGTAAGTGCAAGTTTGATTGACGTTGACTTCAGGGAATTTGTGTTCTTTTGTGTGTGGAATTGGCGGCTATTTATGAATTTTTTTTTAAATGGTATATGTTTATATCGTGATGCTCATTAAATCTTCTGGTATAAATATGTATATGCATAAACATTATACATTAAACACACAGCATCCAAAAGAAGGCTGGTCAATTTGGCGTTGTCTCTTGCTGTTAATTTTTACAATTATGCTAACTTGGAATTCCCAATAGTTACAACAATGTTTATTTTTATGTATTTATAATTATTAAATTTATATAATTTTTAAATTTATGTAAATTATATGCAAAATATCCACGAAAAATATCACCAAAATATGTATATTCAAAGTCCGATAGAAAAATATTGGATAATGATACATCGTCCTTTTAAACACAAATATTAATATTTCGATATGTTGATATTGTTTCCGGCATCCCTAATCGAGACATTCAAGATTTCGAAATAACAGTCGGCCATGCCAGATTTCGATAATCCCGCCAGGGGAAAAATATTTTGTGTAGATTTCAGTTATATTGTTGTGTAAAAGCATTACGATTATAATAGCAGAGCCTCTTCCCAATTCCATTCAATATTTGTCTTACTTTCCACATAAATTTGTGAACTTTACCAACGTTTACACTAAAACGAATATAACATTCTCAAAAATTTTGAGCATAATTGTTGTAAAGGTGCTTGATTTAAGCACAATTCAAGTCAACCACCACACAGAAAAGTATACTACGAAAGTAGGCAATGGCAAGCCTTACCTAACGTTGTATGTTAAGTTCACAAGGTCTAGGCTTCGAATCGCAGTTTTTGAAAAACTTAAAAGTATAAAGTCGGGTGAAGTTGCACGTAGAAGTTGTAGTACAACGATGTCTCTGATATGAGCGGAGCATTAGCATATCCATGCACAGAAAAAAAATGATATGATATGGGGCTCAATGTTATATTTTTTCATATCATTAAAAAGCCGATATGACAAACTTCAAATTGACCTGTTCGAAAATATCAAAGTGAACTTTTCGACCATATTAAAATGATATTTTTAAGATCAAATGGATATTTAATTATTTTATTATTACAGAACGAAAAAAACGAGAGCATAAGTTAAAGTCGGCTCTAACCGACTTCGATATACCCGTTGCTCATGAAAAAACATGTGTAACAGCCATCAGAAAAGTATGCAACATTTTTTTAGGGTGGATAGCGGGGGGGCTTGGTTCACTTCTTTGCTCATAACTTGAGAACCGATCATCCGATCTCCATCATTTTTTCCGCAAATCGATTCATTTGCGAATTACTAACTATTTCTAGAAGGTACAAATCGTCCAACTTTAAAAATGTAGGAGATATAACGTTTTTTCCAAATTGCGGGGGCGGGAGGGGGCGTGGCCAAAATTTGAAACAAACTTGATCTGCGTGCAGAAAAAAGAAGCACTTGTCCCATACATGTCAAACCTCTATCTCTTACCATCTCTGAGATCTAGGTGTTCATACAGACAGACGGACAGACGGACATGGCTATATCGACTCGGCTGTTGATGCTGATCAAGAATATATATACTTTATATGGTCGGAAAAGATTCCTTCTGCCTGTTACATACATTTTGCACGACTTTAGTATACCCTTTTTACTCTACGAGTAACGGGTATAAAAATCATTTTTAAATGGCAGGTCATACATCCAATACGACTACCAGGCGTTCATTTTTAGCTAAGAATTATTAATTATTATTGAATAGAAACAAAAAAAGGAACGAATTTATAATTCCTTGACTCCGCCTAGAGTGGTCCCAAGACTTGCACGTCACAAATTGGCACGGCGTTTTACCGCACTGCACTCGTGGCTGAAAGCCTACTTATACATTTCTCTCATCCCTTTCCTATTGTGAGCGTTTCGAAAATTTAAAAATATCTCTCTAATCTTTTCTAATATCATTTGACAAGTTGATATTATTTACTGTTAAAATGAAACATTATAGTTTAGAAATGATATGAATATAATGATATTTTACAACATATGAAATTAACCAGCCCATATCAAATTGATATGGATCTTATTTTTTTTCTGTGTGGCATGAAAATAATAGTGCTTTTCTTCTAATCTAAAAAGAAATGACCCCTATTTGGAAGCACCTCCAAGTGAGGATCCGGTTATTAACTTATTCAAAATCATTAAACTTGTTTTACCAGTTGAGTTAAAAATGTTCTTGAAAACGGAACAATATCAACTCAAATCTTGAAGTAAGAAAATTGTACTACACTCTCTGACTCTCGGTTCTTTTCTTCTGTGCACATAATTGGCGGATCGAAAATAATGCGGATAAGTGAATGTGTCTAGAAGGTATTAACTAGAGGTGGGCGCGGGCCGGGCTTTTTTCGTGGCCCGCGGGCTTACACAGGCCCGGAGCGGGCCCGGGCCTTAAAATTAAGATTCGTGCGGGCTTCGTGCGGGCCCGGGCCTTAGGCAAAAGGCCCGGCCCGTAAAAGCCCGAAATAGGCCCGTAAAAGCCCAAAATAGGCCCGAAAACAATTTTTGATTTGTTCGCGCTATTTTTGTTTATGCTCGAATTAGAACCGCCATTTATCGCATTTTAATTGTTTATCGATACTACTATCGATTTGCTTATACATATTTTACAAGTTTGCTCACCACTAATTCAAAATTGGCGTCCTATTGTGAAATTGATAAAACTTTACAATATTTGCAAATATTTGCATTGTGGTCAAAAAAATTATGTAAACTTTGCAGAGCTAGCACACTTGATTCCCAAATAATAACTGAGTTTAAAACAATGACCCTAAGCGCATTAGAAAAAAGGTTTCTTCCGGCAATCGCTCATTTGGTTGGGCTTTTTTTGAACCCTCCTTATAGAGAGATGAATTTCCTCTCAGAGGAAAAAAGATATAATGTGTTAGCTACGGTAAAAGCAATGCTCTACGAATTTATAGGGGATCATGAATATAGTAGCGTTGATGATATAACTAATAACATAAACCCAAATAATTCCGAAAATGGAATGTTTGCTGAATTTTTAGACTTAAGTTATATAAAAAAACGAAAAGTTGAGAAAAAACGCTATCGACATAGAGCTTGACAAATATTTGGCCTATCCAGCAGCTCCTGGCACACATATTTCAGAATTCTGGGAAAATGCAAGGGACTTAAAAATACCTTCACAAATTAGCTCGGACCATTCTGGCTATTCCCGCCAGTTCTTCTACGAGCAAAAGGCTTTTTTCAACATCGGGCCATGTTTTAAATGAAAAACGCACTAGGCTAAAAAAGCTCAAATTTAGAAAAAATTAAGTTTCGTGCCGGGGGCCGGGCCCGGGCCTTGGTGAAAAAAGTTTCGTGTTGGGCCGGGCCGGGCCTCTCAAAAAAGAGTTCGTGTTCGTGCGGGCCCGGGCCTCAAAATACAGGCCCGCGCCCACCTCTAGTATTAACCGTGCAAAATTTCGTCATCTTTGTCGTTATCCAATTCGCTCAATGCAGGAACCTAATTTAATAAAGAGCTCAGATAGCTGCCATACAAATTTTTTACATCTAAATTTTTTTTGTTTATGTACATTGTACATTTGGCAAAAGCATCAAAAAGGAAAAAAGTAGGTCTCAGCATTCCCAAAGCTAATATTCGTGGTGAATTTAGGGCGCAGCCAAACCTTAAAGCTTTAACAATGAAATTATTAGTTCATTTCAATTGATGTCATCTTTTGAAATAACACATAGAAGTAGTCTTTTATTATTTTTCAAAATCATTTCGTTTTAAAAAATAATTAATAATTAATTTATCAACGCCGCAATAAATAAAACAAATATATGAAAATAGACAACACTGGGTATGAGGTATTCACAAAAACTTATAACCAAAACGCACCATTTATAACTCGACTTTTGTACTTTTGTTTTTTTTACGCTATACATACACCAAAAAGCATTATATATGGGGCTGAGAGACCATGACCTTAAAAATTTCTTACTCGGCATTTCTTTTTAGCAGTGAACAGGGCTATTATTAGAAAGTGGCATCCTACATATTTTTAAGAATTTAGATCGTTTTGATTAGTTTGTTGTATATTGCTTCCACTTGATATGAATCATTCTTGTATATAGGAAAAATCTTATTTAAAATCAAATTAAATGACAATTTCGCGCTCAGATATGGAAATATCAAACTTATGCGTACTTTGAGATGACTTTACTTGAGGACAGGATTCTTGATTTTTTTAGAGTTTTGAACGCTTCTGTCATAGAACAGCATAACCGTTTTTTTAGTTGGCTTTAGAATCGGGTCGCATCCCGGTGAATACTCAACTTATATGTTTCAGAGAAGCTTTTCCAACATTTTTAAAAGCTTAATCGATGGTCAATTAGCACTTTTGAGAAAAGGTTGAGGAAATTATTAGTTTATAAGGTTCGGACTGGGTTTTCAAATTTTTGTTATCCGGGTTGGGAAAAGTCTTTGATTGTAATCATGTCGCCCAATTTTCATTTTCTAAATTTAAAAATTTTTTTATTAAGAACCAAAACTTGATATCCAACTCAGCAAATTGAAGCCTTTAAAAATCTCTGCTTATTTGGCACTAAACTTTGACGGAATGTTCTTTAACTCTTCAATATCTGTAAAAGAAAGGATTTTTTAAGGCTTCCCATCCTTAGGCCGCACAGTTCGCTGCACTTGCAGGGCTACCAGCAGTCTAGTAGGCCCAAGTATTTGAGTTCATTTTTTTCAATAAATCTTTTATCTAGGCAATCCTTAATCAGTTCTCATGCCCATACACACCATTTTGTTAATTAGATTAGGCACACGCGATAATTGGCATTTAAAAAATCACTTTATTTAATTTAAAACTGTCTGAAGTCTGCGAACAGAGCGACGGCGAACGAAACGATTTGCAAATTTCAAAAAATCCTTGCACAGGCAGGACACAGTCCGCAGTGGTGTGATGCCCTGTGGCCAATAGAATGACTCGTGCTCTCTGCTGCTGCTGCTGATGTTTGTTGGCAAAACACGTCCGAACCGCAGCGCGTTCCACGCACGTCTGAGACTTGGGTATCTGGAAAATCAATCAGGCAACGACAGCTTTACCCCAAATGTGGCGCACCACACTAATTGGATTGTAACATATCAGCGCTATGCTAGGGACGGCGCCGACTCTGCACATCCATTTGGATTTTAACTGGCTTGTGGCATTACTTGTTTAGAATTTGGCAAGCAAAACACACGGCAAAAGGCGAAGGCGGAAAGATTTCACGCCTGTTGGCTTGAGGCCCAGTTAAATGCCCAGTCAATGCAGTGCACTGCAGATGCAGCCAGAATCAGCCTCTGGGTCGACTTAAAACTTGTACGAATTCGCTTAACATGATTTTAGCTTTTGGGGGTCCGCGCGAAAAGCGGCTTGTTTAACACAGGCAGAGCTCGTAGCAAGTGCAAACATGCTCAAGTCTAAAAAAGAAACAAAAACAAATTAAATTTAAGACATTTTTAGAAATCGCTATTTCCTACTTAACGTTAAGTGAATAGGTTGATTGAGTTTATGCTGACTTACAAAACAATATAAAGATTTAAGAATACATAACTTAATTTGGACAACAGTCTTCAGTCTTAAAATCAATCCCAAATTAAATCAAAGTCGTTCAATCCCGGACTTTCTCAATTCAAATTCGAGAGGATTTACTTCAATACAGACTTTACAATACCGGAATTCTTGACTTTATCTCGGGAGTGATTGACTTAAGCTCAATTTAGGCTTAGTTCAACGACACATGGTATTGATTTCGAGCTCGTCTATATTTACTTTTCAATCGGATCCAACCCAAAGGGTTCGATATAATTTTTTAGCCTTTTTCCGATTTATAAGGTACAGTCACTGATTAAATAAATGTAAATGAAATTTGCTAGTTAATTTCAAAAGTAGAATTTACTTCACAGTATTATATTATAATGTTATAATAATAATCCATAATAACGATAACCACGACAATATTTGGTGCATAGAACTTAATCTATTTACAAGTAGTTAACAAAAGAGACTAATATAATACAGGATTTAGACAGTATAGAAAACGCCTGGAGTAACAATTAACACGCAGCACAGGTCCTGGGCGGTGAGCTGTATGTCTGACATACCATGGAGCATCCGCGATGCGCTGAAGTGCTCGGCTTATAGAGGATTCTTGTTTTTCGAGTGTAGTGGAACGTGCCGTACCCACAGCGGGATACCCCAGGTCCAGGAAGGCATGTTAATAGCCTTGTAGACAAGGATTTTGTTTCGCAACGAAAGTCCGCTACGAGGTTTGAGTAGCCTGCGACTGTATCTGCTGCTCGTACCACATGGGCTTTCCAGATAAGACGACGGTCCAGTGTCACCCCAAGGTATTTAAGAGAAGATTTCGATTACGGGACTCTTGACCCCAGAATTCGCACTCGAGCAACTCGAGCCCTTAGAGAAGGTGCATTTATTTTCGCACACCAATACTCTCTCACTTTTTGGCATCGCTCTTGCTAGCCATCGCTTTTCTAGAGTCAAGAAAAGCGGTATCGTCAACCTACGTGGCTTTATAAGGCAGATCTAAGGTTAACAGAGAGTAAAGTATCGGTCCGACAACACTTCCAAGAGGTACCCCCGCAAAAATGGGACGGATGCTAGATCGTTTGTCTCTCAGCTCAACCGTTGTCCTGGAGGGAGAAGGGATTTAAGCTTAACGAGTGAGAAAGTCGGTCAAGCCGGACTATAACATACTCTGCACTTGGAGTAGAGGCTGAATGCAATGCTGGTGCTACGCTCATCTTAAAGTCTCTCTCTCTCTCACTCTCTCTCTCGCTCTCTCTCTCTCTAAGATTGTGTGGTGTTAGTTGTGAATAAGTGGAAGGGGATGGGGCGAGGGAGATGTACTTTTTTGCTTATAACTTGAGAACCGCTGATCCGATCTTTATCATTTCTTCGGCAAATCGATACATTTTGCTAATTACTAACTATCTCCTCTATCTCTTACCATCTCCGAGATCTGTTTGTTCGTACGGACGAACGGACAGACGAACGGACAGACAGACGGACAGACGGACATGGCTATATCGACTCGGCTGTTGATGCTGATCAAGAATATATATACTTAATATAGTCGGAAATGATTCCTTCTCCCTGTTACATACTTTTGCAAAAACTTAATATACTCTATATACCTTCGGTACAGAGTATAAAAAGCAGCATCTTGTGCCAAAAGCGATCGAACGCCCGCCTTATATCCAGAAAGACGGCAAAGCAATATTGGAGATTCTCAAATGCTTTTTAAATATGGTTTGTGAATCGATGGACCAAATGCGACGCCCAGTTTCCTCTGCGAAAACAAACCTAATGGTCTGACATAGCCTCTTCAACATCGCTAACTGAGTTGGCAGTATATTAATTAACCGGTAGGATTCGGGTTTTGAAAGATTCTTACCCTTCTTGGGAATCATCACGATTACCGCAGACTTCCAAGTGGTCTGGAAGTATTGGAATCGTAAAATTGCGTTAAACAGATTTGGTTAAGAGCTAACCTGAAGGGGGTGAATCGTCCCTCCAAATTGTGAGCGAACTCCACGACTATTTACAGATCAGACCTAGCCCTTGACAAGTCTTCCATTCGGATTAGGAACCTCTGTAAGGGCTGTCTCTTAGCTTGCTCAGCGGCTGTGCACATATATTTTAAAGCAAAAATTTGGCTGCGTTTTCTATGACGAGGTTTACCATCTGCTCCAGTTTACTCTGGAATCGAGTAATGTTTGCATGTGTGGATAATAGACTCGGCTTGACCCTGATGGTAAAAGCTGCTGCTCGAAATTCTATTACTAGTGATATATGGTCGGAAGAAAGATCCGCAATCCGTTGATAGCCAGGTTATTTGAACGAATACCTCAATAAAGAGCGAAATCTGAGGCTGATGGGGAAAAATTGTGGTGAACCCACTTTAGACTTTTTATTGCTCCGGTTCAGGTTCAGGTTTGGGGGACCAAAACTGCTCTGATCTAGTGCAGATTCTGTTCGGATTTCTCAAAAAAAAAAAACCAAGCTTCCAGCTCGGGAGCGGTTCGACTCCGACACAGTGGCGTACGCAGGATTTTTTTAGTGAGGACTATTACATTTTTGGAGTTACCTCTACAATTCAACTGCACTATCATTTTCAGGTCAAAGCGTCTTGTATTACGTTTTTAATTTGAAATGATTTCATAATAACAGCACAATATTCAATTTCGACGTTAATTTAATAATTTTAATAATAATAATTTTCACACAATTTTTGCTCAACATGGCAGATTGAGTGATAGAGGTTGAGGTGGACCAGCAAGAGTTAACTAAATTCCACACACAAAGCATTAAAAGGCTCTAAGAAGGGCGTATTGGATCCAAAAACGAGCAATATTTCGAAAAAATTTTAAAATCCACATTTTACAAGCGGTTATGTTTACACAGACTGTATACATAAAATTTTTTAACAAATTTCATCAACGAATCGGTTGCGGCGTCTTCATTCGTTCGATTTCGATTACGGTTATATTTTTGAGAAATGGGATGCTTGTCCAATTGCCGTAAAAGTAAAAAAAAAGCTTTAGGCCAATATATTGACTCAAAACTGAAATTAATTTCGGGTTTAGTCTTTCGTTTGGAGGTAAAACTGAAAAAAAGAGTAAGAGCGCCGCCGACAAATTTTTTTTTAAACGCGCGTGGTTAGTTTATCAGTTTATGAACAAACCGCTCAATTATTTCCTTATAAAAATGAATCAGGGCCCCAAAAATTAGTTTTTCGGTCTTATTTCATTTGTACTTTTTAGGAAAATTTTATTTATGAAATAATGCACCAAAAAAGGAAATAACGCCCCAAATTTTATCAAAAATAGTAGTTTTTGTTTTCTATATAAATTGTTGGGGCCTTATTTCATTTTATTTTCATTTCATTGGGGCAATTTTTCGCAAAGCCCCCAATTAATAACACTAGTTTACAGCATTTCCGATCCCGACCATCTGGCAGTCATTTCGTATGTAAATCCATTTGCTGACTCCAAAAATCCAATCCGCAAATTTTTTTATGGGGCCGTTTTCGAGAAATCGCGGAAAAGCTAGTTTTTTTGGTTTGTAAAAAAAGTACCTTCAGAAAAATGGGTATATCTTCAGTATCGTGTCTTTCATTATAAAAAGCTAATGCTCTCTTCGAAGGTAATTGAACGCCCTATCATTCATTCATACAACCCTTCTTAATCCGGTGCTCGATTTTGGCGTAATAAAGGCTCTTAACTGAAACTTTGCATTAAATTTATCACTTTTTAAAAAAAGCTAGATTTTAAATGCGATTTTCACAACGAAAAAATTTTGTAATATTTATTTTATTGCTGTTCACTAAAGACTTATCTATTAAAAGTACAACGCCACATAACTCATTAAAATCCGATGAAGAATAAAGAAGTTATTGGCATTTTAGTAAAAAATGGAAGGTTTCAACTTCAACCAAATTGACTTAGTTTGACTGTTTTATGTTCGTCACAGGAGGCATAGTAAAAATTCAAACAATTCTATTTAAGAGCTACTATGACCTAACAAATTTATTTTGTACCTGGTTTAGTTTTTTGTGATTGACTTAGGTTGAAAAATGAGTGCAAGACGTCAAATTGAATGCAAGAATGATCTTGGTATGCTTGCGGGCATTACTTATTTTCGATTCCGCTAACAATTTCAACGACATTTGTGTAAATTATATGAGCTTTACCACCGCCCGAAAATAACTTTTTTGGTTTTAGTTTTCTATGATAAAGTTCTTTTTAATAATGAAATTTTTTATCCTATCGTAATATTAAAAATTCTATCGAGTGGTTTTCCATAGATTTTTTTCTAAATCTGAGGGCGGGGTACTAACCGCTTGTCCATTGGAGTTAAGAATTTGGTATAACAAATGTGTTGAATCCCTTCACCATTAATCGCGAACTAGACGTGATCAAAAAAAAAAACTGGGTATGTGGTGTTGCTATCTAAGGCTTCTTGTTTCACAATTTATTGGTCCCGTTCCCAGGCTATTTTGAGTGTTAACTGTGTTATAAAATATGCACAATCAAAACTTATAAACATTTTTAGATCATTGAAATTGTTAGCGAAATCGAAAATATGTAATGCCCGCAAGCAATCCAAGATCATTCTTGCATTCAATTTGACGTCTTGCACTCATTTTTCAACCTAAGTCAATCACAAAAAACTTATCCAGGTACAAAATAAATTTGCTAGGTCATAGTAGCTCTTAAATAGAATTGTTTGAATTTTAACTATGCCTCCTGTGACGAACATAAAACAGTCAAACTAAGTCAATTTGGTTGAAGTTGAAACCTTCCATTTTTTACTAAAATGCCAATAACTTCTTTATTCTTCATCGGATTTTAATAAGTTATGTGGCGTTGTACTTTTAATAGATAAGTCTTTAGTGAACAGCAATAAAATAAATATTACAAAATTTTTTTCGTTGTGAAAATCGCATTTAAAATCTAGCTTTTTTTAAAAAAGTGATAAATTTAATGCAAAGTTTCAGTTAAGAGCCTTTATTACGCCAAAATCGAGCACCGGATTAAAAAGTGGTGTATCAACGAATGATAGGGCGTTCAATTACCTTCCAAGTAAGCATTGTCTGTTAATAATGAAAGAACCGGTACCAAAGATATACGCATTTTTCTAAAGGTACTTTTTTTACAAATCAAAAAACTAGCTTTTCCGCGATTTCTCGAAAACGGCCCCATAAAAAAATTTGCGGATTGGATTTTTGGGCTCAGCGGAAGGACTTACACAAGAAATTGCTACCAAATGTTCGGGATCGCGAAATTTTTATTATTTTGTAAACTAGT
The DNA here is from genome assembly GCA_018904275.1 of Lordiphosa clarofinis. Lineage (NCBI taxonomy): Eukaryota > Metazoa > Arthropoda > Insecta > Diptera > Drosophilidae > Lordiphosa > Lordiphosa clarofinis. The sequence goes on along the minus strand of JAEIGQ010000072.1, from coordinate 332,036 downwards.
GTAATCATTTAAAAACTTTACGAGATGTATAGAGCAAATTGTAAAATTTTACCTTTAAGTATAATAAAAGTATCAAGTATAAAATCTAAAAATGTTGTACGCGTCATTTGTATTTAGCTATTGCTTTTAAGCTCTGCGACGAAAAGAATTCACATATTGGTAGATCAAACCGAAAATTTTAAAAATTAATTCAAAAAGAAATCTTAGATGACCGCCTGGACTTAAATGTATAATAACTCATTATAATTCGCGGTCCATCGATGAAATTTTTGAAAATTATAAAGTACCCAGCTAATTTTTTCGAAGCGCTCAACTACGAGCACTGCAGAAGCGCTCCATTTGAGCGCTCCTCTCTCCTTGTAAATACTGTTCCACGAAAGCAGTAATTTTACAAGTTTTCTGCGTGCATTTTTCTTCTTTATTTTGTTCTTTTTGTTTCTGCTTTGAATAGCACGCTCTGCACGGTACACAGTGTAGGATTTTGCCAATCTAGGGGGACTTAATTGAAAAATAAATTATTTTTAAGGTCAGTGAGCTTTTAGAAGTCAATTTAGAAATGTTCAAGTGTTACGAAAACAAGCCCAAACGGTGCATTTGAAATGCATGCAAAATTGCATTGGACAACGAGCATCAGTTGAGAAAGTTTAGAGTTCTCAATTGGATCGTGTGGCCACTGTGAGCGGTCGAACTTATTTTTCCCATAATAGTGGTAGCATTATTGATTTTTAGCGCTATAAAGGGACTTCATACAAAATTTTTGCTATTTTTTAGAAATAAGTGCCAAAAAGTTGGTATATTTTTAACAATAATTTGTTTTTGGTGGAAAAAAACTAACAACGTTCAATCACATTCAAATCGACCAAAACATACATTGTTTGCAGAAAACCATTCTGCGTCAGGATCAGAAATCAAAATTTGCTATTATTTTGCACAAAGACCTTCATTTAAGCAATGAGTGAAATAGAACGGGCAGAGTTTTTCGAAGTTTGCTCAAGTAACGTAAGCTTAAATCACTCCTAGAGCAAGCAGCGATGATTTTTGGCATCGTTATTGAACATAAAAAGCTCAAGTTGCACTTAACAAGCATGTGCCATGAACTTGAGCTGTGGTGGACTAAAACTAGGAGGGATAAGTCCAGAATTATGACCGATAATGCAAGTTGGCTTCAGGGCAAAATAAAAGGCGATGCTTATAGGATTGATGTCGCGCCTTCAACCTCAAACCGCATCGAAAGAGCTATAAAAATATTTTCTGATCAATCTAGTGAAAAAAGTTGTGATTAAAATTTAGATTGTGATTAAATTTGCCAAAAGAAAATTTCGCCTAATCTTTTTATCGCTTTTTTCTTTGAATAAATGAATTACCTTTGAAACCCAACCGTTTTTATATTTGTACGGCCAATACTTTTGAAGTTACAAGCAAAAGCATGAACATTTAACAAAAAATATAAATTTAAAAAAAAAAAAATTTTTTTTTCGTTATCAATTTTAAAAAAAATATTTTTAAATTGGATAAAATCAGAACTACTAACCTGACACTTTTTTGAAAAAAAAAAAAAATTATCCTGTTTTTCTGGTTTTTACGTACTTTAAGGGTGCAACGCCCATTTTTATTTTTTGTCTAAAAATTTCTTTGGGGAATATTTGAACATTTAGTCCAAAGTTCAAGTCGATAGCTTAAAAAATACGACTGCTATTGAATTTAGTCCCCCTAGATTGGCAAAATCTTACACTGTGCGTTGGAAAATTTGATAAAATTAGGTTGAGTTAATTAAAATTAAAATTTTGAAATGGTGCAAAAAGTATGTTGAACATAATGAACATTTATCTGTGTTCTTAACTGAGACTTGCTGCTGCCGTCACGCGAGCCCTGAATAGCCGTTTGGGCTAAGACGCCGGCATTTGTGATTAAGAGCCCGAAGTCCTGAGTTCGAATCCCACTAAAGGTAATTAAAAATAAAAACGAGAAAGGCAAGGCTAACTTCGTCCGTGCCGAAGTTTTTATACACTTGAAATCGCTTGTCTCAACGGTTAGCGACTTCGACCAAACTTCGCAGATCAGCTTAAAAACATTTAATATTACCCATGACCATGATGGAGAGCGGTAATATTGAGAAAAAAACAGTTTTTCTCATTAAAATCAATTTTTTGACCGATTATTTGTATGGCAGCTACAAGAAGTAGTTATCCGATCCGGTCGGTTCCGACATATTAGCAGCGTGCAGACAAAAGAAGACTCTGTGCAAAATTTCAGCTCGATAGCTTCAAAACTGAGGGACTAGTTCGCGTAGAAACAGACAGACGGACAGACGGACAGACAGACGGACAGACAGACGGACGGACAAAGCTCAATCGACTCAGCTCGTCACGCTGATCAAGAATATATATACTTTATGTGGTCGGAGATGATTCCTTCTATGCGTTGCAAACTTCTGGGCAAAATTATAATACACTTTTCAAGTGTATAAAAAGTTTAAGTTTTACGTTTTTCAGAAAGAAGACTATGCCCTCCCGTCAACCCTTCCCACTCCCCTTAAACATCTCCCCTTCCCTTCCCAAAACCCTTCCCACTACCATTTCCCCCTTCCACACCCCCTTTCCCCACCCTTCACCCATCCCCTTCCCATACCCCCTACGCCAACCCATCCTTCATCATTACCCTCACCATAATTGATATTCTTCTTTTTATATTTTATGATATGGAGCGCTTTTTCAAGACTCTGGGAGCGAAGCGCTTCCTAGTGCTCTTTTTACATTGCGAGCGGAGCGCTTCAAAGCGCTTTTTCCACAGCGAGAGTGTAGCGCTGACATCCAATGACATGACAATGTTAAAAATAGCACTAGTTACAAGGAGAGTTGAGCGCTTCACTTCTCCTTTTGAGCGCTCTAATAGCGCTCTTAGAGCGCTTTGGCTTTTGCTGGGACGCTACTGCCCTGACATAAACTATTAATAATAGTTATATGACAGCTATATAAAATGAATTAAATTCAGTTCAAAAGCGTCAGCAACAAAGTCAGTTCAATTTCCACAAATCGGTTTTAAGAGAGCTATATGAAATAGTGGTTCAAATCGAAAACGATTTTGAAAGTCGTATTAGGAGCTAAAAATACGAGTACAAGCCAAAATTTCAGTTCAGTCGCTTAAGAAACAACTAGGTTGAAGCAACTCTGTCCGATCGGTTATATGGCAGCTTTATAAAATATTGGTCGTCATTGAGTGAATCTTTGCAAGTCGTCTTTGGGGGTTCAAAATATGTGTAGAAACTAAAAAAAGGCAAAAATCAAATTCCGAGTGGTTGAACTTGGAAAACATTGATATAGCAATTAAATAAAGTAAATGCAATAACTATACAATTTTTTTATTAGATGCAAGAGCTTTGTAAAGTTGGACCATTTATGAAATTTTAATAAGATGGCAAAAAGATGCCTAAAACAGAAACAAAGTTATACAGAATTATACAAAAATTTTGCGATTTCGAGTCCAAATTTGGTCCCAAAACCGGTTTGAAATCGCAAAAGTTCTGCGAAAGCGAAAATGGGAGCATGGCTGATAAACATGTCTCATTTCACTTGAGTGTGCAGATTTTGCGATAAATCCAGGAATGATAGGTGCCATCCTTGACCAGCTCCTTATCTAAAAATAGGTGTAAAGTCAAATGCAAATTAATAAAAGAATTTAAAATAAAACTCACCATCGCATTGAAAGCACTGAGCCAGCTCAGGTGGGCAAATGTTCTCCAAATTGAAATAGAAGGTGGTCTTGAGTTCTCTAAACTTGTTGAGCGACTTGAAGGTGATGTGTCGCGAATGCGGAATCGTGCCATCTAAATGATCCCTTACATTATGGGCGGACAGTTGAATATCCATAACATCGCTGAGATTGTCATCAATTGACTCCACCATTTTGGGTGATTTCTTTAGCAAGTCTGAGCAGACGTCGGCATAAACTGAAACAAGACCATAAAAAATGTATAAGAAGAACTCCACTTGTAAAATTCAATCTCCATTCACCATTGGGCAGATTCAGTTGCAAGTTTAGCAGAAGAAGATGCTCCAAGGTGCAGTGCAACTGAAAGAGTCGCGACACCTTCTGCTGACTCTCTGGTTCATCGAAATGACTGTTCTTAAAGCCAGCCAGGTCATCGTTCTCATACTTGTCAGCACCGCCGCCTCCGTTTGACTTGTTGTTGTGATGCAGCAGGGTTTTGCGTATGCCACCACCATTGGGCATGGGATTGCCCAGCACTGCATTATGCAAAGATTTGCGCAACTGTGGCAGACTGCCTGTTACTGGCGAGTCGTCATAAGTTCCTGCCTCGTGGCTAGAGCCTTCTTTAAGTAAAGCCTGGCTGCACATTTTGCTCTCTGTGTAAATGAATTCATAATCCTTGTAAATCTTTTCCAGACCAATTTCCAATAGCAATTCCAAAGGCTCGGCTCCATTTAGACAGGGCATGGCCAGACGACGATTGGCCAGCTCTGTAATTATTTCCGCCAAACGATTTTGATTGGTGGGAGTATTCTAAAGGATAGTAGAAGGACACCTTAAGAAGGTAAGGACTGTAGAGTGTTATAGTTAACCTACCACAATATTGCAGCGTGCAGCGCATTGGAATAGCATGTTAAAGCCCATTTTGAGATCCTTGTATGAGCTGCAACCTAAATTCGAAAATGGTTAAGGAGCAAGTTGAAAATGCTTAAAATCCTCTTACATTTGAGTAGCTCCCACAGCTTGTCGGTCAAATCCGTTAACTTTCTTAGCTTGGCCCTTTGCACCACCTCCAAAATATCAAGTTCCGCATTCCCATTGCTATAGCGATCCATGAAATCCGTTACATCTGTCATGGTCTTATTAATCGACTCGCGTAGCTCATCCATGTCTATGCCACTGCCGCAACGATAGGTGGGTTCCCTGCTCACACCCTGCTGGACATCATTGTGATAACTGACAATGTCATCGCGTATGAAAACCAAAATGCGCAATTGATTCATCAAATCCTTGGTCGCAGGACTACAATTGCCCACGCGAAATGTTTGCAGCAAATTCACTTCACAATCAATCAAATTAATTAGCTGCGGCACTGCTGCTGTGGTGGACCAAGAGCAGCGTAAGGTCATCTGAGGACTCATTTGATAGCAGTTCTCTATAAAGGTTTCCAGCGGTGAGCCGGCGGCCCTCACATGCTGACGCAACAAAGATTCAGCGGTTACCAAAGAGGCTGGCAACACACCCTGATAGCTTACAATACCGCGGCAAAAGTTTGGTTTCTGGAACTCATATTGAATTAGCTGAGTCTGGCCAAAATCGCTGCCATCACACAGAAACCACACAGAGCCGTAGCCATCACCCTCTTGAAAAGACTCGGAGCAGATGATGCCGCGTGCCTTGTCCACAGGTATACCACGTTGGTACTCCTCCTCCAGCTTCCAGGGATTCGTATGCTCCAAGTGCTGCAACGAAAGATCACCAATGGCATCCACCAGACAATCATCTTTTAAAGGACTGCCAGTTAAGTCCAAATCCACTTGCTGACGCCTTTCTGTGGCGCCCAATAGTTTTGTGGGCGTGACAGCCGACGCCGATTTTATAGAACTTCGGTCCTCTTTGTACAAGAAAACAATTTTATTATCCACCTCCTGGGAACCAGCTATGTTATGTAGATAAGTAGGCGGCGCTCCATATGTTATGGTGTATTGTTCTCCATGCTTGCGCAGCAAATTGGCATAAATATTTGCCAGATTTGCAGACATTTTGCTTAATAAATGAACCAAAGCGGCAATGTTTGATGGCGATAGCGATAACAATTAAGCATAGAGATGACATTATTGTTAGAGTGACCACTGCTTGAGGCGGTAGAAAACGGTAGAAAAGTAACGGATTTTTGAATAAAATGAGAACTATTTAGATTGTCCCAATGATTTTAGCAATATGTTGGGTAATGCAAATTTTAAATTAGTTTTTTAATTATAAATTGAGAAGGAAACGATTTGTCAGCAGATAGATAATGGAGTTTTGAAATTAAAATTCGAATAGCGCAAACTTATAGCTACTCAAGAATTGACTTACCTCTTTGAACACTTCAATTTTGCGGCCTCAAAAAAATAAAACTAAAAGATTACATAACATGGGAAATTCTACAAAAATACTAAAAATCTTTTATTTTAAAATTGTGGGTGAATAATACTCTTTTTTTAAACTGGCGCCTTCTTGAAAATCATATCAAAGTTCGCCTTCCACATGTGAGGCAGCTTGCTGGTCCCACCACGATAGATTTGCCGGATTCGTATATAAGACGTATTGCTGCATTTTAACATTCTAAAACAAAAAAAGGAAACACTTGACGCTTGCATTGGCCATGCCCAACTCATGGGTGTAGTCGGCTTCCAATCAACGGGGTCCATACTGATTTCCCCCTGTGCCATACATCCACCCACTGAACTAAAACCCTCTCCACCCATGGCAACGCCATTGACACAGCAGCTGTCACTATTACTACGTTTATGCGAGCAGTATCATGGTTTTTTAAAACACGCTTTTTAAAATGCGCCTGTTTATGCATCTTCATAAAAAACATGATATTTCTGCAGTGAGATGCCACTTATTTTATTTTGAAAACAAGGTGGCAGCACACTCGCACAATCAGCTGATGAATTGTGGTCAAGACCATTCCGAAACTCACAAAAAGCTTAATTTTTTTTCCCGAATTTGGAGGAATGTCTAAGGATATCAGAGGGGTTCGAAAAAACATCTCGCATTCCAAATATCATAGGTGCAATTGACGGTAATTAAACATTTATTTTGTCAATACTTATTTGTATAAATAATGAAAATCCACTTTTTAAGGAACTCATATACCGGTGAAAGCACCAAAGAAAGGGTACATGGATTATGTCAAAAGGCTGTTGTCGACCATAATTATCTGTAAGTTAATGCATTTTTTTAACAATTTTGTTTTAAATGAATTGAATATATATAATAAATATTCAGATTTCGAGATATCAGTATGAAGTTCCCAGGAAGTGTACATGATGCCACTGTTTTTAACGAGTCTGGCATTTTCCAAATGCAAAGCCGTATTTTTCCAGCAGCGAAAAAAATTGTGGGAAATGTAGAAATGGCATTCATGCTTAGGGGTGACCCTGCATACCCATTGTTGCCTTGGCTCCTGAAGCCCTACACTGGAACGTTGACTGCAGAAGAGGAGTCGTTTAACTGTTATCTGAGTTCAGCCAGAATTGTGGTTGAAAATGCCTTTGGGCGCCTTAAGGGACGATGGCGATGTCTAACCAAAAGGATAGATATAAATCCGGAGACTGTTCCTTATGTGGCCCTAGCTTGTGCCGTTTTACATAATTTCGTCGAACTGCGAAAAGAGAAATTCGTGCCAAACCCTGATCTTCCAGCATTCAGGCAAAATAATCAGGCCGTGGAAACGTCTGAATATAATCAAATTAATTTAAGGCGACACAGAAGTGACTATTTGCTAAATAATTATCCGGTTCCGCAGAGTTCTGCTAGATAAATAATCGACCAAAAACTATCAAGTTATTATTAAATTATTAAATTTATGGAAACAATTTCAGTCCCTAATACAGTTCATTCTGCAATTATTTTGGTAATTTGTGTCTTATTTCTAAATTATCTTAATTGTTACTTAGCAGCTCTCTCATAAATTTTTGTTTTTCTTCACGGTCTTCTGCAAGGATTTCACGCATGTTTTGAGTAAATTTTTCATCAGTTCTCTCCATAGCTTTAATAAATTGTTCATTCTGGCGGTCCAACCTGTCCAATCCGTCTTTGAGGTCATTTGATATGTCCTCGAGCACTCGTAATACATTATTTTTATCTAAAATTAGAGAATCATTATTTAATAGCATTAAGAACGATTAAACTCTTATTACTTGAAGTCTGGCGACGCCTGCCCATGCTAACCTCCGGAACTGCATCGTGTTGGTTTTCTCCTAAAGCTGAGTCGGACATATCAATCGGCGCAAAGCTCTCCGGCTCAAGAATAAACTCAATTGTGTCGTCCAATGCAGTGTCGACCCCTACAGCCTCAGCCACTGGACGCGATCCGTACAGCTCGTTCAGCTCATCAAAGTATGGACACATCTTCCTGCCAGCACCACTTGTACCATTATTGCGCTTTCACCTCCATAAAGTTTTTCAGAGCCCGCAGCTTTGTTTTTACTTGCTCAGCGCTCTTTTGCATGCTTTTCTTCGTCATGCGTTCTGCAATGCCTTTATACACAAGGTTGTTTCGTTTCGTTTTTTCATCTAACTGGCGCAGCACATCTCTTTAACAATAGCGAGAAGCTCTGTGGTTTCTTCTGATGTCCAATGGCTTTCAAAGGACGACATGTTGTATTTTAATTTACATTTGGTCCAAACAGAATCAACTGACAAAACAGCTGTTTTTCAGAAGAGGGCTTGCCATACTGTTTTGTTTAAAAAAAAACCATGATTTGGTGTTTATGCTAGCATTTTTTGGAAAAATCATGATCTGCAATCATGGTTTTTTTGCATGCATAATCGTAGTATATTGGTGACACTTGGAGAGTTTCATTGCAAAGCGAAAGGAAATCAAACTTTTTAGCGGACAATAGCTGCATGTTGTGACAATAGCTGGATCATCCTTGATCCGTCGGAGAAAACCTAATTTATCTCTTATGGGGAAATACACAGAAGGAAAGAGGCCAATTAACTTTTCCAGCAAATGAACTCTAGAATACACCAGTGGTTTTTTGTAGTAGTTTGTATAAAACAAAATTTGATTGTACAGCACGGATTTAATATTTTTAAGGTTAGATAAGCTTCTCGTTCGCTTGAGAATTTGCTTTTTCATGGCTAGATACTTCACAGCTGGCGCCAATAGCTGGTGAAGGTGACCGTATGTGTAAAAGCTATTTTTCTAAAGAAAGAAAAAAACTTTTTTATTAGAAGTTCAGAGGCGGCATCGAACACACGACCGCCCGCCCAGCAGTCCAGCACAAGGTAAATTTACTTACAAGGTGACGTATTCCCCACAGCTGCTTTCTTTCGAGGGGCCTTACGATGCCTAGCATCTGCCTCTCAGAGCAACTGTCATCTCTCTTAAAGAGCCGAGAGAGCAAGTTGAAAAAAATTAAGACCCCTCCCCACAACGGAATACGTCACCTTGTAGTAAATTCCCCTTGGTCCAGCACACTAACCACTGGGCTACACACGACCACATTCAGTAAATGTACTTAGTTCAAATATCTTATACAGATTTTTCACCTATATTTTCGCCTATTTTAAAGTTTAAAATTAATAATTATAAAATTATAAGGGTTTTGCTCACAAATGACATCTTAATCGAAATTGTATATTCATCTAAATATCATAATAGCAACACTTACTTGTGTAGGCGGTTCTGGTAGCACAACTTTTAATAACTCAAAAAGATCTGAATATATTGTGCATTTTTTCCCACCATTCCAATATGGCGATGCCGTATACTGCACTGCAAATTTCCGTTAAACTTGAATTGGGGCTTATTCCCCAGATAGTTCAATCGAATTAACTCGCAAGTGCGATTGTGTTTGTGTGATCTTTTTAACAATCAAACACGATCAACTTCGTTTAATGTGCGATTAACAAGGTGATGCCGCCAGTCTCTGCTAAGTGCCAATATATGTATGCTTAGCTTCACCTTACTAATTCAACTATGAGCACGCATACGTCAAAGTGAGTCAGAGTTCTACGCACAACGCCACAACTGGCAAAGGCCTTCACACTTGTAATAGGGAATTAAAAAACCCCCGTGTCGAAATTAATCGCAAAGTTAATGTTTGTTTTCTATAAAAAATATCAGCAACACACTGCCAGTTCTCTGGTCCAGTCTGGTTTTATTTGCTGTTTCTTATTTTCCTGCCGGCACTACATTGTCGGAGCTCTAAAAATTATCAAACAATTTCCGCTCCGAAAAAATTTCCAGCCTACCTAGCTTCTATGCTATATGACCAAAGTATATAAGATACTTTCCAGTTATGCCAGCCTATTAGCAACCGTGCAGCGCATAATAAATAAATAGCCAAATTTAGTGAATAAATTCATTTGTACATATGTACTTTCATTGCACATATGTACATCTAATCGATATTTTTACTTCTAGAGGAAAAACCGAAATTAACCCATATCTATGTTTCGGTTACGGTACTGATAACCGATTATGTAAATAAAGGTTATACAGTTATGGTTATAAGAAAAGAAATTTTTTCGGTTTCCAATTTTAAAGTGTTTTTTTTAGCGGTTACGGTTTCGGTTACGGTTTTAATCTCTGATTTAAAGTCAAATGTTTCCTATATTTTGCGATAATGCAAATTGACCCACTGTGCGTTGCTAGTAACAGTGACTGGTGACTAGGTAACAGTCCCACAAAATTCCACCCATCTCTAAGACGATAACGATAACTCTTGAGGCGCACGTGTGTATATTGTTGTGAGGGTGCCCGCAAGTGAAATATCTTTTTAGTTTATTTTAAGTATGTCAGACTTTGAAATGCAGGAAGCCAGTGGCTCGGAGTACGATTCAGATGATAATTCTGATGCAGAGGTATGTCAAACCTGATTTATAATTACAACACTATATAAATGATTTGGTTCTTCCAGCTGCAAGCGGCCTTTGAGAGGGGCGAGCTAAAACCAGGTCTTAATGTGGAATTCAGTGGAGAGCATCGAGATGCCATAAATGATATTGTAAGATCTAAGTGTGTGTTGTAGGCCTTTGTTTTAATTAACTCATTTGTAGACCAAACTCTTGGCCAAAACGGAGGCCATTCGCCTACAGTTGCCTTGGGTGGAGCGCCTGGATATGGTTAACAGTTTGGCTCCACTTGCTCCTGAGTTGGCCGTGCAGCTGGAGAAACACGAACAGAAGCGCGCAAATCAGTTTAAGGGAAATGCCAAAATTCCATACATTAATCCCGAAGAGGATCCTGTTCTAAATGACTTTAAGCGAGAGATGCTCTTCCATCGCCAGGCTCAGATGGCTGTGCTAGAGGGTATACCACGATTGCACGAGCTGGGTCTTAAAACTCGCCGCCCCGATGACTACTTTGCCGAAATGGCCAAGTCCGATGAGCATATGCAAAAGGTGCGAGCCAATTTAATGGCCAAGCAACAGGGTCAGGCCAAATCAGAGCGCATCAAGCAGATACGCGAGCAACGCAAAATGGGCAAAATGTTGGCCAAACAGACCAAGGTGCAGCGCGAGGCTGAGAAGAAGGAAATGCTGGACAAGCTGAAAAAGTTCCGCAAGGGCAAGCTCAAAAATTTGGACTTTCTGGAGGATGCCAAGGCTTTGGAGGCCAAGCAGAAGCAGTCGTCTGATAAACGCAAGCTACGCAACAAAAAGTTTGGCTTTGGCGGCAAGAAGAAGGGCCTGAAAAGGAATACCAAGGCCTCGGCAGCGGGTCTAGAGTCAGAGGGCAAGTCCAGACGTCAGCGCGGGGTCAAAGCGGGTGCATCGGTTAACAAGCGATTGGGCAAATCGCGACGCATGAAGGCCAAGGGCAGAAAGTGACGTTGAAGTAGTTTAACAATTTATTAGAAATTAAACGCAAAAAAAATGTTTTAACTGATTTATTTTTCTAACTAAAAATAAGCTTAAAAAACTATTTGCTTTCCTCAGTCTTTTTCTGCTTCTTTTTTTTGGATTTCAGAGGAACTTCGGTCTCAGCTTCTGCTTGCTTGCGCTTTTTCTTCTTAGGTTGTGCAGACTCTTCCTGAATGTCAAGAGACTTTTCCACTTTCTTGTCCTTTTTCTTCTTTTTGATGACGTCTGGCTGCTGCTCCTGCTGTTCCAACTGTTCGGATTGTTTTCCCTGCAGCTTTTCCAGCATCTCACGCTCCTGCTGTTCCAAACGTGCCAGCTTGCCACTCAGTTTCAATCCATGGCGGGCGCCTTTATGGGCTGTTCTCCCTCCGCAGGCCTTGAACAGCTCCTCATCGGTCAGAACCGTGACATTTGACACTGCAATATCCTCCACCTTGATGCGTTCCCCATTGGTCACCTCACCACCATTTTGAGTCAGCAACGAAGTTTGCAGAAAGTTCTCATAGATGCCAGCAGTTTCCCCACTCTCCTTGGACTGTTGTTGCTTTGCCTTTTTGAGTTTGCGTGCCGAGTAGCTTTTGGTAGAGATTTCGACAGCCTCTTCGCCCTGCCGCCGAGCTGTGCTCACTTGGCCATCCTTTACTTTAACATCCACATTGTTGGCCGCCTCATTAAAGCAACGTTCCCACCAATGATCATTGAATTCCTGTGCGCGATCCACGCCCAAACCGGCATTATCGAACTTCAGAGTGGCCCGCAAGGGGGCAGAAATACCACTGTTGTTCTTGCCGAGACCGTCGCCCTCTTTCCAGCCATATTTATTGAGGATTTTCTTTGCGAAATCCATAACAAATTTTCACACGTGCCTCAGTTTTAGAGATGGACGACTGTAATACATTTACCAGCTGATAGTTGCATGAATATTCAGAAGAATTAGAGATGGTCAACTCAGTCACTGTGACTACAAGGTGTTACCTCAACATGAGTTAATATGGAGATAATTCAGATTGCCATTAATTACCATTGTTGCATTTGTAGTTTTGTTTATTTGACTTAACAATATTCTATTGTTTGTTTTGTGTTTGATTTCGATAGGTAGTGCTGAGAACTTAATTTATATAATAAAAAAGAAAAATAAGTAATGTTCGAATGTGTGAGGTTAGGATTTATATTCATAATTAAAATATTATAACGATGTTGAAGACGATTGTGTGAGTGTTATTGGCGGGGAGAGAAGGATGAGTTGCCAAAGCCTGGAGTGAGCCGACCTTCTGGCTCCTATGATAGGGCAGCTGATGAAGCCAAATCGTCGCATGAACAGGATAAACAGGATCACCAAGCTTGCCGTCAGATGGCGCTGTTAATATCTTAGGGATTTGTTTGAAATTTTGTCTTTTGGTCGTTAATTGTTTGAATTTTTGGCCGTTTTGTTAGTGAGGAGTTTTGTATTTGTATTGAATTCATATGTACTTTAGCTTCAGCTTCCGATTTTGATCAAAAATGTGTTGAAACCAGAGTTGGCATTATTCGAATAACGAAACGCCTAGATAACTTTTTAAAGTCAATTTTTATTTTGTCAGGTTCCAGATAACATTAGTGGTATTCCTGAAAGTTGATTTGCTTTTGATTTGCTTTCGTGAAAGCAAAAGCAAAGCAGTTGGTGGAACGACCCTGATTTCATTTTGATTTGCTTTCAATTGGCGCAAAATTTAAACAATGGCGCGAAAGCAAAAAAATTACGAATGAGCTTGTAAAATTGAATTTTCTAATCTTTAACAATAGTATGTGGGCAGAATCTGTAGTTTTAAGAAGATCGCAACTTTATTTGTTTATGGCACATGCAATTTGACAAATGATAACAAATGAATGAGGAAGTGACAGGATAAAATTGTGAATAATTTGTGATTTCGAACATTCTAGGAGAGCTGTGCAAATATTTAAGCCTGAACATCTTTGGATACGTCAAACACAAGCTCCAAGAACTCGAGCACTTACGACTCTGTCTACTGTAGGCCGAGGGCCTTTTTTCCAGTAGTCTCATGTACAGTCTAAGATGAAATAAATAGTTATCAATAAATTACTTAAATATGGAATGCAAAATATCAAAATAACAACGTTCTTCATATTTAAAGCACAATAAAATTTAAATAAACACAATTCGCGCGGAGCCATTTTTTCTGAGAGAGTGGGCACACTAAAACGAAAGCAAATCGAAATCAGCTTCGAGGCTGATTTCGCGAAATCAATTTGTATGACCTAAATTTCCTTACATTTTTGGGCACACTGGTCATTTTGTATGGAGCAGCTGTGATCAGCTGTTTTGCGAAATCAAATCGAAAGCAAATCAAAAGCAAATCACTTTCAGGAATACCACTTTTATTCGTTATTTACTATGAACTATTTGTCTACAAAATTACAATTTTATTCGAATAAAAAAATTGCTCAAAAGCTAAAGCAACCAATTAAAACGTTACATGACAATTGCCGATGTTGACGGCCTTTAGTGTTTGACAAAAATTCGCGTTTTCGCAAGCCTTTTTTGTTTTTTTGTCACCGATATCAGTCACCAATATCGACAGGTGTTATATTAATCCTCAGTAATTAAAATTCGTATCTTTTTTGGGGTTAACATGCCTAATATAATAATAAATTGGACAAGTTTTATGTAGGCTTATAAATATATTTTAATCCGTGATTTCCGATACGAATGAATTTTTAAACAAATAAATTTAGTTTATCTTGATTTGTAGTTTATTTTTTATCCGTATTTGAATTAAAAATTGCCAACTCTGGTTGAAACAGATAATTTTGATAAACGTATAGCAAAGTTGCTTTTTTTTTAATTTTCTGTAGGATCTAGTAAAGCCAATTGCTTACGTAATTACATTATACTATAGGTAGTAAATTTCATTGGCTTTCAGATAAAAATTATTGCGGACACCCCCCACCTTGCAGGTCGGGTCCAGGTGGTGGTTGAAAAAAACCTTACAAAAAGATGAATTTTCACCAAAAAAAATTAAAACACGTAGCCATAAATATTTTATTCCGAATGTCATGTAAAATTTTAAGAAAAGGTCGAAAATAGTCCGTAACAATAAAACGCGTAGGAAAAGTATTACCAGAAGACTTTAATACACCTGTGAATGTGACTTTTCGAGTAGTTAAACCGTCTCACCTGGCGAAACTATCATAGGAAGAATTTTTTTGACTTCGGATTCGTGCTTACTGGGTCCTAATTATCCAAGAACAGTTGCTTTCAACTCTAAATAAAAAACATCGAGTAACGCGGCGTAAAATGGGTTAAGGTTTTAAGATTTTTGGCTTACATTTTAAGCCAAACCTCAATCAAGTTATGAATCGAAAGGTTATTGAAAAGAGCAAAGAGCAAAAATATAAAAAAAAAATTATTCTTTCCTCGAAAAGGTTTGAAATTTGTTTTTTTAAACATATAGAAAAAATATTAAAACACGGAAAACCATTTTTTTTTCTTAAGAAACACATTTTTTGGAAAAAAAAAATAAGGTAAAGAAAATTTATGAATAAACACAGAATCCATCTTCGCTAATCGCAGTACATGATAGCTAGAAAGAATATCGGAGTTTTGAGCAAATTTATTGCTCCTCGTACCAGCACTCTGACTTGGACTGGCAACTTTTTTATTTTAAGCGTTAATTTAACATACTTTCAATATAGATATCGAAACGGGCTTCTAGGTACCCTCCTAAAATTTTATTGGCTTTCGATCTATGTATTCAAAATTTAAATATTGTCGTTAAAATTGGACGAAAAACAAGAATATAAATTTTGCCACAGGCCAGACCCATTTACATGCGTCTGTATGCCTATTAGAGTTGGAAGCCGACATATTTTTAGCTCAAGCAGGTACATGTTTTTGATTTCTTACCTTTTTATTTTGCTTTGGCATCAGCTATCTGTGTGAGGCGAAAAATTAGGGATGTAGAAAATAATAATTTGTATGTTTTGTAATTTTTATACCCGTTACTCGTAGAGTAAAAAGGGTATACTAAAGTCGTGCAAATGTATGTAACAGGCAGAAGGTATCATCTCCGACCATATAAAGTATATATATTCTTGATCAGCATCAACAGCCGAGTCGATATAGCCATGTCCGTCTGTCCGTCCGTCCGTCCGTCAGTATGAACACCTAGATCTCAGAGATGGTAAGAGATAGAGGTTTGACATGTATGGGACAAATGCTTCTTTTATCTGCACGCAGATCAAGTTTATTTCAAATTTTGGCCACGCCCCTTCCCGCCCCCGCAATTTAAAAATAACGTTATATCTCCTACAGTTTTGAAGATAGACGATTTGTACCTTCTAAAGATAATTAGCAAAATGAATCGATTTGCCGAAGAAACAATCAAGATCGGATGAACGGTTCTCAAGTTATGAGCAAAAAGTGATACAAGCCCCCCCGCTACGCCCCCTCCCACCATAAAAAAATGTTGCATACTTTTCGGATGGTCCCCCCTAAGGAACGCAGGAACACTGTTGAACATGTTTTTTCATGAGTAACGGGTATATCGAAGTCGGTTAGGGCCGACTTTAACTTACGCTCTCGTTTCTTTTGTTATGTGCCAAAACAAAGTTGTTCGAACAAAAGAAAGGAAATGCTAATGAGTCTTATTGGTGACACATGATAGGAAATTTGTTTCTGTATTCTGGAAAAGGCATAAGCATGTATGTATAATCGACTTTTGAGTGTTGTTGACAGACCGGATTAGTTCATTTAAACATATTCGACAGGATTTTCTGCCGGTGAGTGTATCAGGACCGCTGTATTGAGGAAACACAAGATTTATTGTTCTGACGAGAACGATTCAAAACCCAAACCAGTCGTAAGCTTTGCGAGAATGTGTGGATTATTTATGCTATACTCCGGTCGTTTTGGTTGGTTCCAGCGTTTTGTTTACTAATTATATGAGTGGCCAATATCATTACATCAATAACTTTGGAGCAAAATGACATATTACTAATCGATAGACACATTCTTGGATCATATAATCACTTTGACAATTGAATTAAATGGAGCTAAATCGACCATTTCGCCCACTGTGTGTCGCTCTGAAAACTATGATAAAATTCGTGCTACGAGAATATTTAGAGCACCATGCTTTAGTCACTGATTTTTGTAACCCTCAAGTCACTGGCAATTTCTCATCTCTAACGTTATCGAATTTTGAGTGTGACCTTGTGTTTAATCAGTAAAGTGATCAGTTTGCGCCATCTTAAAACATTTAAAAAAAAAAAGTCAAAAACCAATCAATTGATTTCCATTACACATTCATGATTTTCCTTTATTTTGGTTTTCTCTTTCGGCCATGGATAAACCCCAAATTTCATTTCTTGCGTTGTTGTACATAAGGATATTAAATGTTAGGTGGCAATAAATCAACAAACAAAAATTATTAACAGCGTTTACATTAAATGAGTATGACTTCAAAACAAAAAAGTTTTCAGTACACGCCACATAAAATCGAAACCCAAAACATGTCCACACTCCACTGGCATCAAAGAAAGGTGCACGCGTTGCCGGCCGCAAGTAAATATTTGTTTAACGTGGGGAGAGAGAGAAACTTGGAGCCGAGAAGCATGGATCCTTCTTCGTGGCAGTATGTGTGTGGATGATGAAGATTGCTTCAATTAAAATCTAATTTTAATTTATACAATTCCTGCGTCGATTCTTGCCAAATGTGTTCTGCTGTTCTTCCTTCTTCCCGATGATGGATAATGGGTTGGGGCGGAGCTGGTTCGTTTTTTAAAAACAAAATTACATAAGATATTATGTTGTGGTTGTTGTTGTTATTTTATAATTAGATAGTACACAGGATGTTCTTTGCTATCAGTTTGTTGTTTGTTTTATCATTAATAATCGAAAAAACTAACGCTGGTGTTGTTGTTGTTGGTTTTCTTCACATTTTCAATTGCAGGCAGAGGGGATGGATATCACCGCTTAGAAGGCGAAGAGCAGCAGGAAGGCCATCATAAGACAGAACAGACCCATAGCCTCAGACAGGGCGAAACCCAAAATGGCGTATGAGAACAACTGCTGTTTCAGGGATGGATTTCTGGCATAACCAATAATGAGGGAACCGAATACTGTTCCAATACCAGCACCTGGGTTGATTGGTTCAAAGTGGAAATATAAAAGAGAGATAAAGTAGAATTAGATTTAGATGGGAAACGGGGTGATATATGTGATGAAATGTGGACAGTTTTGTTTATTAAAATGCAAAATTATACGGAAAGTTGTTTTCTCTAATCTTGTAGAATCCTTCGCAAAATCGCAGCATAGCACTTATTGTATAGAAAAATCTATACCTCTGTAAAAGAATTATATGTGACAGAATTTTTTCCTGTTTTCCGTATTAGAAAACGGCATTTTATTTCTAAGGATGCATTTAGTTTTGTCGATCTCTTGTTATTTATACGAAACATTCATTTTCCTATTCTTTCTTGCCTCGCCTCTGGCTTTTAGTTATAAAGAATTATATGTGTGTTCTACATTTCATTCATTCTCAATTAGGACTTAACATAACAAGGAACAGTCCTATTCAAATAATCCCAGAAAGTTCGTGTCTTAAACATCCCGCTATGGTACATACATATATATTTAAAATATTTAAAATGTCATTCGTTGACCACTAATATTTAGTAAAAACTTTGACATTTACGGAATTGGTCGCTATTTGCTTGAAGAAAGTTGGGAAATATTAAAAACATATTCTCAAAGTGGTAAGTCCTCGCCTCAAACTGTGCAAAATTTGAAAAAAAAAAATCATTTAAGAAAAAAAAAATTTTCCGAAAACTCAATTTGTTGATCACTTCGTGAAGCGACTTATTGAAACTGAAATGTTGGTGGATAATCCAACCCGTGTATGTACTCGTCCGGTGCGCTCGACCGAAAACAACGACAAAAACGACAAACCATCGCAGTTCTTTGGTGCGAATTTTGCATAAAGACCTGCCCTGATGCCATACAAAGTTCAATTGGTGCAGCAGCTAAGGCCAAATTGGGCGAAAGATCATTTGGCCAAAGATGGTGAATTTTGCCGAATAATTATCTTTTCAAATGAAGCACATTTCCACCTCGGTGGGGGTTAAGTTAATAAACAAAGTGGTCGCATCTGGAGCACAAAAAAAAATCATCAAATCGTCGTCGAGAAGTCAATGCACCCACCACGTGTCACTGTTTGGTGCGGTTTTTGGGCTCGAGGCATCATTGGTCCATTTTGCTTTGAAGAAGAAGCCACCGTGACCATGAATGGTAAGCGCTACCGCGCAATGTTAAGTAATTGGTTCTTCGAGAAAATTGAAGCAAAAGACTTGGACGATATTTGGATTCAACAAGACGGCGATATCAATCTTTTGCGCCCTATCTTCGAAAATCGAATAATCAGCAAATATGTGATACCGTGACTATTATCTTGGGGAGCGGCCAAGGAGAATGTGATCTGAACACCGTTAGACTCGAGTACTCTTTGTGACCATACGTGCCGAAACAAGGAAAAATGTTCTCAAAATTGGGTGAATCGAAGGGCTACATCTTTTAAAATTTGTAATTTGAATTTATTCGAGAACAAATAAAAATGGAGCAGGAATCGAAGTATTTTTGGTCGGTAAATTAAAACCTTATTTTGTCAAAGGAGCCCATTTCCAACGAAGAGATGCCATTTATCCACGCTCTTATATGGGACTAAATGCTTAAGACTGTCATAGTGCGACGAGTGTGGCTCGCATGTTGAAGTCGACAAGGGGGTTTCAACAAGGGCCATACCGCATGAACGACTGTCTCAGTCAGATACTATAGACTCAGGGGCATACACTAGTCAGAGACCGCCCGTGGACTCCATTTTAAATCGATTAAAGAGATAGAGCCCGAAACGAAGATGGAAATGAAGACTGGAAGAAAACTTTGCTGATGATTTTAAAATTGTCCTCAAACACAATCAAAATGTAACAAACGTTGGCAAAAGGTAAGCATAGGGGGAGGTTACTTCAAGGGAATGAAATGAATAGACAATAATAAAAAAGAATTTTTGTTTTGAATTGAATTTAGATCTGTATTTTTTGCCTATCCAGAAGAAGTCTATTTATAAGCACACAGTAAAATTAAACTCCATTCGCAGAAACGGCTGCAACCGTATGCTGAGTACAGTGTGGGAGCTAACTTCAAATATATCCTGATTATTTTTCGAATTTGTTATAATGAGTAGCACAGTAGTTTTTGTCAAATGTGATGACTTCAAACAAGTCCCCACATTAAAAATTTAATATTTTAGAAGGGTAACTTATGAGTGATAAACTTTGAACCAAGCGCAGCCTAAACAAATATTTTTTCCAAACATTTTGCTATGCTTTTTACACAAATAGCTTCGTTATAGGAGTATGGATAACATTTTTCATATTAAAAGTCGACTAATGTTCCCATTTTCGCAAAAATTTGGTGCCAATATTCGCAAATGTACAAATTTTTGCCGATTTAAGACCAGCGACATACAAGTTCGTGAAATGAAAAGTAAATGGGAAATATCACTAGAGAGAGAACTGTCTTCTATGAATTAATTTTTTTAATATTCTGTGACTATTTGAAATTGTTTTCTTAAACTCTCTTAAACAATTTGGATTAAATCATTGTTTTAAATATTTTTTTTTCCTAACCTTCCCAAATTTGCGAAAGTAGCAAAACAGCATTTGACCTCAACAAATTGCGATTTGGCTGGGGCGAAAGAAGTTGCGATACTGCTGCTTATGCCAGGCGAAGTGTTGCAGAACGAATTGAGAATGAAACAGAATTGATAACAAAAAGTTGCGAATTTGGAAGCACTTATAGCAAGTCGCAAAAGTAAGTTAAAGCCGGAGGACAGCTGTGAACTTTACATTTTTTGTTTTGTTTTAAGTTCAGCAGAATAATTGATCCCTGAGCATGAAATAGTTTCTGCTGAACGAATTGCTACATTTTTGAATAACGCCGCGGGGCGGCTGAGTCCTGAATTGACGGTGTAGACACATTTGCGATCCATGTTAACATGAATTCTGCATATAAAAATGTACAATTAGGTTTAATTATATTTTAGATTTTTTGTTATAGTTTATAGCCGAAAGAAGACATATTTTTGTAATCAATGCACAAAATGCGAATGTTTTTATCGATAACATGCCTATCGATACACAATTACTATTGGTGAAAGCAGTATCACCTCAAAGGATCGAACTATTTCTTCGATACATGCTCCTCTATCATGATACTTGAAATTGGCTATCCTGATACCGCATCACTCGAATTCAGCAGAAGGATCAGTGCGAATTTATACTTGATCAGGGAGCCAATATCTCACAATCCATTAGACATATCAATTTTCGTTACTTATATTCTTCTATGAGTCAAACTCAACTAAAAGTTTTTTTCTATAATTAAAAAACCAAGAAGTTTAAATATTTTCGAATTTGATTTGGATTATGAATATCCCATAAAAATTTTTAATTGCTTTTTAAATTATGTGCGTTAAGTTCAATCTTTTAAGATCATTTCGTCGAATCATCATTTCGTCCTAGCTAGGCTAGTGAAGAAATGCCAAGGTTTTGGCCAAAAATATAGATTTCTGGCCCACAGTGCAATGAAGAAACAATTTAAATTAAAGTCTTCATATATTAAAATAGGATTTCCACAACTTTCTTCTTACGTTTTGTTGTCTATTACCATAACTAATAAAACTGCTTACCAAATATATGCATGCCGGTACGTCTACTTTATTTATTTTCCAATTATGTAAGGCACATATAATTCTATTACAGAGGTATGGAGGCAAGATGAAAAAAGGGAAACTAGTTTTCACTTCACTTTGGCTAACTAAATTGTACAGAGATTTAACTTATTTGAACATTTGAAACATTTACTGAATCCAATCGGAAATACACGTTTAACCTGAATTTTTGAAGTGAAACTTTTTTTTTTTGGCAAAAGTTGCCAAATCTTAAAGTAGAAATGACCTTGTGCTTGAATTTAAGCAATTTCCGCTTCCGGAAATTCTATAACCTTTAACTTGGACCATTTTACAAACATTTATTAGAAATTTGTTCGTTTTTTCCCTCGAAAAAGAGAAGAATACTGTTTTTAAATAGAAGATTGGTCCTGTTCACAAATCAATGACCAAGAAGTTCATCATAGTTTCTAATTTTTGTGATTTTGATAGATAGAAAAATAAAAATTATTTTCATTTAAAACAAAACGATAGCTTTTACGCGTACCATGACTACCTTAAGATTGTATGAATGATGTATGATTTGTGATTTTTGCCTAAATACGTTTGACCCCCTTAATTTTGAAAGAGTCTTATGTGGAAATGGAACAAAAAGTTTTACCTAAAACACTAGATAAACTTGAGAGATTTTGCCCGTTTCAAATGGGTGAAAAAAATGAAATCCTCATTCTGAGACTGATCAATTTTAACTTGCATTTCGAGTTTTCTCAATCAAATTTAAAATATCTGAAATTTATGCAATGTGATTAAGCAATTTCGGCTCTTCCTCCTTTACCAACTCTCGGCTCCCTTCTCCTTTTCCTTGTTAGGTTAAGGCCCAGTCAGTCACAGATTAGTCTGAATTGAGTTCTACATTCCACCCGAAGGTTTCTTGCAGCAAGCACATCGCACTAAAACAGCTGGCCACGAAAGTTTTCAATGCGTACGTAAGGTGGCGGTCTGACAGAATACTGTCGACGGCAACAAACCAAACGCTGCAGAATTTCTGGTACTTTCGCCCTGCAATCACACAGGTTTCCTGCTAGGAAATAAAAGCCACACTCCACACCAAGCACCTTTGGAGTGCATTGGCATGTTGTTCAACACACAAACAGTGGCGGCTTTTGGCCAATTCTCAGACCTTCCCGGGGCAAAGTGTAGGAGAGTAATCAGATACTCGTTTATGTGTGCCCCAGATGCTAGATTGTAACTGACTGGATTGAGATGGGGCGAGTGAGGGTGGTGGGAGGAAGGAAGAGCAGACTTGTGGGGGGTATACGAACCGGAACCAGCGACACCGACTGTTGCAGCGCCAGCACCAATGAATTTGGCAGCCGAATCAATGTCACGCGTGACTGGCGAGGTCTGGAATGACCTGATTTGTGGCAGTAATGCAACTGGGGTTGTGTTCTGAGCGGCCAAAGTTTGGCTCTGGCTGATGACGGCGCTGCTCAATGGTCGCAAGTATTGCTTGGAGTTGGCGAGGAGCTGAAAGCAATTGAATTGGGATTATGTAAATTGAGTTGCTTTGAATAATTAATGTCCAGGTGTGAGATCAAAAGAGCGGCCAATTCTTATCTATCTTAGCCATGGCCAAGAGTTATGCAATCGTTAAGTAATTTTAAGGCAGAGGTGCTTGGCCATGGGCAAGGCCATTGGCAATTCTTTAGCCAATGTATATATATGCTTATGCCGGGAGTTGGATTAAACAATTTAAATTTACAAATTCATGTCCACAATCGTTTACCTAACCTCAACATTGATTAGAGCTTAGTGTTATACAATGCTCTCGGTCTTTGTTTTCAAACGAAGTAAATAGTATTTGAATAGCATACAAATTGATATAAAATTTAAATAAATGTAATTTTAAGAAAAACATTTTTGTTGGCAACCGCCGAGGCGTAACCTAACCTCAAAGTCTCTGCATCTGCAACTTATGTAACTGTGTATGTGTTTTTTCACCTTAGGCCATTGGAAGCTCACCACACACACACACACAGAGGCTGCTGTGCTGCTGTTTTCACATGTACGGCTGATTTTTCTTTTTTATTGTAAAAATCAATGCATTTGCCCATTATGTAATTTCAACTTATTTGATCTCACACATAGGAAAACAATTTATGTTATTTTTTTGTGTACTTACTGCGCTCCTGGCAACGGGGGCAATGCGAGAGACTGTCGATACGAACATTTTCAGTTGATTTTTTTTTTGGATTGGCTTACGACAAAATTGAAGCTAGCGCTCGGAGCTCTGCAATTAAATGAATAAATGAGAATTAACTGTCTAGTTATAGTAAATAAAGTCATATGCTGCAGCCGCTGCCGCCTCAGCGAGTTACGCAATAGGTGGAAAATTTCTTATTTCACAAAACTTTCGATTATTGTACACTTGAAGCAAGTTTATTTAAGATTTCTGCGCTTTAATTAAAAATTTTCTCAGCCAAATCCGAAATAATCCTTTTTTCAAAGACTTTTCAGTGACGCAACGACACACGCACACTACAATAAATTGACAGTTCTCTGGTGACACGTGTGTGTGTATGCCGCAAGATGGCGAAAGTTTTATGAAAATATTCAATTAGTTTACACTTTTCCACACTTTTAAATTTCAATTCACTATTTTTTTTATGCAATCAGATGTGGGTGCTCCGCTGGCGGCTGCAGCAACTGGGTACATTCCCTCCCCCCTCCATATTTTCTAAGCGCTAGCTTGCTACGAGCAACTCACTTCGAACAAACCCTTAACAACAGTGGAATCGAATTGAACTCGAAAACTGACTTTACCCTGTGCAATGCAAATTTCTTTGCTGAGTGGTGAATTGGAATGCGAGTCGACAGCAGAGTTGTATGTCGATAACTTATCGAAGGGTAACATTTGTTTTAAATAATTAAATTAAACAAAATTTAAGTAGGAATCTTGGTCTACTTTAAAGCCTACAATATGACAAGGCTTACATTTAATTTTTTTTATTCCTGGAGCTAAAGCCAGCACCATGTTTCAACTTACTTCCGTTCGATAGCAGACTGGAACTGGAAGCCCTGGAATTAGTAGCCGGTATTAAAAAATCAATTTTTTAAAAGTTTGGTATTTTAGTTTATTAACTTTGATTAAATTATTATTTTAAATGTGTACAAATTCTAAACAAATCTTTGCCCGTGACTATCGATTTTTTTATCCATATCGATAGTTCGACTAGCAGGGTTGATTTGAGCACGCGTGAGCGGCAGGCAGCCCAATATCTGGCCTATTCACCACATCGTGCCGTCGGTGTCTACGTCACGTCGTGTCGAATATGTTTTGAATTGATTGCAAACTGAGCAAACGCCACACAATCGAAACAGAATGCTGTAAGTAGAGCAAAGTGCAATTGTGTTTTCCAATTGCCAACTGTAAATACAACAAAAATTCTATATTTCCCCCACCTTTTTTCCCTCAATTGCATAACAGCAGCGTTTGTGCCTGAGTGTGTGTGTGTGTGTGGCACGCCAAGCGAGAGAGACAGAAATTCACCACACCACGCAGCAGCAGCCCAGCTACAATTACAACAACACACTTGACTTTGACTGGAAGCCACGCGGTTGATGAAACATATTTAAAGTTTGCTGCATTTACCTAACCAAGAAGCTAAAACCAAGTATTTACAACGAAATTAAGTGCAGGAGCCATTAATAGCCGCGGCAGCATCCCATCCCTATGCCAACTATCGATAGCATCCAATCGATAGTCAACAATCGATAGGCAGCACACACATACAACAGTATTCATTCGAACAATTTTACATAACTACAAGCGCAGGCAGTCACAGTGTACGACTCGAGTGATATGGCCGTGTTCCTGATTAACGTCTGCAAATACAATGGCTGCGGCATCACATTTCCAAGTTTAAGCGATCTAATATCACACATCGAGGACACCCACATAGGTGAGCCAATCCAAAGTGCAGCAGCAACAACAAACAAAATTAAATCATACATGTCGCGTGATTGCTGACCGAACTGTGTTTTGTTTATTTTATATACAGACGCGCGTGAGTGAATGTGTGTGTGTGTGAGAGAGTGTGGTGAATTGAATCTAGCTGCAAACAAATTAAATTACTTCACTTGCGTTTAATACAGACAAAATCAATAACTCTGACCCAGACCTACAAATGAAATGCATGCTACATTCACAATTGGCTTAGTTGTTCTACCTGCGGCGTGTACAGCATTCGCGTTCTCCTCTCCTTTGATCATGATCGCCTTGGAACAGTGTGTGAGCAAGCGAGAGAGCAGTATTTGCAACAAAACAAAGCCAAGCAAAAAGCCGGTGATCCATTGAAACAACAACAACAACCACATTGTGAGTGAGCAGTGTTTCTTTGTATTGGTTTGAGGCGGCGGCCAACACAGCATCTTGACATGGAACCGGCAAATGTGCGCCCTTTTTGTTTTGTGACCTGTCCGGCCGATTGGCTTGGCTTGGGTTTGGTGTAATTTTTGAGCGCGAGTTGGCATGACAGGTGCAGATAAGTTATCCATAGGATTAAACCACTGACCAAACCAATTAATGATGTTTGAAGCATTTGAAGGAGAGTGGAAAGGGTTAGCGTAAATGGAGGTGTGGATTCTGTGACAAGCTTATATAGTAATGCAAATTTAATAACCATATGGAAAGGCTTGCAAAAAAAATCAATCCAAAGTAAACCAGTTACAGAGTAATTATTTGGAATTGAAACAGTCAAAATCAATTTGTCTTCCATATCCCAAAAAATTTTAAATAAACTTGTTCAGCTTGTATATATGTATGTACGAGAGGTGTGTCTGACACTCCAGAAAGGGAGGATCCCATAAATTTCGTGTGTTTAGACCGTATTTCAATATAGAAATGCAAACAGACAATCATTTTAGTTAATTTTTAGATCAGTTCATTGAATTATTATTATAAGTGCTCTTTTCAACTACCGAATCTCAAACTTCCATAAGAAGTGAACGAGTTTTAGATACCTCTGTTCAAGAACAGGAGTTAGGAGGTACCATTAAAATGGGACTTTTCCCTCGGGACTTTTTAGAGATTTTTGATAAATGATTCAAAACTGGAGAAATCGGGAGCCTTACAGAAACACAACAGTTCGTTCGGCTCCAAAAATCTTTTTGTATCTTAAGGTTCGGTGGAGAGGTTCAAGAATTCATAAAACTTATTTTTAATGTTCTAAATAGATTAAAAATTAAATACATACTTCCTACACCCGTATAAAAGAGTGTGTACCGACTGACGGTAAGAGATAATTGTTGAGTTGTTAGCAAGAAATACATCAACTACAATAAACTGTATGAAATTTTTATTTAAGTCGATCGTTCTCTTTATAATTTAATATTTAAAGGTGATTTCGTTTAAATGTTGACCGAGGCTGCGCCTCAAATGGTTCTTACTTAATATATATCCCCATAAAAATAGTCAAAAGGCGCATAATCTGGGCCCACTCGTGAAATAAACTGTTTACCGAACTCGCCTCTTCATTGGACCATGGTTTCGCCTGCTGTGCCACCGTCAGCCAAGTCCAGTTCTTTCACTTTGGTAAAAAAAAAGTTGGTAATCTTCACACAGTATAGCACTCTTTTTAAAAAAGTATCCGCACCAAACAGTGCAAGCAGTTATTAAAATCTGTCTGCTCTTAACACCCATCCATTCCAATTAAACAGAAAACACCAGAGCTCCCAAAAAATGCTCCCTTTTCACAGGCTGTCAGATAAAATACAGTCACTCTGAGACACTTTGAACTAGTGTAACGAAATGACATCTCACCTCTGACTATTCACAAAGTGCTCTTTGCTCAATCAATGAGAGATTTTTTTAGCTTGCTTTGCTCATGTGTTTCCTTGAGACACTTTGCTGCTCAGAATTTGTCGAAAGTGTCTTACAAGCATGTGTGTGTGACTCAGTAAACTATAAGTGTGTATGCATGTATGTGTGCTTTCGAAAAGGCAAAACAATACATCGACGCAGCTGATTGTTGTTAATTAGTTAAATTTTCCTGAGCCTTCATGTCCGTCTGTCCGTCTAACGGTCTGTCCGTCCATCTGTATGAACACCTAGATCTTAGAGATGGTAAGAGATAGATGTTTGATATGTATGGGACAAATGCTTCTTTTATCTGCACGCAAATCAAGTTTGTTTAAAATTTTGGCCACGCCCCATCCGGCCCCCGCAATTTGGAAAAAACGTTATATCTCCTACAGTTTTGAAGATAGACGATTTGTACCTTCTAGAGATAATTAGTAATTAGCAAAATGAATCGATTTGCCGAAGAAATGAAAAAAAAAAGTGATCCAAGCGCCCCCCTTCCCACCCTAAAAAAATGTTGCATACTTTTCGGATGGTCACCCTAAGGAACGCAGGAACACTGTTAAACATGTTTTTTCATGAGTAATGGGTAGATCGAAGTCGGTTAGAGTCGGCTTTAACTTGCGCCCTCCTTTTTTTAATAAACTGCATAATTTTTAAATTTTACAATACCTTAAATTCATCGCTTTTCACCGAATGAGGTATAGTATTTACTGGCCCCCATGTCAAAAATTTTGAGGCGGTATTGACGGCTAAACGCTAAGAAGTGTTCGAATCATTTAATGAGGTCAAAGAGTACACCGGTGTGCAAAAAATGCAAAGAAATAAAAATTGCCATCGAGGCAAATGAACAAACAATAATTGCGCCGAACGTGAAAATTGGATCCACAACTGGCAGGCCTTTTTTACTATAAGCCTTCAAAGGGTTTCGAAAAATTATAATCCAAATAAATACATAAATGCCCTGCAAATGGCTCCTCGCCTTGAGAATTATGGATCATGTACGAGTGAAAGGGCTGTCCATAAAAGAGCATATAAAGGTTATGGTTGCACGCAAGCTCATATCGCTTAAAATTGTTTTGGCGACCAGACCAAATAAATCAGTCCAAGGAATTAATTTGCAAATAATTAAATATATTGAGATTGTCGTGAAAAATTTAGGGATGATCCAGCTACTTATTGCTTAAAAATAAGAATTTAAATTATTATTCATCGAATATTGTATATTTTAAAACATATTTTAATCCTAGTAGGCCAAGGCGAGTGTAACACAACAATAGAAAAGACACTTTGCTCGGACACTTTACTTGATTTGCTCAGTTGCTTATGCTCAGTTGCTGACACCCGAACGAAACTCTTCCCATCAAACTGTTATAGTCAGACAGCTTCGTGTGTTTCTCTCATCGATTACTATGAGACAGAAAACACTAGTAAATCAAAATCTAGTGTTCTGTTCAGAGAGTGAGCTACTCTGTTAAGTTTTTTCCTGTCATTTCGGTGAGCAGACAGTATAGAAAAATTTGGTTGACCATATTTTGCGAGCTCTGGAAAACACTCTTTGTCGCTGAACACAATTTTCCGATTGAAATGGTGGATCTTCTTCCAACCTTGCCAGTGCCTAAATACAAGGTTAGCCTTTGTGGTAGGTTGTGTGGCTTCAATTCTTGCAGCAGCTGTATTTTAAAAAGTTTTTGTACCCAAATCCTTCTGCAAAATTGTCCATGTTTTGCATAATTTGATCAAAATCGGATGACTATATCTTATAGCTGCCATAGGTACCATGGGTGGGAAAATGGGTCTTGGAGAGAAAACCTTTTTTGTTTTCAATGTAAGTGTCCCTAAACCTGGCCTATACTAATATATATAGGTCTCAATGGAACGGATTATGTGCACAAATTCTGGCTACGCTAAAAAGCAATCAGAAGGATGTACATTTGCAACGGAAAAACAGTAGTATCACCAGATCACAAGAAAGGTATCTGAATATACCGCCGAGAGATATTACGTGGGTGATGAATGCCAGATGTGATATGATTTTGCTCCAGGTAAACAGTTACCAGCAATATCCAGCATTTTCTGGGAAGATGTCCTGTACTAAGGGAGTTCAGAGGTCTGCACTTTGCAGCCAACTTAGATACAAGCTCCTTAATTGATGTGCTTAACTGTTCAAGGGCAAACGATTGAACGAACTTAGTCAGATTCCTAAAATCAACATTGGAGTAGAGGAAACAAATTTTGTTTGTATTATTGTAATTACAGTGTCGCTCAACTGAAAAGGTTTGACTTTTATTTTACGTTTGAAACGTTGTATCTCCGTAATGAGTACTCCGATTTGAGCGAAAAAAATAAAAAAAATAGTCATTTGTGAAATAGTAAAGTTTCTGTTCTGTTGGTTTTGTTTTTATATCATTTTTAATATTTTTTCAAAAACATAACAAAAAATCTCCATTTTTTTGGCTTATCTGAATAGGTTTGACCACTAAAACTATTAAACATAAGTCTATAAAGCGAAATTTCAAGGAACTGGGTAACTTAATTAATAAAGGACACTGTTTTAGCATAATTCAGTATTTGGTAGGCCCTCCCTTTTTCTTAATTATTTCAAACATACGGTTTGGTAAGGAATCATAATATTTGTCAATTTCATTTAGTGAAATTGTTGACAAGGCTTTTTTAATTGCTTCGACTAGGGTCCCAGAGTCACTAAATTGTCTTCCTTCCGTATACTCTCCTGGACAAAAGTCCCCAAATGTTCTCGATAATGTTAACGTCAGGGGAGTAAGGCGGCCACTCGAGCAATTTGACGTTTTGATCCTTAATCCACTGTTTTACAACCCCAGCGGTATAGATGGGAGCGTTGTCATGTTGGTACGTCCATGGAATATGACCATAAATCACCGAAAACTGGGTAAAAGCCTCTTGGAGCACAGTCTTGTACACATTTGCGTTCATCATCGAGGTGACAAACTGGAGCTCGCATGTTGCATAAAACGATATGGCTCCCCACACCATTACTCCACCTGCACATGAGTGATGAAGACTTAAAAAACATTCTTCCTTTCGCATATCGTGGAAATATCCATCGAGGTTGAACTTCTTTTCGTCGGAGAACACCACCGTCTTCCACTCCTTGTTTTTGTTATGTTTTTGAAAAAATATTAAAAATGATATAAAAACAAAACCAACAGAACAGAAACTTTACTATTTCACAAATGACTGTTTTTTTTATGAAAAAAAATTTATTTCGCTCAATTTGGAGTACTCGTTACGGAGATACAACGTTTCAAACCTAAAATAAAAGTCAAACCTATTCAGTTTTGCGGCACTGTATGTTCAAAGAACCTTAAAGTAAAAAAAAAATGAATACATAACGTGTTCTTAATTGTCTTAGTTCTTTATTTGTTAAATTAAAAATTACATAATTACATAAAAATTAAGTTCGTTACAGCGTCGTAACGCACCGACCGATAAAAATAAGTTAATAACTTTTTTGTGTTCAGCACTCGTGCGTACTAAACAATTTTAGTTAAGTGAAATTAAGTACAAAATGGTTTTTAGTTAAGTACATGGAGTGTAAAACGAATTTAGTTACAGACTTTGTGATAGCTGAGGTATTCAAAACATTTACAGTGACTGAAGACTTGTTAAATCGCGAAAAAAACCAAAGAGGATAAAAATAGTAATTATGAAAAACGTTAATGCCAACCAAGTGAAAAATCATGTCAGGAACAATGCACAGGCGCAATTCGAAACTAAGGGGGGGTCTCCATGGTAATAAGACTTAAATACTTAAGAAACTTCTTTTTAAGGACACAAATAACATCACATAACTACATTACCCTGATATTGACTATACTGCCAGAATTTTAAAAACAGTTTTAAACCACTATCTGTTACTGACAAATCATTAAATCGCGGGAAAATTCCAAAGAGGATCAAAAAATGTAGTAATGCCAAATAAACTTTACTTTCAAGATAGTAAAAAATTATGTCAGGATCAAAATGCATAGGCGCAACTCGCAGCTAAGGGGTCTTCATGGTAACTTAAGAAACTGCTTTTCAAAGCCACAAATGATCATGTCTATGACAATACTGAACCCTAAATCATAGATGACCATTAGCCACCATTTTCGCTTGTAAATTTGTATAGAAGCCTGCCAGATGTAATGCATAAGCGTTATTCAAAAATAAACAATTAAATAATAAACACTCATTACAGTTGGAAGCCTGCGTAGGGTTCTACGACAGATATTCCTGAGTAAGCATTTCAAATAGATCATTAAACTCATGCATGCATTGAAAATATCTTCTAATCAAATAATGTTATATTGATCAGGAATAAGGATGTGCCTGCTGCACGTGAGGTGTCCCCAGTCCATCCATAATCTACAAATAAAAAACACACTTTTATTTCTAATTTTAGCATCGTTTGCTAGGCCCAGGTACGGCTGCTGCTGCTGTTGCTGTAGCTTCTCGGGCAATAAAAATCAATAAAATTAAGCTCAGTGTTGCCACTTGGCTTCAATTGCGGCAGGATGGAGGGGGTGATATTGGTGGTGCGTTATGTGTCTGCTTAAAGGGGGGTGGGTTAAATGTGGTGGTGCTTTCTATGTAGAGGGGTGTCTACCCTCAGGCTCAGCTGACTGCGTTACAGTTACGTCGGCAGCTGTTTGATAACGGTCAAAACAGACACACACACAAGCGCAAGCGTTGCCCGGGCCAGGCATTACATAAAGGCTATGTATCTCCCCTGTATGCCACATATCCATGTCAGTTTCAGCTTCGTTCCATTACGTGAGCAAGCGCTCGGCTTATAAATGCCTATCATTTCATTATCTCGAAGGACATTTGATGCGTGGGCGTAAAGTGCGCTGCTGTTTATTTCTTCTTATCAAACAAACGGCAATGGGGCGTTGGCGCTGCTGCTGGCAACAAACAGTTGGGTAGACCTTCAACATTTGTCCTTTGCTGTTGTTGTTGTTGCTGCAGCACAGTTGCCAGGCACTGGGGGCACCTGTTGTGCCCCAGAAAACTAAGGCATACATATATATAGGGAGAATATACATAAAGAACACGCGCCTCAAATACGTATGTTATCGATAACAACATAAATTTAAATTGTCTGGGTTAAGTCAATGACTCGCTTAGATTTCTGTTGTTGTTTTTATCAAATTTCGGCGAAATGCTCTTGCTTTAATTATATTGGAAAGTTTTGCCCCCGCGACAAGCAAAACCAAAACAAACGAGAGCCGCTTGTTTAAACAAATTCACTTGTACACATATGCATGTGTGTGTCTGTATAATTATCTGCTAAAAATTCTGCAACAAGTGCATATGACTCACAGACAGACGGCATCGAAGCAATAACAGGAATAACGGGCAGCGTCGGCATCTGTGTTTTTTTTCGTATCTATATGTACTATATATATATATGTCTGTAGTCTAGTATGGTTAGCAAAATGCGTTGCAATTTGATAAACAAACCATTGGACCAAGTGTCACCTAGCTCAGACTTATGAGAGACAGCCAGAAAGAGAGCGGTAGAGAGGGAGAGAGAAACTGCTTAAGGTTATCAACACAAATAATAAACAACAACAAATTCGAAACGAAATATATAAAAAATATGACGAACTGATTTGCCAGCCATTGCAAATGACGCCGCAGGCCAAAAAGGCGCCTTAAACTAATTTCAAAGAGAGACAAAAAATAAGAACAGGTGTTTTCTAAAATGCGTAGAAATCCACAGCACGAGGGCAGTTTGGTTAGCAGTTTAAACTAGCAAGGCTTTACAGCTCAATACAGCTGTTTCAAGAAATTCCCCACTTTCGGCAGAAAATGGGTATTTTTATTATCAGCTTTCTCAAAAATTTCTTCAAACATCGAACTGACGTTTTTTTTCATCTATTTTTCTGATGAATGAATAAGTAAATTTTAAATTTGTCATTTAAATAGAAGATCATTTTGCAATTAAATGTGAATTTATTTAAAGGAGGCTTGGTATTGAGTTACTGAATTATTGGACCTTATCAATGTTTCTGAGAATGCTCTGACAATAATTTCACATTCTTTTCTAAGGAAACTACTTAACTGTGTTCTAAAAGCATGGATGGCAAGCGTGATTACCGTACCTTTGGCTTAATGTTTATAGCATAGAAAAATTGGGTTAACAGTGCATTAGCAGTTGGTCAACAGTGGGTTAACAGGGTGATAACAGTATGGGAGATTATGATTTTAAAATATTTATATTTTTTGTCATCTCAAGGTAGAGATTTTTTTCTGCCTGTTATTTCTTTGAGTGTGTTATTGCTTACTTACAATAAGGATTAAAATTTGGTGTTTTTACTCCTTGTTAGTTTTCTTCTTTTAAAAAATTGCCATTGCAGGTTTTTATACCATTGAGAGAGCTTGATCATGTTTCACTTCCAAGCCTTTAACTTAAAAATCCCAATTACCTTGAATATACCTCTGGATGGCATAAAGATTAGACCAAATTCTTAAATGATTTCAGAGAAATTTCGACTCTTACCAATTCCAATTAAGCGGATTCGGAAACGGGAACAGTTCGGTATATCAGAGTTTTAGAACGCCATCATTAAAATCAACAATTTTGTTAAATAAAACCAAGTTTCCGACCGATAGTTCCTTTGGCAGCTAAAAACAAACTTCTGGGCAAAATTATAATACCCTTTGCAAGGGTTTAAAAAAATGCAAAGTCCTCTTTCGGTATAGTCTTTAATCCTTTCTTCGTTTCGGGTCCTATCTCATTTATCGATTCAAAACGGTGTCCACAGAGTGGTCTCTTGAGTTAAGCGAATCGCCCAAATTGTCACTCAAAATGGTTTTCACTATTATGAGGCTTTCGACATTCTCAAATTGGTTGTTATTGTCGTAAAATCGACCCCAAATGTTTTCAATTGGGTTTAGGTCAGGGGAGCACGGTGGCCCATCCAAAACATTTATATGGTGATCACTTGAGAAGCGCTGGGTCTCTCTGCTCTTGTGATTAGATGCATTATCTTGCACAAAAACAAGATCTCTTTCCACATTGTTTTCCAAAAATGGCTGAAGACTATCCTACAATACTTTTTTGTATTCTCCACTGTTCATCCTGGAGCTTGTGAAACACAGATCAAGCGTTTCAGACGCATGAACGGCTCCCCAAAACCATTGTGGACCCGCCTCCGAAATTGCGTTTGGAAAACATAAGTGGATTCTTAATCGCCAATCTCTCCAATAGTGCCGAAACCCATCTGCGACGTCAAGATTACATTTTTTTCATCAGAAAAAATGATCTTATTGGAACAAAGCTGTTTGAACAAAATTAAGTTACGAGTTCATACCGAGAAACACTTTCTCTCCAAGTTTTTTTCCACAAATTGAAGTCGTGCTGTTTTGTGGTGCGAATTTAAGAACGAAGTTTTTTTAAGACTCTTCTGACAATGCACTCCGATGATTGCAGCGTCCGCCAAACAGTCATCCGTTACCCAGGCTTAGTGCAACATGCGGCAAGTGTGGAGCACGAAGCAAACGAATTGCTAGCTTTAAGTATTATGCGACGTTTTTCACGGTCAGACAACTTGGGTTTTGTTTCAGAGCTATGCTTCACACCATATTCATCCGGATTGTTCAAAAATTTGGTGATAACACAACGTGTTCGACCGATTTTCTCCGATATTTGGTTTTAGGCTCCTTTCCTTCCCTTTTCCTTGTCGGATAAGAATCGTCTACTAGGCATTTTGTTACAAATTCATTAAATTGTTGACAGAAAGCCAAAAATTAATTGAAACCAAATCTTTCTTTCCAGTCGCAGTAAATGAAATGTGTCAGATTTTAAGCAGAATTCATTAAGCTTTTATTCTGCATACTTCATTTCGTTGTATTATGCTTTCCCATTCTTCTACGAGGGTCGAAACTAAAATATTTGGGTGTCGTATAATTTTGGGCAGGAGTGTATACCGAGTATTTTTTGTCGATACCTTGAATAATTTTACAACACCTCAACTATTTACTCTTTTTACACTTTTACGCAGATTTTTTAAACATACCCCAGGGCAGCAAAAATTGCGTAATTTTTTTTATGTCTCTTGTTGTTGTGGACTTTTGGAGTTTACGCTTTTCCGCGGGCTGGTGAACACCCTATGTATACAAGATAAGAGAACATACATTTTTTCTGCCTTTCCATGTAGAGTTGATAAGAGAAATAGGTTTGACATGTATATTTAGCAAATAGGTTATGGATTTGCCGAGGGAACGATAAGGATTGGATAAACGATACTCAAGTTATGAGCAAAAAGACCAGTAAACCCAGAACAGAGTCTTGTTTTAGTTTCTCAGGATCGTCTGCTTTTAAATTTGTCAGTAGTCTATTAACAGATGTTAGGTGAAATCAAAAATTCATCGATTGATAAATCTGCCCTCGTATTTTTGTATGTAGTGTGTGTCATCGATTGATTGCAGGGCAATCATCCTTCTCTCTGATAAGAGGAGTGAAGCATATGCTTCCATAGTTGTATAATTTGTCACCATATGCTTTGAATTTGCACTTCAATTCAGTTGATGCAATCAATAGAAAACTAATTATACCAAATCTCGGTTTAGTCACTTAGCGCTCCAATCAGAGCTTAAGGGGGTGCTGCGTCAAGTGATGTGACACAGTTACGCACTTAAATGATTTAATTGAGAAATAAAGAGTGTGCTCGACTTGTGTGCATCTAGCACATGGTGAATGGTTGGCTCACAATAAGTCACCTGCTCGACGACATTATTATGCATTTGTTGTTGATTAGGCAAACGTTGTGTGATTATGCTTTTAGTTCATGCCATGATAAGATAAGCTATGTGCGCATTACCATTCAAACATGTGCTCGGGGCATACCCCTGTACACCCATAACCGCCTTAAAATATGCGTCATTGTTGCGCTTGGCACTGAGTTGCAGTTTAACTGATATAAATGTTAATTAAAAATTTAAATAATTTATTTTGCTCTGAAGCGAGAATCAAACTGGGAAATGCTCTAAAGCCCTTATACAATTATTTTTTTTCCCCCCTCTTAAATTAATTTTTAATTATTTCGTTCTTCTTTGCAGACTATGATCCTAAGGTGGTTGAACAAAAAGAGCAGGCTCAGCCTGCATGTTTACCCCTAAGCTATGTCCTGCGTTTCATTTCGGAAGATACCCGTAAGGAGGCTTCCACATTTCTGTCCCATCCAACGACAACAACCAACAGTACTGGCACCAACACTGGCGGTGGCCATGGCACGGGGAATGTGGAACTCAAAAGAAAACTGGCTATTAAGCATCATAGTTACAGCATGTCCTCTTCCAATCGCAGCAATACACCCACTGGTAGGTTCTCTATTCTATCGCAAGTTGATGAATATTGAATTGAGCTTTGAATTTTAGGTAGCGAAATGGATGAAGATGAAATGGTTGTCACCGAATCGGAGGACAGCAATGATTCCTGGACCACCGAAGAGTTTAGCTCAGAGTTTATTATGCGCTATGGCAGCAGGTAAGTGGGCCAAGCATTTACCTTAATTCTGTAATCTATTCAATGTTCGTTCCCAAAAGGCATTCTGGAGGCGGAAGCAATGGTACGCCAGGCAATGAGAAACCATTCGCCTGCCCCGTGCCTGGCTGCAAGAAGCGTTACAAGAATGTGAATGGCATTAAGTATCATTCGAAGAATGGCCACAAAAAGGATGGCAGGTGAGTGAAATTGGGGATGAGTGAAAGTCATTTTTGCTAAACCTCCCATAATTTTACCTACAGAGTGCGCAAGGGTTACAAGTGTCACTGCGGCAAGAGCTACAAGACGGCGCAGGGCTTGAAGAATCATGCCCTGCTTACCCACAACACACAGCCGGAGAGTGTGTTGACCACTCAGCAGGTGGCTAATGCTGCGGCTGCAGCAGCGGCCATTATACCCAATGTCAATCCTCCAACGGCCACGCCACACACTCCCATTCTCATGCAGCGTAGCAATTCGCCCTCACAGTCGCTGGGCTCTTTGAGTCCGTCGAGCATAAGCAACATGTCGAGCAGCGC
The DNA here is from genome assembly GCA_018904275.1 of Lordiphosa clarofinis. Lineage (NCBI taxonomy): Eukaryota > Metazoa > Arthropoda > Insecta > Diptera > Drosophilidae > Lordiphosa > Lordiphosa clarofinis. Next base: position 294,827 of record JAEIGQ010000072.1, on the reverse strand, counting down.
CAGCAGTTGTCATGGGGGCAGCAGTTTGTCCAGCAGCAACAACAACAATGTCGGCAACAACATGTTGCAGCAGTTGACGGTGACAAATGTTCCAACACAGCCGCAGCACCAGCAGAATGGCAGCTCAGCAACAGGTAACAGCAACAACAACAATTTAATGCGCAGCACACTCGGTCTAGTATCCATTAAAACCAGCAACAACCACAACAACAACAGCAATAATGCCAAGTCTGTTAGCAATTTAATGGCGGCCAATGCCACGGCCAATAAGATACTCAAACTAGCCACGAATGTGGCCAACGGTGGAACAACGACAACTAGCAACCACAACAACAGCAGCAACAACAGCAACAAACTGCCGCTGCCCAATTTAGTAAATCTGGGCATACTCACACCCGCAACTTCACCCACCAAGAACACACAAACGCTGACATTTACCACGACCAACAATCAGCCGCAGCAGCATCAGCAACTCCAACAACAGAAGCCAAAAACCAATATACTGTTGCTACAACAAGAGGGAACTGCCACAATTCAGGCACAACCGCAACCCCCTCCACCGACACATGTCTTGCCGATCAGTCCCACGAGCAGCCTCAGTGGCAACAGCAGTAAAAGCAGCTCACCCACACCCCAAACCCATAGCCAGCAGCAAAAACTTACCGCTATGCTGGTGGAGCCCATGGAGACAGATGAACAAACGCCAAGTGATGTTGCAGCAGCTTCTGTCTCCAACGAGACCAAAGAAGAAAAGCTTGTTACCGTGTCCGTGGCAGCCGTTGAAGTGGTCGGCGCTGGCGTCGTCAACACTGAAACGTAGCCTATACTCAAACAGCTATTAATGCATCGCAAATTGACGCTGGAACTTGGTCCATGATTTTTATGTGTATACGATCAAACAAACTTCCCACACACACACACACACTTTCCAAACATTCTCGAACTTTATATATTAGACTTTTAATTTTAAATAGAGAATATTTGGATAGATCAGGTATTGAACTGAAACAGTCAACAAAAATCAGCATCATACAACGTGTCGGAGTCAAATCAGTGTGTACGGAAAATACAGGAAACCAAAGGTCCTTTTCAACCACCATATGCAAAAGATCATACGCATTCTTTGATCGATTACAAATGATTGTGGTTTAAAGAAAGTTTTATTAGAACTTGATCTTGTTAAGGCTGAAGCCTAAACTCATTCATGGGTTGGTTTCCAAAAAATAACTTATCTTTCGTTTAGTTCTTCGTTCAGTGGACAATTGTTTTTCCAAAAGTCGACTTGCAACTCTCTTCTCACGGGTGCGAATATTGCAGAGTACGACAAAAAGACGTGTTTAGTATGAGGCTTAGATACACGGTAGAACAGTCAGTTAATACCGAGGCTGTTGCGGAGAGGGCAGTGTAGTCGTAAGATATATTTGGCTACTTTGAAATCTTGTACTGGTATCAATAAAGTGTGCTATGCCGAACACTCTTGGCTTAACCACGTGCCTACTATATATTCTATTTCGCCTTTGTCGGTTCATACAGTTCTAAGTGGCGTTTGGGGTTTGCCAAGTCAAGGTTGTTAGAAGAATGAGGGCCATACGCTGGTGTATGTTGGATGGGGTCGAGTAGGTAAAGACTGATCGCCAAAGAAAAGGGGTCAAGGACAAAGATCAAGCTACGTCAGAAAGAACATAGGTTAGGCTGTATTTGGATCCATATCACTATCATTGCTATTGAGGATACGGCATCAGTGCCATTTGGCGACGAGTTCGCGCCAGACGATTGATCTACCATAGGAAAAAAAAAGGGTGAAAAAAAAAAAAAGAGAATTGTGTGTGAAAACTTGTTGACTTTTTTTTTACCTGTCCAGAACATGTGTTGAAATCCTCTTATTTATTATTTTATAGGGTATTTTTAGTGTAGTTAAAAACCCGACAGTCAGTTAAGTTTTGAGTTGTAACAACTTGTGTCTTTTTTGGAGATTGCGATCAGAGAAGGGACAAAAACGAATAACGAAAACTAAAATGAAAGAGAAATGTAACCATGTTCTGAGCGTCATGGGGTAGACTTAGCAAAAAAGTGCTGCTGTGTTAGCCACAAAATGTGGTCGATTACACACATAGTTCTCCATGTTGGCTTGGGTTGTGCTAGTACGTGAGGGTCAAAAGTGCACGTAAAGGGTGGTCCGATTCGAACCCGTAAGCTAGGTTCGGTTCGGATGCAATATGTTCATGATGTAATTTTGAAGATTTAAAGAGAATGTTCTCTTCTTTGCAATCGATTTGAATTTTGAAAACTCTCATTACCAAGTTTTAGAGGAGCTTCAAGATCTGAATGCATAAATCCTTAAGGTAACGCGTAAAGTAGAAACAGAATTTTAAACAAAAAATGTAGAGTCCTAGGGAATTTATTGGGTAACTTGGCACGTCCAAATCAAGAAATGATTTTGATGCACATGAGCAACCTATTAAATTACTTCTTCTAATAAATGTTCGCTGGAAGTTTAAGAAATTACTTATACGTGATTATAATCGACAAAGAAGGCGTAGAATTGGAGAACTTCAAAGATAGGTAGATAACAAGAATATAAATGTATGTGTCGTTGGGAATATAAATTTTTGAACGAATAATTTCTGAAAAAGGTGGTCTAGTTCGGGTTCGAGGAGTCAAAATATTGATGTTGGGTCAAAAACCTGAACTGAACCGGTTCATGGGGTTCGGCTACGGTTTGCAGCTGTTCCGTAGCAATAAAACTCTTTAGGCAAAAAACATGAGGCCATTTGCTGCTAGGGTGTGGTCAGAAGGATACAGGTCAGAATGCAGATTTGCCGGGGGATGCTGTGGTGTGGGATTAAATGATGTTTTACGGTGCGTGAAATTACCTAGGTTATTTTGAATGTTGATTAAGAAAGACACAAATTATCTTGTTTCCACAAATTCGTAGATCTAAAGAAGGTTATTTTTCTTTTGTAGACAAAAAGTTTTAAGTTTAATTTAAGTTAAAGTTAAGAAAAAACTGCTGATTGATGTTTGGGACCATTTGCGATTGTTCGCTCAATGTAAGCATGCACCTAAAAAGTCGTAGCCCTAGAAAAAGTCGTACGACCGCAGTGTAAACTCGGAGCTGATTGGAGAAACCGAGCTTATCCTGTGTGCCTTATTTATGTAATCAACACAAACCCCTATCTGGCCTCGATCTTGTTGACAAGCCGTGGGTTAAAGGAACTCGTTGCCTTTCTAGAGATTTCTTCAACGACACTAAATTTTACTAAGATTTTAACAGATTATTTAGAGCTGTTGAACTAAGATCAAAGAACTAAGCGAACAACTTAACAATCGAAGTTCATGAACTAAACTAGCGCTGAGCATCAAAATCTAACAGAAGGGCACCGATATACAAGTTTTATTAACATTAATTTTGTCGCAAATGTTTGCTTTTTGAAAATAACTAAGCAAACTTAAACCTTTGACGCTTTTCGTTTGAATAATTACTGTAGAACTGATTGATTTTATTGGTTTATGATTTCTGACTTTGACAGTTCTCTCACCTGATCCTTTCAATTTTCTCTTCACTCTCTTTGTAAGAGGCCCTCTGGCCAGAAAGTCACTCACCAAAACACAACCAACAATTGGAAAACATTATGTAGACTGCTCTCTTATATTTGCTTAATTTTGTTTACGAATCGCATTGATAGTGCAATATGAATTTTTAATGTATAATTTAACTTAAACTCTTAATTAACCGCTGATCTCCTCTTCTTAATTTAATTTAGACGAAGCGCACGACGATGAACCATTTAATTGTAACAATTCATTTCCATTCATTCAAATTGTTTACCACAACAAAAAGTATTATTAATATTTTAAGCTTTAGCAAAATGAATTTAATTTAAGTGTAAGGTGTAAGAAAAAAATGTTTAAAAAAACACAAACAAACAAATTGGTTAATCTTTTTAATTTAGTGCAATATTTTGATTTATTTTTTATTTCACTTTTTTTTTGTTTTGTATTTTTTCCGTTACTTCTTTTTCCTTTTCTCTCTACTTATTGCAGAAACCTCTTACTCCTGCTTATACAACAACAACAGCAGCAGCGACAGCAACAGCATCGTCAAGCGGCCCACGGCAGCAGCTAACGCAACGACAACCCCCACCAAATCAGCAACAGCAGCGACCATGCAGATTTCGCCCACATTCATTGAGCACAAGTATTCCGCCCTGGCCATCAAAGAGAAATTCTTTTCTAATCTGCGTGCAGCCAAAACGGTGGCGGCGAACGCTAATTCCCATAGCAGCGAACATGTTGAGTTGGCAAATGCTCCTGGTGGGGGACTGCGAACTGTTGCTGCTGTGGGAGGCCAAATGTGTGCGCTTCACATACAGCAAAATCAAAATCTCTACAAGAAAACTATCAATTGAACAGACAGAGAGAGAGAGAGAGAGTTGGCTGTGATTTAAGAAAAAGGCAGAGAAAGAGGATTCCTCAATAAGGCAGAGGAGAGAAGCCGTCAAAAAAAAACTGAAATCTACAAATTCCATGCATTTCGCAATCTATCAAAATATCACAACACTTACATAATTAATCTCAAACCAGAATTGTGTACATAATTGGACCTTCCCTACCCCCCACCCCCCTACCCGCCTCTAGAAAACTGCTTTAGAAAATTCCTAAAAACAAAACAAAAATCAAACAAAATTATTAACCCACACACAAAATTTAGTAAATATATTTGAAGAACCTTCTTCGACTAGTCATTATTGTAGTTAAATTAAAAATGTTTTGATTTCTCTATTCTTCAACAACAACAAAAATTGGACAAAATTTTCTAAAATTTAATATAAATTAGCAAAAAAAAAAAAAAGATCGTTTGTAAATTTATTACAAACCAATTGTCGAATATGCAAGAGAAAATAAAAATGAAACATCAAACTAGCTAGCTAAAGATTATGGAAGCTCCCTCCTGAGAGATGCTGGGGAAACTGGAAAATGTTTCCGCTTAGTACCCAACAAAAATAACTCTATGATAGTTATAGTATTATAATTGTAATTACACATAAAACAAATATACATATAATTATAATATATGGTATAATTAATTTATAAAACTTTGTGGGATAACTTGTTTATTTATATATGTGCGTGTGTGCGTAATTGTACAAATTAATGTGTATTTGTAATAATTGTATAATTCAAATCGTTTTGATCGTCCTTAAATGTAAAATCTGATACGCAAAAAATATATATATATTGAAAGTATTTATATGCATGCGTCAAGTAATTGGGTTCCTTATCTCTGCATGAAATGAAAACGAAAGAACAAAATAAAAACAAACAAGAAATTAATGAAAATTGTACACGGGTTCGTAAATAACAATCGGAATATATTCTCTTTATACTAATTGACAATGAGCTACAAAAGTACGGTATAAACACACGAAACTAACGTATAGAAAAGTTAATTGAGTTGTTTTGATTTGCAATTGTATATCAAACTAAGTACCAAGGCTGTAAATCCAAACAATTGCAATTATTTTTCATTGCCATTACAACTATTTTCATGTAATTGCATTGGAAATTTCTTCAATTACATTTAATTAACAATAATTAAATTTTTTTATTAATAGTTGTAAAGGCAGATTTCTTGATATATTTGCATCTGATATATATAATTGCTGTCAACTAGGGAATAGCTAACGACATTTTAACAAAAATGGAGGTTTCCTGAAGGCATTTTTTAATATAAGTTATATACAAGAGAATGTCCTTAAGAAACCTTATTTATAAGGGCGAACATAACAAAAATATATTCCAAAAATTTTGAATATTCCGATATCTCTGTTTTTAACACTTTTAGGAGGGAATTAAGTGCTTCGACTAAAAAGATATTTCAGGTTATCTGATATAAATTTTAAAAATTTGCGTACCCCACAACGTCTCTATGGAATAATTCCTCCAAACCGTTCTTAACTTCCAGTAATACATCTAAACAATTTTCGCTTAATAATTAACTTTTTATATACATATTACTTTAACTACTTTGTAGCGATTTCAACTTTCGATTCAACTTGTTAAATTAAATGCAGAATAACTTTTTACTCTACTTTTGACTAACGCAAATTCAATTAGACAATGTCAAAAACGAATCGCAGAAAAGTCATAAAACATGGGAAGACAATGCTGCTTGTGGGTAAAACTGGGTCTGAAAAAATCAAACATTCTATAAAAATGATAAGAAATTTGCACAGTAACCATAGCTAAATACAATTCAAGGGTGAGACTGTTTTTGAGGCCACAGAAAAATAGATAAAGGTCGAAACTTTTTTATTAATAAAACACTAGTAGACCCGCGCGCTTCGCTGCTTACTAAATGAATTTAATGTTCGTTCATTGGATTAATTATAATCGGTTAGACTATTGAACTTAAACGCAACACCTGGTACATTTTGTATTTCACGACCTTCATTTGCAGTTGTTGTTGCATCATTGACCCAAACTTAATCGTCTCCACACAAGTTGAATTTTTTAGAGAAAACAGTTTTTCACAAAATGTTCTGTTCTACAGAATGACACAAAATAAAATGAAATGGGCGTTCAAACACACACTTTTGGCCCTAATTTGATATTTTTTTTACCTATTTTTTAATATTTGAGGTACATAGAGAAAAGTGAAAAAGTTTTGCATTTGGCTGGCTTGAGGTCGGTGGATAGTTACAATTCAATGTAATCAACACAAATCAACAGAGATTAATTACAACAATTTGGAATAGCAATTGGTATGTCCGTAGCTGTTTCAAAGATAACCACATCTTAACATCAGCGGACTTTTGTATTGCATATTCACATTCAAACGACCACACCGATTTCCTTATAAACTTTGATTTCGCCAAATTACAAGTTGGGGACTCCAATTTGCTATGGGACGAGACAACGATTCAGCCTAGAATTGTGCTATGTTGAAAAGTGAAAAATTTGTTTACAAAAACCATGCCACATACTATGGCTATAATTTTTTAAGTTTTAAGCTATAGGTAGTGCCCTGAAAATCTCTAAAGATTTTCGTATCAACGATTGCACTTCGAATCTGCCCGCCTTTTAGATTCTGTGGAAGGAAAAGGGTACGCATATAATTTACTTGGCTTTGAGAAGCCGGTTTCAAATCGCTGAACTTTTGTCGTTTAATTTAGTAGCCGGGCATATTTGAGCCCTTAACATATTATTTTAAGGACCCTTACCCTTAAGGGATATACCTTCCGAAGGACCTATTAGGATTTTATAAACATCCTGCAAAACTTTCAAGCAGATCCGAAACTCAGTTTTACAGAAATAAACAAAAACAAATATTTTTCCCGACCCTTTTATATAAAAATTGTTTTCATCGACTCTTGTATTTTTCGTAATTCTTAATTTTTAACTTTTTTGGTCAAAAACCTTATAAATATTTATAAAATGTTCAATTTTTTTAAATACTTGGAAATTTTTGGAGATTTTATTTATTACCATGTCTTGACGCACTTTGACCCAAAATTCTGGAGAACTGCTTAACCGATTTTGATCATTTTTTCGTTGAAAGCTAACACCCAAATGCACCAAATCTAATTTTTACAGTTATTAAAAATAATTTTTATTTCATCGAAAACAGATGTCGAAACTTTAAATGCGATTATCTTGCAACCACTTGCAACCACTTAAAAACTACCTGTTGACCGATTTTCAAATTCTTTTTTTATCCACCATTCTGGTGTGAACTAGGATATTTTGGATAGTTCAACAAATAACGGAGCTAGGACCAATACAGTGGGAAAAAAGACGATTTTCGAAATTTTGACTTTGAAACCCCATAACTACGTCATTTATTGACCGATTTAAAATATCCTAGTTCACACCAGAATTACATTATTTCTTAACAAATCCCTGTCTTCAGTTTTAAATTCAGATCATCCGTTCTCAAAAAGTTTTTGCAACCATGGGCCTATGTTTTAAATTTTTGGTTAATTTTGAACAGAAATACATAGGTACAACAACCACAACAAAAATTACTAAATATAGTTTAACCGATTAACTATCCAATGAAAAAACCCGCTTCTTAATACCACTTATAGTTTTTGAGTAATCTAATTTTTTGTAAACCTTTAAAAAATGACACCTGAAGGTATACAGTACACTTAAAACAAAAAGTATGCAATTTGGTGCACGCGTTGGGGAGATAGCCCCTTTCACAATAGATTGAGTACCCAACTAAATACTCTTACTAGTATTAAGCACTTTATTCTTAAAGCTTAATGTTTTCAAGTTATTTAGCTTAAATTTTGAACAAAAGTAATTCTTTTTCATTATTCTGAAAATATTTTAAATTAACAAGAAATAGAAGTGATTAATTCTATTCTCCAATTACTTAACTACATTCATTTTTTCTGTTTATAAAGCCCATTCCCAATTTTTAAAGTTTTTTTTAAAGAGATTTTCGTATAAACGATTGCTTTTCGAACTTAATTGGGACAACTTTATTTGCAAAGTGCCAAGAATCTGTCCGCCTATTAGATTATGTGGCTATAAAGCTCCTCCAACGGGGCCAATCCAAGCTTCTCTGTGGAAGGAAAATGGTACGCTCAACTTTTGTCATCTAATCTAGTAGACGGGATATTTTAATCGTAAAAATTATAGAGTTGGGTCATAAGGATCAGGGTGTCCCAAAGAAGAAAAGAAAAATGTCAAATTTTACTATTATGAGTTTAAACCAGAGATGGGCATGCACACATACCGTCACACTTTTCACACGCATACAAGCACATGCAAATATAAGTAGCTGTCAATGCTTATAGCGTACGTGTGATTTTGCAGTCGGCCCCGGCAGCCTGACGCGCTGCTGTGTGGCATGGAACGTCGCGACGCGCCCATCTCTGGTTTAAACCATAAGTTTTGGTACATTTTTTCGTAAATTTTCACTGTGTTTGAAGACGATATCAGAACAACAAGCGCGCGCGAGGATTACAATAGTTTCTTAGCTGGGATTTTTCGAAAGTCATCAGAAACCCGTTTTTTTTGGGGAAAATACGATTTGCGCCACCTCTAAACAATACCTCTAGACTCTCACTACAAAATTTAGTACAAGAGCTAGATAACCCAATTTTGCTTAAAAGAAATCATTAATTTGTTGGGTAAAACTGCAAAGTAGAAAAGGAATTGTAACGGTGTTCTCACTCACCAAACAGTTCCTCTGCCCAATCTCGTTATTCCGTTTTTTTTTTTTAAATCAGAACAAGTATGTGAGCAACCGAGCGAAAGAGATCGTTTGAACATGCACTTGTTTAATAATAACTTTTGTACGAACTTTCTTCCAATTGTTGTTTACGAACCCTTACAAAAAATGAAAAAAATATATACAAAATTTACCACATATTACCATACTTACATATAGAAAATTAATTAAGTCGCCAGCCGCCAAAACAAAAGAATACAAATTCAACACAACCGCATTTTGCACACGCCCAGCGTCAGGCAGAACCTTCTTAAGTAGACTTCTGCTTTCCCTATTTACATACAACAAAACAACAACAACAACATAAACTATGTATATGTAAGAGACCTCACGCTTAAGCGAAAAGCTAAATAATTTTTATATTGCCCCAACACCCCCAATCCTCCCATTTTCCGGGCAACTTTGGAAATCAACTCAACCACCACCCCCCCTCTCCTCTAGTGAAAACAATAAATTTCATATGTATATTTCTATATATAAGACTGCTGTTATGTTCGTAAATATATTTAATATATGTATGTAAAATTAACAAAAAAAAACCAAGAAAAAAAACCACTTGATGAATAGTTCATATATTCATACTCTACCTTACATATATATATATAATAATGTATTGTTAGTTTACTAAAACAAAACTATAATTATATGTAGAGAATTAACTATAAATCATCAAGAAATCGAACTAACATTGTAACACGATCTAAAGTTTTAGAGACTTTAAAGTGAATTAGAAACGGGTTTAACATCAAGTAACCTTCAAAGGAAAACGGAAGCATCATCAACCACAAATAAAAAGGAAAAAATAAAAAAAGGTAGTAAAATATTCTCTTTTTGCTTTATGTGATCTATTACATACATACATATACATACAACTACATATACATATATATGTATAATAAAACTGTCCTTGAAAACCATACTAAAGAGCAAGCGGACTTTTATTTTTATCAAAATTTCTTAAATAGTGTTTTTATTTCGGGAATAGCAAATAATAACAAACATTTTTAAAGAAAGCACATGTTTCTATTTTCTGTGTATTCAAAGAGCCCTCTATAGCAGCAACGTCGATACATCAACAGTATACGAGCTTACTCTGCTCTCTTTTGCTCTTACTCTGTTGGTTTTGCGAATTTCTCCGAAGACTTCTGACAAAAGTATGTTCGCGTTCCGCTCAGAATTCACCGTCGAACGTTGCTCAAACGGAACAGAGACCACATTATCCATTCGTCTGAGGAAACCGGCATCGATTTGCTATGCAATGCTTTGTGCGAGAACAAGTTTTGAAGAATTTGAAGACTTATAATCATGTATCCAAATAATTTATCTGTCCCAAAATGCGATATATAAGCATTATGTGAAAATAAACAACGGTCGTATTATATCGATATGGAAAAGGCAATTGGCAATATCACAGATAGTAAAACTTTCTGGACTTTGGTGAGGAAACTAAATGGATCTAGTACAAGGAAAACAATATCGGTTGAACCATCGGCACTGGCAGAACTTTTCCAAAGTCTGCTCTGGACACACGAGAGTAACAGTACAATGAGTTTCGCACTACACAACTACATAGTGGATGATTTAGATTGCGTCATTACAACACAGGAGATTTGAAACGCACTGAGAAACTGGCTGGAGAGGTAAATCTAGGCTCGCAGCGGTTCAAGGTGCTGATGTATGCGGATGACATTGTCATGATGGCGGAGACCCCAGAACAACTACAGGAAATGATAGACACTACTTACACGTTCTGTATTACCTGGAAACTTGCTATTAATATCGAAAAGGCTCACGGCAAAAAAAGCCATGCCTGCAATATGCCTATACTACTTATATTTACTTATACTACTCCATGATTCGTCTACTGTGACGATCTTATAAACGTCTTCTGAAGCACCGCGATCGCATTTGCACCAATTCACACAAGCCAGTTTTTGAGCTAATTCTTCTAACAGCCCAACCCAGCAGCAGTACTCAATTTTTGCAGGCCATGTCCTAGGAGGTAGCCAATTGCCACCTCTTCACTATATACTTTAGTTTGTGAAGTAAGTACCGAACTGTTAGTAACAAGCGTACAAAAAAAACATCAACATTCGGCAGATCTTCGTTTACCTAACAGACTGTGTTGCGACGATTCGCTTATATCGATACTTATGTACCAAAAGGGTACTATCGTCGGTACCATGTAGAAGGTACTTACTGCAGTAAGTAGTCCATGTAAGTAGTGTAAGCAGCTCACGCCACCAGCGGTATTGAAGGGTATTTATTACTTTAAGTGGCATAGAATTTCAGGTGCGGATATAAGCATTAGATTGTTTATGTATCAGTCTTCGATCGAAAACATGTCGAGTCTAAAGATGTTAAATCCAAATGCAGGTAGCCAAACCAAAGAGTTCCTCAAGACGAAGTTATTTTCCCACGGCTATTTACCAAATAATGATTATTTGTAAATTTATCATCAAAAAAAATCATTAACTTGGAAAAATGGAAGATAATAAAATATGATTATTTTTCGGTAATCTATTCATTTCTGCAATGAGTTTTATTTTTTTTGTTTGATTTTTATTTTATTGCTCAATGGATAATCATTATTTTTTGAGTAATATAAATAAAAATCAAAAATAATGATTATTTTCCGAGTTTTATTTTTTTTGCTCAAAAGTATTACTCAAACACCGATTACGGCTAGTGCATAAGGAATTTTATTAAGTTTGATGGATGTACCTAGTATCGACAGGTTTGGGGTTGTAGCTACCGATTTCGCTATAAGCTTTCTTTATTTTTTCATTAGGATCTTCATTGTGCTCTTCGTCCTCCGATGCAACCTCAATGGAATTGAGGAGCTGATTGATGTTGAACTTCAGCAGTCTCTTCCATAGTCGACGTAGTTGCTTCCGCTTGCATTGGAAGACTCTTTGCAATATAATAAAATGGAAATGCTTTATACATTAAGGTTTACGACAAAATTTATGAATATTCACTTACAATTAGTTCCAAATTGTATATTTTTAGCATGAGTTTCTTCAGGTAAGCTCTAGCAACAATTAGGCTTGGTGGATTTTGCAACAATACCCGCCTAATTCGCGGGTCTAAATAGATGCTGCTAACTACAACGGGGTTTTGATTTGCGCTGAAGCATTTCCTTGTGCTTGACTTCCAAATGGCGCTTAAGATTTGAGACATAGTTTCCAGCGAAAGTTTTTTTTTACAAATTTTACATTGTGAAATATTTCTTTCCGTATGATGGGTGAAAAACTTCCGTGGTGAACAGACAAGCTTGCGTCCCATTTCGCTGCGCGATTTGAAAATTAAATTTCTAAAAAAACATTAACAAACTTTTAGCAAAATAGAGCAGACTTTACCTATTGATTGCCCGAACGAACTTTTAGAACCAACACTGTAGCAGCTGTAAAGCGGAATGACAGCAGACAAACGTGGAAGAGGTAGAATTACTTCTCAAGGATGGCTGAGATTAGTATTTTAAATTTTCTTAACTGTAGCAAAGTATACTCTTAGGGACATTTATGTTTTATCAATATATTTTCTGTTAACACACTTTAGAAATATTTGTTCTCGGAGATACGGGAATAACTTCGTTAATAAGTAATTAATGTCATCGAGACAACATTTTTTCAACGCATAATTAAATAAACTTGTATAAACGAATATGAATATTATAAATTTCCAAAAAAAAGTTGAATATGCCATATCTCTAAGACAATTGAGTATAATATATACTAGCAAAGATATACAAAATCAGATGGTCCATTCCAGAGTTATTTTAAATTAAGTGAGAAATAATCATTATTTTTGATTTTTATTTATATTACTCAAAAAATAACGATTATTTCCTGAGTTTTATATATAAAAATCATGTTTAATCATTATTTTTGGAGGAGTAAAATAAAAATCAAAAATTAATCATTAAAAATAGATTTTTATAATAGAACTCATAATCGTTACGGTCCCTGCTATTTACAGCACTACTGGAAACCGAATTAGAGCCCTACCCCGTAGAACCGTACCACGAACCGAACCTTCTGAAGCAGGGTTTGTTCAGAAGAGGGAAGCCGATTACTGAGTGTATTTGTGTGCGAAAATAAAGAGACACAAACCAGCTCTGTACTACTTTATCGATTATATTACGGTGACAAATCCGTGAATGTTGTTTGGTAGGTAGGTATTTCCGGCTGGCCCCATATAGGGGACCACACATAGACCTGACGGTCCTTAGTGAGGCCGCGTGCTTTTTTCAGGGTACCATTTCCTTCAGAAATCCTGTAGGATCCTTGACGTTTTGGCAAATGCCAACAGTTGTTTGTAGTTTGCAGTCTCTTCTTTGGAGCTGCAGCGTATAGTGCGTGAGTTTTTTGTCTCTCTTTTGCACATCATTTTAGAGATTCTGCAGCCGGTCGTGTTCTTCCACTTTTCCTCTGCTTCTTTCTCCGCTATCTCTTCCATCTTGCTGTATAGCGTCTGTAGGGAGATAGGTATGTTTAGTGTTGCTTCTCGGCTTAGTGCAACCCCGGCTTTTGCAAGAGTGTCCGCCATTTCGTTTCCATTAATGCCCTGGTGGCTGGGAATCCAGTAGATTTGCACCTTGCTGGAGGTGCTGAGGGAATCTATTGCTTTTCTGCTTGCCAAAACATTTTTGGAGTTGATGGCGTGACTCTGCATTGCTTTGATTTGGTCGTTTGGTGCGTGTAATTCTGCCAATTCAGCTGCTTTCCCTATAGCGAAGACTTCCGCCTGGAATATAGTGCAGTGGTTTGGCAGTTTGTAGGAGAGTCTCAATTCCGGTTCCTTGCAGTACACGGCGGCTCCGACTCCTGAGGCCATCTTTGAGCCGTCCGTGAAAAGGTGCGTTGCTTCCTGAGCCAGTCCTGTACGCCAGTCTTCTGGTCCTAGTAATGCTGATGCACCTGTGAAGTTGGCTTTTGGGATCATGTAGTCCGTGCTACTGTTGATCTCTCTACCCACTGTGCTGTGTCCATAGCTTTGTAGAGCCATGGTGCCTGCCGCGCAAAGACGTTGGGCAGTCCTGTGTGCAGTGAGGCGTGCTTGGATGTCCAGGGTGTTGACACCTAGGATGTGTTCCAGTGCTTTTGTTGAAGAAGACCGCGGCGCCCCTATTATGCAGAGCAGTGCCTGCTGCTGGGCCTTTTCCATCAGCTTTAGATATGTGAACTTCTCTGTGCCACCATACCAATATACCGTGTAGTAGTATCGGTCGTATAACTGATATGATGAGCCAGTGTGTTAGTCTTGGTGATAGGCCCCAAAAGCTGCTTAGCATCTTCTGGGATTGGTTGCCTTTTCACCCTTTCCTCCACATTAAGTCTCCAGTACAGGACTCCGCCCTGGGGCGTTCCGCTTGTACTCTTCTGCAGATCAGCAGGTTATATATCCAGGAGTCCAATGCCGTGTGTGTTGCTAGGGCTCTTTGGCTTCGCATTATTGCTTCTGTAGTGACGTTGTTAAATGCACCCGAAATGTCAAGGAATGCTCCCAGGGCAAATTCCTGATGGTACAGTGCCTTCTCGATGGTGGCTACTAGGGATTTCCCTATCGTGTAGGCGTGCTGGTTACCCTTCAATGTCAGGTTCATGGTTCATTCATAGCTCCACCTCAAGCGTGCTATAAAAATGGATTGTAGCCGTGGGACGATTGCGCATTTGATCGCTTTTAGCATGGCTGGGAATATTCCATCTAGCCCTGGGGATTTATAGCTCGCAAACAAGTCGATAGCCCATCGATCCTTCACATGCGTTTGGTTTAACCAAATAAAAAGAACCGTGTTTTTGGTAGTTTAGGAATAAATAGTATAATGTGCACAAATATGTATATCTACGGGAATGTTAGCTTCATTTTCTAGCCTCCAAATTGGCTATATAGTTGCAAACCTTGTTGAGTAATGTAGGATCGTTGATAACATTTTCCTTTTTCTTTAACTCGTATAAACTATGCAGATCCCTTTGCTCAAAGGCGCAATCGGTGGCCGTCTCAAACACACTGAAAGTAAGAAATACCGTTAACAATTTTCAATCTTTCCACTTGAACCTTTACCGAAACTTACCCAGCCCTTATATACCAATGCACCCTGCGGGAGTCTCGACAGCGAGAAATGTATTTAAGAGCCTCGTCCTTGTTGCCTTGCTGTAGACAGACCTCAACGAATGGCTCAAAGCCAATGGGACTCTTTTTGCTTTTGGCAAACTTTTCCAATTCTTCCCATCTCTGTTGCTCCGAAAGGTTTAGTATGCGCAGCCACCAATACCTACGATCGGGCACCTTGTAGTCACTCTTAATTCGCTCCGCCTCCTTAAGATCGCCAATTTTTAAAAGTTGCGATATGGTATCGTGTATAGACAGGCCATTCAAGTTCTTATTATATTTAGAGGTCAGTATTTTTTGTAGCTTAAGCAAGCGACTGGTGTCCGCACACAGCTCTGCCTCCACCGAGCAACGTCCTTGGGTGTAGGCATTCCCAATTAAGGATAAATTTGATTCCAGACCCTCACTGTCGATGGCATTTTCGAAATGATATTCAGCGATGGCCTTCTGATCATCCGCGGAGTTATAGATGCCATAAAGAGCCGCACGATTGGATTCTCGCATTATCTTTTTATACATGTTCAAGGCTAGAGGATGCTCGCTTATGGTCATCTATGAAAAGGGAGACTTAGTGTCAAGTTGAGCTTAGGAGAAAGTGGGCTTACATGCAAATTGGACAGCATCATATTTTTCTTAATCTCCAGTAAAACTGTGGTAATCAACTCTGTGTCTCCAGATTGCGTGGCACTGGCTACGGCACGATCAAATTTGCCCATCTTAAGCAACAGTGGGACTTGCAGCCAAGCACGCGGTTCCAGTTCCAGCAGTTTAATGGCCAACTCATCGCGTCCACTTTCATGAGCCTTCTCGGCAATGTTACAAAACGAAATGCCCTCCACGGAGGGATTTTTGAATTTCTCGGTAATCTTACGAGCCACCTCGTTGTCATCTGCCAAAATGAAGGACACAATTAACTAAAGAGATAACAAGGGAAGCAGGTAAACGTACTGTGATCATTCATCACTTTGTGATATGCCCAGTGCTCCAGAATCCAAGACTCGGGAAGACCTAAATGCTTGGCCACCTGAATGGCTACGGCATAATGCTTGCGAATGACCAAACGACTCAGAATTACTTCCGGATGGAGATGGGAAAATCTGTTTAATTATTGTTTAAAAGAGAGATGCTGAATTTAAAAAATGTAAACTTTATATTTAAGATGAAAAATCATTAAGTTCGGTAAGGATTAGAATTATAGTTAGACGCTGAATTTAGTGTAACGGAAAAATCGTTTTTGGTGAGATGCGCACCGTAATTGTAACCCTCAAGGATCAAAATGAAGTATACGAAGTGGAAGGTGATCCGCTTAGCTAAGCCAAGCATCAACAAAATCTCTACATATTCTTTGTCAGCCCCATATAAAATTGGTTTTATTCATTCATTGCTAATCTACGCATTGACTAATATATATATAGAGATAGACAGCTGAAACTTTATTCATTTATTTAAAGCAAAACATGTTCTGTTCTTTATGAAACAACAAAATTTAAGCAGATATATCAATAATGTGGCACCTCAATTTAATAATACTAATTTAAAAAAATAAAATAATCAATTAACCCAGTTTGGAATGTTTTATTTTATTTATATTTATTGGTTTTGTTAATTTTTTTCACTCTAAGCCATTTCTCAATTCAGAAACAATGTGGTTGTTTCGGACAACTTTTTTAGTAGGCTCTAGGTCATTAAGTTATGATTTTGTCCATAACTTTTCAAAAACAAAACACGCACAACACCACAAAGGAGACTGGTTAACTGTGTAGCTTTATTTCATATATACCAATTCAATCTTCAGCAGTCAATGCCAGTCCTCAATGAGTTGGCAGAAGGTACCTTATGACAGAACTGCTATGACCGCTCGGGAATCCTAAAGCATGCGAGTAGCAAAATCTGGGTAATTGTCTATTATACGTCCTTCCTCTCCAAAAATTCTGAAATCATTTTTCCTCGATGGACCGCGAATTATGAAGAATTTACGTGCAAAAATTAATTGGCGGTCCTCCATGGTTTCTTTTTAAATGTATTTTAAAATTTGCTGTTTTTGCACCAAAATAATGCATGTGCTTTTTTTCAAATAATAATAAAATAATAAAAAATTAATATTTTTGTTTTATTTGTGAACAAATTTGTTGTGTTCAATTGTTCTGCGAGTACGTTTGTTCAAAAACTGTGATTAATATGGCTTGTGCGGGTTGTGAAACTACAATTTCGAAGTTTTTGTCGATGTCGGAGTCCGATGTCATTGACTTCCTGATAGGTCATAATATCAAAAAAATTTGGTGATCTGTGCAAAATTTCGTCCAAAAGTTTGCAAATGGATAATAATAAGAAGAAAAAGTAAAAAATCCAGTGCAATTTTGTAAAAAGTTTCCGCAAAAACATTTTTTTGGCCGGTACAACATTTTCTATAACAGAAATTTGCAAATTTCTTATGTGGGATGTGGTCAAACTGAGAGGCGAAACTGAGTTTTTGGAGGCCGACACCACATTTAGACCCGTCAATCTATTGTTGAATGGAAAAGATTCTTGAGGGAAGTATACATTAACTGGAGTATAAATAACAGCCGTTCCGATGTAATTAAAAAGCGTGGCTGAGAGCAGCAGGTGTTGAGTAGGCCTTCTGGGGAAACCACAAATTTTCGTTTTTCAAAATATTAATTTATAGGAGGTGGATGTAAACGCGTCTTCAACTTTACCTCTAATGCAGGGTTCCCCAAGAAGAGAGCGCTAAAATGTGACTGTGTCTCTTTCTAAAACACAGTGAAGCATGACTTCGGCAAGCACTCGGTGTGCCCCAGGGGCTATAGCTGGGGAACTCTGCTCTAATGGGTGGTGTTAAAAAAGTTCAGAGCCTCATCCACGTCAACTGAATAGGCCAAATAGTTCGATATTGGTCTGCTTTTTATATATAATTCGTGGTCCATCGAGGAAAATTAATTTCGGAATTTTTGGAGAGAAAGGACGTATAATAGACAATTACCTATGTCCTTCCTCTCCAAAAATTCAGAAATTAATTGGCTGTCATCCATGGTTTCTTTTTAAATGATTTTTGAAATTTGCTTTTTTTGCACCAAAATTATGCATGTGCTTTTCTTCAAATTTCAAAGAAATAATAAAAAATATTATATTTGTCAACTCACTCACACCTAGAATTTAACTACAATGATATTCAAAATCGGACATATGGTAATAAAATGCAGCACGTCTTTTCTCACGATGGTAACCTAGTTGCAGCATCTCGCATCTGACCTTGAGAATGATACTTATTTGCTTGGTCTCGAGATCGTCGCGGAAATAAGTGTCTTCGCCAGATTATAATTCAATCTCATATACAGAAGTCTTACAAGGCATCTCATTCTGTGTTGTGAATTCATGTTTGCTACGTTCTTTGGAAAAAGCGAATGGCATACTGCAAAGCATTGCGAATTTTCCTCTAGTAGGTGATTCGCTATAATCTTGTGCAGTCTTTGATCTGTAAGTCGCATTACTTTTGCCATATAGTTATAATGCCTGCTGAGCGTATAGTGATGTTGAGTGGGTAAACAGGATTCTAAATGCAAAGCGTAATTGAAAGTATTCTTTGGGAGTTTGAATATTTTTTTATCGACTTCCTTTTACTCGTTTAGTCCCCATACCTCTGACGCATAGAACATAAAACATTTGCTTTTGTTGATAAGGTGCCTCTTCATTTTCATATTTCGAGAGAGTCACGCCTAGATATTAATACTCTTGTACAATCTCGAGTTGTTCCTGCTTAAGAAACTACTTTTCGAGTTTTGATCTTCGTACCCTGCCATCTACTAGAATTTTTGAATTTTCACCGTTTATCCATTTATTACAGAATCCCGAGTACTTGTTTATCATGCGTTGTATTTCTCTCGCGTTTTCCGCCATCAGCACCATAATATCCGCATACATTAAGATTTTGCATGTTGGGTCACCTATGACCGCATTGCTTGGTCATCCATATAGAGAGCGAACAACAGCGGTGCTCAAAATACATCCCTAATTGATTCCAGTGTTTGTTGAAACCATTCCGAGCATTTTTTCTGCCATCCCATATTGTCATGCTATTATTGTCGTATAAACTTTTAATCGAAATTATGAATTTAGTTGACAGTCCTAAGTTACCTAAATAAAACGGGATCGCTTCTCTATTTATGGTGTCAAAATATACAAAAAAAAAGTAGAGCTTCTTTTTTTTGTTCCAGGTATGATTTTGCAATGGTGGTTAGTATAAAGATGGAGTCTCTAGTACTGTATTTCTTTCTAAAACACGCTTGATACTCGCTTAAGATATTATAGTGATCTACCTAAGGTGTGCTGCTGCGTACTCTTTTGCCATTGAATTTTGAACTGTTTTGGGGTCACCTATTTTGTATATTGGGAATACCAGATTTTTCCTACAGGACTAAATACAGTTATATGTTTCTGTGATGCTTTAAATGAACTCTGGTGTAGCGTTCTTTATAAACGATGCTGCGATAAGCCTTGGAAGTAGTTGCTCATCGCAGGTTATTTCCTCGGGGTTATTTAGGAAACAAGTCAGCACCAGTGGGATATGATCGGAGAAGGCTTGACTATTCACATACACTTTTAGATTACTTTAAACCAGCAGTTAACCATACTATTCTCTCTACTGCAGCTTTGAACAAATTCAATGGACAGGACCCCATCATCCACTTCGTACATTTGAGTCTTTGATCCAACTTACTGTTTAAAGGTGAGCGGCAGTCCAATTTTCTCGTGACGCAATGTGTTGAGCACCCTTAGTATTCTCATAATGCGCATGTATTCATCGGGATTATGTCCACGTATAAAGCCCTTGCCAAAGTTTGCCGTCTGTGAAAATGTTCAAATAATTACAAAAATTGCTTTTCATAAATAGCTCATCTTACCCTCAGCAGGCTCTTTTGCGTTTCGGTGCAAAACTCAAAGGAAGCCGCTTCGATGCACTCATTCACCGCCAGTTCAATCTTGTCGCGGCACATGCTTAAATACTCATCTGATTTATACGATTGCTCTTCGAATTTCTTTTGAGCCTCAAACAAATAGCTGGCCGGCTCTTGGCTATTTACGGAAAAGATATTCTCCACGCATTTCGGCAGACGCTGAATCATCTCATGCGAACTTTGTGTAAGAATGCGTACGCCATCCATTTCAGCCACCAGAAACATGACTGGATCATAGGGGAATTCACTTCGATCAGCATTACGATTCACAATCAATAAATACGATGGATACGAGATGACCACAGCGTCTGCTTCAGTGTTGTGCGTGTTCATTATCCATTCAATTTGAAGTGGCAGATCCTTGCGTCCCGTATCGAATTCACAATACTTTTGTCGCATATCAACGCTGCCCAGCCACAAGAGACCCGTATTGGTGTACAGGGCCAAGTGCTGATGATTGTATGAAACGGATATTTTAATAATGCGGTCGTGTGGCTTCTCAAACAAATTGGCCGTTATGGTGCCCACTGTTTCGCCAGGAAACAGCTTAATGATCTCACGTTCACGACCCAAAAGGCAATAGCTGTTCCGTCCCTCCGTTATGATCTCCCAGCAAGAACAATTGAAGTTGGAATCTGTTTTAAAAAAAATTAATGCAGGATACTCATTTTTACATCTCTGAAGAAACTCACTGGGAATATCCGGTAGCTTGCGCTCGGTCTTGTTGCTGTTGTGCTTGAGAAAGACTCGACCCGATGTGGTCATGACGGCCACTGCTGTGCCCGCAGCGGATTGGAAAACTTTGGCCTCCAGAATCTTAGTGACGCTGGCCTCGTCCCCAAACGTATACGATTCCTTTTCCTTGCCAAACATATCGAATACAAAAACTTTGGCATTTTCCTGCACACATATCAACTCCTCCGTATCGGACCAGCCCATGGCAATCAGCTTGCCATGATTCCACTGTGGATTAAAAACGTATATAGTTCAAATGATTTTCATCAACATTAACAGATCTACCAAGATGTGGCCAGACTCTTTGCCTGTGGTGTCAAATATGCGTATCATTGGCCTGGAGGAACCCTTGACAGGAACTAGTTTCGAGGGATCACGCATGGCTGCCAGCGGTCCGCCATATGGAGCTACCACCACTTGCATATATTCCAAATCTAGATCGATGGGCCAGTCGGGTGTTTCCAGTTCCACTTTTCTGTGCAAAAGGGGGAGGTATTTAACTATACATCTATATGGTATGTACCTAAATTACCTATAGTAGTCCGGACGCACCTTGAACCACTCGCCGGTATTGTACATGATAGGCATGGTGATTGTGTTTTAATAAAAGAGCGACCAGGGTAAAATTCACCAAGACTGTTGTGTGTGTGGGCGGTGCAAAAACAAAAAAATAACATTTAGCATAAAGCAGCTGTTTAGTATGACCGTTTGAAAATAACCTAAAAATACTGACAACTGAACAGGTTAAATTGTAACTGTAGAAAAATACCAAAAAAGAGCGGGAAAAATTTAAAATTTAAAGCGCGTATATCAGGTTATAGCTTATATGGTAAAAAAATATATATTATGTATAATATACATAGTTTTGAAGGTTAAGTTTTTTTTAATGGTCAAATAAATGGATAAATTAAGCACTATGAAACCAAGAGCCATTTCTCTTCACTTTATGTCACAAATAAAGTAAGTTGTAAGTTTATCTGACTTATATCAGCTATCTGGTTGAGGAGAAATCGACCCTAGGTTAGGTATGTTTGCAATGGCTCAGAGCTACAAGTCGCTCTCCCACTTAGGTCAGTTTGGGACCATTGC
The DNA here is from genome assembly GCA_018904275.1 of Lordiphosa clarofinis. Taxonomy (NCBI): domain Eukaryota; kingdom Metazoa; phylum Arthropoda; class Insecta; order Diptera; family Drosophilidae; genus Lordiphosa; species Lordiphosa clarofinis. The sequence goes on along the minus strand of JAEIGQ010000072.1, from coordinate 272,690 downwards.
GATGCCCTGTGAACCCTTTTGAATACTGAGGGGTGTTGTCATTACTAAACCATTGTGTGGACAGAATAAATTAAAGTAGAGCTGGGATCTCTAGCCCGAATTGTTTACAAATCGAAAATACTGGGAACGAAATCGTAGATTAGAAGAAATAGTTAAATCAGGGATGCAAGCCGAACCGCTTTTTGCGCTCGTGTACCGAACCGTAAAGCGGTGTGTTTAAAACATTTATGAACCCAACCAATCACCGAAAAATGAAATGGTTCGGTTCATTTCAAATGGTTATTGAGTTACCAATTGATTTACAATACTGAGCAAATTCGCAGGACATTTTTTGGTCGATAGCAAGTGCAAGCCCAACTGATCACGAGAAATATGGTATAGATATATTTCGGACCAATGAAATAATTAACGAAAAAGAAATTCGGTCCGGCCCGACTATAACATACTCTGTACCACAACTGTTTTAACATATCTGAGCAGTTTGAATAAGAAGACTCAAAGAGCTACTAAATATACTAAACATCATAACTGCTTGATTGTTTTATATCTCGACAATCGTTCCGTATCATCTAATCCTCATTATTCCTTTGGCAAATTGATAAATAATCTTGATTACTAAATATCTCTAGAAGGTACAAAATATCTATTTACAAAACTGTGGGAGATATGATGATTTTTCCAAATTGTGGAAGCGGGAGGGGATGCCAAAAATTTAAAATAAATTTAATCTGTATGCAAGTATAAGAAATATATGTATGTCCAATACATGTCAAACCTCTATCTCTTGCCATCTCCGAGATCTCTTTGTTCATACGCACAGACCGACTGCTGATCAAGAATATATATACCTTATAGGGTCGTAAATGATTGCTTCTCCCTGTTACATACTTTTGCACAAATTCAGAGTATACCGAGTACAAATAAGTGGAAAAGCAAGAGTTGCTGAGAGAGAAAGGCTGCTCAGGCCTCAAAATTGGAAAAAGCACAGTCTTGATAGTGCTCCCGCTTCCAGGCACCAAACCTGCTTTCAGAAGCAGGAAAAAAGGTAGTTAAATCTCAATTAATGTTAATATACAACAAGATCCAAATGTTAATGATAGCAAAATTTTTTGATTTCAGTAAGTAAAGTCGAGTTGAATATTCTTTAAAACCATTATCGATTATAGGGATTAAATTACATCAAAAAGTAAAATGTCCATTGTTAATTTCATAAAAGTGTTTGATGACGTAAAGATAATGGTATTTTTAAATATTGCAAAATTTATCATGAAAATCAACTTAAGCAATTTTTTTTTTATTTTTTAGCTTAGATATTCAAAAATATTATCCCAAAAGGATTTTCCGAAATTCGAAATGCTTTAGAAGATATAGCTGTTTTTGTCGACCAATGTCTTCGATATCCTTTAAACTTTTGACGCGTTTTTCTCGAAACCACGTTTTTTAAAATGGTGCCCACGTTTTCTCAAGTTCTACCGAACCGATTTTAATAATGTAGGGCTTTATGGACGCAGAGTTAACGTGGCTATCGTCCCTACCTCAACCTTTGAGAAAAAAAGTTTTTACTATTTTTTTGTACACTAGACTGCCAAAAAAATGGTCAAAAATCGATATTTCGTTTTTAAAAGGTCGCCATTTTTTCAAATTCAATTTTATTTTCACAGTTCTGCTACGGACGATAAAGGCATTCATACTAACCAACTTACCATCTTCCGTTTTGCTTTCTGATAATTGTAAATCCCGGAAACGTGGGCACCATCGATACATCTGTTTTTGGAAGAGCCTACTTTGGATTAAACAGCCCTCGCATTCACAAATTTTTAATTTTTGTATTTTTATACTCTGTACCGAAGGTACATAGAGTATATTAAGTTTGTGCAAAAGTATGTAACAGGGAGAAGGAATCATTTCCGACTATATAAAGTATATATATTCTTGATCAGTATCAACAGCCGAGTCGATATAGCCATGTCCGTCTGTCCGTCTGTCCGTCCGTCTGTCCGTCCGTCTGTCTGTCCGTCCGTCCGTATGAACAAACAGATCTCAGAGATGGTAAGAGATAGAGGTTTGACATGTATGGGACAAATGTTTCTTATAGTTGCAGGCAGATCAAGTTTATTTTCAATTTTTGCCACGCCCCCTCCCGCCCCCGCAATTTGGAAAAAACGTTATATCTCCTACAGTTTTAAAGATAGACGTTTCGTACCTTCTAGAGATAGTTAGTAATTAGCAAAATGTATCGATTTGAAATGGAAATATCTTTTTAAAATGACACAGTTTTAAAGATAAGATTACTAAGTAATTATTCTTGTTATTGTACTCACTGCTCATGACAATTACAAGAAGCGTTCACACCAAATGTACTTTTTTGGATTGCCACTGTGCAGACACAGCGCTGTGACTTGCAATTTCTGTTACGCTAATGTATACACTTTTGAGTTCTTTTTACTTAAATCTAGCTCCAGTTTAGTATATATTAGTGGTATTCCTGAAAGTGATTTGCTTTTGATTTGCTTTCGATTTGATTTCGCGAAACAGCTGGTCACAGCTGCTCCATACAAAATGAGCAGTGTGCCCAGAAAATGTAAGGAAATTAAGGTCATACTAATTGCTTTCGCGAAATCAGCCTCGAAGTTGATTTCGACTTGCTTTCGTTTTAGTGAGACCGTTCTCGTAGAATAAATGGCTCCGCGCGCATGGTGTTTGTTTAAATTTGGTTGTGATTTAAATATAAAAAATGTAAGTTATTTTGCTTTCCATATTTTAGCAATTAAATGATTACTATTTATTGCATCTAAGACTGCATTGTCATTTTTTGCTTACACGCGAATGTTTAAATTTGGCGCCAATTGAAAGCAAATCAAAATGAAATCAGGGTCGTTCCACCAACTGCTTTGCTTTTGCTTTCACGAAAGCAAATCAAAAGCAAATCAACTTTCAGGAATACCACTATTGATTGAGTGTATTTTTATTAAAAGAATTTTGCCCGCGGCGCTCTTTTTTCTCATATTTTTCCTGAAAATTAAGCTAAAGAACACACAGTAAAATAATTTTTCCTAAATTTTTATGAAAATTTGACTAAATTGCTTAGGTATGGAACTATAGTCTCTTTAAGTTGCTATCCAAATAATTCGTATATGAGAAAGTGTTTAAACATCAAATTATATTAAGGCTTAAACTAAGGTATCAAACGCAAACAATTTGCCCAAATTTTGATAAAAATTTAACCAAATAGACCAAATTTGGGAACTTTTTGGCCATACTTTAAACCAATTATTGTCCTGCATAATCATCAATCATAGCTATTTGGTCAAATTTTTATCAACTTATTATTATTCTAAAGCGTAATAAAAACACACAAAAAAAATACTAAAAAAAAAAAACCAAAAAAAAAAAAAACAAAAAAATTTTTGTGCCAAAACCCTTCAACAGTCTCTTTGATGGCAGTCCACACTTCCAACAAAAAGGCCTCGATTAAATACCGATTAAATACTAGATCCGTATTTTCTGTGTGGTTATCGATAGCTCCCTGAATAATTAATTTTAATTATTTCAAGAGGTATCGGACATTGTCGATACACAAATATGCGTAATAAATCTTTTTCAAATTTTTACTATAGGATAACACAGTTGCGTTCGTCGAGGTTTAAGCAGTAGTACGTTTATTGTTTGGTATATTAGTTTAGTTTGGTTTATTGAATATACCAATGACTCAAGATATAGTAATAAAAAATGACTTGGATTTGTTTAGCGGCATGTTTGCGGATTTTTTAAGTTCCCGCGATATCTGCCCAAATTTAATTACGAAGAGGTGGCAACACTGCACGTCCAGCTCATACGAACTAGTTCAATGTGTTAATAAGCTGGCTGTTAAAAGCGCGTTGCACATGTGAAAGTATTATTACTAATAATAAACATAAATCAAAGTAACCTACTATATTTAATAAATTATTAACGAAATGGCGGACACTAAGCAAACGATTGTTGAGGGCGTCGAGGCCATCACCTTGAATGGCAAGCCAGAGGAAGCAGCAGCAGGAGTCACAACAACAACAAATGCGGATGATGTGGTAGATCCATGGAATGTCGCAAGCACTAACGACGCTGGCATTGATTACGACAAGTTAATAAGTGAGTTGGCCGTACACACACTTTAACAATTTGAACTTATATGTTGACACGTTTGCAGAACGCTTTGGGTCCAGCAAAATCGATGATGAGCTTATCGCACGGTTTGTGAAAATCACAGGCAAGCCAGCACACCATATGATTCGCCGCGGAATATTCTTCTCGCATCGCGATCTGCACTCGATACTCACGCTCAAAGAGCAGGGGAAACCTTTCTATTTGTATACGGGTCGTGGACCCAGCTCGGGTTCGCTGCATGTGGGGCACTTGGTGCCGTTCATTATGACGAAATGGCTGCAGGAGACTTTCGATGTGCCGCTGCTCATACAGCTGACGGATGATGAAAAGGTTCTGTGGAAGGATTTAAAAATCGAAGACGCCATCAAAATGGCGCGGGAGAATGCCAAGGATATTGTAGCAATGGGTTTTGATGTGAACAAAACATTTATATTCAACAATCTGGAGTTTATGGGGTGAGCATTTCACTTGCAGAGGGTAATTGGACTTAGTTAACATTATGTTTGCTTTTAGGAAATGTCCTGCTTTGTACCAGAATATCATACGCATACAAAAGTGTGTCACCTTCAATCAGGTGAAGGGAATTTTCGGTTTCGGTGACTCGGATATTATAGGCAAAATTGGATTTCCCGCCGCTCAGGCAGCACCGGCCTTGTCCAGTAGTTTTCCCTTCATCTTTGGCAATAAAAAGGTGCAATGCCTGATACCCTGTGCCATCGATCAGGATCCCTATTTCCGCATGACACGAGATGTGGCTCCACGCTTAGGGTTTCCCAAGTGTGCTCTCATGCACTCAAGCTTCTTTCCTGCTTTGCAGGGAGCCAAAACTAAAATGTCCGCCAGTGAACAAAATTCAGCTGTCTTTTTAACCGACACACCCAAACAAATAAAGAACAAGATCAATAAGTATGCCTTTTCCGGCGGACGCACCACAGTGGAGGAGCATCGCCAACTTGGTGGAGTGCCTGAAATTGATGTGTCGTATCAGCTGCTAAAGTTTTTCCTAGAAGACGATGTGAAGCTGGAGGAAGTGCGTGCAGCTTACAGCAAGGGTGAAATGCTGACGGGTGAAATAAAAAAACTGGCTGTGGAGGTGAGTAGTGGCTGGTGGAGAAGGAAATCATATTAAGTTCTGATTCTTTGTAGACTCTCACGCCAATTGTGGAACAGCATCAGGCAGCGCGTAAATTGATCACAGACGAAGTTTTGGACAAATACTTTGAGCTAAGACCTTTAAAATTTTCCAGTTAAAATTCCTATTAAAGTTGTTTCTAAACTGTTGCTAGGATAATTACTTAAAAAACACTGAACAATTCATTCAGTATCACAACGATTAATATTAATTTTCACACCTCACTGGACCTAGACATCGTACGCGTGCTTGCCCACTTCAAACTTCGCTGTAAACACTATTTATTTTGTATTTTTTCTACCATGCAAAGGAATTTTTTGTTTATTTTTTACAGAGCATTTAAAACAATAAAAGATTTGGCTTCGATTTTCAATTGTAACGACTGACCCACTTAGAAGTTGTAAATTTTTTCAGGCTACTTGACACCCGCCGACACACGGCACACTAAACACATTTTTCTTGAAGCTCCAGCTATTGAGCTTGAACTTGCTCTACTGGGAATTGTACTCATACGCCTATTAATTTCGTATTCCTGGCAAGATACAAGCAGCCTCTGGTAAACCAGCTAAAAAAATAACTTTGTAGCTTCACAAAAATGTAAATAATTTTGTTTTGGCGTAATATGAGAGCCGCCGGCAGGCCAATTGCAATTCTATTTAAACTCTCGACGTGCGGTAAACGCTTAAAATTTATAAACTAATTTAAGCTAACTAAAAAAATGAGAAATTGTGATCGGAGTCGGTGAAAATATGATAATTGTCATGTATTTATTTTGGGATAGAGCAAAAAATATTGATTTGTAAGCAACATCTGTTTGATAGTAGCAATATCTATTTGGTTTTACTTTTGATTACCATAATTTAGTAAAATTTCAGAGCGTATTTGACATAGAATCCTATTCATCCAACAAAAGAATTTACTTAAGCCACTAATAATGATTGCCCTAAAAATCTTGCATCTTGTTAAGTGTAATTAAACTCTGTACAAAAGGTACACAGAGTAAATTAAGTCTGTGTAAAAGTATGTAACAGGGCAAAGAAATTATTTCCGACCCTCTTTCTAATTATAAATCTGTAGGACCGACTGAGTGACTGACATAGTGTCAACCTTTAGCCAAAACTAGATTTTGCATAGTCCTTCGTTAATTTATGCAGGCGCCCTTTAGGTAAGAAAACTTTGATAATTTTACCGCAAAGTTGGTGAAAACGCCAAAGAAAATTTTGCATGGGGCACATAAATGAGCTATGGTGCTGAGGCAATGTTGTGGACTAAGATCTTTTGGAAGAATTTGTGACAACTCACACAAAATTGGTATCACAAGAGAAACGCGCAAAGAAAATTTGCCTTATGGGGCATGACTTGGCAAATATGGGAAGCGATTCCGAATATTAACAGGGCCAATTTACATTGAGAGTGGCTGTTCGTTCGTATTCATTGGCTCAACGACATGAGAGATAAGACCCAGCAGGCGTTAATTTCACTTTTGAGCACGTGGGCGTTATTTCACTTTCGTAAAATTAAAATAACCAGGGCTGCAAACCTGTCCGGAGCTGAACCGCTCCGGAGTCGGAGACTCCGAGATTTTCGAGAATCCCGAACCGAACCTGAACCGGAGCAAAAAAAAAATTTCGCGGCTGAACCTGAACCCGAACCGGAGCAAAAAAAAGTTAAAAGGGGTTCGGTTCAGAAAAAATTCATATTACTTTTTTCAGGTTGACTTATGTATTGGTGCTTTTGGGTTTGAATGTTCGTAAATACTTAGAAAGTTCTTAGAAAAACGTTTTTACTTTTTACGTTTAATCTCAAATAAAATCATAGAACTTTTTTAAGCACGCTCTAGGTCATTTAGGTAAGGATTTTGTCCATAACTTGTCTAAAACAAGACAAGCACAACATCACAAAGGAGGCTGGTGGACAGAATACCCATTCAATCTTCAGCTGTCTTCGTTTGTCCTTGGTGTGTTGGCAGAAAGTACCTCATGACAGAACTGCTATGACCGCTTGGGAATCCCAAAGGCAGGCTTGTAGCATAATAACCGACATCAGCAGCATAATAAATTTTTTTTTAATTCAAGTAAGTTAATTTTTTGACCTTGAAACAAAAACAGCTTGCAAAGAGACAAATTGCTGAATTGTATGAACCTCAAAAAGAACTCCTTAATAAAAGCATCACTGATTATTCTTATGATCATGAAATGCAATCATTAGCTAAAGAGCTAGAATATAAAGAATTAGTGACAAATACATAATAGTGAACGACTTCGTAGCTTAATTTGAAGGAATTCCAAGGTTGCCTAAAGATTCTAATGTGTTAAAAGTTTGAATAAACTATCATTGTAAATAACAATAATATGTTGCATTAGCTGTTCCTTAAACACAATTATCAGGCAAATTTTTCTTCTGTCAGTTAATTTTGTTTTATCCATTATTAACTTAAGCATAGTTCGAATATTATTTGGAAAATATCAATAGTTGGCAAATGTTGTTACAATTTACATTCCTGTTTTTTAAGCTAGCAAAAACAAAATTATTTCTGAACCTCGGTTCGAACCTAGGTTCACCGACCTACTGAACCCGCTCCGTGAACCCGAACCCAAATAATCTCAAAGGTTCGAACCCCGGAGTGACCCTCCACCGATTTCAGAGGGGTTTGCAGCCCTGATCACAACCGCTTAGCGATCTCGGCTATTTTCGTTTTTCGAAAAAAGGCTCTGCTCTTAAACTCTCGAATGCGCCCGTAGTAGCACCGGGTTTGCAAGAGTAATTCTCTTTTGGATTTCCAGACTGATGTTATAAACGCTGGTTATCATCGTTCCGTGGAAGACACAATCCTCTACAAAGGTTGTACTCTCCCGTGCTCATAGGTTGTCTAAGACGGGTGAACTTTTTGTGAGTGGATACTAAATAGGTACATACTTCGTCTTGTCCTCGTTTACCGCTAAGTTCATTAGTTAAGACCAGCGATGGACAGCTAGAGCGGAAAGGTTCTTTTCTATTTTGACGGATCTTTGTGTGCTTCTCAACGTCATCATGCAAAGTCGATTGTACTTTGTTGGTATACCAAAGGTAGACAGGGCTTTAAAGAACCTTGACCTTATCGGTGTATCGAAAGCGGCTTTAAAATCGACAAAAAGTTTTCCCTGGTCTAATCTGTATTACTTATCGATCCGTCAAAGGAATGATTACTATCGGATGAACGAATAATTATCTAGAATCACCACCAACCTTTCAAAATACTGTTCTCGATAAATATGTCCGCCTTCTAAGCCTGATTCGATCGCTAGTAAATAATTTGGAGTATTTTCAGGTAATTTCAGAATTCCCTTAAGAAAACAGCCAATGCGATTTCCAACGTTTCATCAACAAAACTTTATGAACCCGATCGATTGATATTAGTAAAAAATGGTATTCATTGGTAGCTTAATTTCATAAAACTTGTTTAAGAACACAAATAAGATTTTAACCGTTTTTCTTTTACCTTTATAAAGTAGTTTTAAATGATTTCTTTTTTCAAGTTCGACGCTTTATTGAAAAAAATTGGTTGCAAATTCTTTTTTTAAAGTATTGTTTACTGCTAGCCACTTTTTTTGCCATCTTTCTGGTAATTTCTGGATACCACCTCGAAAAAACGATGCGTCTTTTAATGCGAGTCTTAAGGGGCATGCGTCATCGATGAAAACAATTATAATTGGGAAGTGGTAACATCTGGACAATACGAAAAGTGGGGAAGGGCTTGTAAGCGGCTGCGCAATAAGTAGCCGAGCTTTGTCCTTTTGCAAAATTACCTCGTTGTGCCTTTGCTTGCTTTGTTCGACTCAAACTCATCAATTTAGATTGTTAGAGAAGCCGTGTGATGGTTTCACCCGGTTGTAGTAACTCCTAGTACTTCACCAAATACAGAGCATGATCTTGCCATGATGATTTTATTCATTTGGAAAAGTTAACTTTCCCGCAAATTGTGTTGTGCTAGCACAGAAGTTGACATATTCGAAGCACCCAAAAATTATGTTGATTACACTGAAAAAAAGACGAATGAAGTTGGTTATAAGAACGTTAAAAATCCTTATAATATTAATAAAAAGGATAATCACTGGTACTTAGGCTGCCTTCACACTGTTCGACACATGACCCATGATAACCTTGTAGGCCCGCATTTCCCTATGAAATTCTATGAATTTTACAAGCCATTCAAATTTAAAACTGAACAAAAAGCGGGACTACTAGACTATCATGTGTTATGTGTCATAAATAGATTTTAGAACAGAAATAAGGTTTTATCCGTTCTCCCAAAACAGAGATGGGGTAGAGGGAGAGAGTATTGGTGTGCGAAAATAAAACGCCGAGAATTTGCTTCGACCAAATCGCTTCGAACTCTTGCGAGCGAATGACGGCTTTCTGCTCTTTTGGTCTTAGCTTCGGCAAGCGTTCGGGTCGTGTACATGTGAACAGCGAAATGTTTTCGCCCCCTGGGAGGAACCAAGGGCCATCGCTGTTCTAAAATTTACAAAAATGTCATTCCGAATGAGACTTCACTGTATTTTTTGTATTTTAACGAAAAACATTGATTTGAGGTGAAAATTGAATTGTTAGCATTTTGAGTATTATGGCCAGAATGGACCTAAGCTAGGCTTTTTATTTGGCCTACATACATACAAATTTATATACCTTTCTATAACTACCTATGGACATAAATACATACATACTTTAACATATATACAGGTATGAATATTTTTTTAATTAACTCAAAACACTTGTGTTTACATGCGTCGAAAATATATATGTACTTCTACCCATACTACTGTATGTCAGTACCTTCAGGCTTGTGTGTTTGTGCATGGCGATCAAAGAAAAACTCAAACTGAAGTTGTGGCGACTATCCCCAGTTCCATTGCCCGGCCACAAGCCAAACACACAACTTCAGCTAGGCACACGCGCGCTCTGCTCTGGGTCTGATCTCGATCTTGTTACAATAGGAAGGAAATTAAGCCGCTGCATTGTCATTGGCAGGTACCCTATCCTCGCGCGATCATCAATACTCCTGCTCTTATTGACACACGTACAGCGGGGCACTTCATCAACCCATCAGAACTGGATGATGACGCCATAAAAGAGCTCTGACCGTTTTGGTCCTATGATGAATGGGCACGACGTCTCCGTCTCGGATTCGGAACGTTTATTTATTTTTTATTATTTGTAACTTCTAATGGTCAGGTAGAGTAGTTGACGTCGAATCGAAAGTGTTTTCGCTGGAGCTCCAGATCGTACGCGTTCATTGCCGCCGTCAGACGTCGCAACGAAATCGGCTTAAGCTTAAGCGATGACGGATCAATTGCTCAGTGCTGCCGCCGGTGGCAGCGGTGAGCCACCTGCCTTGGTGCCCGTACCCATATCCACTTCAGGGTCCTATCTGGCGGGCTCCGAGGGAGAGGGTGAGCCCATAGAGCAGCCCGTGTTGCTAGAGCTGGGATCAGCAGCAGCAGCAACCACTCAGCCGATCAATTACACACTGATGCCAGAGGGTGGAGGCTTGGTGGCTTATCACCAGGCCAACAGCATCTCCTACAGCTATGAGAAGGATAGCTGTTCGCTGAGCTATAGCATTATACCACAACCGGTAACCATGTGGCCACCACCAAGCCACTCCGCCATTGAACACAAACCTCCGACTGAGCTAGTACCTCCGCCCATGTACATGAGCTATGCCCCGGGCGGTGTCAGTGCCGAGTTGGAACATCACATATCCAAGGAACATAATCCCGCCTGGCGGGAGAAGGCCTTACAAATGGAGAAGGACTACCGGCGCACTGCCTGTGACCGTGAGCGCACACGAATGAGGGACATGAATCGAGCCTTTGATCTGTTACGCTCCAAGCTGCCCATATCCAAGCCCAATGGCAAAAAGTACTCGAAGATCGAGAGCTTGCGGTGAGTGTTTGCATTTGCTTACGGGTCCTTAATAATCCTTTATTGGTTACCCTTTACAGAATTGCCATCAACTATATTAATCATCTGCAGGCCATGCTGCGTGAGAGCCATCTGTCGGATACGGAATTGGTCTTTAGGCATACACCTGGTATTGGTACCTCATCGCTGCACTACGATCCTCATGCCAACTCCTCGTCGTATGACTACGAGAATGGGGCAGGAGGAGCATCGACCTCGCAAAATGGCTGTGCCTGGAGTGGAGGCAGCAGCTCACCCAGCTATGACAATGCCAAGGATCAGTGGGGGGCTTAGCAGCAGCAAGCATATAATTTGCCAAAGAATTTACCAACACTGTTTTTATTTTTAAATAAACTAAAGAAGAGTTCGTTCTAATGAGTTGGAATAACCCATTCCCACCCTTCTAGTCTCAGAGACTTTGATGTAAGCTAAACATCTTCTGAAAGTTCTTTTGCTCAAATTTCTTTGAGATTTCCGTTTTATACTAAAACGATATGGTTTGAACTTGGAATTCAGAATTTGTTGGGCCAACCGAACCACATTACCCGATGGTATTTTGGGATTTTGAAATTCGGCTGTCGATCCTGAATATATTATTTTCTGAGTATTAAATCTGGGTCTCTTACCCTAAGTTTAGAATTAACCCTCTATTTATTCGCTTTCCTTATTCCTTTTTGTCTTCGTTTTGCATTTTTCTAATTCGGGAAAGTTTAACAATAAAGTTCGTTTTGTTTACAATACATGCTAGAGCTGCTGCAGTCCTTTGAAGTTGAAAACTAATGCAGTTCGGACGCAATAATTATTTTGTAAAAAGTGCACATTAAAAAATTAAAAAAAAAATAATTTAAAAAGTTCGCCGTTTCTGATGGTGAACATCCGAAATGTATGCAACATTTTTTAATTCGGCTATTTATTATCCGATCTTGATAATTTTTCATCAGGGATTATAGTTATTGCTTATATAAAAAAGGTAAATGTTGGCTAAATACAGCTCCTACAACGGGGCCAAGCCAAGCTTCTCACGATCTCTGGGGGGGGTGGGGTTTTTTTTTTCAATAAAAGAAAGGACCTACATTTTAACGCCGGATCCGAACGGCAAAGTTTGAGAATTTGCTTTTTCATGGATAGTTACTTCACAGCTGGCGCCAATAGCTGGTGAAGGTGACCGTATTTATAAAAGCTATTTTCTAAAGAAAGAAAAAAACTTTTATTATTAGATGTCCAGAGGCGGGATCGAACCAACGACCTCCCGCCCAGCAGTCCAACACACTAACCACTGGGCCACATACGGCCATTGCTTATATAAACTTAAGTTAAAAATTGGAAATCGATATCTGAAAGAAGTAAGAGTGTTGCGGTCGAGTGCCCCGACAGCAAAATACCCGGTTTCAAGTATTGTGGTTCCTATAGCTTTGAATTCCATTTATTTTAAAATTTATTTCAATAAATGGGCAGGCGCACTTATTTAGATATCTTCGGTGTTTTTGCTCGGATCTCATTGTGGTACACAAAATAGATAGATGTTGGGCCTCACTGAATATATATTAAGTCACAAGTTTAAAACTTAAAAATTGAAGCTCTGGCAGTTTTTCGCGGTTAGAAGAAGATGGAGGAGGAATTTTCCAAACCTAGAGTAAACTTTATCTGGTTACGGTGTACACCTACATACGAGAGCGCAAGCTAAAGTCAGCTCTAACCGACTTCGATATAGCCGTTACTCATGAAAAAACAGGTTAAACAGTGTTCCTGCGTTCCTTAGGGTGAGCATCTGAAAAGTATGCAACACTTTTTTAACTCAGCTATTTTTCACATTTTTGCTCAAAATTTGAGAACCGCTCATCCAATCCTTATCATTTCTTCGGCAAATTGATTCGTTTTGCTAATTACTAACTATCTCTGGAAGGTACGAATCGTTTATCTTGTGCCAAATTTGAAAAAAACTTGATCTGCCTGCAAGAAGCATTTGTCTCATACATGTCAAACCTCTATCTCTTACCATCTCTGAGATCTAGGTGTTCATACCGACGGAAGGACAGAAAGTCAGACAAGTCGGACATGTTTAAATCGACTCGGCTCTTGATGCTGATCAAGAATATATGGGTGATTCCATGAAAAATCGCCCACTGGGATTTTTTTTGGATCGAAATAATTATTTTCGTATTCCTTGTAGTAAAATAGTATATACGTATTTTTAGCATTTTGGTGAAATATACTTAATTCGCGGGTAAAGTCGATTTGAAAGTTTACATATTTAAAAAATTTAATTATTTTCAATAGCTTGTTATCCAAAGATATTGGTAATAAAAATATTTAAAAAATCTGAAAATTAGCATCTGAATGCAAACTTTCAGATAACTCACACTTAAAATTTTTAAAATTTTTCTTCGCGTTTATACAGAGAAAAAGACCATATTTCGCTGTTTAAAGATGGAGGAGGAGGGATTTTCTAAATCTGAAACAAACTCGATGAGGATATAGGTATACACCTATATACATTCCAAAACTTGTGGCTCTATCTATTACAGACACTGAGATCGACGCGTTCATACAGACAGACAGACGGACAGAAGGACATGGCTATAGGACATGGCGATTAAGAATATATATATTTTATATGGTCGGAGATGCTTCTTTTTCCTGTTACGTACATTTGCACAACTTCATGATCTCCTTTTTCCCATTTTTAATGGGAACAGGGTATAAAAATGTGGAAGTTATTCAACATTTTTAATTGTGGGACGGACGGACGGACAAGTCCATATCGACTCGGCTGTTGATGCCGATCGAGAATATATATACTTCATATGTTCGGAAATGATTCCTTCCGCCTGTTACAAACGTTTGCACGACTTTAGTATACCATTTTTACTCTACGAGTAACGGGTGTAATTATAAGGTAAGTTTGAAAGTGGAACAACTCAAGATATATTTAAGTCCAAATTAATTGCTTCAGTAGACACGGAACGGCGACAAACGCATAAGCTATCTGCTCTTTCCGATGTGGAGACTGAGAAATGTTTGATTGATTTTGACATTCATACGGACAGAGAAGAAGAATTGGAGGACGATTCGACTGATGATGTTTGCGAGGCAGCATTTCCTGTCAATGAGGAAGATCAAGAAGCGATTGCAAGAGCGGAAAATATGTCGGAACTATGTTGGCTTCAGAGATTTGTGTAAATCTAAGCGGAAGTCCTAATCCGTTGGCGAAATTGTTGTCACCCTCAACTTTGCTTGCACCGAATTCACCTCAAGCACAAAAACGCAAACGCTAAGCGCCAGCTGAGCATGATATTGCTCATTCTAAAGAAAGCACTTAGACGACTTGGTACGATCTATTTGGGCTATAGATCCAAAATCCCCGCTTTTCAAAAAGATGTTGTGGCGCCAAAAGAACTTAGTCATGGATAAATTTGCGATTTCCTTTACTGAGCCTGACCTCGCAGTTCAAACCAAGTTTTGAAACCTTTTTGAATGATACTTTCATTGAGCATATTATTGGCATTTTATTTCTTATGTATGTTTTCGCTATCCAAATGTTCGTTCATATTGGGGTAAGCATGCGTTGGAAACAGTTCAAAACACAATGCTAAAAAACTTGCTTTAAAAAAATACGAAGCAATTTGCATTTCAACGATAATAGTAAGTATTCTGCCGCCCACGATCCTTTATACAAAATACGGCCTATCGTGAATTACTTCAATGAGAAGTTTCAGTCGGTTCCGGTGAGAACGCTTATGTGTTACCTGAGATGAGGACCTTTTTTCGACAATATTTACTAAACAAATCACACAAATGGGGAGTCAAATTCTTCAACTTGTGTGATTCTATGGCTTTGTGCTATAATTTTGAGACAACGTTGTTTAAAGTGGCTCACCGGATCTGGGTGCGGCAGCAAATGTAATTGTTAGATTGTCATGCAACGTTCTGGATTTCAAAAACCATATTATCTATTTCAACAATTATACCTCGTTCCCACTCCTTGTATATCTCCGTATCCCGGGGAATATGTTCTTTGGGTACTACGCTTGAATCGTATTCTAAATTGTAAGCTGCCAAGCCTTTCCTGAATTTGGAGTTTTGTAAACTAGTAACTTTAGTTTTTTATATTTTTGAGCCATTTTTTATTTTCTTTATAATACAACGTGTGAATAACTAATTGGTTTTTTTTTTGCCTACTTTCACAAAGCCGCCTCTAGGTGGTCCAAGGTTTAAGTTATATAGAACTCCATCCGTGTAAAAGTAAACATTTTTCCAGAACAAACCTTAACTTTTAAAACATAATTAATTATTAATTAATTTATTTAAAAAAAAAACTTTGAACTTATATTTTACCCTGTTTATACCAGAACTGCTCTAGGTAATTATAAAAAATGGTGACATGACAAA
Organism: Lordiphosa clarofinis; assembly: GCA_018904275.1. Lineage (NCBI taxonomy): Eukaryota > Metazoa > Arthropoda > Insecta > Diptera > Drosophilidae > Lordiphosa > Lordiphosa clarofinis. The sequence goes on along the minus strand of JAEIGQ010000072.1, from coordinate 257,083 downwards.
ACGCCCACGGACAAGAGGCCCACCTTAAGGAGAAGGTTATCTACGAAATGGTGTCGATGCCCTACAACGTGAAGTGCAGTATCCAGCCTATTCGGCATGGCTGGACTTGGATGTTAAAAAAAAGTTAAAACGGAATGGTCCTGTTCACATCGGCTCTTCGTAACGAGGACGTACTCTTTGCTCAGATATCGCCAGTCGTTGCTGTTGTGGGAGGCGTTAAGGCTTAGGAGGTAATCAAACTAGAGACTAAAATGTAGGCACAGCATCGCTACCTTCAATAATTCTAATCAAAATGGAGTGCACGAATTGCAATTTTACGGTGTCGAAATTTTTGTCTTTGACGAATATAGAGGTTATTGAGTATTTAAAGCGTCACAAATGTTTACTACAAGAAAAAAAATGTGGAAATGGTTTTGCTAACTGTAAGATAGCTGTAAAAGATGACGGCACCGAAAGAATGGTGCCGTAACCAGTTGACTGCTACTACCATGGGCAATAAAAAGAAAGTCAAGAAACAGTGCAATTTCAAATACCATTTTTGCTGATTCAAAAGTATCCATACAGGAGATTGCCAACTTTGTCGTATGGGATGGGAAGACGAATTGGGATGGGCCAGGCAAACAATTATAGACTGGAAAAACTTTGTAAGGGAGGTTTATATAGATTGGTCTATCCGTGAGAGCAGTGGAAAACTTGGTGGCCACGGCAAAATCGTGGAAATTGACGAGTCCAAAATCGGAAGGCGGAAATATAATTGTGGTCGGGTTGTGGATTTTTGGTGGATTAGAACGTGAGTCCGGTAAATTTTTCGTAATTCCGTTGAAGACCGTGGAAAGGAAACACTCTTAAAAATAATTAAGGAAAATATAGCTGACGGATTCACGGTCATTTCGGATTGCTAGAAAGCTTACAATTGCCTGGAAGATGACAGGTTTCGGTAAATGTCTAGTATAGCGCGATTTTTTGAAAAAAAATTTTTACTTTATTGGGTACAATAAAATATTCATCGATGGATCGCGAATTATGAACATAAAATATTAATTCATAGGAGGAAGAGGAAGTGCACGGGGAAGACGACAGTGGATTAGGCCCTTCCTTAGGGGACACCACTTAAAAAAAAACGCCCTTCTGTGGCTTGCGTGGAGTAGGCCTCATGGGGAAACCACGTTAAAAAAAACGCGCCTTGAATTTTACCTCAATAGGTGGCGTGGAAAAGAGTTCAAAACAGATCAAATAGGTGTAAAGATTTCCTTACTTTCGCATTGAATTTCAAGCAAATGTTCCCCTGAGTCGTAGGAAAATAATATTTTTAATATATTTATTTGAAAAAACAAGCAGAAAATGAAATGCATACATATGTGATCAAGCATGTATTTGTATGGGCAAATTTAAAATTCGTTCAAAAAGAAACCACGGATGACCCCTGCGTTTTTTCCGCATGAAAATTCTTCATAATTCGCGATCTATCGAAGGGAATTTTTTTGGAATTTTCTGAGAGTAGGCCGCTATACTAGACAATTACCTTGACTTTCGTTTGGATGCAGTTGAGGCTATTCGTAACAGTGGCGTATAGGTAGGATCCTTCTGGTAACACTGCCCAAATTTGGGAATGCTTTGACAGGGTGACGAGAGTGCTTCATTATTATATTATTTAATTAATTATTTTAAAAATTCAGACGAACTGCTCTATTACCAACTTCCGTACATCAAAGTTTTCTAATTAACAAATTCGATTCCTGAACAATACAATACTTCTTTCTCTATATTACGAATTTCCTTTAAAACGGAGTTTGTTTGTTCCATTGATATTCGATATTTAATATTGATATATTTCAGTTCGACTATAGTTCCACATTTCTAGAAAAAAATCGAAGTAAAAACCAACCAAGACAAAGACGAATCATTCTCCATCATGACAATGCGAGCTCTCACACACAAGCAATTTTTTGACCGGTAAAAGCGACGAATTGATGGGTTACACGGCTTACAGCCCTGATTAAGTACCCAATTATTTTTTTTTTATCACCAAACTTCTCCCGAATCTCATGTTTTTGACTTTAGGCTACGAAGTCCGTAGACTAACCCTATGAGCTATTTGAATTGAGCATGATTGATCTAGTTGCTTTGTTGAGCTGCTGAATCATTTTAAAACTGATCATGAGTCATGCCAAATTTTAGTACAAATTGATAGTTTAAATCACAAAGTAAAGGGAAACTTTGATTCAGTTCATGCAGGGCTCTAGTCTCTATCACCTGCCACGAGGTACACGAATGTTACCTACCATTACTAAAAACTTTAAGGCTTTGTATTGAAATGCTACATACTTGGTTTCCATTTATTTAGTAGAATCTAGTTTCGGGAAGAATCAATCAAGTAGAGCTGGTAAGTTCTTTTTAGGTTATATATTTAACGTTATTATTTTATTTTGCAACATTTACATTTGATACTTTACACATGATGCATAGTTTGTTAAGTGAAGAACTGACTGACGATTATCTACGTAATCATATATGAACCTAAAAAGTATAAAACAAAACACAAAAAGATTTAACAAATGTTTATGGAATTTTCGCTGAGCTGCAACTGCATTGCAAAGTGATAAGTTTTCTTTTATAATACTTAGAAATGAATGGAGCCAACTACTGATGCAGCTGACTTACCGACTGCACACACGCACACACAATTTTTCCGCTAAATTGAGTAGAATTTGGGTTTTTTTTGGGATGTGTTGGCTAACTTAGAAGAAGAGGACGAAATAACAAAAGCTTTCTAAGGTTCTTAGTTGTCCTTCTTAATTCGGGTGGAGGTCATGCGGTAAATGATGGAATCTCTGCCAGGATCCATTTCAGCGATGGCATAACAGATGGCCAACAGTGTCAGGGCAAAGACGACCATGAACCAGAGGATAATGTTAAAGATAATTGGATAATCGTCGGTGTAGTAGGTGGCCAAGTTGAAGGGATTGCCTGCAGTGTCAGGGCTTAGAGCATCACGCTTCGAGCGCGAAACGGCAGCATCCTTATCCGTGGACTGGACAAAAAGCACAGAGTCGCTGGATTTCTGAGCAGCCGACAGAAGGCGGCTAATGGCAGTCGAGAGCAGCTTGTTGGCCTCATCCAATGCAATAGACTTTTCTCCATGGGCCTTGGCAATGCCATCGGTTGATAGGCGCATGATCAAAACATTTGAGGGCTTCAGCATCTCGGCCAAGTTCTCGGCGGCGGCATTCATGTAACCGATTTCCTGCAAGAATTGCTTATCAGCATTGTGCAACGAGGGGTTCAGATGTTTGGTGGGCTTGGCGGCCACAGCCTCGTAGTCACCAAAGCACGACTTGAATGCCTGCACCTAAAAATACAGTATTAGGTTTGTATTATAATCAGTCGCCTGGGTAGACTTACTCCATCATCGAATTGCTCAAAATTGATGTCACAAACGGGCTCATTGGCCGCCTCCAACTCAGCAGCCAAGGCATTGAGCGAGGTGTCCGCTCTGGAACCAACAAGCTCATAAGACTTCACATTGCCCGCTGTGGTCACATGGCTCAAACCCTGCACATGGATTGCAATCACGCCCTTGGCCAGATTAAAAGGATCGCTGATGGTCATGCCGCTCCAGTTCGAGTCGCCAGTGACGGCATTGCCCATGGCCGCATACAGAACATCGCCCAGATAGTGACTCTCCAGAGGATCGTTGCCCTTGAAACTGATTGCCTTGGGGCTGTTCAGTACCGTGAACTCGCCGTCAGCATGAACTGGAAGTGAAAATGAAAACAAAAGTTAAATATGTGTATTTAAACCTGACCAAAAACTCGGCTTCTGCGCATGGAGGTTACCCCGTGCAGAGTGTGTGTGTCACCACCACCCCTTGAACCCAACAAAAATACACTTTTCCTGCTCTTACAACAGCTCCCAAGCATTTGGTTGGCTTTAATTTCTTTGTTTTACTTACTGGCTGCTATAAACAGCGAGAAAATCACGCAAATTTGCAACATTTTCTAATTTCTGCTGGACTTTTAATCATATGACAAACGACTGCACGAAAAAAAACCAACACCTCTCCCCCGACGACCCTTTGGCTATCATGTGATGAACAGAGTTGAAGTGGACATATATCGACTAGTCGATATATCGGTCTTAGCAGCTGTTGGAGCTGCCAGACTGTTTGAATGTTTTGTGACGAAAGTCACTGTAGACGGAAATGAATCTTGTGATCGGGAACTGACAATTTTTTTTTTTTAATCAACAAAAAAGAGCGTAGAAGCTTTTTGCAATGGGGGGTGTTAAATTTCAAAAACTTTTGTTTATTTTTTTTATAAGTTTTATTAAACTAAATTTTATTTGTTTGGTTGGATTGGTTTCTTTTTAAAAGAAGTAAAAAATAAAGGAAAGTAGTAAGATATAAATATTTTAAAGATTTTTTTTTTTAAGCTCATATGTTTTTTACATTCTAAAATATTTTTGAAGTGCGGGGCAGACTGAGTGTTCATAAAAAAGGATGGATTTTTACAAAGAGCTTTTCAAAAACTCACTTTTTTGCATGAAAATTCTTTATATCAAATTTAGCACAAAGTTGAGAAGCAAATAAAATCGCGAAAAGTTAACCGATTTTAATTCTACAAAATGGATTCTACTACAGAAAGTAACCTAAATTTGAACGTATGGCTCGAAATTATTATTAACGATGCATGAAAAAGTGAGTCGTTCATAAAATTAGAGGGAAAAAGCAATAAGTCAAAACTTCCGTTAGATTCCGCTCTCAAAGAAATTAGTTGTTTAAAACTGTTGTTTAGACACTTCATTAAAACATATTCAATAATTAACTGCGGATAGCTGGAGATTCAGTTTCGGTGAAGATATTTGTGCGACAATTGTCAATTCACGAAGCCAACTTTTTCTAAAGTTGTTTGTCCCCCAGAGCACGAATTTATCGAGTGATTATCGATTAGCGGGTATTTCGATGTTTCAGTCAAATCAAATACGTTTTTAAAGAAATTAGTCGCCATTCAGGATACGCCATTTTGTTTTTTTGAGATTTGACTTTGAATTCGTAAACAGCGACCCCGAAAACCCCCAAATACTGACATTCAGACAAATCAATTACGTATTTTGACTTTTGGCCGTCTTTTTTGGATTTGAGACCACTGTGCGATGTGGATAATAGAAGTTATAAAAAAACAAACGCAAACTTACCGGCTTTACATAATCAACCAAAACATTTAGAAAATCTAGAAGTTAAAATTCGTGGGACTAGCACTAGAAGTTTAACAAATGAATACCAAAATAAAAAAAAAACGACTCGCAACTTTGAATTTATTTACATTTTTTAAAGTGTGTGCTTCGGTAAACAAAATGAAAGTTAAATGAAAGTCTTAAATTATATCAGTAACAATAAAAACAAGTTAAAAGTTAAAATTAATAAATTCACACTCCCAAGACTTATCTGTCAAATGTCGTCACAGATTCACAAAGTTATGCCCAGCGAAATCGAGCAAGTGCTTGCACTATCTTTTACTCATTGTATCATCTCTCATAAGTATTTAATTATGAATATCAGAGACTGTCGCACAAACCTTTTCATTTAATCTCAATTTTAATAATGCGCAACAAATTAAACAAATTGCTTCGTTTTAAGGAATTTAAAGAGCAATTTGAATCAGCAATCCATTCAGTCACACAGTAAGTCTTTTCACTGCTACTTTTCCAGTCACTTCCACAGTAACAGTCGCCATCGCAGTTAAACCAAAGTCGCTCATCTCTGATTGTTTACTAAAAGTATGGATCCTTATAGCGAAGAAGCAGCCGTAACTGTAAGTTTGCCTTAATCTCTTGCAGTTTTAAACCTAAAACGATACATGTTCATTGCAGCACTTTAAGGATTATCTGGATCCCGACTTCTTTGACCAAATGCCCGAAGACCATGGGTTTAGGAATGCCGCATCGATTGCAGAAAATACAGATTGCAAAGAGCAGCGTCGACTGAAGGAAGCCATTAGATACTACAAGGACAAAGCAGCCTTTTATCGCAAGCAGAAAACTGCAGCATCCATTAAATTGCAACAAATGAGACTGACACAATAGAAATTTGGACTCTTCTTCAGTGTTGCCATTTCTGGCTTTTTTAAAGCCGGTTGTCAGGCAAAAAATACAAAATCGAGAATTCTGGCTTTTTAAAAGTGACTTCGGCTTCTTTTTAGATTTATATTTGTTTTGGAGGAAATCAATAGTTTTTCACCTTTGCCAGTCATTTATCGACAATAAAACACTAAATGGCTCGAAATTTTTTGAAAAGGAACAATAAGATTCAATTCTATTGAAAATGCCACAAATCAACAAGATTCTTTAAATCAATGACACTGACGCATCCGGCCTGCTGGAAGATCTTTTAATTGCTATAAATTCTCTACAAATTATTCCATCAGATACCAATATTAATATAATGCATGTAGACGATTTGGAGACTTTGCTGTCAAAGATTTTTTTAATTTAGCCTCGATTGCGATTCAGAGTTTGTCCTTGCCATGGTTCAACGCTAAAGTTGAGCGTTCCTACTGATACTACGTGTTATAAGGTCCTCCCCAGTGACCTTAAGCTAACAGGTGCAACTGAGGCCTACGGCAAGGACGGGGATGATATATTAAAATATTTTGTATATATAATTACATTAATGATAAGAAAACCCGCTAAAACAGATTTTTTTTCTTGACAAAAGTTGCCAACACTGCTCTTCTTGCTACCGGTGTCAGGCAGTGTTGTCTATATAGCTATTCTTTGGCTAAATTTAGCTACATACATTAAAAAGTCTTAATTCCCGCCAAAGTAGCACACCAAATAATTATAAGTCTGGGCTGTGCGGATACTTACTGAATAAAGGCTCTGTGCCTAATGTATTTAAGAAACTATATATCTTAGACTAGATTTACATTGGGGCATAAGGAATGATAACGAATAAAACTGTTCCAAGCCTTTCGAAGCCATTTATTTCATCCCGTGGATGTTGCGAAATGTTTTTTAATGAATAATTCACATAAATGCTTTATATAGAAGGGACTATTTAGAAGATTTTTGTAAGTTTGAGCTTAAAACTGTTAAAGATAATCCATAAGAACTTAATTTATTCCAATGTGAGCTAGAAATCACCCTTTATTTGATCCGCTCTTACTGAAGTTCTGTTTTTGCATGTTCGCTTTCTGCCAAGTCATTGCATTCTGTCGCTTTGGTATGCAAGTGGAAGTGGGAATTTGGGGTAACCGCAATTGGTGCCCGTCCATCCCGGTTTACACACACATTTGCCGCACTCGCAGATGCCCTGATCCGGGCCAGAGCACAGTTGCTTATTGTTCCGTTCACAGCTGAAGTTGTCGCACTCACAGAATTCGCCCGAGATAATCTCGTCGGGGTTCGCACGCCTGAGGCATTCGCAGACGCCGCAAATGCAAGTGCCGCGCGCACTGCAGTCCACAGTGGAGTTCTCCGCCCTGCACATAGATGCGTTATTGCTGTACAGGTGCATATCCGGCACGGAGCATTCGCAGTGCTTGCCGAAATGCTGCTCATCACAGTCGCATTTGCCACACATGAAGTTGCCACCGAAATTACATTTCTCAGAGTTCGCCTCGTAGCCCTTGGAGCCGGGATGCTCGCAGGGACAGGTGCACTGCATTTCCAAATCAATGATCAGACTCTCATTGATGCCAATCGGATACATCAGAATGACCTGCTTCCAGTCCCTGGGATCCTTTGGGCAACGGAGCACTGTTATCTCAGCTTCAAACGTGACCTTGTCGCCCACTTTCAGGCCGCTGCATTTGGATGTTTTGGTTCTTATGCCATTAAGGCAGGATGAGAAGTAGTCGATTTTCACTTCGCTGGTGGCATTGTCCTTCATCTCCACCGAGGAGGAGATTTTCTGTGGAAGAAAGTGGAGGGGGAATAAAGAACCAAGCCGGCGACACAGTCAGTCGGTACTTACGCCATATTCCTCTTTCACCAACTCCACCACATTGGACGAGTCTTTCGACAGCACGGCAACCGAGGAACCCTCAATGGTGGCCGACAACTTCTGATACACCGAATACTGGGATTGGGTCACAGCAAAAATTATATTGATGGCATTCTGTTTGACCTTCTGATTGATTTGCGATATACTCGGATAATCCTGAACGGAGGAGTGCGAATAGTAGTTGCTCGAATCCAAATGGCATTCACCATCGTTGGGTGTAATCACTCCACCCAGTTTCCCATCACCCGCAGAATGGAAGCCAGCGTCTGTGGAGAAGACCAGGAGACGGCGAGCCTGCTCGCGCCAGCCCACTTCCTGGCGGCAGGCGATGGCTTGCATGATGCCATCAAAGCCACCCTCAGGTGCATCCAAATTACCAGAGACAGCGGCTTTTCTCACCTCGTCCTGCAGGATAAAGTCAAGGAGTTAGGAATCGGCAGTTTAAGGATTCGTGTTAGTGAAGAATGAAAGAAGGAGGGGGGATTAGTGAAAGAAACAAGCAAGAAGAGTGAGGCAGACTCTGGGTTAGATGATTTCGTTTCCAAACGAACGAAACTTGACTGAAAGAAAGCTTAAGGTTTTAAAGGGGTATTCGTGACAGGTGACAACTCCAAAAATGCTTAGTAAGGTTTGCCATTTCACCAGCGTCAACAAACAGAGTTACCGCATTCGCGCTGTCTGGTGAAAATGGAGCAATGTACCGTGCGATGTGGTTTCAACAAGACGGTGTCACATGCCACACGGCACGTGAAACCTTTGAACCAATTGAGAGTCAAAGAAAATTTGTATGAGCCACATAAAATGAACTGACGCGCTAGGAGCACGAATTCTTCAACAATTTGGGAAAGACTTGGGAATCTATACATAAGTTCCTAATTATGGACAAGCAGTGCTGATGCTGCTGTGAAATCCACAATCATTTTATGTTTATTTACTAGAAATGAACGCGGGATGGAAGTATCGCAAGACCCGAATACCACATCCATTTGACGGAAGGGATTACTTATTATATAATTCCGGAATTTTCTATCGCCCAGAAAATTTAGATGGATCCTTTACATAGATACAGGCCAATGCATTTACCACGCAAAATATTGATAAATTTTTACCAGCTGTGACAGCTTTTCTTATGGCTTAACCCAGCGGACCAGCAAGCGAGCATTTTGCGAGACTATCGCAAAATTCTCACAAACGAGCTCGCATGTGAGCAAAAAACGTAAGTCCAATTTTTTATAGCAAAGCACTCGCACACGAGCTTTCCTGCGAAAGCTTTGCGATAAAAGGTCGAAAGAGAGAGGGAGTAAATATCTCAGTAAATCTTGTATTCGGCTCGCAAGAAATATTACAAAAGTATCGCAAAACGCTCGCTAACCCTATTTCTCGATCTTCTTTCTATCGTAAACGAGACTTTCATTATCAACTTTTTTTCGCCCAAAATGGAATCTGTTCAATTGCAACTAAATGGGAAATGCATCTCTGACCCAATTACTTTGTCTGAAAGTGAAGATGAAGTGGATATATGTATATCTGAATTTGTATGAAAAGAAAGAGGAGCTATCCAAGTAAGCGTAGAACGTTTATTTTCCAGTGTGAAGTTGATCATGTCTCTGCTTAGAAGTCAGACTGAAATACATGGACAGCTATGATGCTTCTAAGAAGCACAAACTGAACGACATATGAATCATATTTCTATCTTTTGCTGATCAGTTCACTCATTTGCGATATCGTTTGCGAGCATTTGGTCTGCTGGGAATACACACACGTAACGTCAAAGTAAGCATGTGTGTTTTAAGGACTATTGCAGGTGCTGTATAGAGGGTGCCCCAAGAGAGGCAGAAGGTTTGGGCTTAGCGTGAGATGAATGTCAAATCAGATGGTTGGGTTAGACGAGTGAGTAGATGCAAGTTGAATGGCTTTTGGACGAATAATAACTTACAGTGAATTTTTGAACGTCCTTGGTTAAGGACAAAACGTGGCGAAAGCCATAGGGGGCTCCGCATCCCAGGCATGGGCTCTCCAGGCTGCATTTTTTCACCAATCAAACAACAAGAAGCAAAGAGGTGTGAGAGAGAGAGAGGGAGAAATAATAAAATGATAAAACAAAATACAAATATCACAAATGTTTACAACATACATGGAAGAAGTGCATTAACAATAAGATAGGTTTATAACATAATTAGATTAAAGATATATATTTATACCGATAACTGATCATGCATTCTATTTATTCTATTCTATTGATAAGAGAAAGACAGAATTGGTAAGAGACCGGGGCCAAGCTAACTTCGTCTTTACCGAAGTTTTTATACCCTTATAAATGGTTTAAAATATGTAAGCTTAAAAAAAGACACTCATCATAGATTCAAGACATTTATCATATTATTCCTTTAAAAAAAGCGGTGAGATTCTTAGATTATTTTTTAGTTTTTTTTCGGTTCCCTAAGATCATATCATAATGCTTTAACGGTAAATTTATTTTTGTATTAATGTAAATTAAAGTCTTAACAGTCATATGCTGGTAACACATACTTTTCCGTTAAAGGGATGCCAGTTCTGTAATCAAACTTAAGTTTTACATCTGTAAATATATCAAAGTTGAGCACATATAGAGTACTCAATGTACCCAACATACATTAGCTAACTCATATTGTAACACTCAGTTGCAAATGTTTATGTACATTCAAGTCCCAAGCACATTTCAAGGGCAAAGAAATTCAATCACACAAGTATGCAATAAACTCCATAAGTGCTGCGTCGGCATGTTTACTTTAAACCAGCGCGCAACTCATATGATCACTTCTAAGTGCACAAATTACTCTCTCTCGCACAGCGCCGCTCTTAGCGTTGTGTAAATACGTAATACATACACAGTCTGTCATTTACTACTATTGAAATCTGCATTCTGGGTCTTACTGTAAACTACAATTCCCTCTGGAACGCTTTCGCCTAACACTAAACTTAAAGCGATTCCTAAGAATTTTTTTAAGTATGGACTCACTTTTTGGGTAGAGTGGACGTATAAGGCATTAGAACCTTATCCACAAACGAACCGAAACCCAGACGGAAATTCGATGTAATTTTACTCATATTTTGGGACAATTGAATACCCAATTCAGAGAGTTTTTCTTTGTCATCTTCCATAGATTTGGACAAGTCCATCAAGAAGTACAAATCCACCGGATAAACACTGGCCTGGGAATAGCTTACCTGCACAGGTACACTCTGTTCTGGAAATGGTACGAAATTGAAATGAATCAAGTGTCTAAACGTAAATCCCTGGGGAAACACTTACTAATGCGCAACTGGAGACTGACACGTTGTGGCTTAATCTGTACTATTTCTTCGGACTGGGCTTCGTACCAGTATGAAGAACTACTCATGTAGACAGAGCTCTTCTGAGAGATGTCACGGCCGGTCAATGTTAGATTCTTATCGATCAATGTACTCAACGTAGAATCGGGATTCCAAACGAATTCCTCTTTGCAGGTGGACGGTGAAAAGGACTGAAAGCAACGCGGTCGATTACCATAATCCGGTTGCATGCACCAGGAACAGCCTTGGGTTTGTATACATTCATGGCAGCTGATTTGGTTAAGGCAAGGATTCTGTTCCTTATTTTCAGCCGATTGGTGGTCAGTGGCCAAAGAAGTATTGATCAGAGAGCTGAAGACCAGAAAAATGATGGGCAGATTCATCTTGGCAGTGTGCGTGTATGCGTGTAGGGTGTTCACTGTGTTGGAAAAAAAGATGAAACAGTTTTATAAGTATAAGAGTAAAAGGGAGCTATCCAGTCTAAGCAAAGCGTTCACTTTGTGAGAGTGAGAGTCTATTGGTGTGCGAGCCAACCAGCTCTGATTGATCATCGCTGTAAAGGAAAGTAACGGGGTTAGAGCGAGACGAATGTTGTACCAAATGAACTCAGAGAACGATAATGAGTAATTTTTGACATTGCGCTAAAGTTCAGTCTAAAGTGGGTTTCAGTGGGAAAGTGGCTTTCTGTTTTTAAGAGTATTGCGATATCTTACGCACATATGACAGCGGAGCGAAGCAGAGCTAGCTCAGCTTCTCTTTTTAAAAATCAAATTGGTATTTTTCTTTGCTATTTTTCAATGAGTTCGAATTGAAACTGTGAAGCTTTACAAAAAGCCCTGACTTAAAGGATAGAGGTGTACTGGTGTTGCTTGCCCCTCTACGTTCGAACGAAAGCTTTTTCACAAATTTCAAAAAGGTTGCTTTACAGTGATAATCCCGTTTAAGTCGGACAAGAGACACAAGTGTGATTCTGTTCACTTACAGTACAGCATCCCGACTTAATGATAAATGATATATCTCGACTTAATATGCACAGGAAAAGAAAACTGTTGGTTCTAGGTACATTGATGAATTGTTTTACCACAATTGGTAGGAATTGAAGACTATACCGGAAGAGGACTATGCAGCATGTGAAATACATTCGGGGGAGACTACTTTGAGGAGAATGAAATGAATTTACAAGAATAAATAAAGATTTTTTGATTAATTAACAAATCTTCTGTCCGTTTTGCCCAGGGTAGTACAGTTATCCGCATTATTTTAAGATCCTGAAAGAATGCAAATTATAAAACTGTGATGCGCAGCACTTCAGTTCAGTATTTTTTATATGTCTCTTATACTATATTGTTGTCCGATTTTGATAAAACTTGGTGAAATTATAGAAAACTTATAAATACAAAGGTTGGGAGTGATAGCATTGACAACAAAAATGTTTTTCTCACAGAAACTACTTTTTCGAACGATCGTTCTTATGCCAGCTACATGCTATTAAACTGGAGAAGATAGCTTTAAAACTGAGGATATAGCACAGAAACAGACGGACATGACAATATCAACTCAGCTCGTCGTGTTGATTAAGAATATATATACTTTATGTGGTCGGAGATGCTTCCTTCTGTGCGTTACAAACATCCGCACAATTTTGATATACCCTCCCCAATTTACAAAGAATTCAAATTAATGATTACTTCTTAGAAGCTATCAGTGTACTTCCGTCCATCTAATTTCATAGCGGAAACATGATAAACTTCAGACTGGTAGCTGGAATAGCAAAAATAACTTTTGATAGTTCATACAGTTCTGGAAACTTGACCTATCGGTCCATTTAAGTACATCATCTTTATTTAGTAAACGTTTAATGCTCAGGAAAACCTTGATTAATGTCATTAAACTTTTTTTTTTAATATATATAAACGACTTCAGTAAAAATGATGCATGTGAAAAATGTTTTTTCTTTGCTATTTCTTTCGATCCAATAACGGTACATTGGTTTCTTTCACCACTTCTTCACGTAGCTTTGCCAAGTGTTCTCTTTTAATTACCTCCTAGTCTGTGGTACAGTTATATGAACCAAGCGTGCCATCCATGTTTCTCATAGAAATTTGATAAATGTGCAAATTGAGTTCTTAGTCTTTTTAATGCCATAGGGTCAAAATAAATGGCAATAACAATGAGCAATAATAAAAATTTGGTAATCAACTGTACTTAAAATGACAAAATTGTATTTTAGCTAACAATGCCAAAAATATTCCCAAAATAATCGCAAGGGTGCAATTCCACCAAGCGCCATATAAGGACTCTAGCAGCAAATAAAATGATGAGCTGCGCTCAAATCAAGTTGAAGCTAAGTCTACCAATACATATCGACAACGCATACAGCAAATTTTCCGAAAAGATTTGAATGTTCAGCAACATCACTAGAGTGTGCGAATTCCGTCATATTTTGTGATAAGAAATTGTATAATGTAGACGGCCCAGATGGATATCATAAGTATTGTAGACATAAGCGACTCCCGCCCGACGTGCTAAAAGCGCAACCATGGTGATGAATCTGTCATGGTATAGGCTGCCTTTAGTGCTAAAGGCAAGTTGTAAAAGAGTTCCATGGGAACAATTTGGGTTTTCAGCAAGATAACGCTTCCTTACACGTTGCCCGGCGACAAAGGCATATTTCCGCTGCTACAAAAAATTCAAAATATTATTTCCGGTACCGGATCCGGTTCTAAGTTTTAATCGGTTCTTTTCGGTATGCGGTTCCGGTTTGATTAGACGGGGGGGAAGTTAGAGTCTGCGTCACACACCCACAAGTTCACAGCGGAACCCAAACTTCTAGACAGAAAATCACTCACTGGAATTGGGCCGAAAGAGGGAGAAGGTTTTACCGGTATACCAGTGGGAACTAAGAATTGATTAGAACGGTTAGACGCTATCAATCGGGGTTAATAATAAGCACTGCAGTGTTAGTTAGAGTTGCCGTGCAACTCCTAGAGTGGGTCAGATTTAAGAATAGTAAAAAAACGGAAGGGCCTAATGGATCTAGCAATTTCCTTCTTAAAAGATGCAATTTGCCAGTACTCAGGCACCTAGCAAATATATTAAATCACTGCTATAACTCTGTCTACTTTCCCACAAGCTGGAATCGTAGTCGGCTTATGCCTATACCCAAACCAAGTGCTAGCTCAAACGATTGCAAGGCTACAGGCCCATATTAAATCTCTCGGCTATTATCCAGCTCTGATTATGGAGTAAATTAAGAAACACCTAGATACACGCGAAGTCCTTAAGCCCTGTCTATTTGGTTTTAGGGAACGTACGTCCATCAGCCATTCTTTGGCTGTGGCAAATAGCCTTATCTTTGGCAACTTGGTTCGGCAGAGCGCTACCTTGCCTGTGCTCTAATTTTGAAAAGGCCTTTGACACTGTGTGGACAAACGGCCTCGTCTATAAGATGAATAATCTCTTTAGGTTCAATACTACACGTATCATCCAAAATTATTTGTCTCAGCGGTCCTTCTACGTCTGCAGCCCCGATGGCTCAGAACGTTCGCTCACGCGAGTGATCTCAGCAGGAGTCCCTCAGGGATCACTGCTGGCCCCTATCCTGTATAATATATATTTAGTCGACCTTCCGGATTTCGAAAGAGATCCAAGGTCTCCAACCGTTGATTTACGCAGATGATATCCTTTTCCTGGCGTCCGGGCCGATCCTGAGAAGCAAAACTAAATAGTTATTTAGACATTCTATGCAAATACTTTGCTAAGTGGCGTCTGAAATTAAATGCAAATAAATGCGAAGGCTTCATATTCCGAGGTCCGGTTTAATCGAAATGCACGTACCTTCACTCCGAAAATGTATATAAATGTTAGGACCCCCATAACAATAAAATCCGAAATAAAGTATCTAGAAAAGCTAAGATCCAACTTAGCCACATCTACCATATATTCAGGCCTTTGGCGGCGAGTCCGAACGTCCCAAGCCCTAAACCTATTAGGACATGCTCCCTTGTGTACAAGAAACTAGTACAACCAATTTTAGTTCATGGACACATAGCATGGTTCAAGATGGAAGACCTACGTCTCTTTGAGCGACGGGTCATCCCTGGGCAGAGGAGCTAATCAAATAAGGTCCTACGTGTAGATACACTCATATACAAGATGTTAGCAAAGTTCTTAGATAGCAACAGCAATGGCCCAAATCTATTGATCGCAGATGCCGTGGCTCAGAGAAGGCTTCTGTTCACCATCTGACGATAAATAAAATATAACTTCTAAAAGAATAAGGAACTATGCACGATTCGGAGGGCAATCTCATTTTCTACCATAGAAAACGATTGTCCCTACACAGAAAAAAAAACGTCGAGATATTTTCAATCTTTTAAATCTTGGAATTTCAATCTCGATTTCCAGGATATTCTACACAATTCAATCTTTTAAGGATTGGTCCATTCCTTCCGAGCTTGTCTCATTCCAAATGTGCTTACTACAATCCCTTTCGAGATCACAAGCCCATAATTTAGAGAGCGAGAGCGAAGAAATATAAGTAGCCATTCAGACACGCTGAAACAACCAATGGGTATGTTGGTGTGCGATGAGATGCCGTTCCATTTGTGTTCAGTGCGAATGGTCGTGTGTTCGAGTCCCAGTGGAGCCAAAAATTTTTATATTTATTTCTTTGTTTTTCAGAAATCTAAATTAACCGAAATTGATGTTGTTGGTGTATGAGGATGTCCTATGGCAAATGGCATGGCGGAGAAAAAGAAGAATAGTAATCTATCCTGAGAGCAAATCAATCTTACATATCTAGCATAAGTTAATCTAGAATAGGCAGAAAATGATCCAGTTTTGGGATTAAAGTGTGCTCGAATTTTTTGCACAATTCAATCTTTTATAGGATTACCCCAGGATATATGTAATCCTTCTTAGGATTAAAAAAGTCGGATCAACTCAATCTTATTTCGGATCGGGTTAATCATATCCGGGATTACGTTGTTTTCATTACCGCTTGGGATTGATTTGATCCCATATGGATTGACTTTTTTTTTGAGTGTAGATCCGAATGAGTTAGTGTACAATATAAATCAGTAAATTTTGACCCCATAGATGGGGTCAACTTGCCCGTCTCTTCATTTCGCTGTAAATACCTCCCAAATTTTCTTTTATTTTCAGCTCTTTTCTCTCCGTCTTTCAGTTATTAGGTTTCGTGGGTTGTTCTCTTAGTTTTAGTAATAAACAACAAAAATCCTTATTGTAATGCAGGGTTTTCTTTGGATTGAGGATTTTCCTGTAGCGTATGGTTAAATTTTAAATGTAAATTTTCTTTTCTTTTAGAATCATAAATTAATCCTCGCTTAATTCTAGATCTATCCTTAGTAATTCACCCTTATTGCCTTAGACCTCATTAAGCACTTAGTGCCCTGGACACATTTAATTATGTGTAATTATGATATCTAGTTAACCGTTCTGGGACTTACAGAGAGTGTCTAAGTACGCGGACTTTGTATTACAACTTGCTACTGGCTTCACTTCACTTGTTTTTCAGGGATCTATACTTGTACCGGGGAACCGTACTTGCTCTGGGGCAATGCCTGGGTTCACACTACGTGTGTTTTTTTTCGCACTGTCAGAAATCAACCGTCTGTTTTGAGCACTCGAACTAAAGTGAATTCGGACTTCTTTAAACTCTTTGTGCTTGACTCTGATTTCCCTTTTCAAAGCCGGCAGCGCTGCTATGCGTGTGATTTGTCCGCGACTGCGCTGCCGCAGCCACGCGCTGGCACGGGAGAGCGAGGGAGCGCTGCCCCTGCTATCGAATATATGGAATATATACTTCTTTACATATAAACTTAATATACTCTGTGTATTTTTGGGACAGAGTATAAAAAGGTTTCGACCACTGTATATGGCTATAGCGAAACCGAAATTCGATTCGGATCTTAAATGGCACATGAAAAAGATCTACAAACGGCTCAAACAATAAACATAGAAAAACTTGGCAGGATGTGTAAGAGCATATTTTAAAATTTTACCTTCAGCTATAACTTATTTCAAATCAAAAAACGTCGTACACGTCACTTAGACCATATTTGTACATTAAATTGGTTAGCCTTATGAATTTGGAAATGCTATTGCATTTAAGCTTTGTGGTTAAGTTAAAATTTTTTCTTATTTTTTTCACATTTGACGAGAAGAATTCACATAATTTTAGCTGTTGCTTTTTTTATGACCTTGTAAACAAGGAATATTTAACACAAGTGACATTTCGTCTGCAACTTTCTTGATTTTTTTTCAAAAATTACATCGAAAAGATGATTAATTTTTTCTTATTTCAAGTAACAATTCAATCAAATTGGCGACTTGTCTGAGAGTCCAACTTAGTGTCAGAATTGTAGCATTGACGGCAGTAGAAACATGCAAACAGATCAGAAACTCCAACTCGGCAAAAGCCCCTATAGTTTTATTTAGTTTTAAATAAGTTAGTAGTTTAGGATAGAAATAAAAAAAAAGGTGTTCTACTGCTCCTCCTGTGGGGAGATATAATCCTGTCTCATTTCTTCGATGAGTTGTTTAACTTGTTCCTTACTCATACCGGTGCACGAGCTTATAAATTGTAATGTTCCATGTGATGGCTTTGTGTCGGCTTTTCCGGTGATGTATTTTTGTATTTTGTCGTTTTTTTCAATAATAAGGACAGCTTTACTCTTTCGAGTTTTTGGAATTTTAGAGAGGTCTTTCTCTTTCTCACTCCCTCTCTCTCTTATCTATTATGCTGATCAAGTGAAGTAGGCATTTGTAACATTTTCCTCTTTCTGTTTCTGTGTAGGACAGTTAAGCGATGACTTTTTAGTTCTATAATGGACTGAAAGACCAAGTGGTAAGTTTTGCAAAGAATTGCAGATGGGTTTGACACTCCAGAGGTGTACTTCACTTCATTTCTGTGCGAATTTGAATGCAAATGTGCAGTTAAATTGCGACGGATTACCTTAATTTTGCAAACTTTGCAAATAACTCTGCCATAGCCAACTTTAATTCTCAGATCAGAATCTCTACGCGGCGTGTCTTCGACAGGCCTGCGCTCAAGGTTCTCGGAAGAGCGAAGACTCTGTTTTTTGGGTTTCTTTATTTTATGGGAGAATCGCTGAAAATCCATTATAGCCTGAATGCTGATGTCGTCGCTGGCTCATTGTGGATGTGCTCGGCCCGAAAAAGGGTGGTGGCGAATTACGGACGATCTGGTGTTCCAACACTCGAGGCTCATCTGCTAGCGGAGGGGTCTGCTGCTCCTCATCTGCTAGCGGATTGTGAGGGATTGAGGGGGTCAGCTGCTCGAACAATCGATGTTCTTCCTCATCTGCTAGCGGATTTTGATTGAGGGGGGTCGGGGTCTGCTGCTCGGACGCTTGACTCTTCAAATACATTATTCTCCTCTCAATCATTTTGGCTAATGTCAAGAGCGACGCCGCGTTTCGCTTACCGTTATTCGTTATAATGTTAAATATTGCGACTGTAGTTCAAGTTCATTCCTTTACAATTGTGCAATCTCAGACATCTCGCTGACATAAATGATTTGCTGCAATATCTACAAGAGAACATCTCGCCCGGATGCACATTTCTGAGGTGATTGGTCATAAAGCCCGGCATTGCAAATCAAACATATTTCCTGTGACAAGGCATTTGCCGTTCACATGGCGCTGTGTGACTGAAATGTGACGCTTTGTGCCCCAATGTAAACCTTGCCTTACCTTGAATACTCTATGATGACTCGTTACACGAATATACTCGTCATATATATATCGCTCATCTCTATTCGCAACGCAAGCGAACAGCTGATCGATTTGTTTACTTACGACTTTAATAAATTGTTGACCTTTATTTGTTAATTTCAAAGATTAACATGTTCAATTTAAAGCATTTGGCCGCACACTTGTATCGTCAATATGAGTTGGTCACCTGCATTAACATGCTGGAGCCTTGGGAGAGGAAATTAATCAGTGAGTAACCTGCCTAAGTACACAAAAATTCCAATTTTTAATTACAAATATTTATGAAACTTTGTCCAGACGGTTTCTTTTTACTCATGGTAGCTCTGGTGCTCTTCTCCAGCTGTGTCTACTTGCCGAATTACATGCAGACGCTGATGCAACTCGTAACGCCTGTGTCCTGGCGCAGTGAGTCCGCATATGTGCCACATACGGTCAGCCAAAGTTGAGATAAGCTTCGACCTCCACTCTATCCAAAGACATACTCGTAATTGGAAGACATTTAGAATTTTAAAATAATTTTTTGTGATTTAATTATAAATCTGTAAATATGTTTTAGTGCCAAACCAAATTTGGTTTATCCATTTAATGATGGGTTTTCGATAGCCAATTAAGATAAATATGCCCTCAACTAGACGCAGAACGGAGGTGTTAAAAAATAGACCCAACAGTCCACCAAGGGATACTGCAGGGAAAGAGCCATCAAAAAGTATTTCCCATTGTTTAATCCAGGTTCTAACTCACTCAGGAAATCCAAAATGGTTTTTGACACACGACGAACGTAACGCTGTGTAGGGAGCTCGACCAGGGCCACAATTATGGTTGAATCGTCATTCTCAGCATCATGATCTCTATGGGCAAAATAAAAGATATTTCTTGAAGCAAAAATTAAAAGAAATTCTTATGATGATAAAGAACTTTCAAATCAACCATTTTCCGTCCCGATGCCTCATCGAATATTTTGAGTTCTGCGCTCTCTTGACGGTATTTTCAGTTTCAGTTCATGTTCTGTTTTCGCTTAATTTCGGCTAACGGTTTTAATTGTGGCTTTGAAATACAATTCTAATCCAGTTTTCCTCTAAGTTATCGAAGTTTTCATAACTCATTTACTTACTCATCCGGAGAGTTAAAGATAATATTATAGTCCGGTTCTTCGCACGAGCTCATACAATCGCAGGACTTTCGCATTGCCATCACTTTTTCGTTGACTTCAGTCAGGCAGCGTAGACCACGATAGTCACAAACGGGCAGTGAATTCTCGCCAGGCACAGCCATAAAATGACTCGTGCAATTGCAATAGACCAACTGCAGGGCCACCGTGCATTCCACAACACAGCCGGAATAGCTATAGAATTCATAGATGCCCATTCGGTTAATTATATGCTCATGACCAAAGCGACAGCGACGTTGCTCCGTGCTAAGATCGAATACACTCTCGTGATTAAACACCTCGACAACATTTAGGATAAGCTCTTTGTAGTGACCCAGCAGCACAGTCTCCCGGATCATGCCTTCTGACAGTTGGAAAGGCACATCGATGGGTGCATGCACATAAAGTTGAACATCGGCAGCTGCATGAAACTTGAGACTTCCTGCTCCCGTAATACGATTATTCGTGAATTGCACCTGAGACACTTTGCGTGCCTGATGCGAGTTGAAGGAATAGCACACTCCATATTCAGTGGCAATGGGCAGGAACTGTTCACAGCAATCGAAAAGTTCATTTAGGTAGCTGCACTTCAAGATTAATTCAGAGCATTTGGTGCGAAACTGCAAGAGGTAAGTATAGCATTTAGAAGACTAGACTAGACGGGAGAAAAAACATTTGGATTATCTTAGGAAGACCAAGATATTAGTTTATGAGCTATAATCCTAATTATTTCCTCCCAAGTTCAGCATGCAAAACGCCTAAGTATTGGGTGTTCACCGCTTTTGAAGTAAGGTCACGTCAAAGATTTACGCCGATATAACAATATTGAATCGGACAACATGAAAAATAAACTTATTATATTTCAAACCCTACTAAAAAACGAGAGCGTGAGTTAAAGTGGTATGTAACCGAGTTCCTAAGTTCTCATGGAAAGAAATACCTGTGTTCCTAAGCGGGGACATCCGAAAAGCAGGCAACATGTTTAAAATCTACTGTTTATTATCCGATCTTGATGATTCAGAGATTATAGTTCTTGCTAATATAAATGAGATCTTAAAATTTGAACTATTTGAAATTGCGGGAGTTATTCAACATTTTCATTATGTGCGCGGGGGTGGGTGTGGCAAAAATTTTAAGCAAATTTGATCTGCGTTCAGACAATAGGAGTCTACATGTCAAATTTGGTTGCTCTAGCTCTAAGTGTTCATACAGACAGATGGAGGGACGTATGGACAGACTGATATGGCTATATCGACTCGGCTGATGATGCTGATCAAGAATATATATACTAGAGCCCTGAGCGAGTCTACTCGTAGTGTCCTTCGAATCCCATTTCATAAAAACAGTTCCAATACATCAGCTCATAAAATGTTTTCGAATAAAATAGTTCAGCACCTCCCTTTCCATAATGATATATTCGACTCGTTCAAGATATAACAGCTCAACGTCTCACAAGCTCCAAACAATTCTTTACTCAGTAATGTGTGACGTAGAACCCTTCGCAGGGCTCAGAATAGCTTGCCAGCGAGCCATGCGCACCGTGTTTTCTCGCTGTTCGTGAGCTGAGTGTCATCAGCGTCACGTGACGAGTTTCCCGGCAAACACCTGGGAGGGATCTGTGTTGGGTCTGACTGGGCTTGGTGGAATTTGGGTGGGATCTGGATGGTATCTGAAAGGGATCTGGGTATGACCATTGGGGGCTCTAGGTGGGATCTGGGTGGTATCTGAGTGGGTGAATTATCATTATTTATCTATGGATCAGCACAATAAACAAGACTTCCTGTTATTTCTACTCCCTGTTAGTTTTATTATTTTGATGTAAAATGTAAATGGTGGCTATATAGCTCCTCCTACAACGAGGCGAAGCCAAGCTTCTATCAATCTCTTGGCGTGTGTGCTTTAAATTTTTCGCACAAGTGAAAAGCGACCTACAGTTTAACGCCGGATCCGAACGGCAAAGTTTGAGAATTTGCATTTTCATGGCTAGTTACTTCACAGCTGGTGCCAATAGCTGGTGAAGGTGACCGTATGTGCAAAAGCTATTTTCTAAAGAAAAAAAAAACTTATTATTAGATGTTCAGAGGCGGAATCAAACCCACGACCTCCCGCCCAGCAGTCCAGCACACTAACCACTGAGCCACACACGGCTTATTTTGATACCATTACCACTGCTGATTTATATATTATACTATTAAGAGAGCTTGTGATTTTGGAAATAAGCTTTAAAACTTAGCATCATGCTTCACATCAAAGCTCCGTGAGTATTATCTACACTCACCCTTTTTTTCCGGAAGGGTTTAAATAAACTCGTACACTTGTTGCGTTCTCCCATTCCCCCATTGGGAGCGAGACGGCAAACGGCCTTTCATCAACCGAGCACAGGGAATAATCGAATAGTCTGTTAATTGCCACACGAATGTTGTGCTTATACAATTCATCAATTCCTGCGCTTGATTCGAGTTTGCTGATCGACTTAATTATTAACCTTTTTTTTATCAAGTTGATGTGAGATCGGACAATATTCTCAATTTAAACTTGTGCCATGATCGTCGTACATACACAGGGAATTGTGAGTCACGCGAGTATTGGCCACAAAAAATGACAACTTTTTGATTATATCAAGTGTCTTCCTTTTTACTTGAAAATTTTTCAAATATTGCTTTTTTCAATATTAAATAAAATGGTTCAGAACTTCTAGTCATAGATCTTCTGGACCTAATGGGGTCGTATGTGGTCAGGGAAAGCTTCTGATCGGTTCAACTTGGCGAACCCAGAGTGATCTGGCTTACTACGTCTCAAGTCGACTCACACCTCCCCGTGGTGACCACCGGAAGCGTAGCAATGCCCGCTTCGCTGCTGACTAACGGAGCGTCCCCCCTTCCTACGGGTATATGGGTTAGTGCGTCGGGTTTGGTACCCACCACCGTAAAAAAATCTCCACCAATGAAAACTGCGACAACATGCCTCGGATACGGACCCCCGCGACGACCCCGCAAACGTTTTAGGACCACGATTTGAGAATATGCCCTGGAATGTCCGCACCCTCAACGAGATGGTGATGATATCGCCTTGGTGAAAGTCCTCAAAAATACTCCCCCGTCCCCGCCCCCCAGGAAATGCGATGGATTGGACATGGGAGCAAGAAAATAACGCTACCGAAGACAGAGGAAACCACCACCCCCTGGGAGATACACTCCGGGCTGTCTCCAAGCACGAGTTTGGGTGCGGCTTTGCAGTGGTGATAGACGCGTCGCTCTGTCATCAGCTTCCCAGTTGATGAACGGCTAGCCGCGCTCAGACTTAAGGCAAAATATTTTAATATTGCCTTATCTGTGCTCACGCGCCAACAGAAGACAAGGACGGCACGATAAAAGATGAATTCTTGAGCGCCTGGAACAACTATACGAGCGCTGCCCCGACCACGACATAAAGTCGTGCTAGGCGATTTTAACGCAAAAGTCGGGAGAGAAGGAGTTTTTGGATCGACAGTCGGACGATTTAGCCTTCATGAAACAACCTCCGGTAACGGAGAGAGGTTAATAGACTTCGCTGCGGGCCGGAACATGGTCATAAGTAGTACCAGATTTGAACACCTCGACATCCATAAGGCGACCTGGAAGTCCCCTGGTCAACGAACACGAAATCAGATTGATCACGTTGTGATCGACGGAAGGCATTCATCGGTGTACTAGACGTGCGTGCGATTCGAGGAGCCAACATAGACTCGGATCTTACCTGGTTGCAGCCAAGGTACGCACGCGGCTCAGTGTGGCCTGCCTCACGCTCTGGCACCGTCGAAAGCTAAACGTCGAGAAGCTGCAATCCAAGGGACCTCTGGCCTACTCAGCTAAACTCGCCCACTGCTCGGGAAACCTCCCCATTCCCTTCCGATATTCGAATGGTGGCGCGTATATCGCCTCCATGGTACGGCTGCCGGGATACTCGGTTACTCCGAGCCCCTCGAAAGCGGTCTTGGTATGACGAGGAGTGCCGCGCGCGACTGCAGAGAAAAACGCTGCCTACAGGGAACTCTGCAGTCGAGGTAACGCGGGCTGCTAAAGAGCGATACCTGGAGAAAAGAAAGGAGAAACGCCTTTTAGAAGAAAAAGTTTGAGCGGAAAGGCGCATGCGCGAGGAAGTCGGTGTTATTCGGCTGAGTGAGACTCGAAAATTTTACCAAAAGATTAAGCAGTTAACGAAGGTTTCAAGCCCAGAGTCGCACAATGCAAAGACGAACAGGGGAATCTGGTCACAGATCCGCAAGTGGCGCTTAACAAATGGAGAAGTTACTTTTCCAACCTACTGGGAGGCGATGACGAACATGATGCCGCCTTTAGAGAAGTAACGATGCCACCAATCGACAACATAGAGATAGACCCGCCGACCCAACAGGAAGTCTGTTTAGCCATAAGAAGGCTAAAGAACAACAAGTCGCCAGGCGCTGATGAGCTGCCCGCTGAATTGTTCAAGGCTGGAGGCGAAGATTGGTAAGGTGCTGCCCAACTTCTGTGCCGTATATGGGTTGATGAAAGCATGCCTGACGATTGGAATCTAAGTGTTCTCTGTCCAATCTTTAAAAAGGAGACCCTGCAGTTTGCGCCAACTACCGCGGGATCAGTCTCCTCCCCATCGCATATAAGGTTCTGTCCCGCATTATTTGTGAACGTCTAAAGCCGCTTGTTGATACACTGATTGGACCTTATCAGTGTGGCTTTTGACCTGGTAAATCCATCACAGACCAGATATTCACATTGCGTCAAATCCTGGAGAAGACCTATGAGAGAAGCTTCGAAAATCACCATCTTTTTGTCGATTACAAAGCCGCTTTCGACACCTTCAAAGTACGTTCGACTTTGCATGATGACGTTGAGAAGCACTCAAAGCTCCGTCAAAATAGGAACGAACCTCTCCGAACCTTTTGATACCAAAAGAGGTTTTAGGCAGGGTGATACCTTATCGTGTGACTTCCTTAATCTGCTGATGGGTATATACTGCGCCAGTGCCCAAATGCCAACGATCGGGCACCATCTTTAATAAAGATGTAATGCTACTTGCATATGCCGATGATATTGACATTATCGGCAAAACCGAACGGCAGTAAGCAAGGCGTTTTCAGATATTGAGAAGCAGTCTGAGCTAATGGGTTTAGCGGTAAACGAGGACAAGACGAAGTACCTAGTGTCCTCGAAACGAAGTACACACAACTTGGGCAATCTGTTGCAATGGGAGGATACAACTTTAAAGTTGTTGAGGACTTTGTCTACCTTGGAACGATGATAACCGGCGACAACAACATCAGCCTGGAAATTCGAAGAAGAATCACGCTCGCAAACCGATGCTATTACGGGCTAAGTAGGGAGCTCAAGAGCAGAAACCTCAAGCGAAGAACAAAAATAGCGCTATATAAATCGCTTATCATCCCAGTCCTGCAATACGGCGCGAAGCTGGGCAATATCATCAGCGGATGAGGCGGCGTTGGCGTTTTCGAGCGAAAAGATTCTTCGCAGGATTTATGGACCTTTGAAAGTTGGCGAGGACTTTCGCATCGAAGGAATGACGACTGTATAACCTATGGGGATTAGGTCTGGTCAAGCGCATAAAGCAACAGCGGCTGCGCTGGCTGGGACATGTTACCCGTATGGATGATCAAGCTCCAGCAAAAATGGTCTACAAGAGGAATGCGAAAGAACTGGGACAGGCAAGGTGGGACGACCACCTCTGGGGGGACGCCCGGGGGGCGAAGACATTTCTAAGCTTGGCTGGTGCCAGCTCGCACGGAGCAGAAGCGACTGGCGGCATTAGTTGCAGCGGCCGAGACCGTCAAACGGTTGTGATGCAATGCATCGGGCCAATAAAGAAGAAGAAGAAGAAATAAAAAACCCCAAAAATTTGATTTTCAAAACTAATGATAAGGAAAGTTACATTCATCTTTTAACTAAAATACAAAATTTACAGAAGGAACAAATATTGATTTTTGGCGAAGTTATGACAATGATCACAAACCCCCATCCAAAAATAAGTAAAAAATGTTGTGCACACTCTATTATTGGGAATTGTTTTAATTTTCTTCAATATCAAAGGCGAAATACTGCCTACACGCATTTAATTTTTGACTTGCCATTTTAACCCCTATCGTTTATATCAACTTGCAATTTTTAAAATAATTAACACAAAAACGAATATAAATTTTCCACAATTAACCACTGTCCCTGAGTAGTCGACTTTACTACTTAGCTCATTTGTTTTGCATTCGAAAGCGGCAGACGGCTAAGAATTTGCAGAAAGCGAACATGCAGAAACAGAACTTAACAGAGAGAGTGCCAAATGTATACATGTACACAAAATCATTCAAGCATAGACTTCGGAAACAATGTCTGTTGTCACTCTCTCACTCTTTACACGGTTAGCGCTGTAAGCAGCTCTGAATATAGAGATGACACGTTAATTTCTACATTGTAAATTTTACAATAAATAAAGCTGTGATACACACATGAATAAAGAAGGAAATCAAGCAGTTTTACAGAAATTTTTATTAGAAAAACAACAATTAAAAAGAATTTTTTTTAGCTGTTTCTAATTAATAACCGCTGACGACAGTTCTTTGCGTTCATTTGGTGCAACTTTTTTGCGCATTTTTTTTTGTTTTTTCCGTTTCATATTTTATTTGTCTATTAGAAAGATCAATTGATTACGAGTTATCTCAATTGTTCTACATGTAAAATAATTAAGACTAGTCGTTTTCCGTGCCCTATAGACGGTTGCGAAATCGGCTACGAAATAATATAATTTTATACACTGAACTGTGGGCCAGAAATCGCATTTTCTGACATTTTTGACATTTCTTCACCATTCTAGCAGAAATTTTTAACGAAATGATCTTTAAAGATTAAACTTAAAGCACATAATCTAAAACGCAACAAAAAAACAAAATTAGGATATTGACAATCCAAATTATAGAACAAAAACCTGTAATTCGATTTGACCCAATTCTTGCATAGGAGTATATATAAGTACCAAAGGGGTTTTCAGCAAAGTTATAGGACTGAATTTCGTTCGCCGAGACTGAACTTTAGAGCGTGCTCGCGCCGACTGGATTCGGTAGAGGGCGTTTCTAGATAACTAACAAGAATCAGGACAGGCATTTTCTCTCTTCATCTCGGTCTCATACTCAATGATCCATGACTCGTCACCTGTGATTACGTGATTTAAAAATTGGGGGTTACTTTCACACACTCTCAAATTAAGTCAAGTGATTCTTTTTTTTAATATACAGCGAAAAAATAGTTTAGTTAGTCTGAGACTTGTGCGAATCTCCTTATGCTGGGTCAGTGAAGACAAGGAATATTTCGAAACCCTATTTTTGTGGTGAAATCAATTTAAGGTACACTCTAACTAGTCTTTTACTAGTTTAAAGTCAAAAGCAACTTAATCCCTGATCAACTGTTCATTCTTCGTCTGCTAACAATTTACTTACCACATCAAGCAACATAGTAAAGTTTTCCGGACAAGGTTGCACGGCGCATTGGTCGCAGCTACTGCAAATGCCACGAAAGAACACAACTTCGCTAATAAAGTCATCAATTCGCACGTCATGCTCAACGCCAAATTGCACATCACTTAAGTCCCAAATCTTTTCAGCATTGTAAATTTCACAGACGGTAATGGCCGGAAAAGTGGAGTTCCAATTAAGACTAAAATGGGAAAACATTATTTAAAGGACTTCCTTATATAATATAATCGTTAAGACAAACATACTAAATGGTATCCAAGTTAAATGAAACCGATGAAGAGAAATAGTTTTCCAGCAGGGACTTTGACACCGATGCAAAAAATGGCATTGTATAAATAAATGTGGTCAAATAGAGTAACCTATCAAATTAACCAAAATATGAACATTTTTATTAAGTCTGGTATATGATTGTCTTGTAAACTCACCCCCTTAAAGTCAAGGGAAAAATGCGGCTCCAACTCATGGTGAACCTTCTGTGGATAAGGCCAAAAAGCCTCTGCTGTGCTTGGCATGGCATTGGGAAATATTTTGAACAAAGGCAAAATATGTGGACGTAGATAAAATCTTACCATTGTTAATAGAGCCAGTCACATTACACATTACATAAAATGGACAACATTGATTTAGTTCTTAGCCGAAAACTGTCATAAATCAATTAAACGGACTCTACCCGGAGCTAAGTTTCAAAGCGTTTCGACGCTAATGAAATGCTAAACTTTATGAGAGAGATTACGTCGAAATTAATGCAAAATAATAAACCGCAAATTATAGCATGCCAATAGCATTACCTGGGGTCTCTTAGTTAGTGAATCAGTATTATTGAATTTGTTAAAACATAGGGAGTAAATTCATATGATTCCCAGAAATCACGAGGCTGGAGAGTGAACTATTTAGAAGATATATGAAACCGATTTGTTAATTGAGTTTAATTGCATGATTAAAAATGACTCACCTCAGACTAAAACAATGAAACAATGACGTTTGCAAGGTGTTGGAAAGAATTACCATAAATGAAATAAGATTGCTCTTAATTTGTTTATTTGGAGTTCCAATAATGAGTCATTTCTTCAGTTAATGTTCGGTCTTTTATATGTCTTTTACATGAAGGTTAAGTTAGGTTGCGATGGCTGAGAGCGACGAGTTGCTCTCCCACTTGGGCTTCTTTGGGCCCATTGCGATGCCATATTTATTCCCTATTAATCCTTTTTATTACTGAGGTGGGTCCTCGTTACCATTGTGTGGACAGAATAAATTTAAGTAGAGCTGGGCTCTCTATCACGGACGTCTCCGAGCGGTTGAGTAGCAGAGGTTGACCAAGTGTCCCGAGTCTCCTTCTCCTCAAGGTGGGGCAATGGCACAAATGTGTTGTACCGATTCCTCCTCTTCTTCGTGTCCGCAACTTCTGCAAAAGTCATTGTAATTGACGCCTAGGCGTGCTGCGTGTCTGCCAATAAGACAGTGACCTGTGAGGGTCCCTACCAGAAGTGATATGTGGTTTCTTCTGTGACGTAAAAGTGTGTTAGTACATATGGGAAATTTTTTATCTTACTTGTGTTGACCGAATTTTAAATAAATCGGTCAAAAATCAATGTTTTACGATTTTGAGGCTGGATTTTACAAAATGATTTGCCCCAAAAAGTAACTAACGGAATTTTATTCTGATCGTTTAGAAAATTTTTCAAAATTGCAGCCTAGTTTTTCCATTTAGTTTTAAGTTTAAGAAATACCATACAAATTAAGAGGTTAACATGATGATTTTACGACTTTTTTGTATGTTTGAGTATAAAGATGTGACTTTTTTGACGTGCTACTTAGAATGTTTTGTAAGCCAAGCCAAGACAAAAACTTCCTCTCAGACCTCCAAGCGAAATTCCAAATAGATTACGAGATATGAAGTTGCAAATTCCAATCAAAAGGTCAAAACTTCAAAAAGCTATAAAAAGTGAACGGCCGCTAACCAGACCAAACCCAGCGGAAATTTTTGTACTATCACTATACCCATTCACCCTTTTTGGCCTCGACTCAATCAACTTTTCAGTGTTGCATAGTGCTTTCCCTTTGAGACCGAGTTTAAAGTTAATCGGAAGTTTTCAGGCCCGGATGGAGTGTATTCCAGTATCAGAAAATGAAATCACAAAAGTATTCGATTTCTATCCTTACAAACCAAGTAAAATATTCTTTTTCTAATAAATACTCTTTATTTAAGAACTATCTATCCCGCCGCGACTTCGTCTGCGTTCAAGTCTAAGACCAAGTGCTAAAGGACCCAACCAAATTTTTTAGGTTCTCGGAAATTGCAGTAATATACATTAATCCCTTCCTGTCAAGCGGATGCTGAAAATAACTCTCTTCCGCACGACCACGTAGTGGTTCTTATTCTAAAATAATTTTCTTAGAAAAGTACATGGGTTCCTTTCTCAAATCCCTCCAATAGTGCGAATCCTATCATCAACGAAATTGATCTAGAAAGATAAAAATAAAAATTGCATTCCTTTATCAAATCTTTTTACATTTGTTCTTGCTGCCACCTTCAATTTTTGTCGCACTTTGTTTTTAGATTTATTTAAAGCCCGTGTAACGGTTTAGCGTGACACTTTAAGGCCAAATTCAGTCGCTAACTTATTAGCGGTCTTTAATGAAATACTTGCAGCACTCACTAATCCGCGGTGCTCTCGCTGAATTCGGCTTACGACCTCCGGGTTTTTTCCATATTTACTTTGGGTTTTCCAAAAATTTCGCACAACTTTGTCGGAGCCACAAATTCTTCTGGAAATTTTACGAAAAAAGCAATTCTCGTTTTTGAGCGCCAGAATTTGGCCTTTATCAACATCTGACAGCACTAAATGGCATATTTATAAATTTATTACAAACAATTACTCAACGAAGAGTCCGCAAATAAAATCGCCGCCAGCAAACACAGAATTAGAAATTAAATTGTGCGGCCAAATTTATGCAACTTGAGCAAAACGAAAATGAATCATAACAGTCAATATTTGCATTGCGTTGATGTTTGTCATCTATTTTCTCTTATTTTTAACGCTCTTTTAAGCGTTAATCGCAAAGTTTTTCTAGCTCCACTATTCTATGCATACACTAAAAAAAGACATAAATTTCTGGAAAGTTTATACAATTTTGATGGGAAACTTTTTTTTATTTTCAATGGTAGTGTCTTTAAACTTTCTAGATCTAAATATTTTCTGCTTCAGCATAATTGTGACGATTTTGATCAATGCTGATTTCGGGTGAATATATCAAATAGCTGCTAACTACTGGCCATGTGGCAGCTCTGGTCATTCTTATCCCCCCAAACCCCTAACACTCTCCCTCCTGCGTACGCCAATGATGCTACGATCAGCACACCTCGCATCCAGTGAAGGATCAACAATTCAACGTGTTTGTCGTCCTACATACTCAGCCACCTCAACACGAAGCCCTCAACCAGAGGCACAAAGAAGCAACTACCTCAACCAAAAGAAAAACTACCGGCTTGACGAGAAGCAACCACATCTTGCTTGGGCGAACTTGCTTATCGTCGTTACTATCGACTATCTACTATCGACTTTTCTACAACTCGAACGGCCCATCACAGCAAGCCACAGTTGTTCTGCCACAAATTGCAGATCCTGTCAAGAAACCGTTGGAGCAACCCTGCCCTGACCCTCATAAAATGTTCACCGCAACCGCGGTCACGGTCGCCATCGCAACCACCAACGACAACGTCTGACAATAGTCTCATTTCTATGTAGTTTAGGAGTTATGGCGGCCGCAAGCCGTCTGATAATAAATGTATTATTAAACAATACCGGTCGTAAATAACACACACTAAAATACTTGTAAAAAAATCAACAGGTGTTCGACCGAAAGTACCTGTGTCGTCCACAGGCTGCCGTCCAAATCTTGTGTTTAAAACACTCCACCAAAACTGTTTTTCATTAACTCGCCACATAACAACAATACTAAACCATAAATAAAATTTTGGCTGAATTGGCTTCTTTCGTCTTTTAGCTCCTCCTTCTGTTGCTAGAAAAAGACTTTCGTTATGGCCTCCCGTTCTATCTCTCCCTTTTGGTGATGTCGTCCTTAAGCTTCACTGTAACCTCGTCTCGGGATGGTTCGTATGCTCTTAATCGTGGTCCTCCTCGTATTTCCGGTCTTGACGGTCTCCTGAAATACTTGAAGTATCAGCTAGTGTTTGATTGGTCTTGCCGTTGCGTGTTGTGCTGTCGTCTTTAATCCGGGCCCCCCCGCGGCCGCTGTTTTCCCCGACACGGTCGCGCTGCCGGGGTTTGCGCCCGGGCTCGTCCTGGCTGGTCGGAACTGTCTTGCGTCGCTTTTTGCTTCCTCTTCTTGCCCCTGTTTTAAATCTACCAGAGAACAACCTGTTAACCCCAACATCCTTATTCTTGTCCGTCTCGTCTCTCCCGCCCTCCCTTTCCCCCTTCCTCCGTCTCCTTTGCCTCTTTCCCCTCTTTTTGTCTGTTGTGTCCCGTGTTTGTTGTTTCGTTTTATTTGTTGAAAACCTAGATCTCAGAGACTTCAAAACGCTTTATCAATGTCTTTATTTTGACATAAATTGTTTATGAACAATGAAAAAACAATGTGACTCCTATTTGTCTAAACCAACTTAATGTTTTATTGGCTACCGGTTGAAGTGGCTTATTAACCAAAAAACCAAAACCAAAGACACAACCAGAACCACCAAATAAGGGGGGGGGCCGTGTCGGCACGCCCCAACAATAAAAATTGTTGAATAACTCCCACATTTTTAAGATATCGAGCTCAAATTTAAAACTTAAATTTATATTCGCAATAACTATGATCCCTGGAAATGTTCATCAACATTGGATAATAAATAGCCGAGTAAAGAAAATGTTGCATAATTTTCGTGGGAAGACGGAGAGAGAAGGGAAAAAGAGGAAAACAAATTTTAAATTATATTGTTTCTGTTCCTGACTTAAATATCGAGTCTGCTCTACTCCTGAATTTTATAGTTGATGTAATCAACCTATTAGAAACGCAAACTGTCACTTCAGTTCCTCAACTTATTTACTGGTCTTAGTCCTTAAACAAAGTGACTTTCATATTGATAACAAATCACAATCCTTACCAGACCACAACAAAAGATGATCCAACATCTGATGACGTTTTTCACTAAATATTCATTTATACAGAAAAAAAATATATTTCAGATGTCATAGTCCAAAATTTTTCAAGATTAGTTCTGTGCTATTTCAAGATTAAGTTTATTCAAGCGAATCCAAAAAGTGTCTTTTTGCCAGTACTCAAATTTACAATCAGAGGCATAACCTTTCTTGTCTCAAATTTTCATTTATGGTACGCGCCTACATAACTAATTGTAGGTCAATGCCAAGTCCCAGATCTCAGGGATAAGCGGTCTTGGCTGTGGGTTAACAATCAATCAGTCGGTCGGGCCAAGAGACTTATATAGTATGTTGAAGTTAGCTTTTCTGTATTTCATTAGTTTGCGGTTTAATCAGAAAAGATCCCCTATCTAACTTGGCTCAATCTTCCAGACCAATGAGTCATTCATTTAACTTGATTTCAATGTTTGCAGTTAATATAAATTTATTGCTTAAAGATTCTCCATTTATGATAGGAACGATATACAATATATATCGTCTCTAGATGTACATTGTATGTATAAAGTTTATACTATAAACCGATTCAATAACTAATTGCTTATAATATTGAACCAATAACTCTGCATTTCTCGAGAACTATGCTGATGTGAAGATGCTGGGTTCACTCGGGGGGGCTTCAGTGAGTCATTCCCTTGGATTAAAAAAGAAATTAACAGCTTAATGATTCATGCTGCAGATATAATAAATATGAATATATTTTCAGTTTAGCACTACAAACTATGACAATCTCAGGGAATGACTATGGCAATGAGCTCTCTTATGACTAGGAATATTGATTAAATTAAACTCTTAATCCAAGTTTTGCGTAATCCAGGGTAACATTTCGATGATATTGGTAAAGACTCCCGGCTTGTTTTCATTGGTGCCGCAGCGTTGGCCACCATAGGACACAATGCCATACTGGATGAAGCGGCGGTACTTCTTAAACCGATTGAGAAAGAAGAGCGGGCCACCCGAATCACCCTGGCAGGTATGGAGTAGTCCCTCACCGGCGGCACAGATGTGATTATTGGTCAGGGGGGCATTCCGGAAGTAATTGCGGCACACGTCCAGGCTCTTGCGATTGACCACCACCTTTTGCAGCACGGAAGCGGGCTCCTTGAACTCCGTCTGACCCCACCCGGCAATGAAGAAATCTTGATCGAAGGCCATATTCTGAGAATTGGACTCAATGGGCAGGCAAACGGGCTTAATGTGAACCTTTTCCTTCACCGTACGATCCAGCTTGATCAGTGCTATGTCATGGTTAATAGAGCCGTGCACATAACTGGGATGTGGACGTATGGCCTCAATTCCGTACTCCTCGTAGGGTGGCAGGCAAACCGTTGTGCGTCCACCCAATAGCTGACAATCCTCCTCCTTGCTCAAATCGTGCTCGCCCAGGCGGACTCCAATGCTGTAAGGAAGGGAGAATTGCTTTAAGCCCCATTGAATCTTTTTCATTTAAAAAACTTACAGCTTGGCCGATTGTACCACACAGTGAGCAGCAGTTAGGACAAACCGATCACTGATCAAACTGCCACCGCAAAGGAATGGACGTCCTTGTGTTTCATATTTGAGCAGAGCTAACCAGGGAAACTCTCCTGGCTTGGTATCCATGCCGCCGCTTAGTTTGGGATTGCTTTTCTTGCCACACTCTGTCACAGCGTTCAGATACTGAAGGCCGCGTTGATCGATCCGTGTCAGATCCGTCTGGGACGGTGTGGCCCGTACTGTTTTTCGAGTGCTTCCTTGGTCTCCGGAGGACAAGCTTTGTGGTACGATGACTGAATCATGGGGACAGCATAGATAAAAACTCTGAAAATAACACAAAGCTTAGATCCTAACTAAGATTCTCACAGAAATGGTTCGACTTACCCTACGATTCGGACCATAGCATTGCATCGCTCTTAGTTGACTTTGAATATAGCGAGGGATATTTCGTCCATATGAAAGCTGAATATCCTTGACATATTGGCATTCATTGGTCGTCACACAGAACCCAGATGCTCCACTGGTAGTGCTGCAGCTGCTCTCTGTTAAAAATGGGATATTAGTTCCGCTATTCCAGGCACGATCTCTGATCTCACAACACTTACGCGTCAACACCAACTCGGGTAAGATCACTAAGATCAAGCATAGGCAGACTAATAATAGCTTCATCCTGGCTACTATTATTATTATTATTGTTGTTTCGTATTTCTGTAGTAATTATCAGCTGTCGCTAATTGTGGAAACCAGTACCAAGATTGTCTACCAATCGTATTTTGCCTCCGACACGCGCACTCAACGGATCACCAGAGAATGAGCCAGGCTTGGTCGTGTGGCGAGCTTTTGTAGTCGAGATTCGCGTGCTCAGCGGGAAGCGCTTATTAAGCGTGCTTATGCACAACAACAGAACGATGCCCAACTGGTTTAGCGTCCGCGTCAGGGCACGTGTGGAACGGCGTTATAGTTGACCAGCCACAGACTCGTTTTCACATGGAGCCGGGGAGAAAATGTCAATTGCTCTCGAGTGGAAAGGAGCGTGGGAAAAGCGATTAAATTCCAGGAAACCCCCCATCATGGCTCTCGCTCTCACTCTCTCGTACAGCGACAGGCACGCGTCATTTGGCTGGTGGACGCTGCTGGCTGTCTCGGTACTTTTTTCCAACTAGATGGATTAAAATGTTTTGATAATTGCCTCCATAACTTCCCCAGTTGCTTGGCAACGCCCTAGTAGACAGCCGCTACCTGGCTGGTCTGGATATACACTTATGCATATGTATGTGTATCAGTTTAATGGAAATAACGCGGCTGGAAAACCCAGCAATATGTATGACTATATTGAGATCTTGGGTAATGAACTTTCAATTCCAGTTGCCAAAGTTGTTAAGTGAGTCTCAAAAAATCCCCTCAATTCTTTGGTGGGGCAGTAAACATCTAATTGACCTGATAGAACTGATGCTATTAGTATAGGTCGGAAAACTAAGTGGCGGAATCATCATTGGAGCTTTAAGTAACACTAGAACCTTAACTAATCTCCACCTTAAAATGACATAAGATGTGTGGTCATCATGATAATTAATTAACCAAACCAAATACTAATGTCATGCTGCAATACGGTAACTTTTCTATATCGAGTCGATTTGACCGAACCTAAAACCGAACCTTTTAGCACTGCCTGAACCAATAGACTCCAAATGATCCAAGACACACTGCACGTCCCTCTTCTAGCGTTGTCAATATTTCTTAAAATTTCAAATTTTCAATATCGATAATCGCCTTCAAAAAACATTGATATATCGATCCTATCGTTATTTTCTAAAGCTTAATAAAACTGAAAAGCTCCTATCCGGATGTTTGACTATCACTATTACATACTGCGGTATAATCGGGGTTTATTGTCCGACACGTTTCTCAATATCATAAAATCAATTTCTAGATTTCTTTAATACACTAGATCAACGATTTTTAGCAGCGGGTCACTGGGGTTCAAGACTGACTAGTCCAAAAGAAAAGCAACTCTATTGCGTATACATGCGCGTATCAAACAAACTCTACTATGCATTTCCGGCCCAAAAAAAATACCCTACCTAATAGACTTTGCCATAACAAGAAAAATTTGGTAACTGCAGAAGCACTCGCAGATTTGTCGTCAGACCATTCTCCGATTATTTTCACCCTTCTAGAGCAGCGAGGGCCAGCGAGAGCGAGGCCAAAAAGTGAGAGTGTGTAATCGCTTCGAACTCTGTCGAGCGAATGACGCTTTCTGGCCCTCTCGCTGTCAGTTTCGGCAAGCGTTGGGGTCATGTACTTGTGAATAGCGAAATGTTTTCGCCCCCGGGATGGAACCGGTGGCCATTGCTAATCTAGAATGTCCTCAAATCAGAGAGTATCTTTGGAGAATAATATCACACAAGACAAACTGGCTCAAGTGCAAAAAATATATCAACAGTCACATTGAACTGAGCCCAACCATCAATAGCAAAGAAGAGATTGAAACTTCAGTCCAAGACCTAAGCTCAATCATGACTGCAGCTGCTCATCACTCGAACCCTCTAACCAAGGCAAAGTTGTGTGCAAGTAGGGAATAGCAAAACAATCGGTCGCCAGCTGCAAGGACTCGGCCATTTATCTGTCCTCAAACGTCCCCATGGAACCAATTAATGATAAATATTAGTCGGGCAAATTGTAATTATGGCAATACAACTTATGCCGCTGCCGATACAATCTATAGATAAAATACATTTATATACATATATGCACAACTGATTAAAATTAAAATATATACGTACACTCAGAAAAAAACCATGAACTTTGTACTTGAATCAAGTACGAATGGTGTCAATAGTACGGTAAAGGCTCTTCATCGAAGTTTATTAATTTAAAAGTCAACCCCAATGCATGTTTCAAGCAAAATAATACTTCAAAAACTAAGTACAAAATGTTCTTGGTCTCAGTCTATAAAGGTCTCGATATAATATCAAAATCCAAACGAAATGAATTAAGCAAAGACCAAGATGTTTATACCAACATTACATTACCAAAGTGTTAGAACCAGGAAGGAATTTCAAGAACAGATTCAACATAAAATACTTCGCAGTTTTCGTAGCACACTTTTTGGAGCTTGCATAGTAAGTCTATTCTGTACTTAATCCAAGAAATTTTGTACTTGAACTAAGTACGATCATTTCTTAAATTTTTAGGCTAATGGTAAGTACGAAATGTTCTTGATTCAAGAACGTTTGTTCTCATTTGAATAATTTTAACAATTGTTTTTCTATTCTAGTATGTTTCAT
Organism: Lordiphosa clarofinis; assembly: GCA_018904275.1. NCBI lineage: Eukaryota > Metazoa > Arthropoda > Insecta > Diptera > Drosophilidae > Lordiphosa > Lordiphosa clarofinis. Next base: position 219,430 of record JAEIGQ010000072.1, on the reverse strand, counting down.
ACTTAATTTAAGTACATGCAAGAACAAAACATACTTGAAATTTCAAGTACAAAACGGCGTTAATTCTATCCAGATCGGTCTAGAACTATCCCGGTCGTTTTTTTTCTGAGTGATATATATAATTACCTGAATTTTAAAATAGTTCTTAACGTTTCCACTTGTTGCCGATTTTTGGTTTTGGTTTTAACCAAATTTGCTTGGCTAAATATCCTCTATACTTCCTTATTGAACCATGGCAACGAAAGCAGAGTTAGGGCGAAAGTTACCAGGTCCGAAAAGAGGTTGTTACCTGCGCTGTTCCGATATTTTTATACCCTTGGAGAGGGTATATTATAATTGTCCGGATGTTTGTATAGAAGGAAGCATCTCCGAGCACTTAAAGTATATATATTCTTGATCAGCATGCCGAGCTGAGTTGATATAGCCATGTCCGTCTGTCCGTCTGTCCGTCCGTCTGTTTCTATGCTATCTCCTCCGTCAGTTTTAAAGCTATCGTAACCAAACTTTGCACGAAGTCTTTTGGTATAAATACGCTGCACATTTGTCGGAACCGGCCGGATCGGATGACTATAGCATATAGCTGCCATAGGAACGATCGGTTGAAAAACTGTTTTTGGAAAAACTTTTTGTTTTCAATGTTATCGCTCCCAACGCTCGTATTTATTAGTTTTTAGTGATTTCACATAATTTCACAACCTTTTGAAATGACAACTATAAGTATAGCTGCCATAAAAAGTTAGGTCGAAAAAGTCTTAGTGAGAAAAATTTTGTTAATTTACTCCCAACGATATTTTACATCATTTCAACAAGATTTGTCGAAATCGGACCACTATATAGTATAGCTGCCATACAAACTGTCAGGCACATATCAAGCTCCAAGGGTATATAAACTTCGGTCGAGCCGAAGTTAGCTTGCCTCTATTTTTTTTTTTTAAAATAACTTAAAGCAACTATTTTGCTTCTTTCGTCTAACACGATTTTTTTTTTCAAATAAGGGGGGTTCACTTGGTTCACTTTTTTGCTCATAACTTGAGAACCGTTCTTCCGATTTTGATCATTTTTTTCGGCAAATCGATTCAATTGCTAATTACTAACTATCGAATCGTCTATCTTCAAAACTGTAGGAGATATAACGTTTTTTCCAAATTGCGGGGGCGGAAGGGGGCGTGGCAAAAATTTGAAACAAACTTGATCTGCGTGCAGATAAAAGAAGCATTTGTCCCATACATGTCAAACCTCTATCTCTTACCATCTTTGAGATCTAGGTGTTCATACAGACAGACGGACAGACGGACGGACGGACAGACGGACATGTCTATATCGACTCGGCTGTTGCCGATCAAGAATATATATACTTTATATGGTCGGAAATGATTCCTTCTCCCCCTTACATACTTTTGCACAAACTTAATATACTCTATGTACCTTTGGTACAGAGTATAAAAAACACCAGGACATGATCATATTACGCCTAAAATGATAATAGAACTTCCAAGTCCTACCGTTACATTTATCTGCGATGTGGAAACTTTCTAACTTAGTGGAAGAAATCGACAATCATAATGATTCAGAAACCAGGAAAGAAAGGAACTCAAGCGTCATCATACAGACCAATAAGCCTTCTACCTTGCTTATCAAAAGTATTCGAGAACCTAGGAAGCCCCCAGATGAGCTGGTCTCCTTCTTCTTCTTGATTGGTTATCACAACCGTTTGCAGTCTCGGCGCTACTAATGCCCGCCAGTCGCTTCTGCTCCGTGAGAGCTGGCACCAAAATCATCGTCAACTTTTAAAGGTCCATAAATCCTCCAAAGATCTTTCGCTTAAAAACGAAAATCACCGCCTCATCCGCTGCTGTCATTGCCCATGCTTCTGCGCGGTATTGCAGCACTTGGGATGATAAGCGACTTGTAAAGCGCTATTTTCGTTCTTCGCGTATGCGAGTAGCATTACATTTTTATTAAAGATGGTGCCCGATCTCTTGGCAATTGGGCAGTGGCGCAGTATATACTCCATCAGCAAATTAAAGAAGTCACAGGATAAGGGAACAGCCTGCCTTAAACCTCTTTTGGTATTAAAAGGCTCGGAAAGGTTCGTTCCTATTTTGACGGAGCTTTGAATGCTTCTCAACGTCATCTTGCAAAGTCGAACGTACTTTGCTGGTATACCAAAGGTAGACAGGGCTTAAAAAATCTTGACCTTATCGTTGTGTCAAAGATGGTGATTTCCCATGTTTCAGGCAGATCGGAATATATGTATACACCTTAAAGGGTCGGAAATTATTTTTTAACTGTTACATATTTTTGCACAAAGTTAATATAGTCTGTGGTACATTTTCTAAGAATTCGTCTAAGCTCGAAAAATGTTTTACAAAAGTGAAAATGGAAATAGAACTTTCTCTTATAAGCATTTAAAAAGGAAATGGGAATACATTTAATGCCAAAAACAGGTACAGGAAACTTTTATTTTTAATATGGCGGAGCGGGAAAAAGTTACTTTTAAAAAGTAATTACTTTATTGACAAGGTAATTGAAAATGAAGACCTAGGTAAAGTTAAAGGGTAATCGAATCTAAAAATAACCGGGGTAAGAAAAATTACACCCACTATGTAACTCGGTACTTCCCAACATTGGAAGTATGGCTTGCCAGACTTCAATTAATGTTCTCGTACATTCTCTCTTAAATTTCCAAGTGTCTATTTCGATTTATTTGATTCCCAATGAGGCGTTCCCCATTTAACTACAATTTACATTTAACTGCATAACAATTAAAACATCTCGTTCTCGATATAAATTGGCAACCGGTTATCGACCAGTTTTAAGCAGGATTTGTATTTGAACATGGTTTGTTATTAAAATTTCGGCCAGTTTGGAATATCATTAATATATGAACCATTAATTGGGTCAAAAATGTGACAGAAGCTTACCAAATCCGCCTACAAAATTTTTCAACTTAAATGTAAGATTCAAATAGAAAGATGAATGTAAGGGCTTAATAATAACTTTATTATTAGCTAAATAGGTATAGCAAGTAAATAACAACTAAAGTGTATATAATATATATGTGCGAGTATGGCCCATACGACACGTAGCACTGTGTTGACTGAAAGTACCAACACGCACATATTGCACAATTGTTGTTCAATACTTTATAATTGTTCACATTTTATACTAGATTTTAGGCAAATAAACAAATCGACTCATTATAGTCCGTGGCTGGCCATGGTATCGGTTATCCATTGTACATATTCCCCCACATTTGTGTACAAACCGGGCAAACTGACTCGACCGCAGGTAACCACACCCTGGCTAACAATTCCAAATTCCACCATGCGCAGCGTGTACTCATCCAAATAGCGAACTGGCGCCTGTAATGGACCGCCCGAGTCACCTTTGCACGAGTCCTGCAAGTCACCACCACCCACACACAACTGGGAACGGGGCACAGAACGTTTATAGGTCTGGGAGCAGGTGGAGCGTGGTTGCAGTGGTACATTAGCCTGGAGCAGGACATCGGAAGCGGAACCGTTTTCGGTGGTTCCCCAGCCGGTGACAAAAAAGGTGGTGCTCTGATTCTCTGCCTGTTGCTTCAGTTCATCCGTAATGGGCAAGCAAATAGTTTTGATGTGCTCTATAATTGAAGAAGGAGGATTAAAGCTCTCCATTTGATTTCCTAGAACATACTGTCAAAGCGCGCGCTGGCATTTAGACGTAGCAGGGCTATGTCATTTGACACATGACGCGGATCATATTGCTCATGAATCAAATATTTCTCTATGCCCAAGTCCTGAACGGGTGGAGCACATTTGGTCTTACGTCCCTGCTGCTTGCAATCCTCCACCGTTGAAATACGATGCTCGCCCAGGCGTATTTCATAGCTGTGGGTTGAAAAGGGCTTTCAATAAAGGATCTGTGGGAATCTTTTGATTTAGTTACTTACAGATCTTCCTCGAGTCCATAAACACAATGGGCAGCTGTCAAGATGTAACCTGTGGACAAAGCCAAGGTTATTGGCAACATTTTGGTTAAGGAAAAATAAAACTCACGTTCCGAGATTAAGGCCCCTCCGCACAGGAAACTGGGCTCCCCAAAATGATGATAACGCAACAAGGCCATCCAGGGACGCGAAGATAGCTTCACCTCATACCCATTGGCCACACGCGTACTAAGAAAGGAGCCACAATTGAAGCTCTTATCCTTAAACAGAGACATCACCTTGGAGTTGTGTTGGATTTGGGGTGTAGCACAGCAGAAATGACGCTGGGGTAGAGGATATTCATTTATTTGAGTACAGCTGATATGGACGTTCACTTACCACCCCATTGATTTCTCCACAAGAAGCCTTTTGCAAATAGCTAGCATATTCGGGAGCCACCGGTTGTCCCGACTTTTGTGAGGCCACCAGACGCTGTTCAATGTCCGTGCAGGAGGCATATGGCATACACTGGCCGGCTTCCCCGTTGGGAGTGTTACAGGCATCCGCATAGGCTTGTGACAAATATATATTTATATATACAATCGCAGATCAATGTCATCCAAATATATATATATGCTAACAATTCGTGAGAAAAGTCGCTAACCTGCTAGAGCCGATTGCACGCCAAACGCGAGGGCAATGCCAACTACGGCGAAGTAGCAGCTGGTTTTCATCTTATCGCAACCTGAAACCTGATCTATTTCAATGAATGGTCCAAGCTCAACTGGTAGCAGCTGAAGCTGTGAGCACAAGTTTTATAGGTAAGCACAGAGAGAGGGAGATAGAGAACAAGACTTATAAATCTTCAAGTAGAAACTCTCAACTGTTCTATCTTTCTGCGATTTGCGGTTTTCCATTGGGAGAAAATTTAGTTCTCTCTTTTAATTTAATCTCTCCCTTTTGCATTTATGGCTAATGAAAAAACATTATTTCTGAGAACTGAAGAAGAGCTCAAACTGGCAAACACTTGTTGTTCTCAGCTGGTTTTAAAGCTGTTCTCGAATTGTCAATGTCGAAGCTGTGATACCCTAATCAATCAGTCAATCATCCGCCTTGGAGGAAGAAAGCTATATATAAATAACTAGCAAAAGGCCCGTCGCGCTTCGCTGCGCATTGAACAGTATAGAATCAACATCAGAATCAGTTTGAAATCAATCGTGAGAGTTGAATATTTACCAAATTTAAAAAACATTTTATAAATTTGTTTTCTCTGTAGAGCCCAGAAACCGATTCATACATAATAAGCTTGAAATTAACGTTTTACTACCTTTCTTTTTCACCGTTACGACTTTGCTGCTGCGTTCGTACCACCCCCATCCCACCCACACCCCACCCACTCCCCATCTACTTCTTACACAACGTCCACCCGTTTCCCACCTACTATCCAGCCACTTCTCGCCTACATCCCACCCACTCATCACCCAATTCCCGCCCAGATCCAACCCACTTCTCACCCACATCCCACCCACTTCCCGCCCACTTCCCACCCACTTTCCGCCCACATCCCACCCACCTCCCACCCACATCCCACCCTCATCCCTCCCACTTCCCGCCTACTTCCATCCCACTTCCCACCCACATCCCACCCACATTCCACCCAAATCCCGCCCTCATCCCTCCCACTTCTCGCTTACTCCCGCCCACTTCCCACCCACTTCCCGCCCACTTATCACCAACTTCCCTCCCATTTCCCACCCACTCCCGCCCAATTACCACCCACTTACCGCCCATATCCCACCCACTTATCAACCACATCCCGCCCACTATTCTCCCACTTCCCAGTGGGCAAGTCAATCGGAAGAAAAATAGTTTTTTAAATGCAGAGTTTTCCAGGAATTTTCCGGCCGTTGGGTGAAATTTCCAACATCGGAAAATCATATCTCAATTTATTTTACTTACTATTCTCACAAACCGAGTATCAAGCCTATCAGGTAAAAAATAGTTTTTTGCATGCAGAATTTTCCGGCCATTTTCCTCGTGGGCGGGTTTTCCAAAATTGGGAAAACACGTGTCGAATATTTTGCGTACTATGCTTGCAAACCAAGTTTCAAGTCCATCGGATGTTTACCATAAAAAAAAATGTTTACCATACAAACTTTTCCGACGCTTTTCCGACTTTTCCTAATGGGATTTCCCGAAAAATTGGAACACAGTTATTGTTGAATTTTCCTATAGATCTTTGAAAATGAGTTTGAATCTGATCGGATTCATGCAACAGTTTTCCGCGAATTTTCCGACATTGGGGATAGATTTTCCAAAGTTTGAATGTAACTTTTTTATGTTTTGTTATGTGTAATTTTGAAAATGAGTTTGGAGCTAATCGCTGTCAACTAAAGTTTCGCCCATACAACCTTGACTACCCACTTTCCATCCAGCGGGGTGAATTTTCCGGAAGATTGGTATGCAGTTGTTGTCGAATTTTCATATAGATCTTTGAAAATGAGTTTGAACTTGATCGGATGAAAAACAAAAAAGTTTCATACAACAGTTTTTCGCGAATTTTCCACATTTGCCGACAGAATTTTCCAAAATCCGTTCTTAGTACTCACTTTCAGCATAAGATAAAACTACTGTGAAAATCTCATCTTCCTATCTTTTATGGTTTAGGCTGTGCGACGGTCACCAGTCAGTCAATTAGTCAGGTTGAACAGTTTTATATATATAGATAAATAAAATTTCAAAATATTTAGACTGGAATGACACTTTCAATTTTTAGAGACAATTATTGTCGCAATTTATCGTTAGTAGGTCAAATTTGCTGTTGTGTATCATTGCGGCCTCTTCTAAAGCATTCTGCGGAGAATTTAAGCATACTCTGACTCGCTTATACCAACGACTTTTGCCTGTAGATGAAAAATTGTGACTAAAATTGTCCCCAAAAATTGAAAATGTCATTCCAGCCTAAGAGATATTTTATTGGCTATTACAATATTGTCAGAGAGTCTCTTTAAAGACATATGACAAGTGTAAGGACAGCTTAAGCCAAATTTGAATTTATGAATTTATTTGAGAGTCAATATTATTGGTATGGTACTAAAAATCCATAAAAGTCCTTAAAAATCCAACAAAAAGTCCGTAAAAATAAATTGTTACTTATTACATAATGGATTTTTTTTTGTAACATATATTTGCCATATTTGTTCTGAGCTCATACCGCATAAAACTAAGTGGTCCATGTCCTACTTGAGTTGTTGAAAGTTTTCCTCTGATAAAGTTTTGGATGGAGATGATTTTCGAAATCAAATCAATGGCTATTTTTTCTTGTCTTCCACAATTTGAAAGAGCTCTTCATCTGCTGCTGGGTGCATCGTCACCACACTAGGGTTGTTGATATTTCTCAAAATATCAATATCGATAATATCAAATATCAAAATTTTCAATATCGGTATTTGATATATCGGGTCTAGAAAACATCGATATATCGATATATCGTTATTTTCTAAAGCTTAATAAAAGTGAAAAGTTTATAAGGACAACCTTACCACCAAATGACCATTTTGTCTTTTTGATCTGGACTGGAAAAAGAATTTTCATATATCTAATTTAGAAATCGCACTTCTACGAAGAAAATAGGGTATAAGTGCATAACATTTCACCAAGAAACCATGGGTCTAAAATCAATTCCTTGCCCGCGAAAATCCACCTCAAATATTAAAGACAAAGATTTTGCCTTTTCCAATAGGACTGAAAAAACTATGTATATTTATTCAACTTTGAAATCGCACTTCTACAAAGAAATAGCGTATAAAAGAACAAAATCTATGCCAATTTGAATGGAGGAATTCATTTTAGACCCTTGGATTTTGGACGAAATTTTCCGAAGATTTCGTTTTTTCTGTAAGCTTTGGGCCAAACAAATGTAATTTTTTCCGATATATCGGTTATAAAAATATCGATAATCGTCTATATCGGTAAACAAAATATCATATCGGAATATGCCTCGTTCAACCAAAATATCTATATATCAATATATCGATAAAATATTGACAACCCTACACCACACCACTACCACTGCTCCCGAGATCTTCCTAGACGTTAACGAGATCCTTCTTCAATTCTGCTGCGGTCTTGAAGATTTGACAATCTTTGCAATACAACTTCGACCTACTGCAGTCTTATAGTCCGCTCTTATTCGATGTCTGTTAGAATCCAGATGAACATCATAATTACGAAAGAGCATCTCGATATTGCAACATTTACATCGAGTTTTTTGCCAACCTTTGGTTTTTTTAAAATCTTTTGAATGTGTGCACCACACTGCCATCCTATAATGCCCTCGTCTTGAATTGCCGAATTTTCCTTCATGCCTTCATCTTCTGTGTGAATTATCCACGAGTTTAGATGACAAAGCTTAGCGAATAAATATAGAAGAAAATATATATAAATATACAGGGAAAAACTAACTCTGCATATGGGCATTTCCATTCTGTCGAACCCCAATATGTACATATTGAAAATGAAAACGAGAAAGGCAAGGCTAACTTCGTCCGTGCCGAAGTTTTTATACACTTGAAATCGCTTGTCTCAACGGTTAGCGACTTTGACCAAACTTCGCAGATCAGCTTAAAAACATTTAATATTACCCATGACCGTGATTGAGAGCGGTTAAATTGAGGAAAAAACAGTTTTTCTCATTAAAATCCATTTTTCGACCGATCATTTGTATGGCAGCTATAAGAAGTAGTTATCCCATCCGGTCAGTTCCGACATATTAGCAGCGTGCAGAGAAAAGAAGACTCTGTGCAAAATTTCAGCTCGATAGCTTCAAAACTGAGGGACTAGTTCGCGTAGAAACAGACAGACGGACGGACGGACAAAGCTTAATCGACTCAGCTCGTCACGCTGATCAAGAATATATATACTTTATGTGGTCGGAGAGGATGCAAAATTATAATACACTTTTCAAGTGTATAAAAAAGTCAAAATATATCGAATTTTTATTTGATTTTTTTACTGTATAATGTAGCTCTTAGCAAGCACTTTAAATAGTGTTAAAGTGTATATCAAGTGAAATTCGGTTTCCAAAATATTGACAAAATTGGAAGCTATGCGAACGTGACAAAAACAGAAGTGGTTTTGGGGAGCAGCTATATAAAGACAACGTTTAGCGAGCCTAACACAATAGCTAAGTCCAAATAGTTTTAATATCTTATTAATGAATAGTTCTATAAAATGTATATTATTTGTTTTAAAAATCTTGAGCACCTTTTTTCCAAAAAATTATTTATTTCTGTCGATACGTGGCATGTCGAACGTGACATTTTTTCCATCATCATATTTATGTGGTTTCTGCTATAATGCGAAGCAAAAACTTACATTGACATAGTTTCTCATGGTCTCTTATGCATTCATGTACACCCCTTTGTACCATCAGAAAGATTTTAGATAGCGAAAGTACATGAAATCTAGACACTTTTTTCCAAAAAATTAAGCAAATTTAATGTCAAAATGACATTAATCGATAAATTATATTGTTTTTAACCACTTTTAATTTTTTGGTCCAGGTTGACCTTTTGGTGGAAATGCCTATATACTCTCACACAGATTTTTAAGTTTTGGTCCAAATCGGATGTCTATATCTTATAGCTGCCATATAAACCATCGGTCGAAAAATGGGTCTTATTCAGGGGTGTCACAGAAATCTCTAGAGATTTTCGTGTAAACGATTGCACTTCGAATAAATCAGGGACTACTTTATTTGCGAAGTGCCAAGAACACTGACCAAAAAATTCTGAAAGAGTGTGATGGTAGTATAAAAACGCTGCATGGGTTTGGTCTGATTAGCTGCCGTTTTCTTTTTATTGACCTTTGAACTTTTCAGCTTCAGTGTAGGATTAATGATTTCATATCTCGTATTATATTGAATTTTGCTTTTGTGTCTTTGGCAAAGTTGTTGCTCTTGGCTTGGCCTACAAAACATTTCTTAGTAGCAAATCAAAAAAATTACGTCTTGGTACTTAAAATTACAAAAGATGTCCAAAAAAATCAATTTTTCACAACTTTTTTCAGTTTTTCAACTTTTTCCTGAAATCCTTTACAAATTTGGACAAGTAATGTAGGTAAAAGTTGTTGCTTAGAACAAAATAAACAAACAGTTAGTACGAACACACTTCATTTAAGTACTCTTTGATATAGTAAAAAGACCAAAAGCATGAAAAACTGTCAAAAAAATTCGAAAAAAACGAATTTTATCGGTAAAAAAGTAAATAAATTAAATTTTTTTAGCTACATTTTTTAAGTTATATTTTTTGACAATTTTATTGATTTAATACAAAACAATCGAAATTTTTGATAGTGTCAGCCAATTTCTACCAAAAACTGTACTTTTTCGAGTTTTGGTTGAAATTATTCATCTTTCAGGGTCTTTAACTATATGAAGGACCATTCGAATGAAGTTGGTATGTTCCAACCGATTGTTTACGTTAGTCTATGCTACTTTTTCGCCCTTCATTGCTTGGTCAAATTCGTTATAGTTTTCAAGAAAATGTTGAAAAACAGTACAAAATGAGGGGAAAACATGATGAATTTACGACATTTTTGCAATTTTGAGTTTAAAGATGTGACTATTTTGACTTGTTACTTAGAAATGTTTTGTAAATTAAGTCAAGAGCAACAACTTCTTTTCAGACGTCAAGGCGAAATTCCAAATAGTTTACGAGATAGGGAGTTACAAGTCCCAATCATATGCTTAAAACTTCAAAGTGCTATAAAAGAAATCGGCAGCTAACCAGACCAAACCCAGGGAAGGTTTTTGTACTACTATCATACCCTTTCAGAATTTTTTGGTCTCGACCGTATCAGCTTTTTAGTGTTGCACAGTGGAATCAGACCGCCTACTAGATTACGAGGATGAAAAACCGTACGCTTCAAATCTACTTGACTTTGAGCAGGCGGTTTCAAATCTCTCAACTTTTGACATCTAATCTAGTAGCCGGGCATATTTTAGCCCCATAACATATAAATTCAAACAGCTTTGATATAAAATGCTGACGTTTATACGAAAACCTCTAGAGATTTCTGTGACACACCCGATTTAGAAAAACTGTTTCGTTTTCAATGGTCAAAATCGGATGACTATATCTCATAGCAGCCACTAGAACTATCGGTGGTTAAATGGGTCTTTTTTATTTTCAATGTTCTTGTCCACAAACCCGGCCTATACTAATGCTATGTGCAGCGCACAGATTAGCAAAATCGGTCGGAAATTTTTTCTACACAGAAAAAAAAAATGATGTTTTTTCATATCTACTTTAGGCCGAAATGATAAAATATCAAATTGATATTTTACTAATTTCAAATCGTTATTTTTTTACATATCATATTAACATTTTTAGTATCATTCTGAAACTATTTAATATCAATTAACGTGAATGATATTATTTTGGATCAGAAAGATATTGTTTTATTTTCAAAATTTAATGAAAATATTGATATTTTGTAAAGTTCATTTTAATCTGGTAATAATCGGCATGAATTTGATATTTTTTTTACTCTGTGTAGTTAGGAAAATTTTTGCATTCTTAAACTCGGAGATTTCAGATTAGCAAGAATATTAAAGTTGGTTTTCTCGTTTCTATTTCACTGAACATAATTTTTGCTTATATCTTACGCATCAACGAACAAAATCGAAACTGTAATACTACATTGTGCAGCCAATGATAAACCTAAAATTATAGCTTAAACATATTTTGTTGTAAATATAAATATATTTTTTCTTGGTATCTTTGAATTATTTAATAATACTACCGTTTAGGGGTCAAATACAATGAAAGAAATATCTCTGCCATGATACAATCTCCGCGCGGAGATACCTTGCTTTTAAACGTAATAGTTCCGCTATTGATCACATCGTAGATATCTACGTCGTGTTACAAACGGCATATCTCCGCGCGAAGCTGTGTCGTTTTGAAACGTCATAGCTCCGCGCGGATTTATGTCGTTTGGAAAACGGCGGAGATAAGACGGCCCCGTTTGTTCTCGTTTCAATTCGATATGCTGATCGAATTGGTTAAGTGATCTGAATTCCAAAAATGGTTGAAATATTTTCCCAACTAGAAATTGGAAGTAAGAAGCTGAACATTACAAAAGGTTTTGCAAAACAGGCAACTTAAGCTTACATCAAAATATGTAAATCGGTTTTAAGGAATCTAGCTCAGAAGAGTTTGAGATCAAGGCAGGTGTACCTCAAGGAAGCGTACTTGCCCCCACCCTTTATGTTCTATATACGGACGATCTTCCCAAAAGCAAATTCGTATCCACCTCTTCCTTCGCAGACGACACTGCTATACTGTGTCGCTCCTGTTGCCCAGTGCAAGCAACGCAAACATTACAAAATCATATTGAACAAGTAGAAGTCCGGTTGGCAAGTCAACGAAAACAAATACAAGCATGTGCTTCAACCCAAATACTAAAAAATGTCCCGCATTGAAGCTCAATATATTCCAATTCCGCTTGATAAAAATTATACTTACCCTGGAATGCATCTGGACCTGCGATGCTCAACGTGAGCGAGGCCAAAAAGTAGTGTATTAATGTGCGAAAATAAACCTTCTTAAATTTGCTTCGACCTAATCGATTTGAACTCTGGCAAGCGAATGACGGCTTTCTGCTCTCTTGGTCTCAGCTTCGGCATGCGTTCGGGTGGTGTACGTGTGAATAGCGAAATTTTTTTGCCCCCTGGGGGGTAACCAGAGGCCACCGCTGATCTAGACAGAAGGCTGTCTTGAAGGAGGCACATCGACTTCAATTAAACTCATACGAAACTTAAAGCTAGGCAACTACATTGGATCATTAACTCCCGCTCTCCACTCAGCTGGGAGGTAAAGGTGTTGTTTTATAATACTATTATAAAATCAGCCTAGATTTATGCAAGACGCATGTTCAGGCCTGAATACTTACAAAACTGTGTCTTCAAATAAATCTTTAAGCTGTGTAATTAACATTTCTTTTCATTTTATTGCTCAACGCACATCATCATAGCCATGTGGTCAATGGTACATTGCATTTCGGGGGGATCGGTAAACTAAAGTTGACTTTTTGTAACAATAAATTATAACAAAGCTATTTAATTGCATTAATAAATATCAGACGTGGTTCAACAAACAAACATTATCATACTTGTATCCGAATACATATATAGAAACTATATATAAAATAGGAAACACACTCATAACTTAGATAAAAGTTAAAGGTTAGCGGTTGCTCTTTTTAGTTAGATGTCTGTATCTTGGCTTGGGTTCGATCGCACCATTTCACTTGCTGTCAATGGCCAATTGTGCTAGGCGGTCAATTTTGGGGTGTATAATTTTACATAATTTCCTCTTGTTCTCCATTTTCTATACGCAGGGACAACGAAAGGGAAGTAATATGGGGAATATATCAATCAATTGGTTGAAAGCGTAATTAATTTATGTAAGCCTCGCTGGGTGCCGCCTTTGTAGTTAGTAAATAGGAATGAAAGCTATAGCGAATTAGAGGGTGGGCAAGCCAATTATGGTTAGATACAGCAAATCAAAAAAATACAAAGCACAAAAAAAATATACATAACTGTACAGATTTAGGATAGAGAATAGAATACTGCGTCGTTGCGTACGTCAGAGTCAATCGTCGTCGTCAATTGGATCGATCACAAGACAATAAACTTTTACCATTTATGGAAACAATTAACAATTTTATACATATAACATTTTTCATTGTTTTGTACAGATCCGCCGTGTTGTCCACACTAGTCAGGTAGATGTTAACAACAAAAGTGTCCCGCTGCAAATCAATCGAAGCGTTTGAAAGTTGTCTAGATTCTAGGCTTGGTTAGTGATCAATAGGTTTTGGTGCTGATGCAGGTAGAAGTACGAGAAGTGGGGTTAGGATGCAAGAACAGAGTGGATGCCAACAAGGTGAACGCTTATTTGATGGCGGCAATTAGCGGGCTCTCGTCGCCTGAAATAGAAAAATATGAAAAACGGTTAATCACTTTTTTTTCCATAGAGTTTGGTGGGCACTGATTCACGGGTCTTTATGTAGGGCATGCGCGGCCAGGGCCAGGTGACTGGCATCGAGCACTCATAGTTGAAGTTATACAGCTGATCCTCCAGCCATTTGCGTTTGTCCTGCGGTTCCGGATAGGTTGAGGCCAGACCTAAAACAAAAGTTTGATAAAAAAGTGTAGCATAAATTGAGTTAACTATTTGGAGCTTACCCTTGTCATAGGCACACTTGGTCACACCAATGGCTATGTTCATGGACACATCACGAATGCTCTGCAGGGGGGGATACAAAGAGCCGCGCTCTATATCACTGGGCTCCACAAAGTTGGCCAACTCTTGAGCGGCAATCAGGAACATATCATCAGGTATGTGATGAGTGCCAGTGCAAATAACGCCCAGACCCACGCCGGGGAATATGTAAGCATTGTTGCCCTGACCCGGATAGTAAGTCTTGTCGCCGACCTTAACGGGTGGGAAAGGTGAGCCCGATGAGAAGATCACACGAGCCTGTTGAATGAAAATGGATTGATTGATTTTGAATTGGGAAATCAAGACAAATAGTATTTTGGTTTCGGTAAAAAATTATGTTTTGGTTCAAATATAATTCGTTATTCTGTTCAGTATCAAACCTGGATTTTTACGTAATGGTGTACCGAAACAATTTATAACCATTTAAGAGCCTTTAACCAACATATAAGAATCGGAACCGAAATATGATTCGGTTTAATTTTCTGAGAAGCGCTGGTAAATATCAAACTCAATCTGGGGAGATGTGTCTATGACCCGCTTTTATCACGCTTTTTAAAAAATCACATTCTGGAAATTGTAATAGAATTCCCAATTTTCAGCGTGGATTTGCCAAATTTTTTAAGTTTTTTCCGCTTGTTTGTTTGCATTGCTTTGGCTACTAATTTGTTGTTTCCGTTTGATTTCTTCTAGGATTTCAGTCGTACACACACACTAGTAATACATGGGTATATATAACTTTTATTGCTTTTGTTCTCTTCTTTTCTTAGAAAAGCAACGGCAAACGCCAATAAATTGTTTTTGTTCTCATGAAAGAAATACAAATGATAGAGCGGCAAATGCAAAGAGCATTGATAAAATTTTTGTGGTGATTGTATTAACACCCGCTCTCTTATAGCACGAGTATACAAAATGAGCAACGCGAATGTTGCCGTGTATCATTTGCACTCCACGCCAGAAGCTCAAATATGCCAAGGAGTAAAAACTGTATAAATTTGAGTGGTTGAGAGTTTGAACATCGATTCCCGAATCGCGAAGAACTTGTTAGATGGTTTTTAGAGGACCTAGCTGTAGGGTCAGCGAACGGCCTTATTTCGGAGGTTAGGTACAAATAGAAAGGTTTACCCCAGAAATAAGCAGTCCCACACTTCCAGCGGGTGTCACGCCGCTGTGCAAGTGGCCGCACAGACACCCAATTTCTACACAATACCTACCCCTTTTTCAACCCACACATCTCACCTCGGGCCGGAATAAGGTACTACTCGGACCGTGGTGATAGTCAGGCTAGCTGGAGGCTTGAGTAAAAAATAGTCCATTCTCAAAGACTAGTGGCGACCACTTGTTCTAAGTATCCTTGCCACTGGTGGACCCAGTCTGGTGTTCGACCATCTGAAAGCCCCTAGAAAAAGACCTTCAAAGCATGAGGAAAAGTAACCCATTAGAGACTGATGGATGGGTAGCGGTCCGGCCTCTTTAGCGATGCGAAACGACTCTTTGCCTCCAAGAGGACCCACAAACAATATCAGTAACCTAAAACCTACACAGAAGGAAAAACCCTGCTCAGAAAATAAGTTGTCTTCAACTTGAAATAAGCACAAGAAGGTTCTAAAAATCTTAAGAATAAATGATCTAAATGTCTAAATGTAATAATTGCTTTAAGCAACATCAAAACCGATTTTTAACTGAAAGATATACAAGAGAGAGAGCGAGTTGGCTCTCTTTTTGATCTCTCTCTTCTCAGCTCATCAAAGCATAAAAAGCTTTCTTGACGAGAAACTGCAAAAGTGTACAAGGGCTGAGTGTGCTTTCGCGTCTCTTCATACGATGAGTGCATAAGGTACCGGGTTTAATGCTTAGTCAAGTCACAAAAAAAAGTTTCCGTGAATTTTTGAAAAACTTAACTGGAACGAGTCAGGTGGGAAGTAGGTCGTTAAAGCGATGTTTCTGATTCCTCTGGAATATATGGGTGGAAGGAGAAGCAGGCAGTGCGCATTTCCAGGAGTCTTGCCTCCCTTCACTTCCAATCAAAAGAGGTAAGTTCCCGCTCCCAATTTTACCCAAATGTGAGTAATCCGCTCACACATGTTCCAAGATCAATGGTACAATATTAACTCAAAATATGTTCTCCAAAATGGAACAATATCAAACTCCAATTAGTTTTTGCGTTCTCTAAAAATTGTTCTTAAAGTGAGAAAGTTGTACTGCAAATGACATAACCCGTAAATGCACTGTTTTTGGTAACATTTGTGTTCGTTTTGAGTCTATTGTTTCGGTTTTTCCCTCTGTGTACTAACGACCATCTAATATCTAGAAAGCACGTTTGCTCAGTCCAACCATGTTTATACCCGTTACTCGTAAAGTAAAAAGGGTATACTATACTCGTGCAAATGTATGTAACAGGCAGAAGGAATCATTTCCGACCATATAAAGTGTATATATTCTTGATCAGCATCAACAGCCGAGTCGATATAGACATGTCCGTCTGTCCGTCCGTCCGTCTGTCCGTCCGTCCGTCCGTCTGTATGAACACCTAGATCTCAGAGAAGGTAAGAGATAGAGGTTTGACATTTATGGGACAAATGCTTCCTTTATCTGCACGCAGATCAAGTTTGTTTCAAATTTTGGCCACGCCTCCTACCGCCCCCGCAATTTGGAAATTACGTTATATATCCTACAGTTTTGAAGATAGATGATTCGTACCTATTCGTACAGATAGTTAGTAATTAGCAAAATGAATCGATTCGCCGAAGAAATGATAAAGATCGGATCAGCGGTTCTCAAGTTATGAGCAAAAATGTGCAAAATAGCCGAGGTAACAAAGTGTTGCATACTTTTCGATGTTCCCCATAACGAATGCAGGAAAAAAATGCAGGAACACTGTTAAACATGTTTTTTCATGAGTAACGGGTATATCGAAGTCAGTTAGAGCTGACTTTAACTTGCGCTCTCGTTAGTTATAGACTGCTGCCTGAGTCCCAACAAATCAGCCATGCTTTGGCGCAAACTAAATACAACCGCGACAGATCAAGACAGGGCGAGGATCGAACCTAAGCGCCATACCAGCGCAGCTGACAGCGAAGAGGGACTGAAATCTACGAAAATCCTGAACTTTATACGGGGAAATAGGGCTGCTAGGGGAGTTGAAAATTTAGTAGGGGCGCAATAGCCCAGGATTGGTCGATTTGCGCAGTTTCCCCATTAACAAATAATAATAATGCAGTACACTTGTAGTTGCAGTGCACTCGTGCAGATCTTTGGTACAAGCTATGATTCTAGCAACATGATCGAATGTCAAGCAAGCGGCACACTTACTACCTAGAACTCTCTTTATTGACCCTGATAATTAGCAGCCATAATACATAAGCAGATTAGCAAAAGCTTCCAGTTCTCAATTGTGGGCTGTGCGCCTCTTTATGAATTGGCCTGGAAACGATGTATCATTTAGAAAAAATTCTCCTTTCCACTCGAAGATAGAAGTCTAAAAATAAATGATCTCTTCACGAAATTTCCGGGTCGTAGAGTTTACTGGGACCTAATCTTTAGCAAGGATGTCGCTGACGATCCAATCCAACGTTTCAATCATTTAAAATCTACTTACATCCGTGTTGTGATAAGCCTCTTCGGCAGTGCACTCCGCCTTGCTGGTGGGATTGGAGAGAGCAAACACCACGGGTCTGTCGTTATTGTCGGCCATGGTGCGCAAAATCTTGGGCGTAAACAGGCCAGCACAGGCCGAGGCACCAATCAGCACCTACATAAATAAGAATTTAATCATAATCTGTGCTCCTCATCCTCCTTTAACTTACATTCGGCTTAATAGATGATACAATTTCCTCCAGATCCTGCATGGGCTCATGGTTCTTGGCATAGTTTACTTTGTGTCCATCCAAATTGCCCACTTTGCGGGTGGTGGTCAAAAGACCATCAATATCCACCATATATATCTTACTGTATGCCTCTTCGTTGGAGACACCTTCGGCCACCATGGCCTTGACCACCAGATCGGCTATGCCAATGGCTGCCTCGCCGGCACCGGCAAACAGGAAGGTGTAGTCCTTAAAGGACTTTCCAGTGATGCGCTTGGAGGCATACAAACCGGCCACAGCCACAGCAGCTGTTCCCTGTATATCGTCATTAAAGGTGCAGTAATGGTTGCGGTACTTGTCCAGGAATCTAAATGCATTGTGATTGCCAAAGTCCTCGAATTGGATGAGTGTGTTTTGGCCATAGCGTCTGACCACCGCCTCCATGAACTCATCGATGAAATCATCATATTCACGTCCAACCACACGTTTCTGGCGCAAACCCACATAGAGTGGATCCTCCAGTAGATCAATATTATTCGTGCCCACATCCACCACAATGGGGAGACACTGATGGGGCTTTATGCCGGCCAGGGCCGTGTACAAGGCCAGCTTGCCCACGGGTATGCCCATGCCACAGGCACCCAAATCACCCAGACCCAGGATACGTTCACCATCTGTCACGCAAATGGCACGAACATTCGGCTCTGGCCAGTTCTTCATCACATCGAAAATGTGTCCACGATCATTGAAAGTGACAAACAGACCATGGGGACGTCGATAGATCAGTCCAAAGCGCTGACAGGCCAAACCCACAGTGGGTGTGTACACAATGGGCATTAGATCCTCAATGTTCTCCGAGAGGAAACGGAAAAATAGACGCTCGTTACGATCGTGCAGATCACTTAGATACAGGTACTTGTTCAACGGCTCAGTATACCGATTTACGGCAATTTTGCACAGCTGCAGTTGCTCCTCCTGCGTCTTGAAACGAGCCGGCTGCAGGCCATGTATGCCCAGCACCTGTCGTTCCTCCAATGTAAAGGCCAGACCCTGAGGAGAAGAGAGATTCAAAGCACTGCCAGTGAAGGACCAAATTCAAAACTTACCTTATTCAGACGCGGATCGCGTATATGATCAATACCACGCACCTGGGAGGGACAAATGATATCCCCCACTACCTCATGATAGCCGCGGGCACTGCACAAAGCCAGAGCTGAAATCGCTGGCGTTGTTGTTGTTGTTGCGGCAGCTGTAGCTGAAGTGCCGCTGCGGCACAATTTGCCGAGATTTCCACATAAACTGAAACGAAACGAGGAAAACGCAGGGGGGAAATTGATAAAGTGAATTAAAACTGAATTAAATAATTGCTATCAGTTGGCCAATTTGACATCGCTTGATAAAATTAAATAACACGGCAAATACCAAGTCCAAGGTTGGCATCAGCTGTTTTTTTATTTATCACCGTCAAAAAGCTAATCCGCATTGTTTACAGCTAGCCTCCCCATTTTCAAGATAAAAAGAACAAGTAAAAGCAGTGCCGTTGAACGAACCGACTATAAAATACCCTGTACAAAACACGCGTATCCATTTTTCTTATATCTATTTATTATACGTTATTCAGATCCATTGGATGAAGAATTAAGATCAATTACATATCATATTTTTCTGTCATATCCTTTTTACATGAAAATGTTTCAAAACAATCGCTAACTGCGAATTTCGATGTTGTTTTGAACTAGAGTTGTCAATTTTTGATCGATATTTTGGTTGGACGATAAGGGATATTCCAAAATGATATTTTTTGTACCGATATAGGCGATTATCAATATTTGTATAAATTATATATAAGAAAAAATTACTATGGTAATGCCAGTAACAAATTGTCATAACAACAAGACTGTTGATTTTGTTCCGCCCAAAGCTAATGGAAATGACGAAATCTTCGGAAAATTTCATCCAGAAACCATGGGTCTAAAATAAATTTCTCCATTCAACTTGATCCAGGAATGGTATTTCGGCATAGATTTTCTTCTCTTATATGTACGTTATTGCTTTGTAGTAGTGCGATTTTTAATAAGAATAAATAAAAATGGTTTTTCAATCCAGTTGACTTTATTATTTGAGAACGATTTGCGCGGGCTAGGAATTAATTTTTTCTTGCTGAGATTTTATGCACCTAAACCTTGTTTTCTTTGTAGAAGCGCGATTTGAAAGTAAAATGAATAAAATTTATTCCCTCCCTTAGTCCCTTAGATATCGATTTGCATCGACTAGGAGTTTATTTGGGAACCATGGGTTGTTGGTGAAATTTCTTAGAATTTCCTGTAGATTCTGTTTTTGCTATACGCTTTGGTGATTTTTTCTGCAAATTGAACCCTAAAACTATAATCTAGTTTCAGAAAATTTATTCATTTAAATCATAAAGTAATCTCATAAGAAAGATAAGATATAACGGCGACTAGAAAGGAGTCATTTGGTGGTGAGGAAGTTCCTTAAAAACTTTTTAGTTTCTTAAGCTTTAGAAAATAACGATAACATAATTAACATAATGTTAACGTTAATGTGACAAAAGTTTTTGCATTTAAGGAAAATCCAAAAAGTAGCCAAATATATGACAAAATGTGTTAAACCTTCTTATAACTTATTATCCGATCTATATAATACTTTGAGAGATTATGGATTTTGGATACATAAATGTGAGTTTAAACCAAATTGCATTATTTTACAAATTGTGGAAGTTATTCAACATGCTTTTATTGTAAAGAGCGGGAAGAGACGTGGCAAAAATTTAAATCAAACTTGATCTAAGTGCAGACAATAGGAGTCTATATTTCAAATTTGGTTCCTCTAGCTCTTCTACATATGACTATGTATTCGTGTTCCATGATGTCGGTTTAGCGAATTAAGCGTTGCAAAAATCAAAAATTGAGTCGTTTCTTTTTGACCGCTTTACTTTAATTTAATAAAGAGAACCCCAGATAGCCCGAAATTGTTTGGTATATTGAATTTTGAATTTTACAGTGGTTTAAAGTTGAATAATTTTCCAAACTGATAATTTTTGTATTTTTTTGGGTGCATGTTACAACGCCCGCTGGCGTTATGTCGCTTTTAACAGTGACATACCGCACTAAGTCACTTTTTGCGGGCTTTATAACACTTTACGCCCGAAAAGAAATATAAAAATTCTGAGTAAATATTGTATGCACTCTCTCGTTGTTCTGATCTGATCTTCACTGTCCGAACTGCAATCCAATTCTTCAAATGTTGTTTTCAACTAGGTAAAATCATTTTGTCCGTTTATGGCTGTGTTCTCCTACTCCAAAGATCTGAAAGAATTATATAGTATACGTACGTGAAGAATTGAGAATGCGCCGTAGGCCAAAAATTTTTAAAAAAAGCACAGACAATAATTTAAAAGAAAAATCGCTTTGAAAATTCGGGCGTTAAGTCACTGTTGAAAGTGACATAATAATACCCGCGGATGTTATGTCACACCGAAAGCGGGCGTTATGACACTTTACAAAGTGAAGAGTTATATCACTGTTATGAGCGACATAACGCCCGCAGGCCTTTTTTAAAGATGCATCAATTCTGAAGAAAAATTAATTAGAAAATTTTATTTTCGATATTGAGTTATGGTCGTTTTCCTGAAGTACTACTTTTGTACCTTTTTTTCTCACTTTGATGAACTGCGAAAGGTGCATTCGCGCTAGTCCACGCTTCTAGAGTGAATATTTTTTTTGAAATTCATGTTTCTAAATAAAAAAAATTAATGTGATCTTGCGCCGATTTGCGTCATGTGAGTATTGGCGACTAGAACATATTAAGATGCGTGAATAATTTATGTATTGAGATGAAATCAAGCGGCGCGCTGGTTGCAAAAAGGTTTTTAAAATAATTCCTTAAGAAATGTGATAAGGAATTTCAGTAGCAGTGTTACTCAGGATCGGCTGCCAAAGTGAAAAGATTAATATAACGAAAAGGTTCCAAAAAATAGAAAGGAATTGTAGTTGTAAAACTACTTCAAATTATTCAAATATAATAAATAGCTAACTTTTAATTAGTAAAAATATTTAGGATATTGTGCGTTTTTACTAGCTTTATTAGTAAATGATTTTACGTCCTTGCTAATGAAATTAACAATAGACATACCTTGCCTTCATTTTCTGTCTCTCTTTAGTGGGTCGCGTAGCTATCGCTGCATTCTTGTACAGTGCAAAAGATCAATAAAAATACTATTGAACATAACTTCCGCTGTTTTTGTTCGATCTTATCGATTATTTAAAAAAAAACATTCTTTATTAGTTGGAACATTTTTCCTTCACTTCCACAGCTCTTAGATACCCTTTTTATCCATTTTAATGGGTACATGGTATAAAAAAGTATAAAAACAAACTGTGTGGATTGATGGACGGATAGCAACAAAACAAAAATATACATACATACATACGTACATATATTAATGCATATATTTTCCCACTATTTGCCCTCTATTTGCTTAGTTGGTGCTAATTTCCAGAAGCAGAGCAAAAAGCGTGTGACTAATTTCTGTATTGCTTTGCGTTTTGATGAAATCATGTTATGTTGTTGCGGCGAGAAAATGGTGACGTTACTTACGATAATTAGAAACAGCGCATGACGTGAACCACGGGGCTCGACTCAATTGCTTTCTAATCCCCTCCTGGGCCACCCACATGTAAAAACACTGACGATTGCTAATTACTCATATCTCGCATAATATCAAGTGGATACTGGATTTTATCAATCGTCATTTCTGGTTACCACAATACTTATTGACGTACCCGATCACTCACATGAGTCGAGCAAGTGTTAAATATTTGCGCATTTCTACCATCCGACGCTACATAACTGCGTGTCATAAAATACTTCCACATATTGTATAAGGCACCGCACAGTGGGTCGTTTTATTAAAACTCTCCCTAAGAACTTAAAATACAATACGCAAAGAAATCGTCTCCAAACTTGCTATTTATTAGCTATTTTTAATTATAAACCTTTTTTTTTTAAATCATAATAATATAGTATAGCTGCCCAGGAACACATTGCTCTAATAATTTACTTAGGGCCGATTTCTCTTTCTCCAGATAGTTTCTATGTGTCAAATAAACTTACAATTTACTTCATTATTTGTTATGTGAAATCGGCCCAACGGAAATGCCATCAACTTTTCGTTTGTTTTTCCCCCCACCGAAGTCAATGTGTAATACGTTTTTTTGGCACCTAGTTAAAAGCTGACAAACCACTGTGCGATTGTTAATTAGAAGCAGCCACTGATCGATCTAGTCCGAAAGCCCCTGTGGCAAAGTAAATGCATGAATTTTTGGCGTGAATGGAACTGGCAAAGATCAATGTACTCTTACAGTGTCAGTCGAAATAATTTTTGGAATATTTTTGGCTAACGGTCAATGGCTATAAAAGAAAGAAAGAGATGTAAGAAGCGTGGGAAATCAAGGGCGTAAGCAGGGGTTCTTTTTGGGGGGATTAAGTACCCCTCAGAACTTGTGCGATTTAATAATAACTTAACTTTTATTGTTCTAAATTTGGTACCTTAATCCAAGCAGTCAATATGGCGCAAAAAAAAAATTGATAAATATAGTGCAAAGTTGCAGAAAAAATCCTTTATAACGCCGAAGTCGAACACCGAATTAAGAATTAATGTGTGAATAAATGATTAGCTTCCAAGAGAGCATTACCTTTTCATAATGAAAGACACGATACTGAAGATATATAAATTTTTCTGAAGGTTTTTTTCCCCTATCAAAAAAACTAGCTTTCTGCGATTTCTCGAAAACGGCCCCACTAAAAATTATTTGGACTACATATCTGGACTCAGCAATAGGATTTACATATGAAATGACTGCCAAATGGTCGGGTTCGGAAAAGTGTAATTATAATAAATATAAAGGGTGACTTTTTAAGAACTATGGGAAAGTTTTTAATATAAAAACGCATAAAATTCAGAAAAATGCATGAAATCTTTATTTCAATCGATAGTACGGTTTAATGTTTGAAGATATCTCACGAATACATGAGCTTTAACATAGCCCCACAAAAAATAGTCTGAAGGCGTTATCTATCATCTAAGGCACGATCTAGGCGGCCAATTGACCGGTCCCGAACGTTGTTGAGTAACAGAGGCCCAATTGCTGCGAACGGCGACGAATCGATAATTGATGGTCATCATTAACACTGGCCGATACAGCAGCGATATTTTCTTCAGTTCGCACTCTACGTAAGCGTGTTGGTGGTTTGATGTCCAACAATGTAAATTTGGTGTGAAATTTAGTCACAGCAGCCCGAATAGCCGCTTTAGTGGGTCGATTAAACTGCACAGAGAAAAATAGATCAAATTCATGCCGATATTAACCAGATTAAAATGAACTTTACAAAAATATCATTATTTTCATTTCATTTTGACAATAAAT
This sequence comes from Lordiphosa clarofinis, assembly GCA_018904275.1. Taxonomy (NCBI): domain Eukaryota; kingdom Metazoa; phylum Arthropoda; class Insecta; order Diptera; family Drosophilidae; genus Lordiphosa; species Lordiphosa clarofinis. Next base: position 194,976 of record JAEIGQ010000072.1, on the reverse strand, counting down.
TAATATCTTTCTGATCCAAAATAATATCATTCACGTAAATTAATATTAAATAATTTCAGAATGATACTAAAAATATTAAGATGATATGTAAAATAATAACGATTTGAAATTTGTAAAATATCAATTTGTGATTTTATCATATCGGCTTAAAATTGATATGAAAAAATATCATTTTTTTTTTCTGTGTGACCATAAAATGGAATAAGCGCGCGATGAACTTTCTTAACAGAGCACGCATTTTGATAATAAAATTCAATAATTTGCAAGCGTTGTTCGTTTGTAAGACGATTCATAGTTAAATTATAGACCAAACTGAAGATGTTTGACAGTCAAACAAAACACGAAACGTGCGTGAACTGTTTAAACCAGTGTTGCCAAAAAGATAATAGCTAAAAAATAACCCTTTATTATACTACACATAAATAATAAAAAATGTTCTATTTTGTCATTTCACTAATAAGAGGAGGAGTAGAATATACGGTCCAACGGTAAATAATAGTTGTAGAGCAAACGATCAAACAAATCGTGAAATCTAGAACCTAAGATTATTATGTAGACCAAAAACCGCGAAATTTTCCAAATTTTCATTTAAGTATTTACGAAAGATTGAACAGTCAAAAACATTGCGAAATTTGTAAATGGCAGGCAGAAATTTGCTAAATTTTCTTATTATTAAAATTATTATGAAGATTTAATAGACTGCAATAGTAGAAGGTAAATATATGTGGTGAAGATCTAACTGTCCCAAAAATCGCGAAATTTACTAATTACGGATGGTGTAGATCGAAAGGTAAAAAAATCGCCAATTTGGCTAGATGAAGATTTGATAGATGGTAATAGCCAAGTAAGCTTCACCTCTTCGATTTGTGTTTAAAATTCATCGGGTACCTGCTAGTTTATAATATTTTACAAGACTAACTCGAAACTAAAAGAACTCTTTTCTTAGGTTTAAATCTGTTGATAACACTATAAACGAGTTTTTCGCAAAATCGTAAAATAAACTGACGTTATCTAAATTATTTTTTGAGCAGTTGTCTTAAAATTACAATGAATTAGATTCAGTTTTGCTCTCTGAATAGAAGAAATGTTTGTAAAAACGAAAATGAAAGTGAATAACAAAATTGAGTACATGTGCAATAAAGCATTTAAGCGTTTGTCTGGTTAGTGAAGCTGGTTGAGCTATGGGACAAGCAGCCTGAGGCAGTCAGGGTTATGCCATTTAAGCTTCTGTGCACCGATAAAAATAACAATTATTATTAGTTCATTTTAGAGTCATGCCAGACACGCGAACGTTCGACTTTAAAGTGTTTATAGCGGTTAAAGGTTACGGTTTCGGTTACAGTTATTCTCGAAACTGCAACCCTTGATGTCGGCGAAATTTGGTTTTAGCAAGACGATGGTATGGCGCACTCAGCGCAAGAAACAATGGCTTTATTGAGAAATCAAATCGGTGAGCAGCTTTTTTCGCGTCTTGGACCTGTGATATCACACTCAGGACTATTTTCTATAGGGTTACGTGAAGTCAAAAGTCTTCGTCGACAAGAAAGCTACGATTCCAGAATTGAAAGCCAACTTTACTCGTCTGATTCGCGTTATATCCGTAGCAGTGCTGCAGAAAGTGACCCATAATTGGACCGTCCAAATGGACTAATTACGAAGTAGTTGCGATAAAATTACGGTTCCACGTCTATTCAACACAAAACAATTTCAACACGTCAATTCAACACACCTCAATTGAACAAACGTCAATTCAACACACTTAAATTCCAAATTCGCGCGATTTCTTCCAAAAAAATTTTTAACTGCAGCTAGTGTCCCCCTTCTATCTCTGATGGTACTACACACTTGCATTATATATACTATCACTAATAAAAGTCATCGTTACTCAAGTTTAGGTTCCACGTCTATTCAACACAAAACAAATTTCAACACGTCAATTCAACACACGTTGATTCACCACAAAACAGTCTTCACAAAAAAAAGTCAACACACGTCTATAAGTCATTTCAAATTTAAATTTATTAATAAATTAAATTTTTTGTTTTGTGTTGAATTGACGTGTAGAAATGGTATTGTGTTCAATTAACGTGTGTTGAATTGTTGCGTTTGGTGAAATGACTTAGTGTTGTGTTGACGTGTGTTGAAATTTTTTTTGTGAAGACTTTGTTTTGTGTTGAATTGTGTTGTTGGGTGAAATGACAGTGTGTTTTATAGACGTGTCACCAAAAGTTCGTGCCCACCGTTAAGATATTTTATCCTATCCGGGCGGAAAAATAAGACTCTGTGAAAATAATCACAGATAAGTTTGCTTAGAAAATAAATCTTGTGAACACAAATATTATACCTTTCCCTTTCCAAAGGTATAAAAATTCGATTTATTATGGGGTTGCGACGTTTTTTTTTTACTAATAAAATAGTATTTAACTTTACTGGCAATATTGTGACTGTCGCATACAGACAGTAAAAAAGGTGGAATTTCGGGTTCAAACCGGTTCGGTTCCAAACCAGTCGCAGCCCTGATTAAAACGAAATCGAAAAGGCAATCTGTTGAAAGTGAAATGTTTACTATCTGATTTAGCTCAAAACTATCAAGTGGCCAGAACTGATTAAAACAATTTAACAAATGTTCTTTGTTGCTAAAAGTTTCCTTAGAGTTTTAGCAAATGTTGGTTGAGATAGTTAAATGTATAACAAAATAAAATTGTTTATCATTCGTTAATATCAACTCACATATTTTTAACTAATTTTTCAGTTTTCAAATATTTATATTTGTCCCCTCCTGACGGTCAGAGAACGCCGCTTCTGTAGAAGCTGCGCAGTCAGACACCTTCTGATGAACTTGGCAACGAAAGCACAAACCCACAAACTGATTTTGGTATACACAAATAAAATTAGAATTTTTGCAAAATATTCATATCTATATACATATTATGTTTGTACATATGCCTATATGTAAGTGTCCATGTCCATGTCCATGAACGTGAAGGTGTCGCCTCTTATCCAAGTCGTCAGTCTTTGTATTGATTTTTCAGTTCTTTTGTTTTGAACATTTTTGGCACCCTGCTCATGAACTACTTAACTTGTAGCAGAAAACACAACAAATGTAAACCGCATCTGAGCTGTCAAGTACCCAAAGAGTCTCTTATGCAATGCAGAAACGCGGAAAGCTGCTGGCTGGCGGGCGTGCCAGCTGTAGCTGGGTCAATGTCAAGCCATGTGCGAATCTCTTCCTATTCCTGCCTGTCGCATGAAATCGAAAGCAGCGCAAAGGGATGATGATGAGGTAGGCCTTTTTTGGCGGCCAGTCGTCTGGCCACGACGACAGACTAGGTCACTGGGCAAACAGCTGGGGCAGCCGCGTCGTTTTCTGTTCGTTGCATAATGATGAAATTCGTATCCCTTTTTTTTTTGCAACTTGCTGATTTGGCGTTTCTTTCACTTACCTGGGCCGTGAAAACATTTTGAGTATCCGCTTCCTGGAATCGCTGACTTCTGCGATAACTTTTTGGTAATTACTAATGCTTTTTTCTGCTTGGGTTTTGTTTTGACACTTATCACTATGTAGATGTTAATACTTTTTGATATTTTATCGGAATACACAACGACCAACCACCCTTAAAGTGCCAAATTTTAGTAGGGAACGCGCGACGCGAGTGTTGCTTACACCAACGCGACTGAGCGACTGCGAAAGCTGAACACAATGTACACCTACCCTACCAGCTGATCAGAATTCGAGTTCGAAATGGTGGACACTGGTATTGGTGCGAGGCACAAGCATCATACAACTAATAAGGTATGGCCAGCTACCCAACAGTTAGCTTTTTCTGAAAGCTTCTGCATATAAAATTTAGCAGCACATTAAAGAATCAACTGAGAGCAACAAAATTGTTGTCGTTGCACTGGGTTGTTTGGCCCTGGATTTGAATTGGTTTTTACAGACATCAAATTGATGGTACCGAAAGCTTTATATGGGACTCGATATAATTTTTAAAATACCGGTATTCGAACCGAAAATGAAGCAAAGCATTGTACCGGTACAAAAGAGCTCAGTAGTAAAGTTGGCCAGCCATGGCTGGTTAATAAATAGTAGTAGTTAAAATTGGTGTTGGAGGAGAAAAAAACAAAAAAAAAAAAAAAAAAAAAAAAAAAAAATAAAATTAGTATAATGTTAACAAATTATATTTAGAAAATATTAAAATTACATACTAGTGAAATGAAGCTTACTTGACAATGGCCATATCGCAAAATTTGCGATTTTCAGACCTTAACATTTTCGCCATTCGGCTATTTACCTGTTATCATGATAATTTAAACCGGGGCTGCAAACCTCATAAAAATCGCCTGGGGTTCACTCCGGGGTTCGAACCCGCGAAACTTGTTGGGTTCGGGTTCGCGGAGCGGGTTCAGAAGGTCGCTGAACCTAGGTTCGGGTTCGAACCGGGTTTCAGGAATAACTTTGTTCAGAATACATGTACGTAGGTTGAAACAAAAAAAAGTTTAGAGGCTTAATTACATAAAATTTGAGCTTAAATCATCGAACGTTTTTGCAGGATTCAGGTCAATAAGTCATGGAGCAATGAGTAGATCAAATTTACGATGCATAATTTAGAGCGGTATTAAGCGATAGTCCGCATTAAGATTCCTTCATAGGAAGATTCAGCATGGGAAATCACAGTAGTTAGTGCGAACCAGACATATTCCCTAATGCACTCAGAGAGCCTAATTGAGAGCAAACAGCTGACTAATTTCTAACAGAAACGGAGTTGAATGCGCAACCGTTCAGTCTATATAGGGGTTCCCCAAGAAGAGAGCGCTAAAACGTGACTGTGTCTCTCTCTAACACACAATGAAGTTTGACTTCGGCAAGTAAGTTCGTGTCCCCGAGGCTATCTCAAAGGCAGCGTAAGTGCTAAACAGACAGCTCCGAATTGACAAAAGTTCATTGTGTATGTGGGTACCCCATTACGGTCTTTCTGTATTAGTGGGGCAAATTCTCTCCCCGTAGTTAAAGCACTGTATAATCATTAGTGTGTGTTTTAACAATCTTTCAATATTACTGACTCTGTCGCTGGATAAAACAAATATATGAGTAGAAAAAGTGTGCTAGACTGATACATGTGTTGCAGAAACTGTTAATACAGCAAATGCGACATTGTTATTTCTTTACAATGATAGGTTTTTCAAAAGCTAAAAGCGTAAAGATTGCTTATCATCTTCATCAGAAGATAAACAAGGTTAAGAGTCATAAATTGTTTTATTTTCCATTCTTAAAGCTTTCACTTGTTAATTTTTTTTTAATATTATAAAATGTTTCTTTGCAAGCTGTTTTTTTCCGACGCTTAAAAATTGTGTAAAACGACAAACTTGCCATATATAGCGGCTTGAAAAAAATGTAATAGAACATCTTTTTTGAACCGAACCCTTTCTAACTATTTTTAGCTGCGGTTCAGGTTCGGGTTCGGGAAGAAAAAAATTGTTTTACTCCGGTTCAGGTTCGGTTCGGACTTCCAAAAATTTCTGGAGTCTCCGACTCCGAAGCGGTTCAGCTCCGAACCGGTTTTTAGCCCTGATTTAAACTCTTTCTTTAAATTTTGAAATCTTAGCGATTTCTTGGTCCGCTTCATCAAAACCTCCCATTTAGCCGTCTATATTGCGTACTTTCGCCATTCTTACATATTTTTAAATCGATTGATAGAAAACTCTTATTTACCCGTCTTCAATTGCCAACCATTGAATCTTCGCTGTAATCAAAACTTTTTATAAAATTTGTAATTTACCGATTTTTTTTTGGTCTGTTCGATGTAACCATTTACGCATCTACAATTGCGATCTATCAAATCCTCATGATACCCAAAACTCATAAAATTTTATATCAATTCTTTATGGTAATCTGAACATGTTATACAATTTTGTAAATTTCGCGACTTTTGTTTCTGTTTTATTTGCCTCCTATTTACCGACCAGTTTACTCGTCTTCTTAATTAAACTAAACTCAAATGAGAATTTTGAAAATTTCGCTATTTTTTTCGCAAAAAATTTTGGACTGTTCAAATTAAATCTCTTATTTACAACGCTAGCCGCTTTCGTAAATACTGATGTAAAAATATGGCAAATTTCGCGCTTTTGGTCTACAGTTTTTATAATCCAATCTTGAAAATTTCTCGATTATTTTAACCATTGGATCTTCTGAAAATTTCGCGTTTTTTGACCATTTAATAAAAGTTAAATAACCTATGTTCAACTCCAGGTAATCAATTATCTATGTACCAAGTTCATGCCTCAAAGTTTCATCGTAATCGGAAATTCGCGTATTTCGCGGTTTTTTTTTACCATTTCTTCAACTTGGAAACCTTCCTGGGCAAGCGTCCAACCAATCCCCAAAGTTTCATTACTATCGGACAGTACAGTATAATTTTTCAATTAAATTAAAGGGCTTTGCAGTCAAGTGGATCATCAATATCCAACTCAACTACAGGAAAAGAAAACTGCTGGTTCCAGGTGCATTGATGAATTGCTTAAGCCCAGCGTTCGTGTGGCAGTTAACCAACAGACTTTTCGAGATGTGTGTATTTCTCTGTGCTCGGTTTATAGAAGGCCGTTAAAACTAATGAACGACCTCGGATTCTGCCAAAATCTAATGGGATGTGAATTTTAATAAAAGTAAGAGTAAATTTTATTACATTACTTTGTAACTTATTGTAATAAATTTCAAGTTTAAAATTTAAAGTTTAAATTTAAAATTAAAATTAATAATTTATGTTCTGATATGTAATTGAAAAACAAACTAAAATATAACCAAAACTGTATCTTTTATCGAAACATATGTTTCTGTACGTACCTGAACCGGTAACGAAATTCGATTTGGTTTGATTTTCTTTTGATACCTTTTTATACCCGTTACTCGCGTAGAGTAAAAAGGGTATACTAAAGTCGTGCAAATATATGTAACAGGCAGAAGAAATCATTTCCGATCATATAAAGTATATATATTTTTGATCAGCATCAACAGCCGAGTCGATATAGACATGTCCGTCTGTCCGTCCGTCCGTCTGTCTGTATGAACACCTAGATCTCAGAGATGGTAAGAGATAGAGGTTTGACATCTATGGGACAAATGCTTCTTTTATCTGCACACAGATCAAGTTTGTTTCAAATTTTGGCCACGCCCCCTCCCACCCCCGCAATTTGGAAAAAATGTTATATCTCCTACAGTTTTGAAGATTGATGATTCTTACCTTCTAGAGATATTTAGTAATTAGCAAAGTGAATCAATTCGCTGAAGAAATGATAAAAATCGAATGAACGGTTCTCAAGTTATGAGCAAAAATGTGAAAAATAGCTGAGTTAAAAAAGTGTTGCATACTTTTCAGATGTTCATCCTAAAAAATGCAGGAACACTGTTAAACATGTTTTTTCATGAGTAACGGATATAATGAAGTCGGTTACAGCCGACTTTAACTGGCGCTCTCCTTTTCAGGACTCTCGATTTTATAGCTTTTTTAAAATGAAGAATTCCAATGTTGTTCTTTCGTAGATATGTTTTAACCTTCCAAGAGGTTATTGTTTTACGAACCGAACTGTTTTAAAACTCACTATTTTTAATATGAATAAAGCATATTTGATACGCATTATTATGACCGCTGTAATATATATAACATTGATCCAATTAAATATTTTCACATTCCCAGGTACTACAATATTTTTTCGTGTTCTACTCATGCATTGCCACTGAATATTTTATTTTTTTATGTATTCCATGTGTGAGTTCTGAATACAACAATTGCTAATAGTATGGGTAATTTGTAATGTATAATTAGATGTCCAGGCCTCACTCCAGACACGTAGCTCTCCATGGACGCATTGCCACCCAGATCAGGGACAGAATTATCATTATCCCCCTCTAGGGACTCAAATGTGTAAATGGCGCGAAATCCTATGCCAACGAATCGATCATTGGAATGCAAGGTGACGCGAAAGAAGCGTCCATCGGAGCGCACATCAAAGTCCTGCAATTTACCACAATACTTGCTATATTTGCGATCCGTGCTCATGAAATTCGAGAACTCAACATAGTCGCTGGCAGTCTGATGATCACAACTGTACAAGAAAATAAAAGTTTAACGAGTGCAACAAATATTTAGGCCAGGCTCCACATACTTGCCAATACCCTCCACATCAAAGTAAGTAAAGTGCACCACAATTCGCTCATCCATCTCGCCATAGAAATAGTAATTGCAGACCACGTTTTCCAGATAATATCCAGGGAAGTTGGGCGAGTGAAAGAGGCCACTGATGCGTTGGCTGCTGTTGTAAACGAAACTGCATTCATTTCCTTGCTGTACACCTGACATGATGCCATAGTCTTTGGGAATATAAGATGAAATGAATTTAACAAAAAACCGCGATTTTAGCTTCGTCTGTGCCGAAGTTTTAATACCCAAGGGTTATTTTTTGATAAACCGAAGAGTTGTAAAAGTTTTCATTTTTTATTTGCCCACCAAAACGTAATTTGAGGTTTCGCACAATATTTTTTTGTTAAACTTATTAACAATTTCAAAAATCGTTACTAACGAAGTAATGGAAAACAAGGAGTTTTAAAACTGTATATCTCAGGTTTTGTTGAAAGTTGGTGAAAAGCATTTTACTGAATCTACTCAAATTATAAATATACGAACTTTCAAATTATTTAATAATATTAAAAAAATTGGGCGTGTTCAACAGATAATTCCGATTTACGATTGCCGATTTTTCCTGCTGAATACAATTGCCGATTAGTATTGAACAATTTGACAATCATGTTTTCTGAATAGAAATCGAGCAAAACGTACGATTGGTTAACGATTGCTGGATCACCTACCTTTGTTTAGACATTAATAAAAATTTTTCAATTCAACAAATCCATAAATATCGGAGATTTTGTGAGAGTTTTTCCCATTGATAAAAAGTACTAAAGCCATTGGATATCTTAAAGTCTGCTATCAAATCTATTCAGCAGAGACTCATCAGCAATCGCAAATCGTAAATCGGTAATCGCTAATCAGAATTATCTGCTGAATACGCCCATTGTTGCTACATTTCAGGTACAATTTTTTCTCAGTTTTAACCACCATGATACAGATTGATCATACAGATAATTGCCCTAAACATAACCTAAATTATGGTGCTTTCAGAAAGATGGAGACTTTTATAGTTTAAAAGAATTTAATTTTTGAAGTTATAAACAAATAAATACATGCCCTTAAAGAAAACATAGCCACGCAGTCAGTTTTACCGCTTTTTTTTTAGTGAAATTTGGCCATTGCGTTTTATATTTATCAAGCTTTTCAAAAATAAGTACATAACTATCGCTCACTTACTTCAATACTGGCATAACTCAAAATAATCCATTTTGAGAAAAACGCGTTTAAAGTTCTCCACGGGCTTAACTCAGAAAAAAATTATTCTTTTAGTGTTGAGTTAATTTAGTAAAATATTTGAAATTTAAAATGCTCCTTAATAAATATTAAAAATATGTTGCTTTAACTAAGAGTCGAAGTCTGTTTGCGCAATATCGACTGAAGGACAACTGAGATATGACGCTCTTGCAATAACATAAAAATTAACCTTTAAAATTATATATCGACTTATTTTGATCTCACTTGAAAAGTATAAGAGATATCAATACGAAAATTTTTACACAAGATAGTACACAACACAGCGTATATTTCTGTATCAATAAGTCTAAAATCGTATTTTTTGAGTTATGCCATTATTGAAGTAAGTGAGCGATATGTATCTAACGACCCAGGTGCAAATTTTTTTTTTTCATTTTTTCTATCTGAATATTTGAGAATACCGCCCCAAAAAGATTTTTTGAAATTCGAAATACTTTAGAAGATATAGCCATTTTTGTTGACCAATGTCTTCTATAAAACAAGCCGTTTTTATACCCGTTACTCGTAGAGTAAAAAGGGTATACTAAAGTCGTGCAAATGTATGTAACAGGCAGAAGGAATCATTTCCGACCATATAAAGTATATATATTCTTGATCAGCATCAACAGCCGAGTCGATATAGCCATGTCCGCCTGTCCGTCCGTCCGTCTGTCCGTCTGTCTGTATGAACACCTAGATCTCAGAGATGGTAAGAGATAGAGGTTTGACATGTATGGAACAAATGCTTCTTTTTTCTGCACGAAGATCAAGTTTGTTTCAAATTTTGGCCACGCCCCTCCCGCCCCCGCAATTTGGAAAAAAACACTATATTTCCTACACACGTCACCCCAAGGAACGCAGGAAAACTGTTAAACATGTTTTTTTTATGAATAACGGGTATATCGAAGTCGGTTACAGCCGACTTTAACTTATGCTCTCGTTTTGATGAATTAAAGTGAAATCGACCCAGAATTGTCACTATTCTAGTCTTAATCTATTAAGGGCTTCCTAAGAAACTGAGCTTTAAAATCCAATATATAGTTTTTATAGGAATCCTCATTTAATACATCTGGGCTCGCTTTTCTCTGATCACAATACAGCCATGCTATCTCAACAATCATCAGGACAGGGGAATAAATCATTGGAGCTTCTGGAAAGGGACTCCAGTAAGTTATGGATGGCAGAGAAACACGCATTGTCAGTGCTTTCTGACTTGACATTGTCATAACTTATTACACCGGGAAGCTCCGTGCCATTGGAAGGCTTGGCATTGTCTATTAAAAGTGTTTTATTGAACAATATCGAAAATATCTATAATATCGATGTTATTTTCACTTTTTCAATATCGCCCGTAAATATCGATATGGATATTTTTAGAATATTCAACAACCCTTTCAAGAAGAGAGCGCGAAAAAGTGTCTTTCTAACGCACAGTAAATCAGTCTGTTTATTTTGCTAAGAGTGTTTGGGCCCATGGGTCTATGGCTGGGGAACTCAACTTTACATTATTGGAGCATTAGAAAGCTTATGAATTGTACAGACAACAAGACTTTATCAAAGGCGGCACAACTCAGGAGTGCGATTGAAAAAACTTTTGTGAATTTCATTATTTATTTTTTGTGTTTGAGATTTAAACGAAAAAATCTTGACATTCTGGCTCTAGAGCAGTGGTGCACACATTTCATTTTTCGTACCCCGTGGGATACGAAGTCATAATTCTGCCAGCGTCGCAGCCGACACACGCATAGAGAGAGAGAATACGTGTGCTCTATAAAATGCACGCACACACATATGTGTGTTTGTTTGTAGCCTATATTTGACATAACAACGTTTACTTCGTGTTGCTCTGCTACGCACACCAGAGCAAATCATGATAATGTGAGTTTGTGCACCACTGCTCTAGAGGGTTTAATTCCAGCACATCGCAACAAGCACACAGTTTCAACCACATTAGAGAGGGTATATTAAAATTCTCCGGATGTTTGTAGCGCATAGAAGGAAGCATCTCCGACCACATAAAGTATATATATTCTTGATCAGCATGACGAGCTGAGTTGTTATAGCCATGTCCGTCTGTCCGCCCGTCTGTTTCTATGCTATCTCCTCGGTCAGTTTTAAAGCTATCGTAACCAAACTTTGCACGAAGTCTTTTGGTACAAATACGCTGCACATTTGCCATAGGAACGATCGGTTGAAAAACTAGTTTTAGTGAGAAAAAAGGGTGTGTGTCATGAGACGCCCGGAACGAGCGAAGCACTTCACGTCGATGAATCCGATTTATGGCAAGTTAGTTATGGCAAAAGACACATTTTGATTCTGTATAAATAAATGTTAAATCATCAAAAATTAGGTAAGTCACGGTTAAATTCCTGTTAAGTAACTGTTAAGTTACTGTTAAGTCACTGTTGAGTCACTTTTCAGTCACTGTAAAGCCACTGTTAAGGCACTGTCAAACAAAGAACATTATAGTTTTTAGCACAGAATTCACAACTTGACCTTAATGCAGCCACTCTTTGTACCCCCACCATTAGCTCTTCACCAAACCCCTACCAGATCCCCACTTTATCTCCCCCAGATCCCCGCCAGCTCCCCACCAGATCATCGCGAGATCTCCACCAGATCCCTACCTGATCCCCACTATATCACCACTAGATCACCACCAGATCTCCACCAGATCCCCACTAGATTCCCACCAGATCCCCACCAGATCTCCACTTCTGATCCCCACCAGATCCGCACCGGATCTCTACCTGATCCCAACCTGGTTCCCAGATCCCCACCACATCACCACCAAAACCAAACCAGATCAGCACCAAATCCCCGCCAGATCTTCACCAAATCTTCACCTTATTCCCACCAGGTCTTTACCAAATACCCATCACCTCCCCCCACTTCCACCTCACACTATCCAACTCCACACACAACCCACCTGCTACTACGCGTTAATGGTAAAAGCAGCTGACTTTGCAAATACAAAATGCAAAATAAAAGACATGCCTCAAAAGAATCTGTCGCAAAGACAAAATTTTTCAAGATTTACCCCCCAGTCTGACGTCCGTAAAAGAGCTTCGCTCTAAAATTTTTTTTGTTTTCAATGTTATCGCTCCCAACGCTCGTATTTATAAGTTTTCAATGATTTTACATTATTTCAACAAGATTTGTCGAAATCGGACCATGGCAGTATAGCTGCCATACAAACTGTCAGGCACATATCAATCTTCCAAGGGTATATACACTTCGGTCGAGCCGAAGTTAGCTTGCCTCTATTTTCCATATTAAAATTCAAAAATTTCTATCTTATGAGAAAAATTAAAACTTTGTAACAAATCTTTTTCAGTAACGTTAGCGTACATTAAAATAAATTTGTTTGGAATAGGAAGTGTCCTATAATGTGGCCACAGCACCAACAAATGAAATGAAACCTCGCTAAACACACGTTTGAACAAAAGTCTCGTAAACCTGACGTGCTGTGAAAAAACGGACAATTTATTCGGGTGTGTTCCAGAAATCTCTAGCGGTTTTCGTATAAACGTTAGCAATTCATATAAAGCTGTTTGAATTTATATGTTAAGGCGCTCAAAAATGCCCGGCTACTGTTTGATTGTAAAAAGTGGGGCGATTTGAAACCGCCTGGTTAAAAGGAAACAAATTTGAAGCGTACAGTTTTCCTGCCATATAATCTAGTAGGCGGTCTGATTCTTGGCACTTCGCAAATAAAGTAGTTTCAGTTTAGTTTGAAGTGCAATCGTTTATACGGAAATCTCTTCGTAAGTGATACTTTACCTATTTATTTGTTCACGATATCGTAAACAAAATTAATTTTATATCATTTTCCATACTCACTTGTTAGAAATCTGTATTCCGCTCGAAATCCATAATACTGAACCTTGTTGGTCATGGTTGGTGGATACTTTCCCACAAATTCCAATTGCATGCGAGCTCCAGTTGACATCAAGGGTTTGGGCAAAAAGGCACCGCATAGTAGCTCCTGGGTCTCGTACTTGCCGCGTACTTGGGTCAGCACATGAAGTGCATCAGTGGGCCGGCAGGCAGTTGAATTCTCTTGCTCCGTGGGCACATTGAAATCGTGAAAGCGAATTTGTATGAGTTCGGGCGGCTGCGCTTCAAATTCGTAACGGCATTTTAAGAGTCTCGAGCCGCCGCTAGAAGCGACGCCGCCGTTTTTAATCGCGGCGCCGATAACTGCAGGGCTCGAGGCCAACAGCTGATTTGACTCGAAGGTGCCGGATTTGTTTACACGCGAGTCATACTTCTGCTGACAGTTTTCTGTGAAATAAAATTAAATTGTTTATGTTAGTTCTGTTTAGGTTTATTAGAGGTGTCCATTATAAGTTGAGATTCCAAAGACGCAGTATGGCCAGCAGTAGCAGCAGCAGCAAGCAGAATGAGGACAACAAGTTGGACACCTTTAGGCGGATTTGTGATGAAATAGCCGCGGAGTCGAGTTACTTAAAAAAAGTGGAAAAACTGAAGCGATTTTTTGATAAGGGCTCCAAGGGAACCGGATTTGAGGGCGACACCTTACTATGGGTGCAGTTCCTTATACCGGGAGCCACTCAGCGTGTCTATAATTTGCAGAATAAGGCGCTGTTGAAACTCTTTGCCCGCATTCTAAACAGAGATCAACAGCAAATGCAACTGGATCTGGAACAGGGTAAGCACCATTTAACTATGTCTAGGGATCATTTCTAATCTTAACTATTCCCTCAACGCAGATGGTGATGTCTCGGAGACTTTGCGCAAACATTTTGTTGACTCTAGCAAACTTCCACCTCAAAAGCAAAGCAAACTCCAGCTTCAGGAGGTGGAGCAACTGCTCACACAACTAGAACAGCGCACTAAGGAGGATGACCAGATGCAGCTGCTCAAGGAATTGTGTAAACAAGCCACTGACTTAGATCTGCGCACATTTATACGTCTAGTCAAGCAGGATTTGCGCATCAATGCCCGTGCTCGGCACATTTTGGATGCCTTTGGCCCCTTGGCCTATCCCGCTTATCAATCCTCTCGTGATCTGGCTGCCATTGTACAGCAATTTGCTGGTAAAAAGAACAAAACGCTGACCAAACTTTCGCCAGCCAAGAAAATGAAAGTGGCTTCAAGTAATATTCAGGTGATGACTCCCATTTCACCCATGTTGGCCAATGCCTGCAAATCGGTGGAGGAGGCATTCAAGAAGAGTCCAAGTGGACTGTATAGTGAAATCAAATACGATGGCGAGCGTGTACAGATACACAAACAGGGCCAGGAGTTCAAGTTCTTTAGTCGAAATCTCAAGCCTGTAATGGATCACAAAATCAAACAGCTGAAGGAGTATATACCACGAGCCTTTCCGGCTGATGGTGATATGATTCTAGACTCGGAGATAATACTGGTGGACACTGAGACGGGTGCTTTGCTGCCATTTGGTACTTTGGGTGCTCATAAGAAGCAAGCGTATGCCAATGCATCGGTTTGTCTGTTTGTCTTCGATTGCATACTCTATGATGGCGAGGATCTGACGCAACTGTAAGGAAGAGCATCTTATTTATATGTATAACGCTTTGTAATCCTTCTTCCCATTCCCAGCGAATTCCGCAAGCGTCGTGAAATACTGGAGCAGAATATTAAACCCATCAAATCCCATGTCCAGCTATCAGAATCCCAATTTCTCAAGACCAAAAGCGAATTGGCCCTGATGACGGCTAAAGTGTTGCAGGCCAACCTAGAGGGTGTGGTTTTAAAGAGTCCCAATGGCACCTACCAGCCTGGCCGTCGTACCTGGCTGAAGGTCAAAAAGGACTATCTATTCGATGGTAAAATGGCCGACACGGCCGATTTGGTGGTACTTGGGGCCTGGTATGGTTCGGGTAAAAAAGGTGGCATACTCAGCATATTTCTGATGGGTTGCTATGACACAAATGATCATTTGTGGAAAACTGTTACCAAAGTCCATTCCGGTTTGGATGATGCCACCAACGAAGAAATACACGAGGCCTTAATCAAGCTAACCGAGCGTGCTGATGCCAACAAAACACCCAACTGGTTAATGTGTAAAAAATCTCTGGTGCCCGATGTTCTAGCCAAAAAGCCAGAAAGCATGCCTGTATGGGAGATAACCGGAGCAGAATTTACTAAATCAGAGGCACATACTGCGGCGGGTATTTCCATACGTTTTCCCAGGATCACTCGTTTACGTAGCGATAAAACCGCCAAGGAAGCAAACGATTTGGCCCATTTGGAGAATTTGTTTAAGGCATCCAAACAAAGTGTCAATGTGGACTTGCTGCTAGCCAATTGTGATAAGAATAAAGACACACTAGATGGTAAACTAAAGCAAGAAAAGACTCCGCAGAAAAAGTTAAAAAGAACCAAAAAGGATTCAGATGAGGAAGACGATGAAGCAACGGCAGATCATACAACACAATCTAAAAGTAAACGGAAAACTCCCAAACTGGAAACAAATAAGTCGCCTGCTCAAAAGGGGCTTCAAGATTACTTTAAGCCCAGCAAAGAGAAGGTGATCAGCAAAAGCGAAACCCAAACGGAAGTAGAGAAAATATCACCCAAAGGCAAAGAGAGTAAATTATTCATGGGTCTGGTGGCACATTTTGCAGCAGACACTGCTGCTAAATCGAAGTTGAGGGATGAATTTGTGAGACATGGCGGTGCTTTGACCACGAATACCCAAAAAGCTGGCTTGGTGTTTTATGATGGAAATGAGCATGCAAATTTGGAGAAACTGAGGTGGGTATAAATATTAAGTGGAAAGAATAGCAAGTCAAGTCAGTAAAATTCTTGATCATAGTACAAAATTATAATTTCGATTTTAGGATCATTTTGGTCTATTTATTTAAAGTACATTTCTAACTAATCATAGTTTTTTGTAGGCATTTCATAGTCCAAAACTAAACCAAAATTCCGATGAATTTTATAAGCAAGAATTTGCATTTTTATAAATTCTGGAAAAATAAAGTAAGCACAGAAAGTAGGAACTAAATGTTCGTGTTTGAAGACCAAAATATTTTTTAGTTAGACCGACTCTTAAAGATAAATTAATGAAGAATGAAGAGATGCAATGCACAGAAAGGTATAACCATTAGGTTGGTTCAATTTATTTGGGTCCAAAAAAATTCAACCAAGCGTAAAACGAAAGCAAATTCTAAGAACATCTGAAAGAAAATTGCCCAAAATCGATTCCGCGTACATGCGAGTGTGTTCCAGAAATCTGTAAAGGTTTTCGTATAATCTTTAGCATTTTACTTATAGTTCACGTTTTTTAATGGTCACTGTAAATACACTGTTAAGTAACTGTTATGTCACTGTTATGTCACTGTTAAGTCACTGTTAAGTCACTGTTAATTCACTGTTAAATCACTGTCAAGTCACTGTTAAGTCACTGTTAAGTTACTGTTAAGTCACTGTTAAGTCACTGTCAAGTCACTGTTAAGTTACTGTTAATTCACTGTTAAGTCACTGTTAAGTCACAGTTAAGTCACTGATAAGTCACTGTTAGGTCACTGTTAAGTCACTGTTAAGTCACTGTTAAGTCTCTGTCAAGTAACTGTTAAATCAGTGTCATGTCACTGTTAAGCCACTGTTAAGTCTCTGACAAGTCACAGTCAAGCCCCTGTTAAGGCACTGTCAAATAAAGAACATTATAGTTAGCACAGTTTAGCATAGCACAGAATTCACAACTTGACCTTAATGCAGCCACTCTTTGCACCCCCACTCCCCGCATACCCACCATACCCCACCCGACCAACCCCAGATCCCCACACGATCCCACCAGATCACCGCGAGATCCCCACAATCCCCACCAGATCTAAACCTGAGCTCACAAGGTCCCTACCAGATAACTACCACATCACCACCAGAACCAAACCAGATCAGCACCAAATCCCCGCCAGATCCTCACCAAATCCTCATCCCCACCTGGTCTCTACCAAATACCCATCACCTCCCCCCACTTCCACCTCACACTATCCAACTCCACACACAACCCACCTGCTACTTCGCGGTAATGGTAAAAGCAGCTGATTTTGCAAATACAAAACACAAAATCAAAGACATACCCCAAGAATCTGTCGCAAATAAAAAATTTGTTCAAGATTTACTCTGACGTCCGTAAAAGAGCTTCGCTCTAAAAAAGCTAACAGAATTATGTCTTTTTTAAAAAATTTTCGTTTAGCATAGTTTGCAATTTTCTGAACTTTTCTAAAACAAGACAGACAACCTCCACAAGGAGGCTAATTGACTATATAGCTATAGCAATGCTGGCACTAGGTAATACAGGCAACGACTGCTAATGATTGAATGGAAGTGGAAGTTGTGATTCATGAAATAGCCATATTTATAGTAACCCGGCCTTCTTGTTTTAGACAAATTTATGATCAAAACCGAAACTTATTGACCAGGAGCCTGATAAAAGCTCTAGGACTGATATTGAAAGAGGTAAATAAAGGAGTCAAATTGTTTTTAAATAATTTTTATGAAAAACATAAAACGACTAAATAGTTTTAGTATGATAAACTTTTTTGTTTTTAATAAGGGTTGTCGAAAATATGTATATCAAAATATCAATATATCGATAATATTTATTTAAACTGATATATTTATTCGTGATTTTTTTTTTGACCAAATATCGAGTATCGATTTTTTTTGGGATATTTTATGATATTTGTGCGTTGGCACCTCTTTGATCTGGGTAGCGAGCGCAAGCGCATTTAAGAGACAGAAAATGGATTCAAGTTTGATAAAAGCAAATTAGAGCGACATAAAAAAAGGCACAGGCAAGTGTAGTTTTATATATAATATTTGAAGCAACCGTTTGCACGACCAAATGTCCCGTGTGTTGACTTTATGCAAGCACAAGAGTCGCAAAATAGCGGGCTGAAGTTATACTTTAGGTTGCAATAAACATCATGGGAAAGTTATCCCTTAATATTCTGGAACTCGCATAAGGCGGCCATAACGGGACTATCCAGACTAGCCATAAGGTGTCTTATTACCCCAGTGCCTTCGGAGCGACTTGCTTGTGCTATAAAATGCTCCATATGCGTCAAAGCGACGCGTCTTTTTTAAGACTTTTAAGGCCCTCTACTTGTCTAGAATTTTTTTTTTCCAAAATTTTTGTTTTGTTTTTATTTTTTAGCTTAGATATTCAACAATATTATCCCAAATGGATTTTTTAAAATAAAGCTTTTTTTTTGTCGACCAATGACTTCGGTATAACAAGCAATTTTCAAATTACTTTAAACTCATTTATCTCGAAACCGAGTTTTTCGGACTGGTGCCCACATTTTCTTAAGTTCTACCGAACCGATTTGATGATGTAGGACTTAATGGACGCAGACTTAACGTGGCTACCTCAATCTTTGAGAAAAAGTTTTTACTATTTTTTTTGTACACTGGACTGGAAAAATAGTAAAAAACCGATTTTTCGTTTTTAAATGGCAGCCATTTTTTCAAATCCAATTTTATTTTCACAATTCTGCTACGGACGATAATGGCATTCATACTAACAAACTTCCCATCTTCCGTTTTGCTTTCTGATAATTGTAACTCCCGGAAACGTGGGTATCATCGACACATCTTTTTTTGGAAGAGCCTACTTCGAATCACGAGAACTTTTTTAACAGCCCTCGCATTCACAAATTTTTAATTTTTTGTTTTTTATAATAAATTGTACAATCAAATACAAAAAAAACAGAATTAAAAAATCTCTTCCCGATTCCTTTCCACGAATTTAAAAAAAACATGTCAAATTTAGCCCAAATATTGAAACTAAAAGTATTTAATATGTATAATACATAGAAAACTCAAATCTCATGGAAAATATTGTTATGTTTGCTTAATATAGACTATATCTTTATACCCTTGGAGAGGGTATATTAAAATTGTCCGGATGTTTGTAACGCATAGAAGGAAGCATCTCCGACCACATAAAGTATATATATTCTTGATCAGCATGACGAGCTGAGTTGATAGAGCCATGTCCGTCTGTCCGTCCGTCTGTCCGTCCGTCTGTTTCTATGCTATCTCCTCCGTCAGTTTTAAAGCTATCTTAACCAAACTTTGCACGAAGTCTTTTGGTACAAATACGCTGCACATTTGTCGGAACCGGCCGGATCGGATGACTATAGCATATAGCTGCCAAAGGAACGATCGGTTGAAAAACTAGTTTTAGTGAGAAAAACTTTTTTGTTTTCAATGGCATCGCTCCCAACGCTCGTATTTATAAGTTTTTAATGATTTCACATAATTTCACCAAGACTTGTCGAAATAGGACAACCATATAGTATAGCTGCCACACAATAGATTGGTCTGAAAACAAGTCTTAGTGAGAAAAACTTTTTTGTTTTCTATGCTATCACATCCAAACTTGTTCCTGATCAATGTTTCATGCTACCACACAATTCTGCCAGGTTTGATTTAAGTCGGATGACTGTAGCATATAGCTGCCATAGGAACGAAAGGCCGGAAAAGTAGTTCTAGTGAGAAAAACTTTTTTATATCCTTGGAGAGGGTATATTAAAATTGTCCGGATGTTTGTAACGCATAGAAGGAAGCATCTCCGACCACATAAAGTATATATATTCTTGATCAGCATGACGAGCTGAGTTGATATAGCCATGTCCGTCTGTCCGTCCGTCTGTTTCTATGCTATCTCCTCCGTCAGTTTTAAAGCTATCTTAACCAAACTTTGCACGAAGTCTTTTGGTACAAATACGCTGCACATTTGTCGGAACCGGCCGGATCGGATGACTATAGCATATAGCTGCCATAGGAACGATCGGTTGAAAAACTAGTATTAGTAAGAAAAACTTTTTTGTTTTCAATGCTAGCGCTCCCAACGCTAGTATTTATAAGTTTTCAATGATTTCACATAATTTCACCAAAGCTTGTCGAAATCGGATCACTATATAGGATAGCTGCCATACAAAAGTTAGGTCTGAAAAAAAGTCTTAGTGTGAAAAACTTTTTTGTTTTCAATGTTATCGCTCCCAACGCTCGTATTTATAAGTTTTCAATGATTTCACATAAAATAACCAAAATTTTTTGAAATCGGACCACTATATAGTATAGCTGCCATACAAACTGTTAGGCACATATCAAGCTCCAAGGGTATATAAACTTCGGTCGAGCCGAAGTTAGCTTGCCTCTATTTTTTTATTTTGAGGCAGAGTATTTCTTCTTTTTGGTTACGCTTCGCTGCGCCTTCAACAGTATATAACCAACGCACACCCACTTACCACCCACTTCAGGCCCATATCCCACCCACTTTCCGCCCACTTCGCACCCACTTTCCGCCAACATCCCACCCATATTCCACCCACATCCCATCCACTTCCCATTTCCATCCAACCCACTTCCAACCCACTTCCCACCCACATCCCACCCACTATCCGCCCACTATTCCGCACACTTCCCGCCCTCTTCCCGCCCAAATCCCACCCCTTCACATTTACATCCCACCCACTTCCGCCCACATCCCACCCACTATCCGCCCACTATTCTGCACACTTCCCGCCCTCTTCCCGCCCAAATCCCACCCCTTCACATTTACATCCCACCCACTTCCACCCACATACCGCCCACTTCCCACCCACTTTCCGCCCACTTCCCACCCACATTCCATCCACTTCCCATTTCCATCCCACCCACTTACCCCCACATCCCACCCACTTCGCACCTACATCCCACCCACATTCCACCCACTAACCACCAACATACCGCATACTTCCCGCCCTCTTCCCGCCCAAATCCCGATCACTTACCATTTACATCCCACCCACATCCCTCCCACATACCGCCACATTCCACCCACATCCCATCCACCTCCCATTTCCATCCCACCCATTTACCCACCCACTATCAGCCCACATCCCACCCATATCCCACCCTCATTCCACCCACTTGCCACCAACAATCCTCCCACATAACGCCACATTCCACCCACCCACTTCCCACTTACATCCCACCACTTACCCACATCCCACTTCCCGCCCACTTCCCGCCCACTTCCCACCCACTTGCCACCCACATACCACACACCTCCTGCCATCTTCCCGCCATCTTCCCGTCCTCTTCCCGCCCACTTCCCATTAAAATCCAATCGTCATCCCACCCACATCCCTCCCACTTCCTGCCACATTTCACCCACTTTACATCCACTTACCACCCACTTCCAAAACAACTTTCCACCCACATCCCATTCACTTCACAGTGAGCATCCCGGCGATAGTTCCAACATCGGAAAATTAAAAACAAAATAAATTCTCATTTTGACCTTACAATCCGAGTTTCAAGCTAATCGTATGAAAAATAGTTTCTGCATGCAGAATATTCCGGCCATTTTCCTCTTGGGCGGCTTTTCCCGACATTGAAAAATCACATTTCAAATTATTTCGTATATTGTCTTTACAAACCGAGTTTCGAGCCAATCGGATGAAAAATAGTTTTTTTCATGCAGAGTTTTCCGGGAATTTTTCGACCGTCAGGTCAAATTTTCCAACTTCGGAATATAACATTTTAAACTATTTCGTATTTTATACTTACAAACCGAGTTTCAAGCCAATCCATGATAAAAACTTTTTTGTATTCAGATTTTTCCGGCCAATTTCCTCTGGTGCAGATTTTCCAAAATCGCGTACTATGCTTACAACTTATGTTTTGTTATGTGTAATTTTGAAAATGAGTTTGGCGCTAATCGCTGGCAACTAAAGTTTCGCCCATACAACCTTGACCACCCACTTTCCACCCAGCGGAGTGAATTTTCCGGAAGATTGGTATGCAGTTGTTGTCGAATTTTCATATAGATCTTTGAAAATGAGTTTGAACTTGATCGGATGAAAAACAAAAAAGTTTCATACAACCGTTTTCCGCGAATTTTCCACATTTGCCAACAGAATTTTCCAAAATCCGTTCTTAGTACTCACTTTCACCATAAGATAAAACTAATGTGAAAATCTCATCTTCCTATCTTTTATGGTTTAGGCTGTGCGACGGTCACCAGTCAGTCAGTCAGTCAGTCAGTCAGTCAGGTTGAACTTTTTTATATATATAGATATCATTTGTTATTTTTTCAAATCAGAGAATATCATCGATACGATATTTTGAAAATATTCGGCAACCCTATTTTTATTGCTATTCCATCCCAACTTACCCAATATCAGATTAATTTAAATTTAAACAATCAGGCAAAGTTTTAGTAAGGTCGGACTACTATATCTCATGGCTTTTTTGGTTTTAATATAAAATAATAGAGGCCAGCTAACTTCGGCTCGACCGAAGTTTATATACCCTTGGAGCTTGATATATGCCTGACAGTTTGTATGGCAGCTATACTATATAGTGGTCCGATTTCGGCAAGGCTTAATGAAATTATGTAAAATTATTAAAAACTTATAAATACGAGCGTTGGGAGCGATAACATTAAAAACAAAAAAGTTTTTCCCACTAAGACTTTTATTCAGACCTAACTTTTGTATGGCAGGTATACTATATAGTTGTCCGATTTTGACAAGGCTTGGTGAAATTATGTGAAATCATTATAAACTTATAAATACGAGCGTTGGGAGCGCTAGCATTGAAAACAAAAAAGTTTTTCTTACTAATACTAGTTTTTCAACCGATCGTTCCTATGGGAGCTATATGCTATAGTCATCCGATCCGGCCGGTTCCGACAAATGTGCAGCGTACTTATACCAAAAGACTTCGTGCAAAGTTTGGTTAAGATAGCTTAAAAACTGACGGAGGAGATAGCATAGAAACAGACGGACGGACAGACGGACATGGCTATATCAACTCAGCTCGTCATGCTGATCAAGAATATATATACTTTATGTGGTCGGAGATGCTTCCTTCTATGCGTTACAAACATCCGGACAATTTTAATATACCCTCTCCAAGGGTATAAAAATATTTTTAAACTCAAAACTATGTAATTAAATCTGAGAAAAATACTTAAAATATCCTTATTAGAGAAAAATCTACTTATTCCAAATATTTTTCAAAGTTAAAGCATCGATACTGAAAAAACCCGTTTTTTGTAGTTGTTGTTTTAGTTAATAACAAGATAACAAGACACAAGGTTAACAAAATGATAATAATAAAAAAAAAATGTCTTTGTTTTTGGACAAATTAGTCGAATTTTTAGCTTTCTTACATTCTTACAAGTTGGGAAAATATATATCATTTTTATAGAAGAAGGATCCGAGTATCCTATAATGACTAGAGCTTAACTGTTATTTTAAATCTTATGCAGAATTTAATATATTTTCGTTAAATTAAAATATGTACAGTGTACATTGTACACTGTGCGACTTATTAAAGCCATATGATCAACTAGCTGGGCTTATTCCTGTCACAAATGAATTAATCCAAGTTGTGGAATCGTGAACAAACCTAGTTTAAGATCGGATTTTTGTTTCATATCTCATAAATAGCAGTAGAGTATAGGAAATTTTCGCGAATCGTTACTGAAATTTTAAGTACAAAAGTTCTATTTTACAATCTTCACAGTTACAAATTTTTTACTTTATCAATATTTAATTTCCATCTATTTTATTCCTATTAGAAATTTATATCGATGTGGATAATTAAATTTATTTCGTTCACAGGCCCCTTTACCGTCGCAGTTGTCGCCATTTAAACATAAGCTGGCTCCAGGCCTCTATTGAAGCTCAGGCACGTCAACCCTACCCACTTTTCGCCATTGTATTGAAATCATAGCCGTACACCATCCGTTTTTGTTTTCCCTTGCCACACAACCATGTTTATATCTATTTATATTTATTAAATATATTTGTAAATTAACAGCAAAAAGTTGAAATTCAATTGACGAAGATAATGCAAAGCTCAAAGCGCAAAACAATAAAAGCTTTAGAGCAAACAAAATGCCTCCAGTTGTTTGTCGCCGCGTTAGTTTATTACTGGACGCGTTTATCGCTGGACGTACGCAGCGATGCTGTTGGAATTTATAGCATTACTGATTGTGGCCTTGGCATTGTCCTATCGCTGGGCCACGGCCAAGAATGGCTTCTTTAAAGAACGTGGATTGCCCTTTGCCAAGCCGGTGCCATATTTTGGAAATATGGCCAAAATGTTCTTTCGTCAACAATCCATGTTTGATGTGATTGTTAATTTGTATCACAGAGGTTTAAGAGAAATACACACTTGTTGCATTAAGAGAACTTGTTATGGTTTGCGATATGAACTTTGAACCTGAGGGATATATTCGCTCAAGCGATTTGATTGAGTGATTTTGTTCTGCTGCGTAATCACATTATTATTAGATTATTAATATTCTTACCATATGGCGAGGGTGCGGTTGTATTTACCTATGTATCGTTCAAATGAATGTACTATATGTCTGTTTGTGTTAATTATCTTTTGCCCTACTGTATACTGTATGCAAAAAACGGGCGTGCAAAAAATAATACACAAAAATTCCGAAACTAAAAACAAACTTAAAAATTACAAACAAAAGAAATTTAAGAAAAACAACACAATTAAAAATATTAATATGTACTAAACTTACCAAAAAATACTGCTGGTATCAAAAAAATAAAAATTACAGAAAAATCGGAAAACTGAAAACCAAAATAAATGTAAAAAAAGTACTAAACATCCACAAACAAAAATGTATAACAAACTGAACGGAAAATAAAAAAAGGTCTACATCAACTAACTATAATATAAGATACCAACAAAGTCAAAAACACATTAAAATCTATAAGAGTCTACGATGCAACCAAACCCTTCAGAACCGCTTCGGTGCATATTTCATTTCAAGGCAGATAAATTATGTCGGCCGAGTATTGTGTTTATGGGTGTAATCGTGTGCAATTATGCTATCCAGGTTTTCATATCGACAGACGGACAAGGCTATATCGACGGGGCAGTTGATGCTGTATATAATCGGAAATGTTTGCTTCTGCCATTTACATACGTTTGCAAGACTTAAGTACACTTAGAAAAGATAGTTTTTGATGATCCTCAGCATGTTTTCGGTATCCATTTGGACTGGATAGTTAACTATCCTTTGTTTGGGATCCATTGGATATTTTCGAAGTCGGTTTATTTTCGCTTGAAATTGATATATCAGAAAAAAATATTTAATTGATCTTTATTCTTCATCCAAAGGAGCTGAAAAATGTGAGAAGAATATTTAAAAAAAAAGGGATCTTAAAGTGCATATTTGGATATGCATTCTAGGGGGATCTTTTTTTTCTGTGTATACATTTTTTTATAAAACTTTTATACCTTTTAGTATTTGCATAAACTATATAGGGTATTCCACAGCCCTCGTAAAAACATAATTGGTAAATTTACCCCGCATGAGCTAATGAGCGCCTCCCTTGGGACTTACGTTTGTAATTTAAGTGGCAAACTAGCTCTTATCACAGGCTGTAAATTTTGCTGTTAAAAATACCAAGACAAAGTTTTCAACAATCACTGATTAAGGAACAATGTAGTGCCATTTTTTAATGATGTTCGCTTTCACTAAATGATCCGTGTAAGGCTAATGTCAGAGTGCGCGTAAGAAGCGATGCGAGAATACTGGGCGAGAGCGTGCAATAATTATTAGGTGGGTTATAGCCCACTGCAAAAGGTGTCAGAGTAAGGGCGGAGCGATATGCAAGTAATTGCGATAAAGCCACAGCGATGTGAGAATGCAGTTTACAACCTGCTTTTTCGAATTAGTCAAAACTAGCACCAAGATGAAGGGAATCAATTCGAGCCATGATACAACTATATAAGGTAAGGTGCTCTCTGAGAGAGCTCTCTTTTCGGGACTCCAAATTTTCATTGTGTTGCTGTCATTTGATTGAAAAGGTTGTGTGAGCAAGAATTTTTGGTCATTTGCCGACTGGATTTATTTATAATTTGTGAAAATGACGATCCAATACTGTTGCGTATGTCGATGTAAAGCAGTGCCGGCCCATAGCTACCAGGAATTGATGTCAGTCCTGGATTTATGCAAACGCGAGAAGAACTCTTGATTGTGTGAATCGGTGAACACTGAATTGCAAGTATGACGCCTGTGGTCTGGAGAAGAGGCGGCCAAAAGGAGAGGACAGAAAAGTGCGCTGGTGTTAGTGAACAAGAAAACTCCTTTATGACTACAGAAGTATGTTTTGACTAAAGGAAGAAAGCGCCATTTGCAGGCTAGAGTGTTCCAACTGGCAACGCTCCCAAGCAGCGATTTGGCTTTATCAGCTGCCTTAAAATAGGAGCCATTTGAAAAGTGCCAAGCGAATACCAATAAAATTTAGTCATGCATTCTGAGGGTGCTTTGCTTTTTGTTTTATTCTCTCTCTCTCTCTCTCATTCTCTCGATATTAGCAAAAGCTGTCAGTCCTCGATAAACTCTGAATGCCATACCTTATATAATTGTATCATGGTTCGAGCTCTAGGTTAGGCAAGCAAGATGATAGATACATATATCTGCTAGAAAGCAATTTAAGATTTAAGATGATTTTGTTTTGTTTATAGAGTTTTTGCCCCCATAAGCTGGTTTGGGTAAGAAGTTGAAGACTGTTGTATAATTGTACAAGTAGAGGTAAAACATTCTCCATCAACCTATTGCATTATTTTCATATATCATAATTATTTCATAAATTACTTCTATCCGACCAGGTCGGTTTTGCAAAATGCTAATTTATTTTATTATCAATGCAAGAAAGCATTTTGAAATGTCCACTTTGTTAATATTCTCAATAACAAAGTTATTTTTAATCTTATCAAGCTGATGACATTTTAAAAATTGTAATTGTTCTTTGTTGTCGTATCTTTCAAATTAGATAAGATTAGTTGGGGGAGAACTCAGTAATACAGTTACTTAAATTAAGTAAAGCAGGGAAGGGGTAACAATAAAAAAAACAAAGAAATCTCGGGAAAAAAACATCAACTCGAGAAATTAATCTTAACTCTGTTATCTAACAGAGCACGCTCGAATTTTCAACAAACATTAAAATAAAACAAGAAAAATAATATACGAGTTTTAGATAAAGGCAGGAAACACTCAGAATCGGAAATTTAATTCAGACTGTTTAGGCCGGCACATACATAGTCGATTTAGCCATGTCCGTCTGTCCGTATGTCTGTCTGTATGAAAGCGTCGATCTCAGAGACTGTAATAGATAGAGCCACAAATTTTTGCATATATGTTGGTGTATACTGTACCCAAATCGAGTTTGATTCAGATTTGGAAAATTCCTCCTCCTCCATCTTTAAACAGCGAAAAACTGTCTTTTTTTCTGTATAACGCGTGGATCTCACAGACTATAAGAGTTAGAGCCACAAATTTTTGCATTTATGTAGGTGTATACCGTACCCAGATAAAGTTTGCTCCAGGTTAAGCAAATTACTCCTCCATCTAACCGCGAAAAGCTGTCAGAGCTTCAATGTTTAAGTTTTAACCTAGTGACCTAGTATATATTCAGTGAGGCCAAACAACTATCTATTCTGTGTACCACAATGAGATCCGAGCAAAAACACCAAAGATATGTACATAAGTGCGCCTGCCCATTTATTGAAATAAATTTTAAAATAAATGGAATTCAAAACTTTAGGAACCACATTACTTGGAACAGGGTATTTTGCTGTCGGGGCACTCGACCGCAACACTCTTACTTGTTTATATTTAAAATATTTATCTTAGTTATGAAGGAGTCACCGCACTCCTTGGAATAATGGTTATGAACAGGAGCAAAGCTCGTTTGATTAGTATCTTTTTTTGATATATTGATATATATATATAGTCAGTAGTTATAGAATAAGTATAAGAGGTTCTGTTCGAGTGGGTTGGATGTAAAAGTCACGACTGAGACCCAGACCCGACCGGCCGCAGGTCCGCTGCTCCCTTACTCATCATCAAGTGCCACCCCATCTACTTTTTTCCAAGCTCAACAATTATTTTTTTTCTTATTTTACTGGGATTTGATCTCGGTACCACGAAGACTGAACCATAAACAGTGGACGGGCCACTTAGCTCACCCGACTAATATCCATAATCCAAAAGTCGTGTCGAATCCATATTAAAGAATGGTATTTTGCCGGCGTGGTGGCCGTAGATCAAGTCGCCATAGTTTGGTACTTAATGTTTTTTTCTATTTGATATTTTGTTATTTTCAATTGAGGTGTTTTTAGCATTGTCTTAATTTTCTACAATCCTTTAAAAGATTACTTGAAATGTTCAACGTACAACTGACAATTACAGACTGGAGATGCTCTCTCTCTCTCTTTGTGAGAGCGCGTCCAACGCTATTCTCTCAAGGTTATTTTCCCCTTTCTCCCCTTGCCTATTAAAACCAAATTAAGAACGAATTTAACTCGTTTCCAAGAGCGAAATTCTTGAAAATTCTAGAACGAAGAAATATTTTTTTTAAAGGCGTACTTAAATTATTCTCTTCCTTTACTTTAACCGGAAAAAACTGTAAGATCCAAGCAAAAACTGCGAAGATATGCAAGTGCGCCACACGATTTATTAAAAAAAAAATGTTAAAACCAAAAGTAGGCCTATCCAGAAATTATATATCTCATAATATGCCAGTAGGCTTTAGATGTTTTGAAAATGATAAAACTGTTGTTTTTTTTGTCGAATTCGTCCTGCATTTCTTTTCACAATTCTGAAAAAGTTATAAAATTTGTTTTGGTTGTTTCTTTTGCTTACAAACTGTACTTCTATAAATAATGAAGTGTAGGGAAAGTTAAGTCCTGGAGCCAAAAACGGGTAAAAAAAGGTTCGGAGCCCTGTTAGAATAATATTTGGTGGAAAATAAATAGTAAGACAGTTTACCGTTTCCAAAGTGTTGTATGTACTATAACCGTATCTCTAAAGCTATTCAAGCTATGAAGTAAAAATTAGGTGCCTAATTTGGTTTTTAAAATTTTGATATTTTTGCTGAACAAAGATAACCTGTTCCAAATTGCATTAGAGTCATATCTCAGAAATGGTATAATTTCATAGATGTTTTGTAAGAAGTACGAAAATTTGAAAAGTGATTCCAAGCTGGACCGATAAACTCTTTCATAACGGGATCGAAATTTTATTAGAATTTGTGAAGGAAATATATTAATACAATTAATCAATAAAACAGGAAACAGAAAGGGATTTACTCCGAGGTTTGAACGCTAAAAACATTTTACAATCAGGCAAATACTTCATAGCATACCAGCATATACCAGCCATATACAGCAGTATACCATTATACATACATCCTGTTGCTTCAGCCAAGGCAAATTCACTTCAACATTATCAATCAAATCCGCACTCATGGCTCACATAAAAAATCACTTGAACAGATAGCTTTCTTATCGGGCAATTCTTCGTTCAGCAAATATTACATATTATTACAGCTCGAATTGGTTTTTAATTTCAGGCTGTTTGGCATTTTTGAGCAGCGTCAGCCCCTGATAATGGTGCGCGACCCGGAACTGGTCAAGAGAATAACCATTAAGGACTTTGATCATTTTATCAATCATCGTGATGTTTTTGGCACCGGTGAGGATGATCCGCACGATATGGACAATCTATTTGGCAGTTCGCTATTCTCAATGCGTGATGCACGCTGGAAGGATATGCGTAGCACTCTAAGTCCTGCTTTTACGGGCAGTAAAATGCGTCAGATGTTTCAGCTTATGAATTTGGTGGCCAAGGAGGCTGTCGATTGCCTAAAACGCGATCAGCAGAACCCCGCAGATGGTCAAGAGCTGGACATGAAGGACTATTGCACCCGTTTTACCAATGATGTGATAGCCTCGACCGCCTTTGGACTGCAAGTGAACTCGTTCAAGGAGCGCGAAAACACCTTTTATCTTATGGGCAAAAAGTTGACCACATTTACATTTGCTCAGAACATAAAATTTTTGCTGTTCTTCAGCATGAAAAAGTTACAAAAGGTAACACTTAATGGAGAGTGATTAGTGATCAATGATTTTTGATTGACTTTTTTTTTTAGCTTCTCAAAATACAACTCTTTGATAAGAAGAGCACGGAGTATTTCGTGCGCCTAGTGCTGGATGCCATGAAGTATCGTCAGGAGCACAAGATTGTGCGACCAGATATGATCAACATGCTAATGGAGGCGCGTGGCATGATCCAAACGGAGAAGACGAAGAGTACGCCCACACGCGAATGGAGCGATCGTGATATAGTAGCCCAGTGTTTTGTATTTTTCTTTGCTGGGTTCGAGACATCCGCGGTGTTGATGTGTTTCACCGCCCAGGAGCTAATGGAGAACGAGGATGTGCAGCAGAAGCTGTACGAGGAGGTGCAAGAAGTCCATAATCAACTTGTTGACGGTGAATTGACCTACGAAGCTCTGATGGGCATGAAGTATATGGATCAGGTGGTCTCTGAGGTGCTGCGCAAGTGGCCAGCAGCCATTGCGGTGGACCGTGAGTGCAACAAGGACATTACCTACGATGTGGATGGCCAGCAAGTGGAAATCAAAAAAGGCGATGTCATCTGGCTGCCCACCTGCGGCTTTCATCGGGACGCCAAATACTTTGAGAACCCCATGAAATTCGACCCGGAACGTTTCAGTGAAGAAAACAAAGACAAAATAAATCCATTTACTTACTATCCCTTCGGCCTGGGACAGCGCAACTGTATAGGTGGGTGACCCGTTATTTGATTGCGGAGAATTCAATTATAATTTGTGTTCTTTACAGGCTCTCGTTTTGCTCTTCTAGAGGCAAAGGCTGTTATCTTCTATCTTTTAAGAGAGTATAGCCTTTTGCCCGCCAAGAAATCAACAATTCCCATGGAGCTCAGTCCTTCTGGTTTTCAATTGGTGCCCAAAAATGGATTCTGGGTTAAGCTCAGACCACGAAACTAAATTGATTAAGAAGAATTTAATGTACATATTGTTATTGAACTTATTTGTACCAAAATGTTACTTGTTACGAAAAATAAGATCAAATTACTTTCTTAAATGCTTTGAGAGGCTTTTACTCCTGGTTTTTCATTCTCAAGGTTTGTTTAAGAAGTAGCTCAAAAGAGCTTATAGAAGACAAAACTGTTAAAATGTTAGTTGAAAAGGTTGCAGACTCAAGAGAGCGCCAGAGTTTAGCGTAAACAGAGAGCGAAAGCCCATATTGTTTGTCGAATATATTCATATTGTTAGTATATTAATTTGACAATTTATATCGAAAACAAAGATAAGTAAACCAAGAAATAAGGCAGATACTATCTGCCTACATTGATAGTTCAAAGACCAATTAAACAAAAATTGGAAACATTAATCAATCAAACCAAAATTATATATTTTTTAATTTTGTATTATTGATAAATTCTCTATAAAATATACAGGGCTTTTTGAGACACTTTGCGCAAACAACTATAAAAAATATTACTTTTCGTATAATGTACATCTAATGTAAAAAGTTGTTTGAATTAATCCACTCGTTTAGGGTACAATACCCCACTGTGCGACTGATCAAAGCCATATGATCAACTAGCTTATTCCTGTCACTTCACAAATGGAATAATTTAAGTTGAGTTCAAAGTGAAATCAATTTGTTTGGATATCTCTAGAGATTTCCAGAACAAACCTAGTCTTAGGGCAGATATTCGTGGCATAATCTTACAAATAATAGAGTTAATTCTAAGTTTATCTGACACATAGCTTTAAAGTAGAATATTGGACATTTTTGCAAATCGTTATTGAAATTTTAAGTACAAACATTACACATAATTTAGACACTACTCACAATCACAAATTTGTATACCCTTGCAAAGGGTATAATAATTTTGCCCAGAAGTTTGGAACGCATAGAAATATTCATTTCCGACCCTAAAAACTGTATATATTCTTGATCAGGGCGACGAGCTAAATCGATTTAGCTTTGTCCGTCCGTCTGTCTGATTCTGTGCAAATTCTACTCTCAGTATTAAAGCTATCGAGCTGAAACTTTGCACGGAGTCTTCTTTTTACTGCACTTTGCTAATGTGCCGGAACCGTCCAGATCGGATGACTATATCTTATAGCTGTCATAGGAACCACCGCTCGAAAAATGGGTTTTGGTGACAAATTTTTAGTTTTTTATGTTAACGAGTACAAACTCAGCGAATCTTACTATTATAATATGCTTTCACATAGACTTGCTGATTTTGATTCACCCATTGATCAACCCATTAAAAAAGGCAAACAAAAGAACAGCCACCAGCAAAAAGTGCTCCTATATAAAAGAAAACAAGCCTGATGCCGTCAATCACTTTTCACTCTTCATTGATATTTCTTAATTCAGAATATGAGAAAAAATGTTATTTTTTTCATTTAATAAAGAATATTTGCTTAAAAACACGAGTTCTGAACTTTAAGATGGGTGGCTCACAACCCCCACAAATTTTTTAAAGTTTCAAAAGTCACTTTTTTTCAATATCAAATAAAAAAACCCCAAAAATTTATTTTTTTAAACTAGTGATGAGGAAAGTTTCGTGCATCTTTTACCTAAAATACAAAATTTACAGAATGAAAATATATTGATTTTTGGCTAAGTTATGTTCGAAAAACAAAACCATGATCACAACCCCCCACTCTCCCCTACTTTATATGGTCGGAAATGATTCCTTCTGCCTGTTACATACATTTGCACGACTTTAGTATACCCTCTTTACTCTACGAGTAACGGGTATAAAAATTCGGCACAGTCGAAGTTGAAGTAAAATTACAATTAAATAATCTAGGGGAGAATGAGGGGTTCTGAGCCACAGGGAGAATATTGCCAAAAAAAAAAATAAAAACCGTGGCAATTGTCGCCATTTAAACATAAGCTGGCTCCAGGCCTCAATGGAAGCTCAGGCACGTCATCCCTTCCCACTTTACGACATACTATTGAAATCATAGCCGTACACCAACCGTTTTTGTTTTTTCTTGCCGCACAACCATGTTTATATCTATTTATATTTATTAAATATATTTGTAAATTAACAGCAAAAAGTTGAAATTCAATTGACGGAGACAATGCAAAGCTCAAAGCGCAAAAAATAAAAGCTTTAGTGGAAACAAAACGCCTCCAGTTGTTTGTCGCGTCGTTAGTGTATTACTGGACGCGTTTATCGCTGGACGTACGCAGCGATGCTGTTGGAATTTATAGCACTACTGATTGTGGCCTTGGCATTGTTCTATCGCTGGGCCACGGCCAAGAATGGCTTCTTTAAAGAACGTGGATTGTCCTTTGCTAAGCCGGTACCATATTTTGGAAATATGGCCAAAATGTTTCTTCGTCAACAGTCAATGTTTGATTTGGTGGTTAATTTGTATCACAGAGGCGGCAATAACAAGTGAGTAGAGATGGACTGGTTTTAAGAGAAATACACACTTGTTGTATTAAGAGAAGAAAGAAACTTTTGGAAACTGTGAAGAACCCTAGAGAAATATTCGTTCAAGTGATTTGATTGAGTGATTCCGTTCTGTTGCTTAAACACATCAACGTCAAGCTAATTAGTATTCTGACCATATGGTGTGGGTGTGGCTATATTAATCTATTGTATTGAACAACAAAATGTACTATATGTCTATTTGTATTAATTATAATTATTTTTGCCCTACTGTATACTATATACAAAAAATAGAGGGAAGCTAACTTCGGCTCGACCGAAGTTATAGCATATTATATGCC
Organism: Lordiphosa clarofinis; assembly: GCA_018904275.1. Taxonomy (NCBI): domain Eukaryota; kingdom Metazoa; phylum Arthropoda; class Insecta; order Diptera; family Drosophilidae; genus Lordiphosa; species Lordiphosa clarofinis. The sequence goes on along the minus strand of JAEIGQ010000072.1, from coordinate 160,927 downwards.
TGCCAGTTTGTTATATAGCATCTATAAGATATATTAATCTGATTTATGTTTTTGTTTGATCAAACTCTCCAAAATTGTGCTGTTGTAGATAATATTCATAGATATAAAATATAAAGACGCTACCATTGAAAGCAACAAAGTTTTTCTCACTAAAATTACTTTTACGACCTATCGTTCCTATGATACCTACATATATGCTAAAGTCATCCGATTCAGCCGGTTCCGACAGATGTGTAAGCTGACGGAAGAGATAGCATAGAAACAGACGGACTTGGCTATATCAACTCAGCTCGTCATGCTGATTAAGAATATATATATATACTCCCAAGAATATATACGAGAGAAAAAAAAACATAGCTCTGGAATTAGTGGATTTCCCACTTACAGCTTAATAAAGTAAATTCTTGAATACAAGACCAAATTTTGGGAAAAAAAATGAAGAAATAAAAAACGTCCCTTTCGATGCAATTAATTTTTGTTTACTTATATTTTGGAAGCCAAAAAAAAAAAAAATTTAAAAATTGTTAAGTGTAAAGCTAAGGTCCTACAGCAAAATAATTTCGAGTACTCTGCTTACAAACCAACTTTCAAGTCAATCGGATAAAAAAGAGATTTTTTCCCATACAAACTTTTCCGACTATTCCGGGTGTAATTTTTTAAATTTTCTTTCTTAGTACGCGCCTGCATAACTCAAACCTGTAGTATAAGCCGTTTAGGCTGTGCGTTGATAATATGTCACCACATCAGTCGGAGATGCTTCCTTCTTTGCGTTACCCTCTCCAAGGGTATAAAAACTCGTGAAAATTTTGTTCACTATATTTTTTACACGCGTGTAAAAAAGTGCACACTTTTGTTTGGAGTAGTTTGGAGAAGCTGCATTAATAAGATAAACTGTTTGGAGTAGGCGAGGGCGGCTCTCTAGGTGTTGTGACAGACATAGTGTTCGGAGCTATTTTGAGGATGCAGCTAAACTGACATTTGGTTTGAATTTTTTAAACGAGCGATTTTGTAAACATACCCGAGGCCAGCCAAAAGTAGTCTAATAGTAACTTTTCTTTTCCTAAAGTGTGTTGTTGTTGTGTACAAGTAGAGGTAAAACTTTCTCCATCAATGTGTAACATTTTTTTCATATATCATATTTATTTCATAAATAACCACTATCCAACCAAGTCGGCTTTGACACATTTAACTAAAATGCTAATTTATTTTGTTATCAATGCAAGAAAGCATTTGTTAATGTTATCGATAACAAAGCTATTTTTAATCTTATTGAGCTGATGACATTTTATAAATTGTTATACATAGTTCCTTGTTGTCATATCTTTAAAATTAGATAAGATTAGTTGGGGTTAAATTCAGTAATACTTTAACTTAAATAAAGTAAATTAGGGAAGGGGTAACAATAAAAAAACAATGAAATAGCGAGAAAAAAACAAACTCGAAAAAATAAAGATATCAAAGCACAGTCGAATTGTGCGACACACGAACAGAAACAGGCAAAACAAGTTTATTTTTTCGTTCATGCTCAGTTCTACGGTGATTAAACGAAGTTTGCTTGAACGAAATGATAGTCGACCCAGTAAGGTCCACTGACGCTTGAGTTAAAGGAAACTTGGGTCACTTGGTCAGCCCGTTCTACTCAACCTCTTGGAGCTAGAGATCCCAGTTCTACTTAAGTTTATTCTGTCCACACAATGGTTGAGTATTGAAGATTAGCCTTAGATCTAATACAGGCCTGTTCCGAATTCCGAAAACGAGTGGAATTGTCGAAAATCGAGTTAATTGCTGTTCCGAATTCCGCAAATCGACCAGAGTTGTCGTTTTCAAAAGTTGTGCTGCAGAGTCAGCGGAATGAAAAGTAATTGCTATTAAAAGCATTAAATTAAATTCCCAAAATTATAAACTAATCAATTTAATAATGTTGAACATTTTTAAAATCGTTTAGCATCTCTACTTAAAATGTTTACAGTTATCATTTTTTTAAAAACATCTATAAAATATTGCGTGAAAAGCAAAACCGAGCGGTCGTTTTTAAACCGAGCTGTTCTGAATTCCAATTTAGAGTCAATCGATAGCTGCTAGGGTTGCTTCATATAAATTTATGTATTTGCACAGCACTGTTTCTATTTAGTTTAGCTATAGTTTAACCATATTTAATATCAGAAATGTAAATGTAATAATAAAATACTGTTTTAAAAAATTAAATTGACTTTATATGTAAATAAGAGCTTTGTAAACTAAAATTATGCAGATGGTGACAACTCTGGCTGCTGTCGATATACACAAACACGCGCGCAGGCCAGCCAGCCAGCTGTTTATGAAAGCGACTTCGAAACCGCAAATAGTAAAACGTTCGTTTTCGTTTCGTTTTTACTTTTTGAAAACGTTCGGAATTTGGAACAGGCTTGATAGAGTTTATTAGGGTATATATGGAATGGAACGGACCCAACTGGCTTAAGTAGGGGAGTCGCATTTCGCTTTCAGCCATTACAATCTAACTTAACCTGAGTCCACATAGATCAGACATTAAAATGGCTTGTTTATATATAAAATATTTAGTATTGAACTTTAGCTGTTCAAGGTCCTAGCAAAGATTTATTTATATTATAGATGACGCATGTGAAACTAAAAACGAGTCTTTTTGGGAGCTGACATTGGATGCAAATTTTTGCATTTCGCTGCCTTTACGAGGATGCGTATACTGAAACTTAGCTATACGTTTTCTAAATTAGCTATTCTGCTAAGAGCAAAAATTTATAAATAATTTAGATGACACATGTGACGCAAATAACGATTTTTATTGGGAGCTGACATTGGATCCCAAAAAAAAAATATTGTATGAGATGCAGTATCTATATATGTATTGTCTTTGGTCCTAGTTATGAAGGAGTCATCGAACATGGGTTTATTGTTAGTTTTTGATGCAAAGTAAAAGGTTAAGGTTTCAGGGATGAGCATAAAGATTACCTAGGAAATCTTGAAACTAATAAACACATTTAGGGCCGATTTCACATCTTCTACATAGAGCTATTTGTCACATAAACTAACAAATAACAGTGTAAAATCGATGACTATCTGACACATAGCAGCTATTTGGTAGAAGAGAAATCGGCCCTTGGGAAAGATAATTTATAGGCTAGAAACTGTGATAGATCTTAAATTTTTTAAGAACGGGTAGTTTAGTATCCAAATTTTAGTAACTGAGCAAAGCGAACTGAGCTTCTTTCTAAATATTGGCTGTTCAATAAAGCTTTGTCATTTGAAAGCATTGTTATTATACCCTTGCAAAGGGTATTATAATTTTGCCCAGAAGTTTGCAACGCATAGAAATATTCAATTCCGACCCTATAAACTATATATATTCTTGATCAGGGCGACGAGCTGAGTCGATTGAGCTTTGTCCGTCCGTTTGTCTGTCCGTCTGTCTGTTTCTACGCAAACTAGTCTCTCAGTTTTAAAGCTATCGAGCTGAAACTTTGCACAGAGTCTTCTTTTTACTGCACACTGCTAATATGTCGGAACCGACCGGATCGGATAACTATATCTTATAGCTGCCATAAGAACTATCGGTTGATAAGTGCGTTTTTGTGAGAAAACTTTTTTGTTTTAATGTAAACGCCTTCCGCTTCGGCAATTATTAATTTTATACGCTTTTACTCAGATTTGGAAGTTTTGGTCGAAATCGGATGACTATATCTTATAGCTGCCATAGGAACTATCGGTCGAAAAGTGGGTTTTATCAGACAAATGGTTTGTTTTAATGCTGACGTTTGTAAACTCTGTCGTATTAAAACATTTTCAAGGGTATTAAAACTTCGGCAAAGACGAAGTTAGCTTGGCCCTCTCGTTTTTTCTTCATTTATCTAATTCATATGTACTTGTCTGGAAAGATTTGGATGATTTTTTTTTGTATGTTTTTCAAAGGGTCGCTACTCGAAACCAAGAGATAAGTGTCATAAGTGAATAGAGAGGAGAAAATCTCAGCCCAAGAATAGGTATATTAAAAATTTAAATCTAAATTCACATTCTAGAATCGGAACAATTTGATATTTATACCTGTGCAGAGTCTGAGCAGAGCAAGTGTTTATGTGTTTTTCGGTAAGTGCGTCGGCCGCAAAAGGAAAAACGGTCCACATTTATTTGTGAGCTCTGGTTTCAACACAATTCGAGCGAATTTAATAAATATTGGATTTGTATTTCGTTTACCTGCCATATAGCAATCTGGCCCGCCAAATGGTTGTGGGAACTTAAGCTACGTTAGGTTTTAGTTCGATTCATTGGGCGGCGCATTGCCGGTAAGAATGACTGTAACACATTGGCAGAGAAATAAGTGTGTGTGAGTTTGAGATGTTATATATTGAGATGTTGGATATGTCGGGAGCATCAAGCAGCGATAGTTATTAGTAGACAGCGGATTTTGCATATTTTAAATCAGATTTTAATCCTAGTAGGCAGCAAATTACTATAGGGGAGAAAAATTTTAAACAAATTTTTTGACATTTTGGGCAGTTTATTTTGACCTACTTGGATTAAAATCTGTTTGAAAATATGCAAAATCCGTTGTCTAGTTATTAGTGAAGTGCGAACTAGACAGAGGAGCTGCATTTGTGATTGGAGCTGGATAAACTGTTCTATTCATATTCATCTATTCTTCATTTAATTTTTTGTTCACATTAGGAAATCACTCAGCTTAGAATGTTTGTGCAAAAGTATGTAAGAGGAAGAAGGAATTATTTCTGACCTTATAAAGTAAAAATTATTCTATATATTATTTTTGTTTAGCATCAACAGCAGAGTCGATATGAACAAACAGATCTGAGAGATGGTAATAGATCGAGGTTTTAGAGAGACAAAAACTTTTCATAAATGCAGGCAGATCAAAATAATTTTCTGCCTGGAAAATAGTCATATGTTCCACAGTATTGTAGATAGATGGTTCGTAACGTCTTGAAATTTTCAGTGTGAGTTGGAAATATGAAACTTTTTCATAATGGTATCGAAATTTTATTACAATTTGTGAAGGAAACATAATAATACAACTCTTAAAATCCGAGCGATACCGTGTATATATATTTCATTAAATTCAATGAATATAAGCTTTAGTTATATGCGTTACATGCAATTGAATTCATGAACATTTGGTCTGTTTATAAGGTGGATGAAATAAGGTTCAGGTTTCTTTTTAAGAAGAAAAAAACCTGTATACCAGCATTACTACTGAATTAATAAAACCTGTTGCTTCATTCAAGCAAAAATCACTTAACCATAATCAATCAAATCCGCACGCTTGACTCGCATGACAATTCACTTAAACAGATAGCTCTCTTATCGGGCAAATATTTACAGCTCAAATTGGTGTTTAATTTCAGACTGTTTGGCATTTTTGAGAATCGTCAGCCCCTGATAATGGTGCGCGACCCGGAACTGATCAAGAGAATAACCATTAAGGACTTTGATCATTTTATCAATCATCGTGATATTTTTGCCACCAGTGGGGATGAACCGCACGATATGGACAATCTATTTGGCAGTTCACTATTCTCAATGCGTGATGCACGCTGGAAGGATATGCGTAGCACTCTAAGTCCTGCTTTTACGGGCAGTAAAATGCGTCAGATGTTTCAGCTTATGAATTTGGTGGCCAAGGAGGCTGTCGATTGCCTAAGACGCGATCAGCAGAACCCCGCAGATGGTCAAGAGCTGGACATGAAGGACTATTGCACCCGTTTTACCAATGATGTGATAGCCTCGACCGCCTTTGGACTGCAGGTGAACTCGTTCAAAGAGCGCGAAAACACCTTTTACCTTATGGGCAAAAGGATGACCACATTTACGTTTGCTCAGAACATCAAATTTCTAGTGTTCTTCAGCATGAGATGGTTACAGAAGGTAACACTAAAATGAGAGTGATTAGTGATCAGTGATTTTTGATTGACCTTTTTCTTTTAGCTTCTCAAAATACATCTCTTTGATAAGAAGAGCACGGAGTATTTCGTGCGCCTAGTGCTGGATGCCATGAAGTATCGTCAGGAGCACAAGATTGTGCGACCAGACATGATCAACATGCTCATGGAGGCGCGTGGCATGATCCAAACGGAGAAGACAAAGAGTACGCCCACACGCGATTGGAGCGATCGTGATATAGTAGCCCAATGTTTTGTATTCTTCTTTGCTGGGTTCGAGACATCCGCGGTGCTGATGTGTGTCACCGCCCAGGAGCTAATGGAGAACGAGGATGTGCAGCAAAAGCTGTACGAGGAGGTGCAGGAAGTCCATAGTCAACTTGTTGACGGCGAATTGACCTACGAAGCTTTGATGGGCATGAAGTATATGGATCAGGTGGTCTCTGAAGTGCTGCGCAAGTGGCCACCAGTCGTTGCGGTGGATCGTGAGTGCAACAAGGACATTACCTTCGATGTGGATGGCCAGCAAGTTGAAATAAAAAAAGGCGATGTCATTTGGCTGCCCACCTGCGGCTTTCATCGGGATGCCAAATACTTTGAGAACCCCTCGAAATTTGACCCGGAACGTTTCAGTGAAGAAAACAAAGACAAAATAAATCCATTTACTTACTATCCCTTCGGCCTGGGACAGCGCAACTGTATAGGTGGGTGATCCGTTATTTGATTGTGGAGAATTGAATTATAATTTGTGTATGTTTCAGGTTCTCGTTTTGCTCTTCTAGAGGCAAAGGCTGTTATCTTCTATCTTTTGAGAGAGTATAGCCTTTTGCCCGCCAAGAAATCAACAATTCCAATGGAGCTCAGTCCTGCTGGTTTTCAATTGGTGCCCAAAAATGGATTCTGGGTTAAGCTCAGACCACGAAACTAAATTGATTAATGAAAATTTAATGTATTATTAATAGAGGTGCGGAATATCTCACTCAAAGTGAAAGTTTTGTAAAATAACCCTGTTATTTTGAGACACTTTGAAATATCTCTTAAAATTATAGAGTGATGTATTTTCTGTTAAAAAGTGTCTCGCTCAGTGAAAGTGGGTTACTTTTCGAGTGTAAGTGTCTCGCTCATTTATGTGTTCTTCGAAAACACTTATTATTGTGAGAAAATATAAATTTTTTTTTTATCAAAGTCTGTAGAACGGGCATTTTTAACTCTAAATTAGATTTCTAGCGATAAGGGCCTAAAATTAAACACCGACAATGTAAATTCTGTAAAGTTGATTCTTACCGCGGTTCTACCTCAGTGCTCTGCAGAGGTCGTTACAAGAAATTTGTAAAGGAAGTTTGTGGGTGAAAAGAGCTGGAAAATCGTATAAGGATAAACCAGACTCAATCCAAGAAGAATACCAATGCTATCTACGCCCCTGATGTGGAGAGTCAGGACAGGCATTTCCGCGCGACGGGTTTCTGTGAGTGGTGCGAGCCGAAAATGCAGCGTGCGTTAGAGCAGAGGTACAAGTAACAGGCAAGCTGCAAACCTCCTAAAAATCGGGAAAGGTTCACCCGGGGGTTCGAACCCTTTAAACTTTTTGGGTTCTGGTTCACAGGTTCAAACCGGGGTTCAGAAATAATTTTGTTCTCGCTTATTCAAAAAAAAATTTATGTTGTTTGTAAAAACCTTGAACATTTCATACATATTTGGAAGTTCAGAGTCTTGATATTTGGAATATTATATTTGAACTCAATAATAGTTAGATTAAAAGATATTTTACTTTTGAACTAATTTGCAAGAGAAGATTGCAAACTTTTCATACGTATATTTGGTCGCTAAACTCATATCACTTAAAAACAATCTGCTTTATCAAAAAATAACTATATTCCATATTAACATCCAGCAATTTTTAGCTTAAAAACTTTTTGTTTGGGTTTTCTGTAACGTTTTTCAATTAAGCTGACATGAGAACAAATTTCGTTAGCAATTGTTACTTAATGTGGTCACACAATCCATAAATGAAGACAAACCTCTCGTTTGTATTGTAACCTGACGTGTTGGGTGAAAACGGACAATTGATTTCAATTCAGCGACTAATTTTGAAAATTTTCAAAAGTTTGCCTTTTTTGTTCTCCTGTGTTATCAGACATACCTCTCATATTCTTATTTTTGGAAAAGTTTTTTTTCAACTTTTTTTGAATGTCATAATTTTTAAAGTTCTAGAAAACTTTTTCTGTTTATTAAAAATTTTGCCTAAACATTTAGAAATATATTTATTATTTTTGAACCAAAACCATTTTTGACTATTTTTGGCTCCGGTTCAGGTTCGGGCGGAAAAAAAATTAACCTGCCCCGGTTCTCTCTCTGTTGCGGTTCACCTCCGTACCGGTTCGCAGCCCCGGTAATAGGGCTGAATCGATTTAAAACAAGTGAGAAAGTCGGTCAAGCCCGACTATAACATACTCTGTACCTGGAGTAGAAGCTGAATCCAATGCTGGTGCTGCGCTGATCTCTAAGTCTCTCACTCACTCTCTTTCTCTCTCTCTCTCTCTTTAAGATTGTGCGGTGCTAGTTGTGAAAGGGTGGGAGGGGGTGGGGGGAGGGTGATTTACTTATTTGCTCATAACTTGAGAACCGCTCATCCGATCTTTATAGTTTCTTCGGCAAATCAATACATTTTTCCAATTACTAAATATCTCTAGAAGGTACGAATCGTCTATCTTCAAAACTGTAGGAGATACACCGTTTTTTCCAAATTGCGGGGGCGGGAGGGGGCGTGGCAAAAATTGAATATAAACTTGATCTGCCTGAAAGTATAAGAAGCATTTGTCCCATACATGTCGAACCTCTATCTCTTACCATCTCTGAGATCTGTTTGTTCATACGGACGGACGGACATGGCTATATTGACTCGGCTGTTGATGCTGATCAAGAATATATATACTTTATATGGTCGGAAATGATTCCTTCTCCCTGTTACATACTTTTGCACAAACTTAATATACTCTATGTACCTTCGGTACAGAGTATACAAATTTATTGAACCAAGCGATACAGTTCTTTAAAAACTTTTAAAATCTCAGGCTAGGTATTCTCGCATTAAAGTCGTCACCTAAGAACCAAATTGTATCGAAATTCTCAGAGGCCTGTGCGACCTTTGCAATAAAGCATACAACGATTAGAAACCAATGTCAGTAAAGTCTTAAACTTTCTCAACATTTTCGAACCCTCAAAAGAGAGGTTCAGTATAATCTCTTAGGCTTTATTAATACCCTATGCTTCCCCTTAAAAAATTATTCATTTACTTAACAATTTAGAATAAACTAATGGCCCGTTCAAGCATCAACCATAGAAACGCCAGAGCAGCACAGGTCAGTGAAAACATCAAGAGGTAATGCAATAGAAACAATCTGTAAGCATAAAAGTTTACTTATCAAGTAGATCTTCAAACTTGCCCACTACCCACTACCCACCGTCTTTGTAGTCTATGACCCTTTGATATGGACTCAGCAGTTGGATCTTCTTTGCCAATATAATGTCGCATTCCTCGAAGGGCATGCACAAAATACTCATCCCAATCAAGATCCGCCATATCAAAGTAATAGATCTGCCGATCTAGAGATGACATGCTTTTCCATAAAAGTTCCGTGTTATGCATATCAAAGCGCCAGGATTTCGTGGAGAAGTGTTTTAGCAACATGCAACTTTTGTGTATCTTCTGGTAGATGTTAACCAAACGCGGTTTCTTTCCCAACAAACGCAGTCCAAAGTCAAAGACATGGCCGGGCACAGTGTGATAGAAGAAGGCTGCCAGGTGAAAGAGCCAGGGAATGGCGGTGGTATGCATGAAGGGGTACCAGATCATTCTAGTCACTGGAAGCTTGCGTCCATGAACCAAGGCCTTATCTCGAAAATCTCCATAGGTCAGCAGATTCTCTTCATTGGGTGTGAAATTGTAGATGAGAGGTGAGAGTGAAACCTTCTTGGCCGTTTGCCAGGCGCTGGCCAAAGCCAAATTGGCGCAGTAATCCACAGGAACCAGGCTGGCCTGAGCCTTTACATCGAGTAGCGTAAGGCGTAGGACTCCATAACCAACGCCATAGATAATGCCAATGGGTCCATATAGATTGTCTATCCAACCCGCCAAGGGTTCCCTATGGCTGGCAATGACTGAAATAGTGACCGAATGTTATTAAGACAGCTGGACCTTGTTGTCTTCTAGCAACACCTACTAATGCCAGGACGAAAGATACAGTACGGAAGATCTCCTGCCTCTTTTTGTAAGACCTGCTCCGCCAAAGCCTTGGTGTAGGTGTAGGTATTTGGAAACTTATCCAGCAAAGTTGATGCCATGTTATCCAACATGTCATTACTTAGAGTCTCCTCTAGCTCTAAAACCTTGTCGACACAGCAGGTCAACTGATCTGCATAGAAACACTCCTTTATGTGCTGCACCACGCAATTGGAAAAGGCCGTGGAGATATGAACAAAGGACTCAAGGCGTTGCATTTGCTTGGCCAACTGCACCAGGAGACGTGTGGCTCTAGTATTAATGGCCAAAGCCACATGAAGTGGTTCATTAAAACGCACAGTCGCCGCTCCATGAAGTACAATGTGTACCCTCTCCTGCAGTAGCTGACGATCCGATTGGCTCAAGCCCAGACTAGGATCCAGGCAATCACCTACTATGGGCACCACGCGATCCAGAGCTTTGGACTTGGACTTTAAGAGGGTCTCGAAAACCTACGGGCGGCACGAAGATTTACCAAAGTATTTAAGGACTCAATTGAAGACAACTTACTACATCCTTCTTCCACAAAGTAAGACGTTCCTGTATGTCTTGACCACGCTTTGGTCTGATCAGCAAATAAATGCACTGCAGCTGAGTGGTACGCAATAGTTTCTCAATGATCACTAAGAAGACAAAGTACAGACATTGAACTTGTGGGTTACTTAAGTTTAAGTACCTTTTCCCAAGAATCCAGTGCCTCCTGTTATAAAAATGTTTTTATCCCTATAAAATTCTTGTATTCCAGTTTCCATTTTGCTTTGTATATAAAGAAGAAAGTCGTTCACTGGCCAAACACGAAATGAGAAATGCTTTCAATTCCATGCGTTTATTTATATTCTGTACGAGTGTGCTTTACATTTAGCTAGAAGAAATGTAATATTCATGCCCGCTGACCCCCAACACAACCCAAAACACGATTTGCTGGTAATTCATTTATGGCTTGAAACCAGTCACTCACCTTTCGACGATAGTTGTTCGTCTTATTGCTTGTACACTACACGGGCACACACCTACAAGACAGCTGCAGTCATTTCCCAAACAGACCCACCGCGAAACAGCGAAATTGATCACGCTTGTGCAATAGCGTGGCATCATCAAAAAATTCCAAATGACCCTCCCACACTTGGTAAGCAACAGGTTTGATTGGGCTGTCGAAGAAATATGCTTACTTGTTGAGGAATGTATGACAGGCACGCATGAAAAATTAGTTCTTTTTAAATTTTTTTCAAATCTTATTCAAAATATTTAATGTATAAGACTACGACAAATAGAGTAAGTATACAGAGAAAAAAAGATCCCCGTAGAATGGATATTCAAATATCCAACTTCAGATCCATTTTTTAAATATCCCAAATTTTGTACAGCTCCTTTGGATATTTTCATATTCATTCGCTATTCCTTTAGAAATTCGTTCAGGTTTTGCAAAAAATTGAAAATCACAGGCTCCATTTTAAGATATGACGCTTCAGATGCATATGAATTTTTTAGACTTTTTTTCTGAGTGTATGCTTCTTGATGTTCAAAGAATTTTGAGATGGCATTAATAAACAAATCCATCTCTATCTATGGGCTGGCCTGGTTGCCTCTTCCATACTTCCTCTCCGTTAAAAGTGGTTCTTGCTTCCTTGTGCTTAATAGCTTTATAGGTGTAATAGCTTTAAGCGTTAAGATAAACGCTGGTCATTAATCAGTCAGGTATCTGTTATTTATTTTTAAATTCTATTTCTAAGCCCGTTAAAATAACTGCAAAATATTAATTAATATTTAATATATTCCAGTTAGCCTCTTAGCTCAGATTCGCGTAAAACAAACAATTAAGAAGAATGTGATCTCTACTGTTCATGCGAGTTTTTTGATTTGACTTTATTGATACGAATTTCAAAGTACTGAACTTTTTGAATTAGCATTGAGCAGGTTGCTCAACCTGAAGTAACCGGTTTGCACATCAGAATTGTGACTACAGACTTCAGAGAAATATTTTGGTTTCGGGGTTTTTCGGAAAATTGAATAGGTGATGGGGGAGTGTTTTACCAGTAACTTCATCAAGAATCGTTTTCATGCAAAGACACTGAACACATCATTCAAGCGGATGTAAAATTTTTCCTTAGTGAAAGCAACGGCAACGGAATGCTGATAGCAGATTCACAGTAGCAGCAGATGAAGTTAAGAAAATTAGTAAGCTTAAATTATGAGCTCCTTACTTCACAAAGTCAAAGACTTTTGTCAAGGGACAAACCCTTGTGACCCTGTGGAAATTTATAATATCTGTGACAATAAGGAAAAACAGCACAAGTGTGTTTTTCCTACTTTTCAGGAGAGCTATTCTTAACTTTAAATGATTCTGTGAAAAAAGTGGTTGGTCGGAAAGGAAAATTTTTATACAGATTAGAAGCGTTATGGCTTTAATTATATAAGTCTTTTTGAAAGATCAAGATTTTATTTTTGTAATTGGACTTAGAGGCCAAAAATGCTTTAGTGCCGCTTTTCGTATTTAATTTTACGATATAGACGAGCACATCAATAGTTGTGTTGTTTTTCCATGTCGTGTGCTAAATGGTAACACATCAACGAGTTGTTTTCCATGTTCGTATCAGAAGAATTTTGTTAATTTTTTTTAGTTGTGCGGTTTTTCCTCAATATCTAAAGTATTAATTAATTTGTAACCTTCACATTGCAATGTATCATATTTATTAATTAAACAATATACAGCTATCTAGAATCATAAGATCAAAATATTTTTTTTTAATTTTATGTTAAATGTTAAAGCAGCAAGTAATTCACGTCGGTTTGACAATGCTAAATTCAACTTGGTAATTTTGAAATATTTTAAACATTATGTTTATTGCTGTATACAGCAATAGCAATTTTGGTTGTTATTTTTACTGATAAAAACTCTTAAAATCTTGCTCTAGACCACTGCTTGCCATCAGCAAATCTGGATCGACGTTTGGAATGTCACCGTTGTTCAAACTTTTTTAAAAATCATGAAAACATGGATTAATTAGTTATAGAATGTTTAGGAGATCGCGTTTCTTTTCTTTGGAAATGAGTGACTCCATAGCCACTATTTTAAAGTCACTTGGGGTAAGTGAACTCGAGGAAAGACTTCGAAAGGTTCTGTTTTGAGCAATGCGTTTTTGTACTTAATTTTCCCAAAATCATTGCGTGTGTATCACAGCCATTTGACATCCTTTCAAGCTTTCCAACCTTTCGGAAAAGAAGCTTTGTTTACGCCAAGGATCCAAAATCGAAAAAATCAGCAGTTTGCATTTCAGTAACAAGAAATTGCTTTATTGTACCAACGGTTTGAACAAATTGGTACCAGCCACGTGGATGGTGAAATTCAACGCACGACTTCTTTTTCTTGCACTCTATTTTTGGATTGTGTACTTCGTATTCCATATGGGTATGCCCGAGCACAAATTATTATTGGAGTTATTGGAACTTAAGTATTTTGCGGAGTCATGGCGGTAGTAATGACGTTTATACAGCGAAAAACTCAGTAAATAGCTTTCAATTTCTGAAATATCTTGTCCGCTTAGTTTATTTTTTTTTACTTTTTCCCGCTTAAATCGATATATCTATGGTACAACCTAAGAATACAAGTCTCAATAACTAAATTAATTTTCCTTTGAAATAACAGCATAAGTCGAGTTATGCATTAATCTTTCAGCAAACTGCTTTTGGAACAAAGACACAATTAAAGATGTGTACCTGAAAGTTAAAAAAGTATTTTGGAAAAAAAGCACATTAAGAGTTATGATCCATAAAATTAAAACATTCAATATGGAATAAAAGCTTAAGTCCAGATATGCATTCAGGTAATCAAAAATATCAATGTGGAATAACAGCATAAGTCACAGTGTGTATTTTGCACATCTCAGATAAAAAAACCCCGTGCCGTCGTCGTCCGTTTTCTATTTTTTTTAAACCTTAACAAATTGCAAATAAAAATACGGAATTCTGTCATAAAGCAGATTTTGAATAGGGACAGAACAACTTTTTTCTAAGTTTATATTAATATTAAAACCCAATGCAAGACAACTAAAAGATATGCTGATACAAAAGTTGCCTTGTCTTTATAAACTTAAGCAATTCAGACTTATGTTGTTTTGTTTTACCGTTATATCTTTGTAACCCATCACCCGATTGTCCTGAAATTTTGACACAAAATTTGAAAGAAACTGAGGAAGCCATTGGTATTAATATCTCAATTTTGACATAACTCGAGATATGCTGTTATTCCTTATTGCCACAGATTATAATATATGTATGTCTTGGTTTTTCTTCACAATAATGGCTTAATAAATAGTAACATTGTCATGTTCGTAGCTGTGAAAATGCTTATATACAAACACACACACCCATACTCAAAGACAAACACGCCCGCGCACAATGACTCATGTGCGCTTTTCCAGGAACTGTGTATAGTTCAGTCGAGATTGACCGGCTTTCTTACTTGTTAATCAAAGTCTGATAGGCTTAAAGATTAAATTAGATTTTGGGACAGACTGCTTGCCTCACGGACAGTTAAATGAATCTTACACCTGGTGGCAAATCGTCAAATGATTTTTATTAAAAGGGCAATAAAAATGGTGCAACATTGTCTGTAATAGCCATACAAGGTTGATTAAAGTATTTTAAGCTTACTAATCAAAACGTTTTTGCCCTTCAGATTTTGTAACAGTGTGGTCTTTCGAGTAGTTTAAAACTGTTCATTAAACCTAAAAATAATGAGATCTAAATAAGATAAGAATGAGGTGCTATAGCAGCTGACGGTTACAAGCCAAAACTAAGTTTCATTAAGCCAACTTACGGGTATTTTGAGGAAGTGACGTTAAGGTATTATATCTACTTTTAATTACTCCAAACCTATTTTTAAAACACTAATCGCCTAGGGTTTTGGACAATAAATATTCACTCAATGTTTGCCTAAGTCGGGGGTGATACAGAAATAAATAGAGATTTTGGTACACATTTTGAATTGTGTTAATTTCTAGATTTCTAGATCAAATGGTTAGTTTGAGTGATTTAGAATCAACTGCTTATTTTGGCCATCTGATCTAGTAACCAAACTTTTTGGACTGAAATAAATAGTTATTTTATAATAAAAATTTCGAAAAATCGATTAATCGTCAATCGACAATTTAGAGCCCAAAAAATAATAATTTGTTAAGATTTTACAATGCGAAATATATTTTTGTTTGAAATTTTTTGCACAATCGGTTCGACACATCTAAATTCTGCGAAAAGTTCAGTACTGACTACAATGGGTCTGTACTCGGACCGGTTCATAATCGTTCTGAGATCGGACACCGGTAAAATTGATCGATTCGGAAAAATAATAAAATACTTATTTTTTGTTGAAGAGGACCTACTACACCCGCCTCGTCTCCGAATACCAGATCGTTTGTCCTTATCAACACAGTTGGCTGGACTCACTTTACAATTACAAGCTAACATTAATTGATATCGATATATGTAAATAAAAACCGTTCATTCGATTGAGGTGAAAATTTCGAGAATCGTGGGACGCTTGCCCGCGTCTAGGTTAAAAAAATTGGCGAAAAATGTTCGAAAAACCGCGTAAATTGCAAAATTATACCGTTTAGCCGATTGTAATGAAACTTTGGGGATTAATTGGATGCTATGGTAAAATGGTAAAAAAAACGTAAAATCACAAAATTTTCGATTGCGATGAAACTTTGGACTTGTTTGCTTCAAGTTGAACAAGGCTATATAACTTTTGTTAATATGGTCCAAAAAACCACTAAATTTATAAAAAATTTTCCAAATTATCATAGGACGTAAGATTATTATGAAGATTGGATAAATGGATAAATTGAAGAAAAGTGTGGACCAAAAACCGCGAAATATGCCAAATTTTCCTTTGAGTATTTACAAAAGCGGAGACGATGGTAAATAAGAGGTGTAGATTGAACAGTCCAAAATATTTTGCGAAATTTTTTAATGTGTGCAAAAAATCGCGAAGTTTTCCAAAACTTTCATATGAGTTAAGTTTAATAAAGAACCGGGTAAACTTACCGATTAATTAAATAAAAAATCGTAAAATTAGCAAAATTTTATAATTAGTTTAGATGACCATAAGAGTAGCAATTGTAGACGCGTTAATGGTTAGATTGAACAGTCTAAAAAGACAGGTAAATTGATGGGTTACAGTTGCAAAAATTATATATTTAGTTTCTTTAGAAGATATAATAATTGTCAAGTGAAGACGGGCAAAGAGAAGAGGTTTCGGTCATTTGGATTTAAAAAATCGCGAAATTTGCAAAAATTCTAATATACGTAAGTTTATTGAGTTACCTTTTATGGGTTGTTATGGCCGTTGTGTTAGTTTAGATTGTCATGAAGATGGGTAAATATGAAGTGTCACTTATACTTACCAAGAATTCGTAAAATTTGCAAATTTTTATAGTGAGCTTGATTAGTGGTGCCCAAACTCACACAAACAAGCTTTGCGCTTGTGTGCGTTGCAGCGTAATACGAAGTAAACGTCAAGCATCAGCAACAAGCAAACAAACAAATACCTCGTGAGAGAAGAAGAAGAAGCAGAAGGCACGCGTCGTGAGAGAGCAAGCCGCCGAACGTATATAGAATACACTTATTCTCCTATGAGATAGGCTTTTGATATTTTGGGCACCACTGGCTTAGATTATAGCAATTGAAGGCAGGAAAATAGGAGGGGTCTATCAATCGGTTAAAAAAATTTGTTTATTCGTTCTGATTGGCATAAAGACGGGTAAATGGGTGGTGTTGATCGAACGGACCATAGTGGATGATTCCCTGCCAATCCCACCAAACACACAGAAGAACCTTCGTGGCCGTCAATCCAGGCTTGGCCACCGTCTGGGCAGCTTCACCGCTTTTCGACCACGACCGTTTGCGCTTCACGTAAGTCGTAAGTGATCCACTTTTCATCGCCAGTCACCATCCGCTTCAAAAACGGGTCGATTTTGTTGCGATTCAGAAACGACTCGCATGCATCCATACGGGCAAAAATGTGTACATCGAGCTTCTTTTTGAATCCAAGCTTCTTCAAATGGTTTATAACGGTTTGATGACTCATGCCCAGCTCTTGGCCGATGCTACGGCTGCTACTATGCCGGTCTCTTTCGATCAATTCAGCGATTTTATTGCAATTTTCGACAACAGGACTTCCGGACCGTGGCGCATCTTCGATCACCTCTGCACCAGAACGAAAACGTTGAAACCATCGTTGTGCGGTGGAAATGGAAACTGTATCGGGTCCATAAACTGCACAAATTTTATTGGCAGCATGAGATGCATTTTTGCCTTTATCGTAGTAGTACTGTAAAATATGCCGTATTTTCTCTTTATTTTGCTCCATGTTTGCGACGCTATAACTCACGAACGACTGAAAACAAACAACAATAATTCAAACACGTGTTAGCGCGTGAAAAGAGCTTTCCAAAAAGCTTTAGCGTAAACCGATGCGACGAATACAACTAGAACTACGCGCTTGCAAAGATAAGCTTGCGGAAATACCGCAAGACTTTTTTTCGCTGTAAAATTTACTGTAATTTACTGTAGATTTAACCAACAACAGTTTTTTTTGTGTAATTGGGAGTCATGATCAATTCGTCGTACCAATCACTACAAAACACCGTTTTATTGGGTTGCCCTAGGACTTAATAAAAACTTTGTTAAAAACCCCTGACAAAATCCTAGGATGGTTATTTTATTGTTTAAATCAGGCATGTTCCACAATTAAAACGATTGTCGGTGTTCCCGAAATCTCTTTTAATTGCATTTTAATGTGGAACATTTTACTGGCGACATTCAATCTATGTTTTGCTTATAATAAGCTTTAAGTTTTAAGAATAAACTGATCGATTTGCATTAAAAATTAGTTTATAAATATTGTCCACCAAAACAATGCAAAAGTCAGATTGTAGCAGAATGCAACAACAAGCAAAGCTAAATGCCAGTGACATATTAGGAGTTTTTATATTCTTTTTAAAGCTAAAAGTTGATATGCTGAAATAAAATATAAATTAAACAAGACAGGGGCGTGCGTAGAGTGGAAGGGGTTGACTGTCCCCCTTAATTTTCTGAATTATTAATTAAAGTTGGTAAAACCAATTAAGAGTTTAACAATGATGAAAAAAATGTATGATCTACCTTAACCTGAGGACTGTTTAGTAAATATTTTAAATAACCAAACAAAATTTTTGTAAGCGAGTGTAATTAGTAGAAAGTAAATGCGGTGGTTGAAATCTAAATCCTTGTTTAGAAATTATTTTGATTTATCATAATTACATCTAATCGTTACAAGTGCATATCTCACTTAATTTTTACAAAATTCCCAAGAGCCACATAAATAGCAATCGCCACACTCATGTCTGTCTCCGTAATACCCTAAGTCTAATTTGCTCACCAATATTCTTGATTTACTATATAATTTGGTAGCCGTATAAACCTTTCATTAAACCAACCTATTCATTAGCCCAGACACTAGAAAAAGTCGTCAAACATTATGGAAAGCTCACTCAGAACCCAAAGTTATCTATTTACTTCTCATCGAACTACCGGGTTTTTGCTCTCTTTTCATGGCGGCTGCACTTTAGCTGGCCAATGTAACAACGTTTTCCAATTAGTCAAATGGGGAAACATTAGCTGCGGCGGCTTGAGTGCGCAGTTTTGGTCAGAGAGTTCAGAGTGCGCCACGGTACTTAAGGAGATTTTCAACACTTTATTTCAATTTCCCTGAGCGAATCGTCATTAAAATGTGCAGTCCCAATTTTCAATTGCAATCAACAGCAAACAAGGAAAGAAACAGTCTGGATCGGGCCGTCTGTTTTAATGACTCCAGGCTGCGTAGTTTGCCCCTTGTTTGGGATTTGCAAGCACATCTTTCTCTATTGTTTACGATCGCTGTCTGTTGTTGCTCGTTGTTTTCAATTTGTGGTTCTTTTTGTTGTATTGACCAGCTTACGATCAGCGCTCCGATCACTGTCAGTGCTTGCGGTATAAATAAAGCCAGCGAATTCTGAGCATTTCTCATTTTAGCAACAGTCGCGAGTGGGTCAATATGGAATCGGAAATTCAAAAATTTTACCAAGACAAAACAGTTTTCCTAACTGGTGGCAGTGGTTTTTTAGGCAAAGGTAACTTTGTTTGCCCCAAGTGCACAGATCAAATTGATATTTGCTAGCAATTGGGATTTCACAAATATTGAATTATGCATGACTAATTTCATAAAGCATCTGATGAGAGATCAAGTAAAGTTTTGAATGTGAAAAGGTTAATGTGCTCAGGTTTGAATGGTGAACAAAACAAATGCGGACCAAATGTGATACTCGTTCTACATTCTACATACACGTTCATATATCATTTAATGCATATTTACCAAAATAAAAACCGGCTGAGGCAAGTTCAAGTTCGCAACAAATAATGCTAATAAATACATACAAACATGCATATGTTGTTGGACTGCCATTTCAGTGATCATTGAGAAACTATTACGCACTACGGATGTAAAACGCATCTACATACTTATACGGCCCAAACGTGGTCAGGATATACAGGAACGTATAGCCGCATGGGAGGCTGATCCAGTAAGTAATTTTTTTTATAAGTTTAAAATATTTTCTTGAGAAATCTTTAAGAATATCTTAAGACTTTCCCAAGGAGACATCATCAAGCCTTTCTGAAGTGGTTCTATAGCAAGTCTTTCAAATAATGTGTATAGATGCTCTAAGGCTGTCTTAAGTACTTCTTATTTTTAAGTCTTTTAAATGTATTTAGATTCAATTACTTTGTAGGCATTTTTGAATAAACATAAGGTAACTTATCCTTACTTTAAAGGGTTTCTTATGCTCCTATTTTCTGCAGTCGGTTGTTTTATGTAGATTGATTATAAATTTGGGCAGGGCTGCAAAGGCACTTATTGTAGGTTGTAGAGACCTGCACGAGTGATTCCGGCACTGTATGATTACAGGTAAAAGTAATCATTTTGACGCTGCCCTGATACTTGTTTGTAATCATGTACTCATTTTTACGGTGCCGAGTAGTAGTCGGCATCGTGGCATCGTACGATTATAATCGAAAAACCGTAAAAAATAAAATAAAATTAAAAATAATAATAATCAAAATATTAGCAAGGTTTATTTTGGTGGCACAGTTTGGGAGCCAGCATCCAGCACTCGGCTGACGACTTATTAAATCGCGAAATAATACTAAAGAGAATAAAAATATTAATAATGTCAAAAAAACTTTATGCCCAACCAAGTAAAAAATCATGCCTAGATTAATGCATAAGCGCAATTCGCAGCTGAAGGATCTGCATGGTAACAAAACCGCAAAGTGATTAAGAAACTGCTCTTCAAGGGCACAAGTGACCACAAATAACTACTTTACCATGATTTTGAATATACCGAACAGCGATAAATACGGTGGATGACCAATGTTAAAGAATATAGTGAAGATCATAAGGAATGTTTCAAACCAATTTTTATGACTGACAAATTATCAAATCGCGGGAAAATACCGTAGCGGTTCAAAAATATTAATAATGTCAAACTAACTTTACTTCCAATTAAGTAAAAAATCAAGCCAGGATTAATGCATAAAAGCAATTCACATCTAAGGGATCGCCGTGGTAATAAAACCGCTAAGTGCTTAAGAAATTGATTTTCGAGGCTTAAAATGAGCACACATGAGCACTACATTACCATGATTATGATAATACTGAACCACGATAAATACCATGGATGACCAATCCATAGATGACCACACCGGCAATTAATTTGAAAAAATTTTCGGAAACTTTGAAGAAAATTTCTTCTTTTAAGTTCTTTGTTAATGGTCATCCATGGTATGTATCGCGGTTAGTCCCTAGAGGTTGGTCATAATCATGGTAATGTAGTTATATCAGATCTATTGTGGCCTTGAAACTAGTTTCTTAAGTAATAATCGGTTTTAATTCCACGGATAACCCTTAGCTGCGAGCCGCGCGTATGCAATGATCCTTACATGGTTTTTATACCCTTGGAGAGGGTATATTAAAATTGTCCGGATGTTTGTAACGCATAGAAGGAAGCATCTCCGACCACATAAAGTATATATATTCTTGATCAGCATGCCGAGCTGAGTTGATATAGCCATGTCCGTCTGTCCGTCTGTCCGTCCGTCTGTCCGTCCGTCTGTCCGTCCGTCTGTTTCTATGCTATCTCCCCCGTCAGTTTTAAAGCTATCGTAACCAAACTTTGCACGAAGTCTTTTGGTATAAATACGCTGCACATTTGTCGGAACCGGCCGGATCGGATGACTATAGCATATAGCTGCCATAGGAACGATCAGTTGAAAAACTAGTTTTAGTGAGAAAAACTTTTTTGTTTTCAATGTTATCGCTCCCAACGCTCGTATTTATAAGTTTTTAATGATTTCACATAATTTCACCAAGCCTTGTTAAAATCGGACAACTACATAGTATAGCTGCCATACAAAAGTTAGGTCTGAAAAAAAGTCTTAGTGAGAAAAACTTTTTTGTTTTCAATGTTATCGCTCCCAACGCCCGTATTAATAAGTTTTCAATAATTTTACATTATTTCACCAAAATTTTTCGAAATCGGACCACTATATAGTATAGCTGCCATGCAAACTGTCAGGCACATATCAAGCTCCAAGGGTATATAAACTTCGGTCGAGCCGAAGTTAGCTTGCCTCTATTTATACCCGTTACTCGTAGAGTAAAAAGGGTATACTAAAGTCGTGCAAATGTATGTAACAGGCAGAAGGAATCATTTCCGACCATATAAAGTATATATATTCTTGATCAGCATCAACAGCCGAGTCGATATAGCCATGTCCGTCTGTCCGTCTGTCCGTCCGTCTGTATGAACACCTAGATCTCAGAGATGGTAAGAGATGGAGGTTTGACATATGGGACAAATGCTTCTTTTATCTGCACGCAGATCAAGTTTATTTCAAATTTTGGCCACGCCCCCCCCCGCCCCCCAATTTAAAAAAAAACGTTATATCTCCTACAGTTAGTAAGTAATTAGCAAAATGAATCGATTTGCCGAAGAAACGATCAAGATCGGATGAATGGTTCTCAAGTTATGAGCAAAAAAGTGATACAAGCCCCCCGCTACCCCCCCTCCCACCAAAAAAAAAAAATGTTGCATACTTTTCGGATGGTCACCTTAAGGAACGCATAAACACTGTTGAACATGTTTTTTCATGAGTAACGGGTATATCGAAGTCGGTTAGAGCCGACTTTAACTTACGCTCTCGTTTTTTCCTGTTTGTTTGACATTATTACTATTTTTGATCCTCAACGGTATATTTCCGCGATTTGATAAGTGGTCAGTCACGAAAAGTGGTTTGAAACATTCCCTATGATCTTAACTGTACTTTTAACCATTGGTAATTCATGGTATTTAGCGCGGTTCGGCATTGTCTTAATCATGGTAATGCAATGCTGTAATGTATGGTCATTTTTGGCCATGGAAAGCAGTTTCTTAAGTAGTTCGCGTTTTTATTACCTCGGAGAACATTTAGCTGCGAATTGCGCTGATGCAATGATCCCGCCATGATTTATCACTTTATTTGCACTGTCTTTTTTTATACTCTGTACCAAAGGTACACAGAGTATATTAAGTTTGTGCAAAAGTATGTAACAGGAAGAAGGAATCATTTCCGACCCTATAAAGTATAGATATTCTTGATCAGCATCAACAGCCGAGTCGATATAGCCATGTCCGTCTGTCTGTCCGTCTGTCCGTCCGTCCGTCCGTCCGTCCGTCCGTATGAACAAACAGATCTCGGAGATGGTAAGAGATAGAGGTTTGACATGTATTGGACAAATGCTTCTTATAGCTGCAGGCAGATCAAGTTTATTTTCAATTTTTGCCACGCCCCCTCCCGCCCCCGCAATTTGGAAAAAACGTTATATCTCCTACAGTTTTGAAGATAGACGTTTCGTACCTTCTAAAGATAGTTAGTATTTAGCAAAATGTATAATTTTGCCGAAAAAATGATAAAGATCGGATGAGCGGTTATCAAGTTATGACCAAAAATAAATTCCCGCCTCCCCCACCCCCTCCCACGCGCTCACAACCAACACCGCATTCTTATTCAACAACGTGAAAGAGAGAGGCAGAGAGAGAGAAGCTTAGAGATGAGCGCAGCAGAAACGTTGCATTCAGCTCCTGCTCTTGGTACAGAGTATGACATAGTCGGGCTTGACCGACTTTCTCACTTGTTTATTACTATTTTTTATCCTCTTTGGTACTATTTCGCGATTTAATAAACCGTCAGTCTCGAGAGCTGCAGGTAAAGGGCGATTCCGAACCCTGAAAAGTAAACATGAGTAAAAATGATTAAAACGCCAAATTGACAACTAGGTAATCGTACTCATTTGTAATCATTCTCGGCGAGTAATTATCGATTACTTTTTTATTTACTCGTGCAGGTCTCTAGTAGGTAGGCAGCGCTTCTGAGCTCTAGTGTCTATTGTAATATTCGGTGCGCTCCAATTTTTAAACTTAACAAATTATATTTACAAAGAGAAGTATTCCAAGCAAAAGAATGACTTGTGTGGTAGTGTTATTAGTGTTTACCAGCTTATTTCCCGTAGTTTCTAGCATTTTTGAAAACTGAAAAGTTGCAATAAGGTACCGGCCGGTTAAATTTGCCAGGCGGATTTACCTAAGGTTAAGTCGTTTGGTTTTCTTAAAAAGACTTATCGGCAGGTTCGCCTGATATCAATAGATTGTTATTGCA
This sequence comes from Lordiphosa clarofinis, assembly GCA_018904275.1. Lineage (NCBI taxonomy): Eukaryota > Metazoa > Arthropoda > Insecta > Diptera > Drosophilidae > Lordiphosa > Lordiphosa clarofinis. The sequence continues at coordinate 136,975 of JAEIGQ010000072.1, read as the reverse complement.
GTCATAGTGTGACCAAACACTGTTAACGAATCGGCTGTGGAAAATTTGTTGGTGGACCTTGGTTAATCAAATACATTTTTTTTTTAAGAACAAGAAGTGCGATTCGGTGACATGGAAACAGAAGGCCGAAGCCTTTAATCATTAAAATATTATGACCCTCCCTGTACTCTCTTGCATTATTGACTTGTTGATCCTTCTGGAATTAAGTCGTTTTTGTGCACACTTATCAGCGGTTGGATCCCAATCGGTATTCCACATCTAATAAGTCAATTCGTGGGGCCTTTGTCCTGGTTGATTTGCAAGCTTTGCGACGGATGCCATTTTGGATATGCTGGCGCGGCGGTAAAAATGTTAAGGCGGCTGCCATTCTGCTTGACTTTCTGTTCCAGATCCGCTCCTAACTCTTTGCTTGCCTCTTCCAACTCGGTTTCGTGGATATAACCAATATGATTATTTAAAATAATTTTGTTTTGGAAATTAACAAAGTCTACAAAGTCTATACAAGTGTTGCACACAGCTGTTTGTCTATCGAATGAAAATATCAAAGGTTCTATCGAAACTTACCGACAGGTTTAAATTTGACCCCCTCATGAGGCTGCGGTTATGTTTGCCGGCAGGTTTTTGCCAAATACAGCATGAGACACTCAAATTTGGCTAACCTGCCGGTAAGTTTGTTTAAAAAAATGGGCCTAAGTGTCATAAAAGGGGGCTTGCTATTAATAAAAAACTGCCGAAAGTTTTCAAGCAAAAATGTCGAGATGTCTGGCTGCAGGACACGGAGTGTAAGGCTTGGCATCCGAAGTATGCATTTGATACCTCTAGCGCTTACTGCAGTTATTGAAAATGCACAATTTGACAATATAATATTCTTATGTGTTTTATTTTTAAACCTATTCTATTGGAAATGTCACAAACAAGTTTTTTTTTCTAATAACTAACACTGACGAGTCCGGCTTTCTGAAAGAACTTTTGATTGCGATCAATTTGCTAAAAGAATAACAGATACTTATATTAGATATGTAGTTCATGTAAGCGATTTATAAAAATTTGTTGTCAAAGATTTATATTAAAGATATGCTTTGAGAAGCAAACTAAATTGCTTCAGATGGATAGCGAATTGGAGAAATCTATTCAAGGATTCTTAGTTGATCTTATAAAGCAAACTGAAGCTGATCTGATACTGATCAGATTATCGGTTTTTCATGAAATTCATTGTAAAATTAAAAAAAATTCAAAAATGTACGTAAATTTGGTTCTCTACATTTTACGACCAAAAAACAGAGCTTATCCCATATCTAGTTCGAGTTGAGTAACTTTTGGAATTATTTTTATACCCTTGGGGAGGGTATATTGAAATTGTCCGGATGTTTGTAACGCAGAGAAGGAAGCATCTCCGACCACATAAAGTATATATATTCTTGATCAGCATGACGAGCTGAGTTGATATAGCCATGTCCGTCTGTCCGTCCGTCCGTCTGTCCGTCTGTCTGTATGAACACCTATATCTCAGATATGGTAAGAGATAGAGGTATGGGACAAATGCTTCTTTTATCTGCACGCAGATCAAGTTTGTTTCAAATTTTGACCACGCCTCCTCCCGCCCCCGAAATTTGGAAAAAACGTTATATCTCCTACAGTTTTAAAAATAGACGATTCCTACCTTCTAGTGATAGTTAGTAATTAGCAAAATGAATCGATTTGCCGAAGAAATGATAAGGATCGGATGAGCGGTTCTCAAGTTATGGGTAAAAATGTGATAAATAGCCGAGTTAAAAAAGTGTTGCATACTTTTCAGATGTTCACCCTAAGGAACGCAGGAACACTCTTAAACATGTTTTTATGAGTAACGGGTATATCGAAGTCGGTTAGAGCCGACTTTAACTTGCGCTCTCGTTTTTACCTAAAAAAGTAGATTGCGATTATCTATTTACCTTCTTCTTCTTCTTCTTTAATGGCCATTACAACCGTTAGACGGTCTGGGCCTCTGCGATTAACGCTCTCCATTCGCTTCTGTTCTGTGCGAGCTGCCACCAGTTGGTCACACCAAGCTCGGCAATGTCTTCCACCTGGTCTTCCCATCTTAGTGGTGGTTCTCCCACCTTGCCGCCTCCATAATCAGCCGCCTTCGATTTATACGCCTTTTTGCTGGAGCTTCTTCCTTCATCTGGCGACATGTCTAGCCAGCGCAGCCGCTGCTGCTTTATGCGCTTAACCAGGCTGGTGTCCCATAGAGCTTATACAGTTCGTCGTTTCTTCGAATGCGGAAATCATCGCCGACTTTTAAAGGTCCTAAATCCTCCGAAGAATTTTTCGTTCAAACACGCCAATCGCCGCTTCATCCGTGCTGTCATTGTCCATGCTTCTGCGCCATATTGCAGGACTGGGATGATAAGCGACTTGTACAAGGCTATTTTTGTTCTTCGCTTGGTCTTTGCTCTTGAACTCCTACTTAGCCCTAGTAGCTCGGTTCGCAAGGTGTTCTTCGTCGGATTTCCAGACTGATGTTGTTCTTGCTGGTTATCTCGTTCCGGGTAGCGAAATCCTCTACAACATTAAGTTGTACCCTCCATTGTAACAGATTGCCCAAGTCGCAATGACTTTTTGTCCGCGGTTACTAGGTACTTCGTTTGTCCTCTTACCGCTAAACCCTTAATCTAGACTCCTTCTCAATCTTGAAAACGCTTGTTACTGGCCGTGTGGTTTTGCCGATAATGTCAATATCTCGGCTATCGTAGCTTACATCTTATTAAAGATGGTGCCCGATCTGTTGGCATTTGGGCACTGGCGCAGTATATCTTCCATCAGTAGATTAAAGAAGTCACACGATAAGGTATCGCCCTGCCTAAAACCTCTTTTGGTATCAAATGGTTCGGAGAGGTTCTTTCCTATTTTGACGGGCTTTGCGTACTTCTCAACGTCATCATGCAAAGTCGAACGTACTTTGCTGGAATACCTAAAGTAGACAGGGCTTTGAAGAAGCTTGACCTTACGGTGTGTCGAAGGCTGATTTATAATCAACAAAATGGTGTGTTTGTTTGCCTCTTTCATAGGTTTTCTCCAGGATTTGTCGAAGTGTGAAAATCTGGTCTGTGGTGGATTTACCAGGTCTAAAGCCACACTGATAAGGTTCAATCAGTGTATCAATAAACGGCTTTAGACGTTCACAAATAATGCGGGACAGAACCTTTTATGCGATGGGGAGGAGCTGATCCCGCGGTAGTTGGCGCAAACTGCAGGGTCTCCTTTTTTAAAGATTGGACAGAGAACACTTAGGTTCCAATCGTCGGGCATGCTTTCGTCAACCCATATACGGCACAGAAGTTGGTGCATGCACCTTACCAACTCATCGCCTCCAGCCTTGAACAATTCAGCGGGCAGCTCATCAGCGCCTACAGTTTTTCTACAGTTTTGTAGAAATATGGTCCATACCGTCTAAACATATTTAGTATTCAGGATTTTCGATCCGAAAAAGGATTGGTTATGATCGGGCGATATACAGTCAGATTAAGAACGAAATAAAATAAAAAGAAACCCCTACAACATACATACAGTTTTCAATTCCTTTACGAACCGTTAAAATCGTAACAATATGTTTATCATTTCAATTTAAAAATTTTCATTTTGAAAAATATAATTTGTTTCTTTCGGTGAAAGATCCAAAGAAGTGTGGAGCCTCTGACGATCAATAACAAAGTCTCAAATATAAGTCCTCTGTTTAACAAAAAATCCGAGTGAACACCGAATCCAGAGCAGATCTTGGATTCAGCCTGCTCGTGTATTTACTTTTACTTTTTTTACTGAAGGTTTTGTACTCTCTTTGTAGGTATTCAATGTGCTACTGAAATCACAACCCAAATCTTTGGAAAGAGTGACTCCCATTACGGGTGATTGCCAGGAACCGGACCTGGGTATTACCGAATCAAACAGGCAATTATTGGTAGAGGAAGTGCAGATTGTACTGCATAGTGCGGCCACAGTGCGATTTGTGGAGCCTCTGCATGTGGCTTTGGCCATTAATACACGGGCCACTCGTCTAATAGTGCAGATGGCCAAGCAGATGCAACGCCTAGAGGCATTTGTCCATGTCTCCACAGCCTTCTCCAATTGTGTGGTTAATCACATCACGGAGCGTTATTATCCGGAACATTTGAGATGCACCGCTGACAGAGTGTTGGAGCTAAACGAGAAGCTAGGCGATGAGCTAATAGACGAAATGGCACCCGTTTTGCAGGGAAAGTTCCCCAACACCTATACCTATACCAAAGCTATGGCGGAGCAAATTTTGCAACTGGAGGCGGGAGATCTACCACTCTGCATCTTTCGGCCGGGCGTTAGTAAGTTTTGTTATTTCTCGAACAAGGCGATCTTTTTATTAATTTCCCCTTTTTTTACTAACCCAGTCATTGCTAGCTATAGGGAACCCGTGGCGGGTTGGATAGACAATCTCTATGGACCGATAGCCGTGCTTTATGGAGCCTCCTTTGGTATCCTACGCATCACCCGTTTAAATGTCAAGGCTCAGGCCGGCATGGTTCCTGTGGACTATTGTGCCAGCATGGTACTGGCTAGTGGCTGGTACACGGCCCTGGATAAACACACCACACGTCCAACAGAGCCGCCCATCTACAACTATGTGCCCAGTAACAAGAATCTGCTCACTTGGGGAGATTTCAAGGAGAAGGCCCAGAATCTAGGACCTCATTACCCGCTGACACAAATGATGTGGGTTCCCATGTTGCATTGTACTACCAAGGCTTGGCTTTTCAGGCTGCTGGCCTACTTCTATCATCTGCTGCCTGGATATGCCATTGATCTGGTGTTACGTTTGCGTGGCCAAAAGCCTCGTATGATCAAGCTCTATGACAAAATCCATAAAAACATTGATATACTGGCTCCATTTGTGGATACCACTTGGCACTTTGATTCAAATAATACGGAGCGGATGTGGCAGCGTTTGTCACCGCGAGATCAAGAGATATTTGATTTCGATATGAGCAGCTTGGATTGGGATGATTACTTCAAACATGCGTTGGCTGGCATGCGCATCTATTTGGCCAAAGAGGAACCGGGTGCGGAGTCCATAGTGAGAGGACAGAAGATTCTATGGCGGTATGTTTTAGAGAAATTTATTAATCAAAGTTTAATATAGCCGGCCCAAGGTCAAGGTTATTTATAATTTAAGAGTCGACACCAACTTCCCATTCACCCATTCCCATTACCCATTTCCAAAACAACATACCACCCGCATTACACCGCAATCCCACCCACGTCCCACCTAACTACCGCTTGCATCCCGCCCACATCCCATCTGCTTCCCAACATCTTCCCTGTCCTGAGTTTCAAGTTCATCAGATAAAAAATAGTTAATTTGCATGTTGAATTTTTCGGGAATTTTCACTCGGGGGGGCGGATTTTCCGACATTGAAAAATCACATTTTAAATTATTTCGTATTCTGTCCTTACAAACCGAGTTTCAAGCCGATCGGTTGTTTTTTTATGCTGAATTTTCCGACCTTTGGGTTAAACTTTCCAACATCAGAAAATTACATTTCGAATTATTTTGTATTCCATCCTTAAAAACCGAGGTTGAAGCCAATCGGAAGAAAAATAATTTTTTGAGGTCAGAATTTTCCGTTCATTTTCCTCGTGGGAACAGAACTCCTGTCCAAATAACAGCCCTCTATCTCTTACCGTTTAAGCTGTGCGATGGATGCCAATGAGTCAGTGAATCAGTCAGTCAGTCAGTCAGTACACTTCTTTTTATAGATATAGAACGAGGCCAAAAAGTGAGAGAGTATTGGTGTGTAAAAACCTAATCGCTTCGAACTCTTGCGGGCGAATGACGGCTTTCTGCTCTTTTTGTCTAAGCTTCGGTAAGCGTTCGGGTCGTGTACGTGTGAATAGCGAAATGTTATCGCCCCCTGGGAGGAACTAAGGGCTATCGCTAGTAGAGAGATATTTAAATTCCATTCAAACAATTCAGCATTTATATGAGTATCGATATATTTACAATTTATAACGCCTTAATACAAAAACCGAATTGAAAATGGCCAGCGTGGCGCGAAGGGAGAGAGTCAGCCGCCTATGTCAGCAGCCGTGGGTTCGAACCGTGGCCTGACTCGAGTGAAGATTTTTTTGTTTGTTTTCAAATTGTGTTTTTAAACAATATCATCGATATCAAGAAGTGTCTTTCTAGTAAATATTTTCAGCATTTAAACGATTTTTTCGTTTTGGAGAGCAATGGGAGCTGCGTTCAGGAAATGCTTTCTTAGTACAATGTCCGATCACTATAGGAAGTTATTGTGAAATTTCGAACTATTACGGTTTGTCTTATCATTTTATGTATATAGATACAGTTGATATAATAAGGCTTTTTTATAAAAAATTTTGATAACATTTTTTGAATAGTAAATTTTTGGTGCCCTATTTAAGATGGAGGTTTGTAAACAGCATTTTCGGCATATTTTACTGATTTGCTATCAAAATGGTAAAAATGCAGTTCATGCAAGGCGAAAATTGTGCAATGCGTACGGAGAAGATGTGTTGACCGAACGCCAATGTCAAAATTGGCTTGAAAAATTTCGTTCCGGCAATTTTAATCTAAAGGATATAGATTGAATTTGTATATTAGGACCGTTCATAAGCACATGAAACGTCTTAGATTAATTTCGAAGCTTGAAATCTGTTTTCCCCATGTTCTTACAGAACGAAAGAATTCAAACGCCCAATAAGTGATCATTTTTTGAAGCGACCAATAGTGGGTTGCTTACATGACTGTAAAGCGCAAGAGATCATGGTCTAAAATCACTTCGAATGCCGATAGTCACCAAAAAAACGTTATGTTGTCTGTTTGGTGAGATTTCAAAGGAATCGGTTACTTAAAGCTTATGCCCGATTATACCACGATTAGTTCTAACAGAAGAGGTTTGATGATTCGCCAAAAGCTTTGGCAGCTTGAATGGGATGTGCTTCCACACACACCATATTCTTCAAACTATTACTTGTTTAGTTTAGTTTAGTTTATTTATTTAACATCCCAACGCCACAAGTCAGGGGAGACTTATAAATTATCGCGTTATTCACGAAAGTTAAATCAATACATTGAAAGTTTACAAAAATCAGGACAAGAATCTTAAAATAATTGAACAAAAGAACACAAAAGTTACGGAAAAAATAAGTCTAGATCTAAATGAAATTAATTTAAAACAAATAAAAATAGAAGAAGTTTAATTTAATTTAATTTAATTACTAACTCTTTCCCTTTTTTTCTCACTTAGGAGTCGAAGTCAAGTAGGCTCTAGCAATCAATAGTCTTAATTTAGATGGTATGAAGTTTTTAGTAATACACAATTGTCTGAGAAGTGCGTACATTTTTCCGACAGCAGCTGTAATGTGATCGTTCCAAGTCAACGTTTGGTTAAAAATGAATCCCAAGTTGTTTGCCAGCGCTACATAATCAATGTTTCGGTCTCAGCAAATTTTTTTGCATGGGAGAACCTTCAAATCAGGACGTCAAAAACCACTTGGACCTATTTTTTGAGTGCAGGAATCAAAATTTTGAAGAGCGTAAAGTCAATGGGCGTATTCAGCAGATAATTCCGATTAGCGATTACCGATTTACGATTTGCGATTGCTGATGAGTCTCTGTTGAATGGAATTGACTTTAAGATAATCTGTTGGTTTGGAACTTATTAAAATTGGAAAATACTTACTCAAAATCTTTAACATTTATAGATTTGTTAATTGGAAAATTTCGTATGAATGTCTGCACTGGCTGACCCAGCAATCGTTTAGCAATCATACGTTTTGTTCGATTTCTATTCATAAACATGTTTGTCAAATTTTCCAATCCCAATCGGCAATCACTGTATTCAGCAGGAAAAATCGGCAATCATAAATCACAAATCGTAAATCGGAATTATCTGCTGAATACGCCCAATATCTTGACCGAAAGATGGCAAAAGGAATTGGCTCAAAATTGAGAATATATACCTGAAATTTCATACAATTTTTTACACAATAAAAAAAGTGTTTAAATTAGTGAACGGCCCAATAATAAATACAAGTATTAATGAATTTTTCGCTGAGTAGCAAGAAAATAAAGAAAACGTGACAAATATCAAAGCTGTGAACGACATCATTGATTTTTTTCTCGCAATTTAACGATTGTTTCACATTTTATATGTATAAAAGCCCTGGAAAACTATCATTGAACAGAACTTAAAAATATTACATTTCTTGCATTCATATTCTTGATCAGCGTTACGAGCTGAGTTGATATAACCATGTCCGTCCGCTTTTTTCCTATATCATCCGTTAGTTTTAAAACTTTCTTAACCAAACTTTGCACGAGTTCTTTTGGTACAAACCGGATCGGATGACAATGGCAGCTAAAAGATATATTCATCCGATTTAGATCAAACACTAAAAACAAACAAGTTTTTCTCTATAAGATCCGATTCGGTCGGTGCAGGAAAAAGAAAACTCTGTGCAAAGTTTTAGCTGGACTCAGCTCGTCGCCATGATCAAGAACATATATGCGAAATCAGTATCATGCAATATTTTTGCCGAGCAAATAAATATGTAAATATTAATAACTGTGTAGCTTTAGATTTGAAATCCGCTTCGTTAGAAACATTTGATTGAAGCAAACATTTGCAAGGGTGCAACAACTCAGCGGTCAGTCTAGTGTTTTCTTAGCTTGAGAACGTACTCATTGAATCAATCAATTAGTTCAAATACATATTTTACTTGCCCCCTCCAATCATAAATCTTGACCAACCATTTAATTAGAATGACGAAGTTTATCTGAACCAGTCAATGATTTAGCTTAATTTTGAATTTCCAGTAGTTAGTTCAGTGAATAGTGTGACATGCGGAAGTTTGGTTTGTTATATGTTAAATTCTAGTTTAAAAAAAAAGTTTGTATCAATTGTACCTAATGAAATGTTTTTGTTTGTTTTTTTTCTTACAGTTTCCAAATTCTGCATCGAATATTGCAGGTCACTCTCTGCAGTGGCATGGCAGCTCTTTTGTGGTCGCTGCTGAAACTTTCAGTTAGTTTTTAACTGAATCCCACACACGTGGATTTAACTATTTCACACAATTAAACTTTTTTCTCGTTTCTGCCAGTGAGAACAAATTATTGTTATATATTTTTGTTTTGTGATAAGAATTTAACTTGGACATTAATCCATAGATTTTAAGGAACGGTTGCATTTTTATATCAAAATCTGCAAGCTTAAATTTTACTTGCGACCCTTTACGCTTCAGATTTATACGGTTTCAGACTTAGAACCTACATTTTGGCTGTTAATTGTTAAGTTTTAATTGTTACTTATCTGTAGTTGAATAAATGTTTGGCCAAATGTTTTAATTTCGGATTGGAATAACTTACTGCCTGGAGAGGAACAAGGAGTCAGCAATGTACGGGAGGCCTCTGTTTGCCACAGGAAGACCACGGAGACCCAGAACAGTAGGCACAAGAGCACCATTTGAACGCGACGAGAACTTGTAACAGACTGAAACCAAGCCAATTGGCCACATCCTGTCGCTGTTGAGAGTGCCAGGCTTCCGCCTCAGCATCTTCTGTTTTGCCGCCATTTGCTAACGATTAGCATAATTCGATTGTGGGAGGAGGAGGAGGAGGAGTAGGGCCAATTTATGAGGCGCCAACTTACCCATTGCTCGTCCGGGCTTCAACAACTCTGCATCCGTTTGCAGACTATTGGCCTTGGCTGGCTGCTTGAGGTCTGTGGCCACACTAGCTGCCACTGCCACCACAATCGGCAGCTCCTGCTGCTGTACATTGGCCACAAACTTGTATTTGCCACGAAATCCTTTCGCCGTGCGATTCGAACTGGCATTGAATTCCACTAGCAAATCTGGGCCACTGCTTAGTATGCGACGTGTGGGATTGGGTGAGCAGAGCACATCTATGACCGAGCTCATGTGTGCGGATTCTGCATCAAATATGGTAAGAGCATCCAGTTGACAGCCTCCACTGGCTATCGGAGGCAGTTGCAGTTCTTCAAACAGCAGCTCCACACGCGTATCCGGGCGTCCGATGAACTTGTACGCGCACTTAATATGCGCCGGGTAATGGGCCGGAAATCGAGGTGAATGGAAGTAGCCCTGATTGCCCGTCTCCACGGTGGTGCTGGCAAAGAAATAGAAATCGCAAAAGCTGTGCGGCACCAGGCGTCCCTCCGTCTTGAAGTTTTCTATAAAATATCTTTGGAATACGGAAACAATTTGGCTTAAAACTAGGAGCTCACCCCTTTTCAGGAATCTGTAGCTAGCTGTGAGATTCAATTTCCAGTCGTCTGCTTTAAGCGGCGGCTGCTGGAATCTGAAGCGTAAGCCTAGCAAGCGGCCTGAACTATATATGGGCGTGGCATTCCTTGCATTACTATGCTGACACCAGGTATACGACGCCAGCGTTGCATTCTCGATCACGGGCTCGCGCAGATACGGAAAGACCTCCACGCTGTCCAAGCACCTGTCACAAAATTGCATATCAAGAAATGCAAAAAAAAAAGACCAAAGCAGCGTAATGATGTCTGAAATTTATTGGCCGATTTATATACTTTTTTTTTGGTTGGCTCGTTGGTCTCAGGACTATAAATAACCACGGGAGGGGCCATTAAGATTAATATTTGTCCACGGCTGTTTGGTTCTTCACGATTTATTTTGATAAAAAGTCGAACAAAAGTTGGCGTTAAGGTTAACATTTGCGGAATATCGTGCATCCCGAAAGGTGACTAATCAATTGAAAGACATATGGCAACTGCCAGGGTAGTGAAAGTTTAAGTGATGAATTGAAATGGGGAATGTTAGTTCTTAGATATGAAAAGCAGCGAGAAGAATAGAAAGGACTAAAGATAAAATGAAAGAATAGGCGTTAAAGTTGGTTCATCAAATCGAGCCTTAAATTGTAGAAATGAGGGATTTTTCGTGCTGCAAACCAGATATCTGCGGCGTTAAACTGTGTAGTATTTGACTCTTGGAAAGCCTACAACTTTCCGAACCGATTTGAGAAGAAGCCAACTTTTTTATACTCTGTACTTATGTTACACAGAGAAGGAATTATTTTCCACCCCATAGGTACTTCCATCTACAATTCATTTTTCGAGATATATTCAAAATTTCAAGTGAATCGATTGAAAATGGGCCAAATTAGAAGAAGTAAATGTTCTTTAGAGATATACCCTTTTGAAGTGTTTTGTACGAATGAAGCTCTTTACAACAATACATAAATCTGATTGTGGGTCACAATATTGTAGACACTGTTAAGTTATTTTTACGTCACTCTTAAGTCAATGATTATTCACTATTAACCCACTTTTAACCCCTCCTTAAATCCTCTTACCCACTTATTTCACACACCCGCAAAATCCTGCTGCTACGGCAAATAGTAAAAGCGGTTGTTAAACAAAATGCAAAGAATCTGAAGCATCGACAAAATTGATCTAGTTTTAGTTCCCCAGTCGAACGTACGTAAAGTAGCTTCGCTCTAAAATCATCACCATCATATGGATAGACGTTGTCTCAAATTGAAACTGAAATTAAACTGAAAGTACTGAAAAAATACCATAAAGTGTGTGAAGTGCTGCCAGTGCTACCCATCATACTTGTTTGTTTTTCTCATAATTCGACTATCATTCATCCATATTTTATCATTTCTTCGGCAAATTAATAAACAATACTGATTACTAAATAATCGTAGAAGGTATAACTATCTATTTAAAAAAACTGTGGGAGATAAGACTTTTTGATGTGAACCATCTTTAATTTCGGTAGGGACGATTTTAGTAGGAGTAAAATTTGATTTGAGTGTCACGTGACTCTGACGCCAACCATTTTATGTTGCTGTGTTTGCTTTGTGCAGTGGCTCGGCATACACACACAAGACGGTTGGTAGAGTGATGGCAGGGGGAAGATTGGTGATGGGGGGCGGAGAGAGATGTAGAGAAGAGTTTAAGATCACACACCCACACCCAACATTTCATTTACAGTTCTTTGCCTATGGCTCAGCCACAGCAACAACGAGAGAACAATAGAGAGCGTACTCCAACAACTTTTGCTGTAAACGCGAGAGGTAGAGTGAGTGCTACTAAGTATTGAAAAGACAGGGCACTGAGAGCAGCATCAAACCGTTTTAGTTGTATCATGGTTTTCTTCTTTTGACAAACTGCCATTGCTGATTTGTAATTTTGGTAGGGACGATTTTAGTAGGACTAAAATCTGATTTCAGCGTCACGTGACGTCGTTCATATTTTATGTTGTTGTTTTGCGGAGTTTCCCGACAAACACACACACAAACACAAGAGAATGGTCTGAGGGGAAAGCGAAGAGGTAGGAAAGACGCTGAAGAGGGGCAACTGGCTGGGTTCTGGGAAAGATCTGGGTGAGATCTTGGTGGGATTTTAGTGGGATCTGGTGGTATTTGAGAGGGGTTTGGGTGGTCTTATATGGCCGAGATCTGGGTGGTATCGGGGTGAGATCTGGGTGGGATCTGGGTAGGATTTGACAGGGATCTAGCAGGGGTCTGGGTGGGATCTCGGCGGGATCTAGGTGAGACTTGGAAAGGATCTGGGTGGAATCTGGAAGATATCTGGGTAGGATCTGGTTGGGACCAGGGTGGGATCTATGTGGGATCTGGCCGGGTCGGGCGGTATCAGAAGGAAGGGATCTGGATGGGATCTGAAAGGGATCTGGAATGGATCTGGGTGGGATCTGAAAGAGATCTGGGCGGGATCTGAAAGGGATCTGGAAGGGATCTGGGTGGGATCTGGAAGGGATCTGGGTGCGATCTGGGCGGGATCTGGAAGGGATCTGGTCGGGATCTGGTTGGGTTCTGGATGGGATCTGGGTGGGATCTCAACGGGATCTGGGAGGGTTCTGAGTGAGATCGGGGTGGGATCTGGTTTGGGTAGAGCCTGGATGGGATCTTGGTTGGATCTGGGTAAGACCTTTGTGTGATCTATATGGATTTTGGGATGGATCTGAGTAGGATCTGGGTGGAATCTGTGTGGGGGTAGTATCCGGGAGAGATCAGGGTGGGATCTGGGAGGGAAATGATTGGGATCTTGGATTTCACCTTGGTGGTATCTTAGCAGAATAAACTTCCTGAAACACTGCAGCAAGTGATCTTGTTTCTGGTATTTCTACTCCCCGTTAATTTTCTTCTTTCGAAAGAGTGCCCTTGCTCATTTACATATATACCATTGAGAGAGCTTGTGATTTGAACATAAGCTCATAAACTAAGCATCCTGTTTCACATCAAACACTTGTGAGTGCTAGCGACACTCACTTCTTTTTTGTTTCTAAATTGCGGGAGCGGGAGGGGGCGATAATTGAAAATAAACTTGATCTGCCTGCAAGTATAAGAAGTTTATGTTCCATACATGTCAAACCTCTTTTTCTTACCATCTCCGAGATCTGTTTGTTCATACGGACGGACAGACATGGCTATATCGACTCGGCTGCTGTTGCTAGTCCGGAATAAATATACTTTATAGGGTTATAAAAGATTCCTTCTCCCCATTTAGTACTGGTAAGGTAAAAAAAGAAATAGGGATTATAGCCTATCCAAAAAAAGAATCAGAAAGAAGAAAGAAGAAAAGATATATTCATACGAATTGTACTCATTTGCCTTTCATTTCTGAAATGATGAAAATGAGACATTCCCTACTAAGGAATCTGGTATTTTTTTAAGAGTACTAGCTACTCTCTGGCATTACTCGCTCTGAAACGGAAAGTGTCATACTACTAATAGTAATAAAAGTGTATTTAGCTTCTGTTGATAAGGAGATACTGAAAATCTGTCTAGGTATGTTACCTTTGGTATAGGTTAAAAAAAGTATCAAATAAATATTTTGGGTATTAAATTGATACCTCGAATATTATTTTGAAAAGAATAATTATAAATGTGTAACAAAAAAATTTCCAGTGTTAACGAATGTTAGTTCAAAAATTTGAAGCTAAATTAAAAAATTTCGCAGCTGGCGATGCTTGACGTGTCACACTTAGTGGCTTGATTTCAGTACAAACATATCAGTACTTAGTTTAAAGTGAATGGAAAGAAGGATACACTACGATATTTTGTCTGACTCTTTACTACGCTGCTGTGGCGGTTTCTACGTTTTACATGATGATGCCCAATGCGAAAGAAGACAGCTGCAGAAGTATCGTTTTTTGCGTTTTCTAGTCAAGATCTCTGCGAGTGCGTAATGATCCACATGTGTGGGTGAGCCACATCATTACAGTGACTTCTGTTTGAGAGAACAATGTTTCCCACAGAAAATAAATTCAAAATAAAAGTTACAATTTTTGAAATGTTGTGTTCTATTTAATAAAAGTTTTAAAAGAACGTAATTTATACTCCAAGCTCAATAAGAAAATATTTTATTTTGATCAAATCTAGTATAAAAATGATACTACAAGTTAGCCAAATGAAATGTCAAATTGATACTAAAAGTGTCAACCTGATAAAAGTTAATATCCATTTCCCATCTTTAGTAATTTCGGAAATATCAACTTGATAATGGGACTATTAGGGAGAGTTTGATACTCAATAGTTTGGATCAATGTTAAGTAATGGAAATTATCAATAGATATTTCGAAGAATAATATAGATCGGATGAAACATACTCCAGTAAATAAAAGGACAGTTTGCTGCTGCAGCGCTAGCTTGCTGGGTGGCTAAATGGTTGTGGCGGTTCCAGTCCCAGTTCATCCAGCTCCAATCACAGTTCCAGTTCATCTAACTAGTTCACACATCTCGATACTCTTAAATCTCTAACTCTTCGCCTTTCCGTGACATTTATTCTCACCAGCAGCACGCCGTCTCCAATAAACCGAACTAAAACCTAATCAGTGTTTTCACAATAATGGCGCCATCTATTGATCAGTTTTGAAATTTCCTAACTAACTTCCTAGCTAACTTCTTAACCATTTCAGAGGTAATTCAGTTTACAAATCTTCATAAAATATATTAATTAAGGAGCACAGAAATTTCAACACAGGTTTCACAATTTGAACAAGTGCAAATGGTATTATTCGATAAGCCTTTATTCTTTTCAGGTTGCCATATAGATGAATCTCCTTTCACTTCAGACTTCATTTCCTCTTGCGCATTCCTCCCAGCATGCGACAGAAGGCCAAATAGTCAATCATGGGCGGCTCATCCAGTGTCTTTGGTTTGGCCATAGGTGCATGACTATATATATAGAATTTTCAGTAAATTGATTTACTCTTTCACATATTTCGGTACCTGAGTGCTTCTTTGGCTTCGTTGAGGCTCATTTTATCTCCATAGTTTGTCAACTCCTCATAGATCCTGGAAAGGCAAGTTTTGTTTTAATGGCGGGTCTACACTACTTTTTGGGCTTAAACCCACTTGCGCTCATCGATTTTGCCCGTGCCATGATCATCCCACTTGCTCCATGCTTCTAGTAAGACATCCTCCGGATCCAGTTCCTGTGTACGTCCGCACATTAATTGCACAAATGCATCATAGTCCAGCCGTTCAGGAGCCTCCAGCATCATTTGTTCAAGCAGTTGTTCATTGGGCTCATTACCCAGAGCCGTATAGGTGAAGCGCAGATCATCCTTTGATATCAAACCATCGCAGTCCGCATCGAACAGAGCGAATACCTTGGAAGCAATGATGATGATGCCGATCTAAAGTTCTTTTCCTTTGCACACTTACTTCCTTTAGCTCGGCCAGTTTTTCAATGTCCAGGTCATGAGGTGATACCTGATCATCGGCTCTCATCTCTTCGGGCAGCGTATAATAGCCAGTGTTTTCGGGCAGTTTAAGTTTGGGATTAAAGATCTCATTGATGACAGCCATGGCTTCGGAATCGACCAGATTTGGGGGTGGTTGAGGTGTCTGCGAGGCCTTGCGTACGGAACTGGTCCGACGTCGACGCTAAGGTGATGGATGAAGTTGAGTTGGGAGGGGTTTTGATATTTTCTGCTCCATTCAAAATTTATCAAAGACTTTGTAATAACTAGATGCGTCATCTCATGATCAAAACAAGGTTTAATATTTTGATTATCAGATATCACATCTAGATATTGTAAGTCACTCACGCGCTCTAGATCCTCAAAGCAAATAGTTGGATCCATGGACATTTTCTTTGCAAACTATTTCAACTTTACACGCGATTCACTAGCGACTCGGACGCGTTTTACTAGCGACTTAAGAGCGTTTTTTCACTGAACTATTTCGTTTTCCCGTATTTTTTTGGCCCACGTACGTTGCACAGCTCTGCTCAAGCTCCACTGAATTCTGCATGTGGTGTGCTCTCCAATTTTATTGACAAATCGATTGCGAAATTTTTGGTATGATTTTTGAACATTTTTTTTGTACTTTTTGTTGCTTTACGGCGCATTTTCTATGCAAATTTCGCATAAATTGACACAATTTTTCTGCAGTTTTCTGATATATAAATAACCAGGCGTGCCGGCCACAGCATTGGCTCCACCCAACCGGACCGCCCACATTGGCCTTCGCAAGGTATTTTAATTACATTGCGGTGGCTCATTCCGCATTTGGCAACTACGGCCCATGCGCTTCCTCATCGATACTTGTAGCTTATCGAGGATCCCCAATTTGATTGCCATCACGCGCACCTGTCATGCCTGATCCGATGTATTAACTCACCCGGAGCGCAGCTGCAGCTGCTCCAGTTGAAAGACCACCAGTTCATCATCCAGGCCACCTATGAAGATCATGAGGCAATTATTTTTGGCTCCCTTGGTGTGGCTGGCATTGATGCTCAATTGGCCCCATTGGGTGGAGTTGCGCTCGTTGGCATGCAGGCAGGAACAGTCTGGAAAAACAATGCTTACATGAAAATCTCCTTTAGAAATATCATTTGGCCACCCACCAAGCCACAGTTGCGCTTGCTTGCTGTTTGCTTGGACTAGAGTTAAGGCCAAAGCCAATGCCAAACCCTGAGCTAAGCGAGCGGCCGCCATATTCAGCGGCCAAAGTGAGACTGTGCAGCGACTTGCCAATATCCTTTCATCCGAACTGCTTTCCGCTGGATGCTGGTGTGGTTTAAAAATAGCCACTTCTGACTTTTTTCTCTCTCCGAGCACCTTTTTTTCGTGTCATTAAATTGAAGTTGAGGTTTTTATGCTGCCTTCCGGTGGAGGTGTGGTCGCTGTTAGTTTCTGTTGCTGTTGGCTGGCGGCATCGTCCTCTAACTTTGTTTCGGCTGAAGGTATTTTTAAATGTTTGTCGTCTTTTGTGGGGGTTATTGTGGCTGTGGTTAATGTTATTGGCGCCCGGCAATCATCACCTCATTTTGGACAGCTCCCTGTCTGCGCCTGATGGGCGGATAAAGAGTGTTTTGCTATTGATTACTTCCAAGTCAATTCAACTAAAATTGGCCCAGTTTCCGTGGAGTGGTCATAGGTTAAAAAAGGTTAATGGCTATAAAATAACATGGAATGGATGGAGTGTATCAACGTTATTGAAATTCTTTACTTGACTTTTTTACATTATCGGAGGTGCTGGTCAGTCATCGATTGAATACAGTGATAGTCCGAGGAGGAAATACCTGGTGAAAGTAGCGGATTTTGGTAAAAAAATTACAAAAACCAAAATAAAAATATATAAAAATTTTCCTTAAAATATGTAGTTTAAAAAATGTGAGAGTAAGAGTTAAATTCCTAAGTTAATGTTTTTTGTATTGTTGTACCAGTTGAAGGGTAAAAAACGCTCAAAAGCAAAGACGCAGACTAAGCTTCAGAATTTAGTCAGCTGTTCGCTCCCACTTACGCTCTCTGAGTGCATTTCAGAAAATGTACGTCTCGCTCTAACCATTAAAAAACGGACGAACGATTCATAAGTTATTAGCAATAAATTTACTTACCTCTCTCCTGCTATTTTTCTGGACTCAGAAGAATATAGTGAGAGTGATTGGTGAACAAAGTCTAAGGATAAAAGTCGCACATTTAAATCTTAATTTTTAAATTTAATTCTTTCTTATAAATCTGAAGGCCCGACTGACTGATGTATTATCAACCCACAGCCAAAACAGCTTATCCTACATATCTTAGATTTGGCATAGACCTTTGTTTAGTTAAGAAAGAAAAATTGGAAAAATTTTACGGCGGACTAGGTGAAAAGCCCAAAGAATAGTTTGTATGGCCCCTTGGCTGTGGCGCTCAAGCATCATATGGGCAATGCTGTTTTGCTAAGAGCGCGAGGGAGAGTTAACATAAGAGAGGACGAATTGAATGTATGTGTCTTGGCTTTCTAAGACAGATGATCGTTGCTTTGAGAGATAAGTGTTAGAAAGAAATAGCAATTGACAAGAAAGAGAAGAAGAGGGGGTACACACAGAACGAAATAACATGTTGTTGGGGGCGGGGGACATGAAAGAGTGGAGAGTGCTTGAAGAGGGAGGGGAAAGTCAATTTAAATTGAATTATAACCCAGCAAACAATTTCATATAACAATACACGTTTTGTAAGCGTTCAAATATAAGCAACCGAAACGCAACCATCTTTATAAGCTTAAAAAAACGCTTGCAAAACATATTTTATAATTCATTTTTATAAGCTTTCCACAAGCTTTGTAAATACGATTACAAAGCATGTATTGTAAGTGAAATAATAAAGCGTTTTAAACATTTATTTTGTGAGTGTTCTGGTTGGTTATTTTTATTATTCAAAAATCCAAATTAAATTAAATTAGCGTTTTCATACAATACAAAGTCCTCTTCCTTTCTTAATATCAGAGTGAAAGTCTCTGCAAAAGAATTCAAATATAAATGTAAATAGTTGTCTTCAAACTGCAAGAAAGCATTGTTACTAACGACGAATGACAGTGGCGAGTGCCATGTCTTGTCCGCAGCAAATTTCCTTGCACTTGATGTGGACAGTCGTATATAATATGCTTTCTAAAGTTTTTCTAATATTATTGCTGCTGGCATTAAATAAATTTAAGCGCGCACTTACTTTTTTAAACAAAAATTTTCACTTGTTCGCTCTTCAAGAAAGACAACGTGAATGAGATACACATTTGCTTGAGGTTAACTTTTTTTTGCCTGCCTCGCCAGCTGCAGCTGCCTAGCACTAAAACATCAGAAGCGAGAGAGAGCACCAAGAGAGCGAGAGTGAGAGAGAGAAACGACATTCGCAAATCGCTTACCATAATAAGTGTTTTGTAAATGTCGTAGGCTACCATACGACAACGCTTGCAAAAGCAATCTTACTTTAAGACTGATTTGCACACTGCTTGCTAAATTGCTGGCTGGGAATTGAAGAGTGGCTGCCTTATAGTCAATTAGCTTTGATATTTATTTCGTAACTGTTGGATCAATGAGAAATGTGAAAAAATATTTGAGTATGTTCCGAACTCCGAAAACGAGTAGAATTGGCAAAAGTCGAGTCGATTGCTGCTCCGAATTCCTCAAATCGACCAGAATTGTTGTTTTCAAAAGTTATGCAGCCAAGCCAGTGAAATGGAAAGGAAATTGTTATAAAAAGCATCACAAAAAATCTCCAAAATTATACTAACTAAAAGATTTAATAATATTGAACATTTTAGTGTAAAATAATAATGAATAACAATCAAAATAATGAATAACAAAAAGGCCAATTAAATTAAATCTTAAGGCACATACTAAACACGTCGATAGCTTTAAAAATATGTTGACCGTGTTCAAAATAAAGAAGTTGGAACTTCACTAAGCTAGCAGCCAAAAATGTACTTACATTTGAAGCCAAAAAAAGTAACGGAACTGTGGCGCTTAGATAATATTTACGACTTAGCTCTTTTTAAGAGCGCGAGAGTGAATGAGCATGAGAGGGATCACACTTACACAAATTAGGAATACCTATGTATACTATGTATTAAAATTTGTTATAAACCCTTCGTCTCTTTGCTCTTTGAGACAGATGACAGCTGCTTCATGTGTTAGAATGACAGGATAGGGAAAAGAGTAAAGAGCGGTGGAAGATGGAAAGAAGGGTGGGGAAAGAGGAAGAGCGGGTGAGTGGGTCTAGTGTACGGGTCACTGCACTTACCACTCATAGTTTTTCTATATATTTGTACCAGTTGTGAACTCGAAACTGTGTGCAAGATAAACAGATGGGTTAATTAGATGTGAAGGAGGTGTAGATCAAACGTTCAAAAATCTTGAAATTCTACAATTTTACAATGAAATTAGATCACCGTAAAATTTAACTAGCTGTCAGTTGAAGAAGGGTAAGTTGAAACCAATCGCTTTAAAAAATTGCGAAATTTGCGACATTATTATATGAGTTAAGATTGTCATCAAGTCAGGTAAACAGGAGGTATAGATGAAATGGTACAGATAAATTACTTCACTTTAAATTACTAAACTTTCAAAACATAACTAAGACCGAAGGCTCACCGATTTGCAATATTCGCTAAACTTTGTTAAGTGTTTGGATTGACATGAAGATTTAATGGTAGGGAATTTCTATGAAACCTTAACTTCTTCGATTTGTGTTTAAAATACTAGAGCGGCATAACAACCCACTTCGGGAACCAAAGTTAAAAAATTGCGTGTGGGTATCTTCGGTCCTGTCTATTGGCTTATTTAGTTGTTGTTGGCCTTAATTATCTTAACAATGGTCAACAAGGTCGTGTACAATATTGCAATCGATTTGAGAATAGTTGGATTTCTTCAGGTTTTGAAGCAGAAAGCACCTGCTCATTAGAGAGGTCTTGTTGAACTCATGTGATGCTCCACTTATAACTTCCTTTGAAGGACCTGAGTGTCCTTCAAAACCAAACTTTATTTATAAAGTCTACAAGATTATTTTAACCGGAAAGCAATACATATATTAAATACAACACTTAAGCATCCCTTTATCATACAATTTTAAATTAGGCGACGCCCATTTGATTCATCTTGGCCCTGAACATGTCTGCCAACAAATTGGCCTTACTGACATTCAGCTCCTCATAGTCAAAGGGTGCCATGTGATCCTTACAACGTTCTAGCCACTGTTTAACATGCTTATAGGGCTTGAGTTCAAAGTCAAAGGCTTCCAGTTGCGAGACAGTGACCAAAAGTGTGAGATCGGCTATGGTAAAGTGTTCGGCGGCAGCAAATTGACGATCCTCCAGTATTGCATTTAGCCAACCCACAGCTTCGGCCAGTTTGGCACGTTTGCCCTCATCCAACGGGGCCCCAATGAACATGGTGGGGAACTGAGAAGACAAGGATTAGTTTAATCTTAAATAACTCGAAATTTTGCTTGATCCACTCACATAATATTCAGTTAGACGCATGTAGAGTGTTCCCAGATCAAATTGCATACGCTGATCCACCAAAGCGCGCACTCGTATGTCCGTGGGATACAGTTCATCGCTTTTGCCATAAGCAGCCACCAGATAGGATAGTATTGCACGGCTAAATAAAACACTTGACACGTCGATCGGTAAAGGGGGACTGGGTCAAGCACTTACCTCTCCCACAGCACCAATCCCTCGTCGTTCATTGTTGGCACACAGTGCTGTGGATTCATGGCCACGAAATTTGGCTTTAATTGTTCACCTTCCAGTATGTTGACAATCTTCAAGTCGAACTCCAGACCCAGCATCTTGGCCAGCAACAAAATGCTCCGACAGGGCGGACTCGGAGGAAGATAGTACAGGACTGGGGTGGACATTTTGCCTCCGCTGAGGAAAAGACAGTAAACAAACTCGGTGACAATTCGCTTCGTTTCGTTCATGGGCCTCAACTGAAATGGTGGCATGACTGGCCAAAAGCCGGTTGTTATTGTTTCGATGCGATGAAAATCAATGCATCGATTTTTGTTGTTTTATTAATGTGAACTTCAAACGAATCGCGTTAAAAAATGGGAGTACATAACAGAAAAAGTTTCATTTAATTCAAAGTTAAATAAGGTACAAATACAGCAAAGGGGTGGAAACATTTTGAAAATATACATAACCAGTATTTGGCAATAGCAATATTATTCTATCAATTTTGTATACCTATATATACCTAGCCACATCTCTATGGCTATTATTATAAGGTTAGGTTTTAGTTCGGTTTATTGGAGACCGCGTGTTGACGGTAAGAATGAGTGTAACAGAGAGAGATAAGATGTGAGATATCAAAAGGCGGGAGTATCGAGCATTGATAGTTGTTGATGTGTGAACTAGTTAGATAAACTGTATCTGTGATTGAAGCTGAATGAACTGGGACTGGAACTGCTAGACTGAAATGTTTATCTTAATTAATACGGACACATTTGGTTGGATTTGCGTACAATTATTGGAACGCAAATGTTTATATTTCATTTGATGCAAATATTTCCAAAAATTAATTATGATTTTTTTGGTGAATCTAAATCCCCTAACAAAACTAGTGAGATTTGAAGCCAACCGTAAAACAAATTTTTAAGACACCGAGAACCAGTTTTGGATTGAAATTTGGTTGAAAGAGATTCCCATGACACCTTAGTATATATCAATCTGCCCAAAAATGATAATGAACGGATAAACATCAAGTAATTTCCAAAGGAAAGTCGCGGCGGAGTATTAGGCAGCTACTGCAGGTACACAGTATATAACAGTCGGGCTTGACCGAATTTCTTGCTTTTTGTTATTAATGCATGGGTTATTTCCGAAGCTCATATCTACATCAATTTTACATTATTTTTGACATGTTATCTACCTAATATAAAGAGCATACTTTTTGGCATTGTTGGATAATAAAAGTGTCAATTTTGGTGTAAAATTACAAAAACACACACAGCAGAGAGCAATAAATAAATTGTTGTATGAAAGTCCTTTAAAACGTTTATTAATATCAACTGTACATGCTGCTGGGGTATATAAACTTCGGGGGAGCCGAAGCTAACTTTCTTCTATTTCGCTTAAACTGTGGGACAATATCGTAAGCACGACTCAAGCAAATGCGGGTGCATAAATTTATTTTCACTTTGTTTTGAGTTTTAATTAATTTTGCTAATTACTAACTATCTTTAAAAGGTACGAATTGTCTATCTTCAAAACTGTAGGAGATAAAATGTTTTTTCCGTATTGCGGGGGCGGGAAGGGGCGCGGCAAAAAATAGAAACACACTTGATCTGCCTGCAAGTATAAGAAGCATTTGTCCCATACATGTCAAACCTCTAACTCTTACCATCTCTGAGATCTAGGTGTTCATACAGGCAGACGGACTGACGGACAGACGGACATGTCTATATCGACTCGGCTTCAAGAATATACACACCTTATCATACTAATAGGTACACACATCAACTCTGACTTAAAAGTAACAAAAAAAAAGATTTATTCATTGTTTCAAACTTAAAATTTGTTCTCATTGGTTCTTAAACTATTTGTTTTGAATAAAATAAACTTAACTGTAACATAGGATAATAATATAACATAAAAGAGATCATTTTGTGTTTCAGATACGTTTTCAGTGTGATCATAATAATAGGTGCACTTCATGTGTTGTTAAGAAAAAAATTTTAATTTCCATTTTTTTCAGGTAAATTAGTATTTCCTAACTTTGTATCCAGTGTATCCACCTCTATTTTTGGCCACTTCTGCTATTATTTTTGGCATACTTTTAATAAGAGCCTGGCAGGTCTCTACTGGTGTCTCATACCACAGTTCTTGGACACCTTCCTATAATTTTTGTTTATTTGAAAATTAATGCTTTGCCAATTTTTTTTTTAAGTCTCCCCACAAGTTTTCAATGGGGTTAAGGTCGGGGGATTGGCTTTGCCACTTCAGAACGTCAACTTTTTAGTCCTCGAAAAATTTAGATAACAGCCTTGATGTGTGTATAGGATCATTATCTTGCTGAAATACCCAACGTAATGGCATATTTTACTCAGCATACGGTACCATAACTGTTTCCAATATGGATTTGTACTCTTCAGCATTCATTTTGTTCGTAGTCTGATAAATTGCCGTACCAGGAGAAGCAACCCCATACCATTATATTGCCACCTCCATGTTTGACTGTTTTTTTTTTGTAAAGCGTGGATGGAATTCCTTTCCGTTAGGGCGTCGAACATTCCTTTCACAGTCATTTCCAAACAAATTAATCTTGGTTTCATCGCTCCATAATATGTTTCTCCATTTTTTCTCCCCGGTGCATCCTACCCAGACTTTGTGGTCCCTTGCAAAAGTTTGCCTCATGGTGATATTTTTTTTGCGCATAAGTGGGACTTTTCTGACAATTCTTCCTGGTAGGTTGGCATCTTGTAGTCGTCTTCGGATAGTTGGAGCACTAACTGAATTCCCAATTTCGGCTGCAATAGCCTTCGATGACTTAAAATGTAGTGGTCAAGGGTTTCTGTTGTTTTTAGTGGCCTTCCACGGGTTTCCTGTCTTGGTTTTCTTTCTAATGCATTTTTAACAAAATTATGAGTCCTGTTCATTAATTTGGCGATGGCTCGTAAAGATTTGCCATCTATTTTCAGACTAAGAACCAATCGAGCTTCTTCTTTAGTACAATGAGAATTTCGACCCATTTTTTCTTAAAAAAAATAATTATTCAATTCTCGGTATTGACAGGAGCTATACTGAATTTACCTTTAGTTACCAAAAGATCACTGATTACAAAATAATCCACTCGATACTTGTGAGAAACGGAGACTGTACCTATTATTATGATCAGGCGAAATGTGTGGTGGACTCTTAATTAATAGAAAAGCTTTGATATACGGGGCAGCCCCTCTTTCAACTCTTTGTCACAGTGTGGCCAGACATTGACAACAACAAAAAACCAAAAATTAAAAAGTTGTCAACAAAAACCATTTATAATTAAAAAATTCCGGTGTGTACCTATTAATATGATCAGGTGTGTATATACTTTATATGGTCGGAAATGATTCCTTCTGCCTGTTACTTACATTTACACGACTTTAGTATACCCTTTTTACTCTACGAGTAACGGGTATAAAAATACATGGGAATAAAGGCAGATTTCTCTGAACACATGTGGCACCAGTTAGCTGGCAGGTGTTCAACTGCCACTGAAAAATATGGCAACCTGCCAGTGTGTCTGAACTAACATTTTAGGGCTTCACCTCCAGGCCATGGGCCTCAAGTTCTATGGGGGTTTCCAGAACTAACCTTATAATTCAGTCAATCTAGCTAAAATTTGATTCATAAGCTTAATAAGCTAAACATACTGAAAGTGTTTTTAAAAATTTATTATATAAAAAAAACCAGCACAAAGTTGGAAAATTGGGTGATTCCAGATAAAACCAGAGATGATTATTTTAAGGTCACAATTTTTTTTATCTGAAATTTGATTTGATTTTTTTTTTCACTTGCTTTACAGCTGACGCTAGGGCAGTAAAAAGCTATAAAATCTGAATTAAGTGTTCCGAAAACGAATCCCCGCCACCCTCGCAATTCTTGCAATACTCTACGCCGTCACATAATGTTCCATTTAATTTTAGACCCTCTCATAAACCACTATATTTCACTGAGCTCTTCTGTTCTGTTTCTGCCATTTGGCCAGGCGCCATCATCCATTGAAACCATGGTGCATTAACTCGACCACCTGCCGTGTCCGCTAATCGGCCGCAATTTAATTGCCACCATTTGGACTCACTTATTTATGGATTATGAATACGTAACTCACACAATCTTATGGACGAGCTTGTGCTGCACCACCGCAACCGAGTCGATGTCTATGCAGTTCCCCAGTGTGTCGTCGAGTGTCGTGTGGTGTGGTCGTCAACGCGATACCTGGAGCTTGTACCTGTGGATGCTGCGTAATAATGTTGATACACAAATGTGTCTCTCCTGTCGACGTGGCTGTCCGTCGTCGATGTATCCGTTGGCTGTTCTTGTTCTAATTTTCAAGACATGTTGTCCTTTGTTTGGCGCTTTTGTTGTCGTTTAGTTTTTATAACGAAGGTTGCCTGGACGACAACGACAACGACGACGCTGATGGGTTTTCACCTGTTCGCTGGGTTGGCTGATTAAGCGGCGGTGCCGAAACTCGGTCAAAATTTGTTGAGTTCGTGTTTTTGTATCTAAAAAAAAAAACAACTATTGATTGCCTTAAATTTGTACGATTCAGTGCACCTTAGTTAAGGGTGAGGGAGCATGGACAGCACTTACAAAACTGGAAGTAAACATGCCTCGAAATAAATCCCAAGGACATGACCATTTATTGCCGCCCATTAGGGTAAACGCCGTTTTCAGGGTCACTTGATTATCATGGGTTCGCTACCTGGCAGGCAGGTAAAGGACAGGTAATCAGGGAAAATCCTTATAATTCTTGGAAAATGTGACAAAAATGGCAAAACTGTGAACCATCAAGGAAACCTTTAAAAGGACACTTACCAGCTACCAGCCAGATCAGTCGTTTCTTAAAATTTGAATCAAGATGATGTTTGACAAATGCTGCCTCTTAATGTTGATGGTGGGAGTTGCCTTTACCCTGCCAGCTCTGGACACTAACCTACCTTTGGCAGCCACACCAAATACCATCGAGGAGACTGATAAATTGCCAGATGCAAATTTGGAGACTAAACCTTTACCAGATGCAGACTTGACTAAATCCAACACTACCAATTCAGTTGAAGCACCAGCAGCACCTGTCACCGGAGCCGGAGCTGAGGTAAGAGCTAGATAGGAGCGTCGATGAATTCAAAGCTTTAATTTCCATTCTCATTTCCAGCCCGATCATGTAGCCTCGGCCAGCAGTATTGATCCTGCCTCCATTTATGCCAATGGACTCATCACACCCGAGATCTTTCAGCAGTATTTGAATCAATATGGTGCCGCGGCCTATGGACCCTTTGCTGGAGCCTATCCAGCTCCAGGACTTTATCCCTATCCCGGGCCTCTGGTAGTGCAGACCGGCTATGAGGGTTTCCTGGCTCCAGTTAGTCAATCATCGGATGTTACTACAGTAACTGCTGCTCCCTCCCCCTCTAAATCGAATCCCTTGCTGGCCTTTGCCTCTAAATTGCTGCCCACCATCCTGATGTCAACACTGTTTCGCATTGTCGCCGTCGTTTTGTCCGCTGTGGGTGTTATACTCTTTGGCGGCGCCATCACCAGTGCTCTGTGCCGCCTTACGCCCATCTGTGAGATACCCGCCAAGGCTGTCAACATCTTGCGTACGGGTGGTGCCCAGGATGTGGGTCGCATGCTGGCCGAAGAAATGACTCCTGAACGGGTGCGACGAGCTACCGAATTCGTGCGAAATGCCATACGAAAATATCGCCAGTTGCAGAAGTTGGTGGAACCAGAGGCGGAGTAGAATTAGAAATAAAATGATTTTGTTTTGGGGAAAAATGCTCGTAAAATAGGTGAAACTTTAATAACATTTTTATTATGATCATAAAAACGCTTTCGATTTATATATTCAAAGGGGGTGGAACAGGAGCTTCAAAGGTATGTAACAGCGTGAAGGAAACATTTACGATCCAAAAAGAGAATATATTTTCCTGATTATTCTTATGTGCACGCAGAGCAAGTTATTTCTATTCGCAATTTAAATAAAAATCGTATATTAAATAGCGGAGTTTAAAAAATCATTGCATACTTTTCGTCTTCTCCTTAAGGAACACAATTCTGTCATGTCTCCCAAATGCCAGAAAGCATGTGTAAATAGAATTATTGAATATTTAACACTTCCATATCTTTGCCAAATTAACTTATTTAAACAGGGCAATAGGGCTGCACCTCACAAAGTTGGCAATTTTGTTGGCCAGTGATATGTAAATATATCTTAGTAATATTAATCAAACTTTATTAAATTTTATGATCTGTCCGGCCTCATTTTTAAAGAAATACAATTCGTAAAAAATCGGTCGGATGATTCCAGCAGCTCGAAAACCACACCGAACAATGCATTTTTGTGTATATTACGGAAGTTTCAGAGTCACTTTTGGTTTCTTATCAGCACAATTGCTGACGTATCCATTTAGCCAGAAATGTGTCTCGTCATTGAACATAATTTTGCGCTGAAATTATACTCAAATACTTTCTTTTCCCAGTTAAATAATTCTTAACAAAAATAAAATGACAGAATTACACGTCACGCAGGATATATGAAAAAAGAATATTGGAAAAAAAACATCTTTATGAATCACCCTTTATAAGCTCAACTTACTAAAAATCTAAACTTGAAACATAGACCACGGATTTTAAGTTTCCAAAGGTACACAGAGTATATTAAGTTTGTGCAAAAGGGTTCATTTCCGACCCTGTAAAGTATATATATTTTTGATCAGCATTAACAGCCGAGTCGACATAGCCACGTCCGTTTGTCCGGTTGTCCTCCAACAACAAACACCGCATTTCATTCAGCAGAGAGAAAGAGAGAGAAACTTTTTGCAGCAGCGCTGCATTCAGCTTCTACTCCAGGTACAGAGTATGATATAGTCGGGCTTGAACGACTTTCTTACTTGTTTCTTTTTTATAAATTAAATTATGAATACTGAATATTAATATAAATGTTTTAAATAAAGAATTTTGATTGTCCGCCGAGAGAATAGGAGCACGTTTGGCGGCAATCCTTCGATCAAATGGACCAAAATGAGGCTTCTAAACAGTCTTGGCGAGCATGAGACAGGCGTGAGAAGACTTTACCATCGAATCCCTTCAGTTTAATCGGAGAAAACTATCGATGGAATAGCTACTGCCTTACAAATCAATCCAAGAGTTTTGACACTAAGCTTATCTGCTCAATTATTGCCATATAAAATTCAAATCGCTATCAAACTGAGCCCAGCGGACTGGTCGATCCGCTTTTAATTTAGCCCGAAGATGCTTCATATGGTGGAACAACACGAAATCATGTTAAACTGACTTTTTATGTCTGTCGGAACCTACTTGATCTGAACTGCAACGTAAAGCTTAGTACTAAATCGCTTTAGCTGGGTGTCAACTCCATATAAACAAAAGGTGTCGGAAAGCTTGCGTAAAATTCCGACAGGCCTCTTACGCTCGGTGGAACTTAGACAAACTAAAATTTCCGTGACTCAGCATCGGAAAGCTCAAGGTGCCGCTAACTTGACAGGCACAAGGAGCTGACTCAATTCCGATGGGGTGGTAGCAGAAAAATAGTTTGTAATTTTTCCGACACCGACCCGTCGGACTGTCAGCAGCAAAAGTTCGACAAAAATCATTGATTGGCATATTTCGACTTCTACATTAAATATATCCTCCAAAAATCCATATATATTTGCAAAAACAATTAACTAAATTCAAATGCTAGCAAATCAGCGCAATTTGACCGTTTCACATTGGGTGGTATTTTGATGAAGGGTGGTATTTTGGCGTATTTGTCACAATGCATCGTCCGTTGGGTAACCCATCGGAATAAGTTGTCAATTTCTAGCGGACGATTTAGTTTGTGTGAGTACTAAGCTTAAACAAACAAAATTGTCGACAATGGAGTGTTTCCAATGTACA
This sequence comes from Lordiphosa clarofinis, assembly GCA_018904275.1. Classification (NCBI taxonomy): domain Eukaryota; kingdom Metazoa; phylum Arthropoda; class Insecta; order Diptera; family Drosophilidae; genus Lordiphosa; species Lordiphosa clarofinis. Next base: position 107,556 of record JAEIGQ010000072.1, on the reverse strand, counting down.
GGTCACACCATTACAGATACTGGATACAGTTGCGGCTGTTCCAGACCCAGCTGTGCAGGCAGTAACGAAAATTTCGTATGTTATTTCAAATAAAATAATAATCCCAAATTTAGAAATTTAGAGTACAAAAATCGTGCGATTCTTTTGTTTCGAATTTTCGCCTGCGGCACTTAAATTAAATCTATTTTTATTCCCGTTACTCGTAGAGTAAAAAGGGGATACTAAAGTCGTGCAAATGTATGTAACAGGCAGAAGGAATCATTTCCGACCATATAAAGTATATATATTCTTGATCAGCATCAACAGTCGAGTCGATATAGACATGTCCGTCTGTCCGTCTGACCGTCTGTCCGTCCGTCTGTATGAAGAGATGGTAAGAGATAGAAGTTTGACATGTATGGGACAAATACTTCTTTTTTCTGCACGCAGATCATGTTTGTTTTAAATTTTGGCCACACCCCCTCCCGCCCCCGCAATAACTCTACTCCAATAGCGATTAGAAGACTACAAATTTAGGAGAGTGAGTTTCTCATTGATGGTAACAACATATTTAAATTTTGTGCTGATCGGAGTGGGGGCAGTTTTTGTATGCTTATTCTGCTATGCCCTTTGATCAAATTAGTGGTTTTTGTTTTCAATATAAATTGTTGGGCCCTTATGTTATTTTATTTTTGGGGCCTCATTTCATTGGGTCTTTATTTCGCAAAACCATCCATTACTAATAATCATTGAAAAACTTTCGAGATGTGTAGGGCAAATTTTAATCTTACCTTTAAGTTTAACATAAATTTAAATCCAAAAACGTTGTACACGTGATTTGTATTTTGCTATTGCCTTTAAGCTCTGTGGTTAAATCGCTCAAAAATTGTAATATTTTCTTATTTATTTGACATTTGACGAAAAGAATTCACATATTTGTAAAACAAAACCAGAAATTTTCAAAATTAATTTAAAACGAGAAAATCAAGGCTAATTTCGTCCGTGCCGAAGTTTTTATACTTCGGTATCTTATACTTAAACTTCGCAGATCAGCTTAAAAACATTTAATATTACCCATGACAGTGATTGAGAGCGTTAATATTGAGAAAAAACCAGTTTTTCTCATTAAAACCCATTTTTCGACCGATCATTTGTATGGCAGCTACAAGAAGTAGTCATCCGAACCGGTCGGTTCCGACATATAAGCAGCGTGCAGACAAAAGAAGACTCTGTGCAAAATTTCAGCTCGCTAGCTTCAAAACTGAGGGACTAGTTCGCGTAGAAACAGACAGACGGACGGACAAAGCTTAATCGACTCAGCTCGTCACGCTGATCCAGAATATATTATATATACTTTATGTGGTCGGAGATGATTCCTTCTATGCGTTGCAAACTTCTGGGCAAAATTATAATACACTTTTCAAGTGTATAAAAAGGAAACATAGGATGACCGCCTCGACTTAAATGCACAATAGTTCTTTACAATTCGCGGTCAATCGATGATATTTTTTTCAAAATTGTTGTTATGTAGGGTAAAATTTACTGATTTTTTTTTACATGCTTCCTTCTTATTTGACTTTTGCATATTATAATATATTCCATGTTGGCCATGTCATGCTGCTCATTTTGAAAATATATCGGGTAAATTCTGAACATGCAAAATATGTCGAACATGTAGAGTTGTGTTACTCTTGGGTCCAATTTTGTTATTTTTTTATAATTTAAAATTCTGTTTCATCAAAACTTATTTTCATTACCCTTTTCAAAAGAAGAGATTCGGAATCAGTTCATGAGAATCATCCTGATTCACCACCACCTCTTCAACAAACCAGTGTTGGGGGAATAATAAGCTTCTTATTCTAGCGGGATTTCAGGTTTTTTGTTGTTCTCGCAATTTTTACTCAAAACTCATTTAAGATAAGTATACGAAAAGAGTGTGTGTCATGAGACGCACGGTACGAGCGAAGCTCTTTGGATTTGGATTCTGTATAAATAAATGTTAAATTATCAAATATTAGGTCACTCTCAAATCACTGTTAAGTCACTGTTTAGTCACTGCTAAGTCGCTTAAAGGAACTGTAAAGTCACTATTAAGTTACTGTTAAATCACTGTTAAATCACTGTAAATACACTGTTAAGTCACCACTAAGATACTGTTATGTCACTGTTAAGTCACTGTCAAGTCACTGTTAAGGCGCTGTAAAGTCACTGTTAAGTCACTGTTAAGTCACTTTTAAGTCGCTGTTAAGTCACTGTTAAGTCGCGGTTAAGTCACTGTTTAGTCACTGTTAAGTCACTGTTAAGGCGCTGTTAAGTCACTGTTAAACCGCTGTTAAGTCACTGATAAGTCACTGTTAAGTCACTGTTTAGTCACTGTCAAACAAAAAACCTTATAGTTTTGAGCACAGAATTCACAACTTGACCTTAATGCTAATGCAGCCACTTTGCACCCCCAATCCCCGTATACCCACCATGTTTCCCCCCCGACCAACTCCCTTTCCCCACACGATCCCCAGTAGAGCCCCTCCATATCCCAAATAGAGCTCACCAGATTCCCACCAACCCCTTACCAGATCCACACTTGATCTCCCACAGTTCCCCACCAGATCTCCACCATATCCCCACCAGATCACTACCTGATCCCCACCAGATCCCCAGCATATCCCCAGCAGATCTCCACCAGATCCCCACCAGATCCCAACCAGATCACCACCTGAACCCCACTTGATCCCACTAGATCCATACCAGATCCCCGCCAGACCCCCACCAGATCCCCAACAGATCCCCAACTGATCCCCACCTGATCCCCAGCTGATCCCCACCTGATCCCCACCAGATCCCTACCTGATCCCCACCAGATCCAAACCAGAGCTCACTAGGTCCCTACCAGATAAACACCAGTTCCCCACCACATCACCACCAGAACCCCACCAGATCAGCACCAAATCCCCGCCAGATCCTCACCAAATCTTCACCTGATCCCCACCAGGTCCCTGCCAAATACCCATCACCTCGGAGGTGACACCTCCCCCCACTTGCACCTCACACTACCCCACTCCACACACAACCCACCTACTACTACGCGGTAATGGTAAAAGCAGCTGATTTTGCAAATACAAAATGCAAAACACAAAATCAAAGACATACCCCAAAAGAATCTGTCGCAAAAATAAAATTTGTCAAGATTCACTCCCCCAGTGTGACGTCCGTAAAAGAGCTTCGCTCTAAAAATGAATATTTATAAATGAGTTTCATGGTTTGACTCATTTTTTCAGTGGTTCAGTCGTTTCTGGGACTTGAGTGGAGTAACAACGTTTCGTTTCTCTATATCCAGCTACAATGCATTGCCATCTCGTTGCACTGTTTATATTTGGACTAAGTTTTCTTGGTAAAGGGATGCGTGGGTTATCTTCAAGCGGAATGAATACACACATATATCCTGAGTTCAGCCGAAAGCCTTTAAAATTACACCAGTGTTTGGAATTTTGTCACCTGAAATATTTTCGGAATTTGCTGTGTGTCGACAAGAATGGCAAATTAGTTGATAATCCAAGCGAGGAATGCGAAAATGCGAAATGCTTGGCCGAAAGTTTTGAGCATTTTTATCAAACAAATGCTGACAAACGGAAGTGTTCTCCTGACATCCCATAGCAATCGAGTCGAAGAGACCAAACTGGGAGATCTGGCCATTTCTCGGGACTTATGCCTTAACTCAGAAGGATTTCCACAACTTAGAGCCTGCGTGGTGAGGAATGCCACGGTACAGTGGGAAGGACTGAGTAATATCACCTGCCTACCGGGCAATGAGCTGAATAAAAAAGTGCATCAATTGCTGCGGGAGATGAGTCAAGATGCAAACCCAACTATACGTAAACTAAGCAAATTATTAAGCGAATACCCTGCGGACAAATTCTTACCCATTGATGTGTACTTCACAGCAAAAATATTCGATCAGCTTTCGAAACAACTTCGTAAGGAGCCCCAGCTAAGCTCACATTTGGTGGCCATTTGTTTAAAGATAATGGCCAGCCGTGAGCAGGTGCTCAGACTCGCAAGTCAATTGAATGCTACCAATCTAATATTAAGTAATTTTGAGAATTATTTGAATAGCCTTGCCGAAGAAATGGTGCCTCAGTGTTATGGAAGTGACCCAACAGCGATCCAGGCAGCCAGTGAAACCTCCGAGAGTGAAGTGGAAATTGTGAATTTGGCTCATATGGGCGTACAAGCTCTGTTGTCCAGCAATCTTAGTGTATTTCTGGTGAATCCTCAATGTTTTAATATCACCGGCATAGCCATTTATTTATCACCCAAGGCGAAGGGAGAGTTGAGAAGCACCAGGAACGGGTTCTGGTATCGCTTCTTGTACTCAAATGAAAGTGTGGAGAGCTTACAAAAAGAACAAGACTTGGAATTGGCTACCTTTGTGCCTACATCCCTTTGGTTAAAGTTGAGAAAGCAGAACGCCACCTATGTGGTGGTTAAGGTCTATGCCCACGATGCACTTTTTGTGGATATGTCAGAGTCAAGTAAACGCCAGCCACGTAGTATGATAATATCCGTATCCATACCAGAACTAGATGGTGAGTTGCTTAACTATGTAATCTATTCCAGAACTTGACTACTTTCATCCATTACAGCTACCACATTGCCAGCGACATTGCCTCTGCTGCTCAGAAATAAAAATCATCAGCGAGAAGTGCTTGAATCCAGTTGTGGTTACTGGACCTATGACTCCTGGTTAACCGATGGCATAACCATTAGCTCTAAGTCATCCCATCCAATGGTTGTCTGCGATACACAACATCTCACACAATTTTCATTCCCCTACAGAACACAGCAGGTGGATGTGCTAGATATCATTAGCATAGTGGGCTGCAGCCTATCTCTAATGGGAATTATGGGGATTTTTCTAACTGCTGCCTTATTTTCAAATTTCCGTAAATTACCCTCCAACCAAATCCTACTCCATTTCTGTGTGGCTTTGACTTTTCACGTGGTAATGTTTTTAGTAATCAACTTTAGGGTGTGGCTCAAGTTCACTGATTGTTTGATTTTGGGCCCCTTAATGCTTTATTCCATTTTGGTGGTATTTGTTTGGATGCTGATCATAGCCCTGTTACAGTTCCAGCGTTTCGGCATAAAACTTCCTCAATGCCATATACTTAAGTCCTCTCTGTTAGCCTGGGTAGTGCCTGTGGCACCTACCATATTGGTGGTTCTGCTGGCACCTTCATCTAACCCATGTTACCCCTCTGGACATGGCTTGCTATGGGGCGCCATTTTGCCTATCGGCCTGATAACTATCATCAATTCCTTAATAGCCATCCGAATTATTTGCTGTAACAATCAGTCTTCGAATGCCAAAAGTCAGTTAATTATTCAACAAACAAAACATTTGGTGTTATTTTTTTTTCTGTTCGATCTGACTTTGATCTTGGGCATCTGTAGCTATCTACAATTGGGCATCATATTTTCCTATATATTCTGTGTCACAGAAACTTTGCAGGGAGGCGTTTTATTTGCTTATTTTGTAATATTAAATAAGTCAAATCGTAACTTATGGTTGGCGCAGATTGGGTTTAAGAAATACATTAAAGTCGATAACGAACCTAGGAGATTATCGGTTAGGGGAAACTTGGGCGGATCTAACGCTTTTCTTTTGGACAGCAGGTAGAGTCAATTGAACTTAAATCGAAAAAATGTTTGTCAAATAAAACAAATGCTAAAACACAGGCAAAACTTATCTATAAGACTTATATATAGAGGTTGCTACAGCTTCGTTTATATCTTGAATAAAACCATTAAGTGGTGCAAGTATATTTATAAAATATATTTATAAAAAATCTTTTTATACCCTTGGAGAGCGTATATTAAAATTGTCCGGATGTTTGTAACGCATAGAAGGAAGCATCTCCGACCACATAAAGTATATATATTCTTGATCAGCACGACGAGCTGAGTTGATATAGCCATGCCGTCTGTCCGTCCGTCTGTCCATCTGTTTCTATGCTATCTCCTCCGTCAGTTTTATAGCTATCTTAACCAACTTTGTGCAAAGTCTTTTGGTATAAATACGCTGCACATTTGTCGGAACCGGCCGGATCGGATGACTATAGCATATAGCTGTCATAGGAACGATCGGTCGAAAAACTAGTTTTAGTGAGAAAACTTTTTTGTTTTCAATGTTATCGCTCCCAACGCTCGTATTTATAAGTTTTCACTGATTTTACATAATTTCAACAAGATTTGTCGAAATCGGACCACTATATAGTGTAGCTGCGATACAAACTGTCAGGCATATATTAAGCTCCAAGGGTATATAAGCTTCGGTCGAGCCGAAGTTAGCTGGCCTCTATTTTTATACTCTGTACCAAAGGTACACAGAGTATATTAAGTTTGTGCAAAAGTATGTAACAGGAAGAAGGAATCATTTCCGACTCTATAAAGTATATATATTCTTGATCAGCATCAACAGCCGAGTCGATATAGCCATGTCCGTTTGTCCGTCCGTCCGAATGAACAAACAGATCTCGGAGATGGTAAGAGATAGAGGTTTGACATGAATTGGACAAATGCTTCTTATAGCTGCAGGCAGATCAAGTTTATTTTCAATTTTTGCCACGCCCCCTCCCGCCCCCGCAATTTGGAAAAAACGTTATATCTCCTACAGTTTTTAAGATAGACGATTCGTACCCTTTAAAGATAGTTAGTATTTAGCAAAATCTATAATTTTGCCGAAGAAATGATAAAGATCGGATGAGCGGTTCTGAAGTTATGACCAAAAATAAATTCCCGCCTCCCCCACCCCCTCCCACGCGATCACAACCAACACCGCATTTATATTCAACAACGTGTGAGTGAAGGAGAGAGGGAGAGAGAGAGAAACTTAGAGATGAGCGCCGCAGAAACGTTGCATTCAGCTCCTGCTCTTGGTACAGAGTATGACATAGTCGGGCTAGACCGACTTTCTCACTTTTTTATATTTAAAGCTTTAATCTTTGTTTCCGGTAAAGCTCTCCATGACTGCTGCTGTACCTTCCAAAGTATGAATGTATACAACTGATAACACAATACAGATATCCACATGTCCAGATAATGTTTGTTTTAGATTAGAAAAAATCTTTAACCGCAAAAAAGTCTCAGAGATTCGTCACTTAATATAGACAATCAGATCTAAGAGTCATTACTCATTTGTTGAGGTTTGTTTTTAGTTTCCTTTTGAACTTCATATGTGACTTCTCTGACAAGAAAAACGAGAAGGCCAAGCTAACTTCGTCTTTGCCGAAGTTTTTATACCCTTGCAAATGTTTTAATACATCAGAGTTTACGAACGTCAGCATTAAAACAAACAATTTTTCTAAATAAAACCCACTTTTCGACCGATAGTTCCTATGGCAGCTATAAGATATAGTCATCCGATCCGGTCGGTTCCGACATATTAGCAGTGTGCAGTAAAAAGAAGGCTCTGTGCAAAGTTTCAGCTCGATAGCTTTAAAACTGAGAGACTAGTTTGCGTAGAAACAGACAGAGAGACAGACAAAGCTCAATCGACTCAGCTCGTCGCCCTGATCAAGAATATATATAGTTTATGGGGTCGGAAATGAATATTTTTATGCGTTGCAAACTTCTGGGCAAAATTATAATACCCTTTGCAAGGGTCCTAAGAAATGTAAGATAACCAATTTGCTGTTCTTAGACATTTTTATACTCTGTACCAAAGGTACATAGAGTATATTAAGTTTGTGCAAAAGTATGTAACAGGGAAAAGGAATCATTTCCGATTTTATAAAGTATATATATTCTTGATCAGCATCAACTGCCGAGTCGATATAGCCGTGTCCGTCTGTCAGTCCGTCCGTCCGTATGAACAAACAGATCTCAGAGATGGTAAGTGATAGAAGTTTGACATGTATGGGACAAATGCTTCTTATACTTGCAGGCAGATTAAGTTTATTTTCAACTTTTGCCACGCCCCCTCCTGCCCCCGCAATTTGAAATACATGTCAAACCTCTATCTCTTACCATCTCTGAGATCTGTTTGTTCATACGGACGGACGGACAGACGGACAGACAGACGGACATGGCTATATCGACTCGGCTGTTGATACTGATCAAGAATATATATACTTTATAGGGTCGGAAATGATTCCTTCTCCCTGTTACATACTTTTGCACAAACTTAATATACTCTATGTACCTTCGGTTCAGAGTATACACATTTTTAACAGCCCCAAGGTATGCCTTGCAAAATGAATTGAATTTCAATGAAAATTTTCAACAAAGCCAATTGCATACTTTGGGGCAGCACCACTATTTGGGTTTCTTGTAAACTTGTATATAATTACTAAAAATTTAATATATCTTTATTGAAAAAAAATCTGAGAATTGATTGGGAACGTTGATTTAAAAGTTAAGGGGCAGTAAACTGAGAGTCAAAACAAAAAGAGTCAAAAAGGCTTATTTTAAGCTTAAATTTTTAAAAATCTCGACGCGATAGACCATTTCTGTGATATTAATATTATGTGCTTTCAAACAGACTTGCAAAATTCGGTGGTAAGCAACAATATTTGATTTTGGTCAGATATATCAAAGCCAGCATTAGCAAGAGTATAAAAACGTCGGCGCTGGCGAAATTACCTTAGCCTTCTCTCAGCTGGAAATTTAAAAGTCATCCCTCGGTGTATGTACTATATTGGTTGCTGAGCTTGCGCAAGCTCTTCTTAAAAAAGCTTATACCAATTTTTCCGCCTCAAGCTTTTAGCATCGCATGCCCCTAATGCCTACGAGCTTTTATTAATACTCCAATCCAAAGCTTTTACCCACTTGTAGACCGCTAGCTGAGTCGTCGGTCGTTGTAGTCTTCCGCTCCGTTTTAATTTATCGTTTCTAATTTATGTAAATGACATGACGAACTTAATTTTGGGTGAATGTTTGTCCGTCTATTTGTTGTTTGTGTTATTACGGGCGGTGCGTGGGGCTCATTTAGTTTCATTCAGTTTTATTGGCACTAATATACTTAGCTAGAGTTAAATGTATTAAAATACAGCCTTATGATGCGGAATTAAAATATCAATAAAATTATATAAGAACCAGCAAGACTTAAACAAATTAACCTCATTTACTGGTTGCTGGCTGCCTGCAAAACGGCATTCCAGCCAGGCAGAAGCCGAACTAGTTTGCATCACCATCACAGACGTAGCCGAACTGTGCGTCAGTAGCCAGCAGCTCAGCGGCGTTTTATGAGCAGCAAGCGTAGCGGAATGTATGAGCTTCCGGGTACCACATCCTTGCCATCGGGCAGGAAATTCTGTGCATAGTTCTTGGGTGTTGGCGTGTTGTCTGGCAAAATGTGCTCGAAAATCTGCTGCGAGGCGGCAGGCAACACCAATTGCTGTTTTCCCGGCAGTGGCGGCGTGTGTGTCCTGTCTGCCAGCTGAAAGCGTAGCCGATGTCCTTGTACAATTTTACGTAGTGCTGCCGCAGTACTGGGACTCGGCTCCATGCTGGGTGCGGTGTAATAATACGGCTGCTGCATTTGGCGTCGAGGTAAATACTCCCAGCGACTGGGACTCAGTCGCGCGGCAAAGACAGCTACCTCCGCCGCTAGCAACAATGACAACTGCAAGACAAATTAGAAGCCATTGGGTGATAAATTGCTTCAGTCCTCAAAAACAGCACAACTTACACAAAAGCACGTCCTGTACATGATTGACTCTGGTACGTCGTTTTGCTTTATCTCTGGCCCCCCTGGATATTCAACCGTACTCCGGGTCGCTTGTTAACCGACTGAAGATGTTTCAGTGCGAGCGGCAGCCGTTCACCGCAGCCGCCGTCGCCAACTCGTTTCAAGTTCAGGGTCTCTTGACTCTTCATGCATTTACATAAATTTCTAACTCTCCAACTTAATGCTAGGCTACCTCGTGACACATGATTTATGCAAACTGCTCGGTTATTTTTTGGTTTTATTTTTGTTCAATCCAGTTTAATCGATCAACACGTTCCCACTAGCCAAGGCAACAACCCGGGGACTCACTTGGCCATTTTTCATTTGCCGCTTAAAGATTTAGTTGAAGATAGTGTGCAAAATGCTCATCGTCCAAGTGTTGCTTTGTGGGCTCAGACAATCGGGCGGCATTTGACATTTGTTCACGCCATTATAATTATGCAAATTCCTTTTGATTCAAAGCCATAAATCAACTTTATGAGTGAGCTCCTTACACACCTATTAGCATAATAGTCTCCATATAAGGTTTAATAAAAAAAGGCCATGTGAATTAGAGTTCGCTCGTGTTTTGTGTACGAAAATTGATTTTTAATCGCCGACACTTTATGTTGAACAATGCGAATTTAAATCGCTCCATTGATCGTTTGTCTTGCCATTCGATCTGACGGCAGCATAACAACAATTGACTGAATGACTCTTTTATATATAACAATATTTTCGGACCCCCGTTGTGGGTCTCATACAATGCCATTCATATGGTAAATACTTATGTTAGACATTTATTTTTATTGTCTTGACGCGAACCTAATTTGATCAAACATTGTTGATCTATTGAGATGTTTAAAGCAAATGATAAAAATTAATTGGGCAACTATCAACTTGGAAACTTTTTTCAATCAATTTGGAATAGTTTTGCTGGTTTATTGTTTTAGAAAAACAGCGGGGCTGCCTCTTCTGCTCTGAGATGATTATAAGCTTGCCAACTTGTGACAGCTAAAATAGTATCCCACCCTACTATTCTATGGTAGTATAACAGCTGTCAAATTACTAATTCTTTCTTCTATTCTTCTTTCTTTTTAATTGGCCATTACAACCGATTGACGGTCTCGGTCTCTGCAATGCCCTCCAGTTGCTTCTGATCCGTACGAGCTTGCACCAGTTGGTCACAATGTATTCCCGCACCTGGTCGTCCCATCTATGTGGTGCTTTCCCGCTCTTGGCGCCTCCATCAATACCCGCCTTCGTTTTATTCGCCTTTTTAGTGAATCTTCTGCCGCGTGACTAGTCCTAACTAGCGCAGCCGCCGTTGCTCAGAGCTGTAAACTTGAATTACCATTACCATTACCATTACCATTAGCATTAGCATTAGCATTACCATTACCATTACCATTACCATTACCATTACCATTACCATTACCATTACCATTACCATTACCATTACCATTACCATTACCATTACCATTACCATTACCATTACCATTACCATTACCATTACCATTACCATTACCATTACCATTACCATTACCATTACCATTACCATTACCATTACCATTACCATTACCATTACCATTACCATTACCATTACCATTACCATTACCATTACCATTACCATTACCATTACCATTACCATTACCATTACCATTACCATTACCATTACCATTACCATTACCATTACCATTACCATTACCATTACCATTACCATTACCATTACCATTACCATTACCATTACCATTACCGTTACCATTACCATTACCATTACCATTACCATTACCGTTGCCATTGCCATTACCATTACCGTTACCATTACCGTTGCCATTACCATTACCGTTACCATTACCATTGCCGTTGCCATTACCATTACCGTTACCATTGCCATTACCATTACCATTACCATTACCATTACCACCGTTACCATTACCATTACCATTACCATTACCGTTACCATTACCATTACCATTACCATTACCATTACCATTACCATTACCATTACCATTACCATTACCATTACCATTACCATTACCATTACCATTACCATTACCATTACCATTACCATTACCATTACCATTACCATTACCATTACCATTACCATTACCATTACCATTACCATTACCATTACCATTACCATTACCAATTTCCAAAAATTAATTACTTTTACAATTACTTTGATAACACAGCCCAACAGTGGTTTTGGTGCAGGTCTATTTTTAACAGATTATGTTAATATAGACTTCACTGAACAAAACTGTATCATTGGTTTTGTTCAATCAGCTCTTGTTTCCAAGATATCGCGGAAAAACCAAAAAGTCGACTTTTTGGCACTCCAGGATTATTGGAGGCCACACTAGGCATAATTAGCTGAATTAATGAACTAATTGCGATAAGGTACATATCAATGCAAATTTTAAAAATCATATCCGCTATATTAGTACAGCGGAATGTGTCTAAATTGGCCTCTAAAGACAGACATTTTTCGATTTATAGTATTTTTAGCATTTTTTAAAGCCCGTTAAAGCTAGCGCAGATATCGAATTTATATTTTCGCCATCTGAGCCTATAGACAAACATATAATCTAATTTTGTGATTTTTATGGCGATTAAATCAATTTATTTGGCAAAGTTATAGCCACTTAAACACGAAATTACATATTTAAATTTATGGGAGGAAAACTAGATTTGTAACTCAAATTTTTATTGGAACTGTGAAAAGTCTACTTGTTTCCAAATATAATTTATCATCTACATGTAAACATATAACAATTTATGCCGAACCAAGTAGGCCCTTTACAGTTCCTATACAGATTTAGAGTAACAATCTAGTTTTCCTCCCATAAATTTAAATATGTATTTTTGTCTTAAACGCGCCATATCTTTGCCAAATAAACTTATTTAAATGCCATAAAAATCACAAAATTAGATCATATGTTAGGCTATACGCTCAGATGGCGAATGTATTAATCCAATTACCGCGCTTCCTTAAACGGGATGATTTATTTTGATAAAAATGCTATAAATCGGAAAATGTCTCTCTTTAAAGGCCAAATTAGACACTTTCCGCTGGACTTAGATGGTCCCTATGATTTTTCTAATTTGCAATGATATGTCCTTTATCATAACTAGCTCATAAACTCAGACATTTATGCCTAGTGTGGCCTCCATAAATCCTAGAGTGCCAAAAATGCAAGATTTTCGTTTTTCCGCTATATCTTGGAAACAAGAGCTGATGGAACGAAACCGAAACCAGTTTAGGAATCAGTAAACATAAACTTGTCATATTTTTAAATCAACAGGGCTGCACCTCACAAAGATGGTCATTTTGTTGGCCTGTGTAATTGTAGCTGTAAAGGGTGATTATTGAGTAATTGTGCTTGAAATGTTGAATTATTCATGAGATTTAAGGTGTCAATTTAAATTACTTAAGCCCAATTATCTCTTTCATGGATTATATAACATGTTCTTGTGTAAAAATAATATTAAGTTTATTTCATATTACCCATTAAATTCAAGTTGGCCTTCATGACAACTTATTTTTGAAACGAAATATCGGAAATGGCTGGCGTCTTGAATCGTTAATAATATTTGCAAATGCAAATTCTTTCAACTGAGGCTGACGACTTTAAACATTGGATATTTTTGAAAAATTTTGAAATTTCTCGACGGATCAAGCAAATATCTTCCCATCTATTCTAATGGCTACAAATGGCTTAATGGATTTTGATGCAATTTGGCACTCAGATAGTTGTTAATTTGGACTTGGCCAAAGGCCATATAACTTTTATTTAAAAGGTCAAAAAAACCGCAAATTTTGCCAATATACTGTCGGAGTATTTATAAAACCGCTTGGCGATTAGATGACAATTTAAGAGTTTGTAAGTAGAAGGTGTAGATCCAATGGTCGAAAAAATCGCGAAATTTTTTAAATGATCTAAGATTATTATAAAGTTTCTATCAGGGATGCAAACCGGTTCTGAACCGAACCGGTTCTGAACCGAACCGAACCGCTTTTTTCGCTCGTGAACCGAACCGTAAACCGAACCGGTGTGTTTTCAAAAATGCTGAACCGAACCAAAAACCGAAAAATAAAATGGTTCGGTTCGGTTCACTTCAGCTGGGTATTGAGTTACTGGGGAATAGTAAGCAAAATCAGCACTTTGCTTTAAAATATTGCGAAAATATTTGGAAAAGCAGAGTTGTTGTAAAAAAGCTAAGGACATCAACCTTATTAAATTTTCTAAGGACTCAAAATTGTAATAAGCCAAGTCTTGATTGTATTATCCGTTCCCGGGTCAACTTATTTAAAACTCAAATGTTAACTTTATCTTTAATTGAGATTGGCTTGAAATAGACAATGAGTATGGTATGCCAGCTGCTGGCTGGCAGGTCTGCTAAAATTCATGTTGAAAAAAAGGGAGGACGACATAGCTCAGTAATTGTCAACTCTTTGGAAAAAGAGCTCCACCTGTTTTTGAATTCGATTTCTTAGATTCCTGGAATCAAACTTGTTATCAGAAGATGGAAAAAAGTAGCTAAATCTTATTTAATGTTAATATGTAACATAATTTCATATATATATAAAAACATAACGGATAATTTGTTGAACTCGATAAAGGCCTATAGTCAGATAAGATAAATTTTTAGTTTGCTACGATATTTCACATGAATAGAACACCTTTTCATAATCATTCAGATTTCAAAGCTATTTCAAACTGTTTCTATTCATGTGAAATATCGTAGCAAACTAAAAATTTATCTTATCTGAGTATAGGCCTTAAGTAAAGACGACTTGGAAAAGCTTGCCAAAGAACTCAATAATAGGGAATTTATGCTTTAAATTATTGTGAAGTGCCAAATATGTCAGATTATTACTTGATCAGGTCAAAATAAAATTGTAATTATTTGACGATTTTGATCCGCTTGGCTTTCAGTAGTCGATTTCAAACCGTCAAAGTTTCTAAACAATATGAAGTGACAAAAGATGTTTCCGTCACTTGATATGTAAAGTTGCAGGATTTAACGAAATGAGGTCAAACGTAAATTTCCGTCGTAATTTTGTACAAACCCGTTTAACTGAAAACCCAAATCTTTGTTAATGAATAATCCGAATACTTGTATCAAAAATATGTTTCTTTAGTTAATTTAAAGAATAAAGAGCGAACCGAACCGAACCGAACCGTAACCGCGGTTCAGTAAGCCCCAAAAACCGTGCAATGAACCGAACCGGCGGTTCAAAAAGTGTGTGAACCACTGAACCGAACCAGTCCTTATTTCCAAGTGGTTTGCATCCCTGGTTTGTATAATTGCCAATTGAAGACTCATCTTTAAGAGGTGTAGACCAAAAATCGAGAAAATTGACTAATTTCATTTGAATTTTTACGAAAGCGCAGGCATTGGTAAATATAAGAGTCGTAGATTGAAAAGTCCAAAACATTGTATAACAATTAGGTAACCTTAATCATTATGAAGATTTTGATGGTTGGCAAAATAGACAGAAAAATACGAGTTGTGGATCGAACTTTCAAAACAATCGCGAAATTTCCAAATTTTTCAATTCACCAAAAATTATTATGGACACTTAAGGGAAGAACAAGTTATGGGTTCACCTCATATGGCTACCTGTAAACCGCAACAAGAAGTCATGAAATTGCAAAAAGATTTTTGTTACTCTATTGGTTTCATAGAAATCAGAGAATTAATGTTTGGGGATATATGTTCTCTTGAGTCCATTGTATTTCTGTGTGTCAAATCATATTTCACTATAACAATTTGCTGAATTTCAACAGATTCCCGATCATGACTATTAACTATCGCAATTAAATCAGTTGCAACAAAAGCAGTGTTCGCTTATGTCGAAAGTTGGAAAATATTTGAAAAGCGTTTCTTCACTTGTTTCAAAATACCTTTCGTTACACTCTTCAAGCTTAATATCTCAGTGGAATCAGAGATTCTCTGCAACTTTACTGCCAGGGTATTCAATGCCGAAAATGTAAATTGTTGTCTGCCTGAAGAAAGTCTTAAATTGTTGCTATTGGCGTCATCAAAACGCGGTATTCTTCCAAATTTTGAATATCTATATATCCATAATTCAATTATATGATTGCTATTATTAGCATGGGTTTTGTTACCTTGATCAGCAAACCATTAAATTTGGTGTTTTACAAACTTGATGTGTAAAAAATCATAGTTTTCACCTACAAATACAAAATAATTCCACATTTTAAGCACAATTACTCAATAATCACCCTTTTCAGTTACAATTATCTAAGTAATTGTAAAGTAATTAAATTTTGTAATATTCACTGAATAATATATTATAATAATAATTCCACCTTACAATTACGATTATAAAACAAGTAAGAAAGTCGGTCAAGCCCGACTATAACATACTCTGTACCTGGAGTAGAAGCTGAATGCAATGCTGGTGCTGCGCTCATCTCTAAGTCTTTCCCTCTTTCTCTCACTCTCTCTCTCTCTCTCTTTTTAAGATTGTGCTGTGTTAGTTGTAACAGGGTGGGAGGGGTGGGAAAGGGTAATGTACTTTTTTGCTCATAACTTGAGAACCGCTCATCCGATCTTTATCATTTTTTCGGCAAATCGATACATTTTGCTAATTACTAACTAACTCTAGAAGGTACGAATCGTCTAACTTCAAAACTGTAGCAGATATACCGTTTTTCCCTAATTGCGGGGGCGTGGCAAAAATTGAAAATAAACTTGATCTGCCTGCAGTTATAAGAAACATTTGTCCCATACATGTCAAACCTCTATCTCTTACCATCTCTGAGATCTGTTTGTTCATACGGACAGACGGACGGACAGACGGACAGACGGACATGGCTATATCGACTCGGCTGTTGATGCTGATCAAGAATATATATACTTTAAAGGGTCGGAGATGATTCCTTCTCCCTGTTACATACTTTTGCACAAACTTAATATACTCTATGTACCTTCGGTACAGAGTATAAAAATCGTAATTATGAATTGTTTTATCATTACCTAAAAAAATGGTGTTTATAGTAATGAAAAGCAATTAAATACGGGAAGTAATGAATACATTACAGATCTGCCGTTGCTTTAATCGCTTCACAGGTATCCCCATAGAGCTCGTTCACTTTCAGGACTGGGATGATAGGCGTTCTTCGCGTGAGGTCTTTGCTCTTGAACTCCCTACTTAGCCCGTAGTAGCATCGGTCTGCAAGAGTGATTCTTGATCGGGATTTCAGGCTAAAGACCAAATCCTCTACAACTTGAAA
This sequence comes from Lordiphosa clarofinis, assembly GCA_018904275.1. Lineage (NCBI taxonomy): Eukaryota > Metazoa > Arthropoda > Insecta > Diptera > Drosophilidae > Lordiphosa > Lordiphosa clarofinis. Next base: position 90,600 of record JAEIGQ010000072.1, on the reverse strand, counting down.
GTTGTACACTCCCATTGTAACAGACTGTCCAAGACGCGTAGACTTTCTTTCGGTGGATACTAGTTACTTTGTCTTGTCCTCATTTATTGATAAATTCATTAGTTCACCCTGTATCTCAATCTTTGAAAACGCCCTGCTTACGACCCTTGGGCACTGGCGCAGTATAAATACCATATTAAACTCCAAGGGTATATAAACTATGTTCTACTTGAAGGTAAAATTTAATAACATGTCCTACACATTCTGCGAAGTTTTTTAATGTTTATTGTTTGAGCAGTTTGTGGATACTCACTTAAAAATTCTTCTTTAAGGCCTGTATCCAGCACTGCGAAAAATTTCTGTCAGGAATTTGCTAATTATTTCTTATGTGTGTGGAACGTAAGTAACGTGCTGGATACACAAGCAAGGAAAACGCAAACTAAAAATTCCTGCCACAGTTTTTTTTTATGAAGTTTGACAGGAATTTTTAGTTTAGTTACCCGGCTTTACTCGCGACTAAAAAAAAAATCGCCTGGGGCTCTATTTAATCCGAAAAATATGATGCAAATGGGAAAGCTTATGGGGAAAGCTAGAAAGCAGCGCACTCCCACTTCTTCATAAGTTTTTCCCCAAACACCAAAACTTGTTTAAAGCCCAATTCTCTTCCTTAAGGCCCCTATGCAGCTCTAATTGTCGTTAGTAAAGTAAAATTATTACACAAAACTCTAAGGCGCTGTATTGAGTATACAAAATCAGTTAAATTTTAAAATACAACTTGAAGACTAAACAATTTTAAAATCAGTTTCGCAGAAGTGAAGTACAGTTTCCTCATTATCAACGCTATCTCTGTTAAGGGGTGAATCCAAACATTTAAAGCCGCTGGGCATAGGCGCCTCTTAATTTTTTTCACTCTTCGGCTCCACGCAATTCCAGTTGAGAAGTGTAGGTGAATACTGCTCATATTTCAAGCCGCTAGAGATGGGAGCCTCAGGGGTACCTGTAGGTGGCCCTGCTTCCGTTTCAGTTGACTCTTGAGCTTTTCCTGTGACTTTCAGTTTCTTCTCATTTAGTAGCATTTTTACTTCTTTGTCCACAGTTTGAATCAAAGCGGTATTATCAAAGTCATTGGATCCACAACAATATGTGAAATTTATATTAGCTCCATAAGACATGTGGAAGTTTCGCATGGAATTATTTTGTTGCAGCTCAGCTATTTCCGTTTGAGTGGAAGCCTCCTTCTGAATGGATTTTTGATTTGATTCTACCTCTTCCGCATCCGAAGCATTCACATATGAAGCGAGTTTTAATAACAACTTCCCATCTTCTTTAGGGAGTTTCACTTTGGCCATAAAAGTAAGATGAGTTATTTCGCCAGTTAGAGAGGCTGGTGACGCAGAGCTATTGTTATTTATCATGAGCGTGCAAGGCCATTCAGCGGTATCACCAGCAGCCTTGTTTGCGGGCTTATTTAATCCATTTTCTATGGAAACTAGCATGGTCATTTCCTTCTTAGCTTTCCCTTTGCCAGCTTTCTTCCACTTCGGTTTGGGAAGCTTCCTGGGCTTTCCATTAAGTTTAAAATATTTTTTCAGGTTTATTCCAGACTCTTTTCTCTTTCCTTTGGCATCTTCAATAATGGTCGTCCCTCTAATATCCTTCTCTTCCTCTAATCTGCTTTGGTTCAAATCTGTTCTTGGCTTTTCGTGAAATTTCAGCTCTTCATCGGAGTCCTCTGGTTTGTCCTTCTTCGATACCACTTTGGGAACCGTGTTCAGCGCCTCTAGAGATTCCTTTTTCCTTCCTGACTCTGACAGTGTCTGTCCCGCTTGATTAACTGAATTTATCGAATTGAATGTAGTGCGTACTCCTCGAACCAATAGACTCTTCTTGTTGGTCAACCGACTTCCAATCCCAATTGTTGCGTAATTCCGAGCCGCCAGTGCATCGTACGTCACGCCTTCGCGTTGATTAGCATTAAAGAGCTTTCTGTACCACTGCAGGAACTCTAAATTATCCTGAAAGTGGCCCTTCACGAGCCGTTCAAAAGGTATAGTTCTGCTCACTTGCTCCTTTTGAAATGCCGTCTGCAAAATCTTGAAATTTTGTATATATTCGTGCTCTACATTAGTTAAGAAGATAACGCGATTTAAATTAATGGCCTTTGGTCGCAAGATGTGGAAGAGTTGACAATATGCAGCTCCAGTGCAACAATCGTTCAGCTTCTTTATATCAGAGTCCAGAAGTCCATTCAGCCAAATCAACATCTGTTGGCGCGACACATTGTCCGAGGTTTTATTGTGGCTAGTTTGCGATACATTTATGACAGGCATGATGGCGATGTACTGCGAATTATAGTTAAGCATTGTGTTAAATAAATCAGTTAAATAAATTTGAAAAAATTATACTTACTTTTAGTATTAAGCGTAAGGTGTTTATCACTCGACGAGACTCACAATAATACTGAAAGAAAATTCCATATTGTTCAGTAGTAAACAGTGACAGCAACACAAATGTAAAGGCACAGCCTACTGCCCAGGGCGGAAAGGAAACACTTTACACGAAAAAAAATTTAATTTACCAACTAATTATATGTGTTTTCTACATTTTAGTCAGATATACACTATATTTGTCCGATTTCGACAAATCGTAGTGAAATTATATGAAGTCATCAAAAACTTATAAATACAAGGGTTGGGAGCGGTGGCATTGAAAACAAAAAAGTTTCTAGTAGTAGTAGTAGTAGTAGTTGTATCTTTATTTTTACAAATTGTGTAGTACAAAAATAATAAGTAATATTCCATGTAGCTATAAAGATATAAATAATATAATTGGCATGGAATTTATCCGTCTGCCAAGCTTAGCTGCCTTCGAGGATGCCCCACCACTTTTGAGTACTACATGCAGCTGCCCCGCTCGTCGCGAGATACCGCATCGTTCCTCTCCAGTGGCAGTGCTTGTCCCTTTCAGATAAACTCGTTCATAATATTTCGCCTGTATCTCAGCGTCTCCTTTAGGTACTCAACTAGCATGTGCCAGCCTTCACCGTTTAGCGCCGTTAAGAATTCTTCCTTCGTCAGCGATGTCTTTTTCCAGTGTAACCACCTGAGCTCGTTAAAAATTGGGCATATTGCGATTAAGTGGTATACGTCTTCTCTAACACGCAGATTACATAAAGAGCATTCTTCGTTTGCTGTTGGAATGTGAGGTATAAAATTTAATGCGAGCAGTTCAACTCGTGCCTTAAATATTACCGATATGCTGGAGACGTCATACATGTCGTTAAAATAATTTTTTTCGTTTAAACTGTGGTTTAATAGTTTGTATGTGTTTCTGGTGACACTTTGGGTCGCTTTCTGCTCGCAGTTTGCTCTGGCTTCTGTTATCTCACCTTGAATTATTTTCTGCTGCATCTTGGACCAGTTGCGGACTTCACTTTCATTCCAGTTGACACCATGCTTTTGAGCTAGTATTTCCCATGTCGAAAAAAATTGCGATTTAGAGCGGAGTAAGTGCTTTGTGTGGGGTGTTGTTAGGTAAACGGAACATTTTCTTTATGTAGAACCGTAGCAATTGCTCCACCTCATTGTAGTACTGGTAACCCCAGACTTGTCCTGCACAGCACATTATCGCTTTGGCGGTTGCTTCAAACATTTTAAATTTCGTGCTATGGTAAACGTGTTTTATCCCGAGGAGAGATTTCCACGTGCTGTTCAGCGCCTTCTTTCCACCTGCGAGTTTTTCGGCAATATGTTTTGAAAATTTCATATTGGGTGTAAGTGTTACACCAAGATATGTAAACTGTTTTACCACCTCGAGTTTTTCTCCATTTAGCATCCACTGCTCATCTATAGCTGACCTTCCTCGTTCCTTTATAACCATCACCTTTGATTTTTTAGTATTTATTAGCAATCCCCAGGTGTCGCAATAACGTTGCGTCGCATTTATCATTATACCCGTTACTCGTAGAGTAAAAAGGGTATACTAAAGTCGTGCAAATGTATGTAACAGGCAGAAGGAATCATCTCCGACCATATAAAGTATATATATTCTTGATCAGCATCAACAGCCGAGTCGATATAGCCATGTCCGTCTGTCCGTCTGTCCGTCCGTCCGTCCGTCTGTATGAACACCTAGATCTCAGAGATGGTAAGAGATAGAGGTTTGACATGTATGGGACAAATGCTTCTTTTATCTGCACGCAGATCAAGTTTATTTCAAATTTTGGCCACGCCCCCTCCCGCCCCCGCAATTCAAAAAAAACGTTATATCTCCTACAGTTTTGAAGATAGACGATTTGTACCTTCTAATTGCCGCCGTCTTCTTCTATGACATGCATTTTCTATGTTCGTGTGTGCGTGTGTGTGTGTGCGCCGCTTTCTCTTTCTCTGTGTGAAAAACAACAACGGGTCAAGTATTCGCACAGTCAGTAATCATCGAAATTGGAAACATAACAGCCACAATTATATAAACCTTAGTTCTTAAGTTAAAAACCAAAACAAAACTGAAGCCAGCATGCACACATCCACACCTACCGTTTACCGTTACCGACATTACGCTCAACCAAACTGTGCCTCTTCCTTAACAGCCGCGGCTGTCAAACTGTGACGGTCAGCTGTTAACTTTTGCCGCCATTATGTTAAAATTTGGAAACTGAAATCGAAACACCAAAATAGCCACCAAGCAGAAAGTGAAATTTGTAATTTGTATAATTGTTAAACAAATATGCATTACATGAAAACAGCTAAATAATCAGCCGTGCTCTCATTTTCACTTTCGAGAAAATTACGCAATTCAGATTTTTGCGAAAGTGAAAGTTTTTTTAAATTATATATTGTTGATGTTTTTTTTTAACAAAACGTAAATGTACTAATTAAATATGCCTGCAAAATGTTATGTAAAAAAAAAACCAAGCCTCTCAAAATATAAAGATAGTTAGTAATTAACAAAATGAATCGATTTGCCGAAGAAACAATCAAGATCGGATAAACGGTTCTCAAGTTATGAGCAAAAAAGTGATACAAGCCCCCCGCTACGCCCCCTCCCACCATAAAAAAAAATGTTGCATACTTTTCGGATGGTCCCCCTAAGGAACGCAGGAACACTGTTGAACATGTTTTTTCATGAGTAACGGGTATATCGAAGTCGGTTAGGGCCGACTTTAACTTACGCTCTCGTTTTTTGAAGTGTTCGCGCATCTTCGGCTAATGGGACCATGTCATCCGCATACATCAGGATTTTTATTGTTTGATCTCCAAACTTGACTCCGCCTGGCAGTGCCATAACTATGTCTTCAACATATAGTGCAAACAAAAGCGGACTTAATAGGCAGCCTTGCTTTACCCCGCACTATGGGGAATTTTGCCAAATATTAGGCATAAACCCCTTTTCCAAAAGTGCTCAAAACTTAAATTTTTTTGTCTCATTAGACCACTAATACATAAGTCTTCAATGTTACATACCATGAATTTTGATTTAACAGAGCTCTGTTAAGTGAGCAGCTGATAAAGTCAGCTTATGCTAACGAATGAAAGTTCAATGTTAAGTGTGTGTTTTCTGCTGCAATTTGTATTTGCCAAATATTAATTAAAACCGAAAGTTTTGTCGAATATTTTTGATGGAATCTAATCGTTGTAGTATGTATTAAGTGTAAGTGCCTTTTATCTGCAGAAATTAGTCGTGGCGTCCTTGTAGTTGAGGATATTAGCGATTCATCTAAAAAAAAAATTGGGAATGAAAATTCAACTTTGCAAAGCCCTACCAAATTTTGTTTAGATTTGTTAGAGCTGGGACTTTTACCACCTTTTAGAGCTATCAATTCTGCTTCTGATTCACTTTTGCTCAACCGCATCTATGCGCATTTTTTTGCAAAATTTCACTTTTTAGGACACAACCTCATTTTCTCCAATGCCTACTTGCATGCCAAATGAAAAAATGTGACGAGTCTTGAAGATGTTATTTTCGATTGCTTTAAAGAGAGGTTGGGCCAAAGTCTTTCAGTCGCATATGAAAGATATTTAAAAAAAAGTAAGGAAGAATATTTTGTGCAATTTTGGCGATAAATCGCAGAAATTTAACCGAATAATACAACAATTTGAACGCAGAAAATAAATTCTTAGCCATTCCGAAGCACATGAACCCAGAGTGTCGTTCCCGATGGTCAATTATGCTAAAGCGAATCAGAGGTCGTAGGAAAGAAGCTGCTGGAGATAACTTGGTAGAAGAAGCAAACATAGCTGTTCGTAAAAAATAAAAAACCAACCAGCTGACCATGCAGCAGTTCTTAAGATAGTTTCAATAAGGCCTTAAAGGCAAAAATTATCCGAAATTTTGTGTCACACCCAATCAAAAATCCTTTGCAGTCTTCCGGCGACGTGAGCAGTATTGTGCAGTTAGAAATGACAGTGAGCCGCATTTTTTTTTCAGTAATCGCGAAATTCCATAAAGTTTGCGGCCGATAAATATGTTTCCTAATACGCGTCAGTAATTGTACATTCCTTGTTATGCAAAATAGCAAGAAAAACCAATTTTATCTTGTAGAAAAAAACAAATTTTTTTTGTTATATTTTTTTTAAGGCGGGATGAAGTGCTACCACGCCCACTTTTTTGCACATATAGACCAACGTTATACATAATATAAGGCAAAAAACTAGACCGCAATATATTGCTTAGTTTTTAAGTTATTAATTAATGCCTGATTTTTGGGAAAATTCCCCATAGTGCCCCGTTATTAGTTTTGAACCAATCCGATACAGTGCTTCCGTCCCAAACTGCTGTTCGGTTTTTGGAGTACAAGCTTTAGATAATCTTTACCATTTTATACGATAACCCGATAGAGCTCAATTTCATTATCAACTTTTGCCTGTCGATAGTGTCAAAGGCCGCTTTAAAATCAATAAAGAAGGTATACATTTTCTTTTTGATTTCTAGGCGTTCTTTTGAAATGGCGGTAAGTGCATATATGGTGTCCACGGTGGAATATCGCTTTCTGAATTCTGTCTGGTATTCACTCAATATGTTGTTACTGTCCACCCAATCAGTTAAGCGTGCAAGTAAGATCGCTGCAAATGTTTGTATTATGGTGTTTAAAAAAGAAATGCCCCTATAGTTTGCTGGATTCATGAGGAACTATCAAGTTGCCAGAAGGCTTTGCTGTCTCTCACACTATTTATCTCCGATTCCATATTCTGGTAATAAATGTACTCCTTTTTAGTACATAGCGCTTTATACTGTGGATTTGCCTTGTGGTAGTGCTTTTTATTTTCTGCCGTGACTTCCCGTCTCATTGGTTTAAAAAAAAAAAGTTTCTATGGCAGCTATATGCTATAGTCATCCGATCTTGCCGGTTCCGACAAGTGTCCAGCGTTTTTGTACAAAAAGACTTCGTGGAAAGTCTGGTTAGGATAGCTTCAAAACTGACGGAGGAGATAGCATATAAACAGACAGACTGAATTTTATTATTATATTTTATAATCCACATAATCAAAATGTGCCACATTTGAAAACAACCAAAAGAGGTTTTAGGAACACCAACAATTGCTTTTGGGTGGTTAGAGGTTTGTAGAACACCGCCGATAAAGATAAAGTTTAGCGAAACCTTACTCAATAACTGAGCCCAAATAGTTTTAATATCTATGTCTATAAATATAAAAGAGAGTGTCCTGACTGATTCACTGATTGGCAATCATCGCACAGCCTAAACGGTAAGAGATAGACGGCTGTTATATGGACCGAAGTTTCTGTGAGTGGTGAAAGTACGTACTAAGACGGGGTTTTGAAAAATTCAACCCGGAAAAGTCGAAAAAGCGCGGGAAAAGTTTGTATGGGAAAATGTTATTTTTCATCCGATTGACTTGAAACTTGCTTTGTAAGCATAGTACGCGAAATAATTTGTCACGTGTTTTCCCGATTTTGGGAAAATTTGGCTGGAAAATTCTGCATGCAAAAAACTATTTTTCCTCCGATTGGCTTGAAACTCGGTTTGTAAGGACCAAATACGAAATAATTTGAAATGTGATTTTTCAATGTCGGAAATTCCGCCCACGAGGAAAGTGGGTGGAAAACTCTTCATGCAAAAAACTATTTTTCATCCGATTTCAATATAATAATTTGTAAATAATAAATAAATAAATAGATAATTGAAATCTTCGCACTTTTGCGATTGCTCGTCCGAATGAACGGTTAGTAAATTCCTTATCCTGAATTTTAGTGCTCGTATTGCTCCTCCTCTGCAGTTCCTAACAGTAAAGCACTAATTTGATCCATATCAGTTGCTTAAATGTAAAATGAAATTATGCCAGCTCATGTCATTAAAAGTCCTTGCACGTTGGCAGATTGATTACAGTGTGTGACATTACCTAATTACAAATTTCCATTACGCAACAGTGCAGAGCTCTAGCTCCATTGCATTGACGTTTCCATTTATATGCAAAAACAAAGTCTGTGAGACGTCGCCAAAGTGTGCAACAAGAGTGCAGACGAAACAAGATTTACTTGTAATTACTATGTAAATGATTTATGAAATTCGTTTAATCGGAAACTCCGAGCTTAAGCTTAACATGCTTTTGTCATCGTGTCCATTCATATCCATATTGATGAGGGTCGTTTCCGGATGAGGTCATTGAATTGTGTGTACATACTCGTACATATTTCATATGTTATACAATGACAGCAGCTATAATCAGAAGGAGGCCGTATTTTTGCGGATGCCGTTGAGTGGGCAACAAATCCCCGAATCCTACGTAATAAGTTTGATGAGCTTTTGAACTGAGCCAAATTGAAGTCAGGCGGTATATTTTTTTATCTCAATGCTGCGCATGATGATGATGATAAGGATGCACATACAACAAATTGAGTTATGGTCTAGCTGGCTCATATTTTATGCATGACAAGGACAAGCGAATTGCTTTCCAATCGACTAAACGCACGCACCCAAGTGCTGGGGCGATTACTTTCCCATTTAAAGGCCCCTCTTTTTAATCACCTTCAAGGCTGACACGATATCCTTGTTTTTACCAGCGAGACCGACGGAGCCTTTTTGCGTTCTATAATTATTGAGCAAACTTTTCAAGCACAAAATCAATTAAAATAGTTTGTTAGTTCAACACAATCGACGGCTTCAAGCTCCGTCCTTGCTTGACATTTAATGATGATTCCTAAAGCTCTCCAGGAGATGGAGCTGGCAGACAGACAGAAAACACAAAAATGTACCTTTGACCTTTCTGGGTGGCCGGGTGCACAATTTATTTATGCTGGCTCAGAGCACTCACAGCTTGGGTAATCATTTATATTAATGGAGTGAGTCGGCAATTTTTGCAACCGTGAGAAATACGAACTGTAAACTGGCATTGCTAAGCCCCTCCCCGTCTGTGTAGTTGCCATTTTTGCATAAATTACAAGACGTAGGCTTTGTGTACACAGAGAAAAATTTTTTTAAAATTATTAACAGGGGATATTCTGGGGTCTTGATAAACCAATAGTTCTAATGTTTGGAGATTTAATTTAGATAAGTTTGACTGGATATCAGGGATTAAGACCAAATGAAATCCACCTGCAGTAGCAGCTGGAAGTAGCGTAAGACAATAGTCAAAACTATACTTATACTTACTTATTAACCTGCACCGCGAAAAAAGGATAGTTTTTGATGATCGTTATGATGTTTAACTATCCATTTGGACTGGATAGTTAACTATCTATTTTTGGGATTCATGGGATATTTTCGAAGTCGATTTATTTTCGCTTAAAAGGGATATATCAGGAAATACATTTTTTATTGATCTTTATTCTTTATCCAAAGGAGCTGAATAATGTGAAAAGGATATTTAAAAAAATGGATCTTAAAGTGGATATTTGAATATCCATTCTACTGGGATCTTTTTTCTCTCTGTGTGCTTATCCTAGATATCTATGATTTGGCATAGACCTTCGTTTAGTAATGCAGGCGCGCACTAAGAAAGCAAATTTGGAAAATTTGACCGCGAAGTGTGTGAAAACTACAACGAAAAGTTTGTATGGCCACTTAGCTGTGGTGCTCACGCATCCTGTGGGAAATGCTGTTTTGCTGAGGAAGCGAGAGAAAGAGTCTGTGTATATTAGCTCTATAAGACAGATGATACCTGCTATGGGAGACATTAGTTAGAAATGAAAAGGAAGAAGAAAGAGTAACGAAATGACATGTTGATAGTGGAGGGGGGACGTGAAAGAGTGGAGAGTGCTTGAAGAGGGAGGGGTGGCGAGTAAGAGAACACCTAGATCTCAGCGATGGTAAGAGATAGAGGTTTGACATGTATAAGACAAATGCTTCTTATACTTGCAGGCAGATCAAGTTTATTTCAAATTTTGTCCACGCCCCCTCCCGCCCCCGGAATTCGGAAAAAAACGTTGTATCTCCTACAGTTTTAAAGATAGACGATTCGAACCTTCTTGAGATAGTTAGTAATCAGCAAAATAAATAAATTTGCTTAAGAAATAATAAGGATCGGATGAGCGGTTCTCAAGTTCTGAGCAAAAATGTGAAAAATAGCCGAGTTAAAAAAGTGTTGCATACTTTTCAGATGTTCGCCCTAAGGAACGCAGGAACACTGTTAAACATGTTTTTTCATGAGTAACGGGTATATCGAAGTCGGTTAGAGCCAAATTTAACTTGCGCTCTCGTTTTGAAGTAAATATGAGTGATTCAGTTAACGGACAGTGCGTCTCATGCAAATTCAATTGGTCAATAAATAATTGAAGTTTTTTTTTTTGGTCCGTTTTAAACTTGTCTGTTTTTTGTTTATGCAAGTTCTAAGTGAATTCAAACTTTTATAGAGTATATCTTTTTATGAACTCATATGAACCGGCTTAATTTTAGATATATGTTAATGCTGTTGGTTGACATTGTGTGTTATAAATTTGGTGGTGTTCAATAGTATTTATTTTTTTCTTTCTTATTTTTTTTAATACACATAGATCTTATCGAAAATGTATTTTATTGAACTAATTTTTTAGTTCTTGTGAATACTTTGTATGCACAAATTCTTAGGAATGGAAAAAGAAATAAAAAAAAAAACCTAAATATATTTTTATTTGCTTTAGTACCTAATTTAAAAGTTATGCTTTGAATAATTGAAAGACTTGTTAAATTCATCAAAAATGAATTTAACGGGACATTTCCGACCCTAACTCTAGAACAGCCTCTAGCCTAAAGCCAAGTAATGCAGAAAGCTGAAAAAATATTTTGTCCAGCCTGGCTTCCCATAAAACCGAACCATTTCTTATCTTATAAGGAGGCAATAAAGTACCTGGGGGCTATGCTGGAACACAGGCTAAATTTTAAAAGCCACTTTTCGTACGACAAAGAGAAGGCCATCAGAGCAATTAATGCCTTATCAAAAATGATGGTAGCAGATGGCTAATCTGCAACGAAGTCAGGTCTATCATAATTAGACAGCGGATTTTGCATATTTGCATATATGCATATTGAACCGCATGTCCGATTTAAATTCTGATTCCACACATCTTATTTTTATTGAAATATGATCTAAGTCCGCTAAAAACATTTTTGCATAAATTGCATATTTGCATATTAAATTATGCAAATATGCAAAATATGCAAAAACCTATTTTATATGAAATTACATATTTCAGATCAATTATTATCCTACTAGGCTTGGTTATTAAAAGTCAACAACAGAAAATCAGTGATAAAAATCGCGTATGATTTAAAAACGGCTAAAAGATTTGCCATCAAAATGTTTGGAAATACATATTTCCATATGAGGTACACACCCTTAAGAATTTTAAACACAAAACGAAGCTTATAAAATTTTTGTCCGAACCCACGCGATTTTTTGGTCTGTATGATCTATCTTCTATGAGCAGTCGGCTTACACGTCTTCGTGTCAATCTAAACTCATATTAAAATTAAACAAATATTCTTTAAGGCGATCGACAATCACTTCCTTTTTAGCCGTCTTTAGTTGCCAACTATTAAATCTTTTTGACAGTCTATCGATCTTGATCCACATTATATATAAAATTTCGCGACTTTTTGGACCGTAGTATCGAGCCATTTACGCGTCTACAATCACCATCTATCAAATCTTGATACTTCCCGAAACTTATAAAATTTTGCAAATTTTGCGAAAAATCCAACCTCAAATATAATTTTTGGCAGTACGTCTAACACTTTCTATATTTGCTCGACTATTTAAACTTAAAAATGATCTTTAGTCGTATGAAAAACTCGCAAATGTTGCGATTCCTTGAGCCGTTCCATCTACACCTCCTATTTACCCGTCTACATTGCCATCCATTGAATCTTCATAATAATCTTAGGTCATACGAAAAATTGGCAAATTTTGGACCATTCAACGCCTCTTATTTGTTAAAGCCTGCTCTTTCGGAGATACTCAAAAGCAAAATTTTACAAATTTCGCGGCTTTTGGACTAACCTCTTGTATACGCGTCTTTAATTGCTATCTATCCAATCTTCATAATTATCTTAGGTCCTTTGATTTTTTTGACCATTTGATCTACTCCTCCTTTTTACTTACCGGCTCACGCTTTTTTATGATAACCTAAACTCAAATGTGAATTTATTTACTCGTGTACTCTTGCCGTCTATTTATTCTTCAACCTAAGATTAGTAGGTTTTATGGAAAATTTAAAAATTTCTCAATATTTCAGAACCTTCACTGTACACCTTGCATTTGCCAACGTCTGCGTTTTTTTAAATACTCAAATGAAATTTTGCGGTGTTGGACCATGTTCATCTTTCGAGATTTTTTGATCGGTCGGTCTTCAACTTCTATTTAACCGTCTATATTGGACATTTATCTATTTTTTATAGTAATTTTTACTTTATATACATTTTACATATTTTGCATATTTTCTGCATATTTTGCATATTTTCATATACAGTAAATATCGGTTATATGACGAACCGCTTGTATGCAAATACCGGTTATATGCAAAAATAGAACATTTTACAGCATTATGCACAGTTTTGATATAAGAATTAAATTGCTTGTATGCAAATCGCTTATAAGCAAATATCGCTTATATGCAAATATTGTACATCAAATTTAAAATTTCTGCGTACTATTTTAATCGGTTGTAAGCAAATTTTGCAATACAATTGCTGATAGCTGAACATATGACTTTGTAATAAAATCTGCAAAAATTGTACATCATATTCTAACAACTTTAGAAAAACTTCGATTTAAAATGACTTAAAATCCAAGAATTATCAAGAGATTAACCAAATCCGCTATCAACACGGAATTCTTGGTAGACCAGTCTTACTCGCGCTAAGGCAAAAGAGCTCGCCTTAAAGCTAAATGAAGACTATCAGGCCTTTTCTCAATTCCACTTCGGTTTTCGTATAAACGTTTGAATTGGCCAATCTACTCTTACAAATTTGAATGGAAGATGTAAAAGAAATCTGTCGTTACTATACCAAGGCTTCGTTTTTCTACGAATTAAATCCACTTGTCATTGAGCTGTCAGTTTCAACTGCTTGAGCAAATCCACTTTTACTGAAAGCGGATCTAGTAACCGTAGATATAAGTGTCACTTTCCATACAATCTTATTAACATAAAGTTCAAAGAACAAACGTGTATAAGAAAACCGAAGTGGAATTGGGAACAGGGCTTTATGCTTCACATTGGAACGGTCGTCAGCGTTGGTGCAAAACTAAACTCTTTTAATTTCGCAAATATTCATAGAGAATCCAGTTAAATAATACTGCAAATGAGCTGCTTTTACCTCAAATCATTTGCCGCAAACTCACGCAGAGTGCATATATAATGCAAGTACTGTAAAGTTCTACGGTATGAAAGGTTAAAAGAATTAATAACCCAGAAGCAATTCTGATGTTTTAGTGCAATGAATCCCAACTGTCATAAAGGTCCGAAGTTGCAAAGTTCAATTTAAATAGGTGCCGAATACATTCAATGCGACAATGATCTTGCCTGATTTGGAATTATTTTGGACGGGAATATTGTATTATCGTATCGTATTGAAAATCCATTTGAGAATAATTATATTGCTCTATGTGAATTCAATACAAAACATCCCTTAACCACAGAGGACCAACTAAATTTGGATTCACTACTTCGACACTATTCTTATATGTATAATAATAATATTACCGCTTTTTAAGAAGTGAAGCTCAGATCTTGGAAACTGCTAAAAGAAAGCAACTATAAAAAATATAACAGATTTTTTAAAATCAATTTGTGTAAGACATATTTAAAAGACCGAAACTAAATCTTAGTAGTAAAATCCATTTGCGACATTTCCAACGAAAAGTGATTTAAGTTATCCTTATCTAATAGCTAATTTACCCCTAAGTATAACTATAACCAACAAATAGCCATTTGTCATTAAAACAAAATGAACATAATTTATTGAATTGCTTATATGCAAATTTTTGCATACAACCGATTTATAGTTTATATGCAAATAATTTGCATATAACCGATAACCGCTTAAATGCAAATATCGCTTATATGCAACAATTTTTCTGCATTATTACTTTTGCATATAAGCGATATTCACTGTATTGAATATGTAGATTTCAATGAAAAGTGGGCTATTTAATTAGTCCAAATCCAAACTTTCACCTCAATCCGTCTTCATTTAAAAAGTTGCTTATAATCCGCTGTCTAATCATAATATACCCAGCACCGATTTGGGCCCCTGCAATGACCGTGCCATCATACTGCTGAGGATGCAACAGAGCGTACAGGAGATGTGCTCTTTCGAGTAACCTGCAGTTTCCTGACTGAGTCGGAGAACTAATAAACTTGTGAACTAATAATTAGCGGTAGTTCCGCATAAGAGAGGGTGGTTTTGGTGGGTGAGGATTTCGAGGTCCCACACTTTTTTGGCTTTTACACTTCTGCGACGATTTCATTTTGAATCATCAAAATCGGTTCAGTGTAATTGCACTGATATCATGGCCGCCCTTTAAAAAAACGTGGATTAGAGATAAATGCCTTTAATGTTTAAAGCAATTTGAAAATGACTTGTTTTAGTGAACACATTTTTGACAAAAAGGGCTATCAGGCCTGTTCCGGTTTTCACTTTCGACAAAAATTAGTGAATTCGAATTCGTTAAATGTGCTGTAGCACAAAATTGATTTGGCTAATCAGGTTAAAACGTTTTAACTTAAATCAGTCGTGTTAAGAATAAGTAGAAACTGTAGGTTTGATGCGGATTTCCTTGATTGTTGAATGGAGAAGAGAACATGTAAAAAATTCGAATTCACTTTAGTTTAGACCGGAACATGGCAGTATATCTTCTAAATTATTTCGAATTTCTAAAAATCCTTTTAAGGAGATATAAAATATACAAAAATTTTGCACATTAAGAATCTCCCCTTAAGTCTAATGTCAAAATCGCTTGTTGCCTACTTTTTGGGGCAAATATTTGTTTACATAAACTAGTTGAATTCAAGTTTCTTGCACATTATCCTTTCTATATTGTAGAAATTTTCTACAAGAAACCTCTGTTCCGAATGACTGACATTATTTTTTTGAACAATGAAGATTATTGTGTACAATTCCTTTGTGTAAATATTTTCTAGCTGTGCTACGTATGTATTATGTTAATATAAAATATACTCTCATTTCGAAGCGCCTCCAGTGGGCCATTTGGATGCGGTGTGGCTTTTAGCGGCTACTCGGCTTATGCATACATAAGTCAAGTATGCAAATTCTGGACAGTTACATAGCTGCTCTTTTCTACACACAAACATACAAGTATATTTGCATCTGTGTAAATTGTTTGTAATATTAAAGTAAGCCATGAGAGGGCCAACTTCCCTCAATGAGTGCTGTTGCTCTTGTGTGTTTCGTTTCTGTTTCAGTTAGCAAGTGAAAAAGTTGTGTAATAAACGTCTTTTTTTTAGTAAGCTGTCTAAGGAGAAGTTTCCACTGTTGGCACACCTGACCCCACTTTCAGCCAGATGTTTAATTTTCAACTTTTGAAGACGGCCCTTAAAACACAATGCAAATGTCTTTTAAACATTTCCACAGAAATGTTTTTAGTGTTTACACTCGTAGCTCACATCAAAGATGGCACGAAGTTAGTACGTGTCTCCTAGAACGGAACATTTGTTTGCACTTGTTTGCAGCATTTTTGTATCCAAACCGCATTATTATTTCATTTCTTTTTTTTACTTGTTGGACTTCTCTTTTTGTGTCCTAAACGTAAACAATTGCACGTGAAACGCTACAGGAATTTCAATTAGATTGTTTGCATTTCTCCGCCTTTTGAGCTTTAAACAAACGAAGACGGAGGCAAGCAAATTCCTGATGAGCGCATCATCAAATGGCACTTGAAGTTCACAGTCAGAGCGCAATGGAATAATCTGAGCATTCAATTATCTTCAAAAGAAGAAAAAAAGAACGGAAAATGAAACTTGGCAATTGTTGAATGTGCCCCAAGACACTGCAACAAGTGGCAAGTTCCGGTTTAATTGCACCAGGCAGATGCCAGCTAACGATGACAACAGTATGGTAACTTTTGCATTTGTTTGGCATACTTAAATAGTGCTCGACTGCTTCAGTGAATGTATATTTAAAGAGAAAACAATTCGTGAGTTTGGAGCTGCGACACCTCACAATAGAACCAAAAACTGTAGCTGGGACTTTTTATTTGAACAACAAAGTTTCGTTTTTGTGTTAATTTGAGGTCAGGGTTTCCTTATGCTCCCTTGAGGCTATCAGGAACGCTTGACAAGAGAGTACGTCAGAATCAATAACCCTGCAATAGACCGTATCTACAGAAGGACTTCCAGTAGAGTAACCACAATGAATCAAAATTCCACAGAGCCCTTTGCTGCCAAACTTAAAATATACTCTGTATCTACGAAAGAGTATGCTCAGTATGCACCGAACTTTCTTTTGCTCAGAACTTGATTATTGTTTATTTAATCTTTACCCAACCTTCGCCGGATAGAAAATGCTAATTACCAAAAGGTCTAAAGGCACGAACCTTCTGTGGACAAAACTGTGGGAGATATGACGTTTTTTAGAGGGGTCGTTTCATTGAGGGATTAAAACTGAAAAAGTTTTGTCTTTGCGCCAGATTCTTTTGGGTACGCAGCAAAGCTCTAAAATTTTTCAGCGGGTTCCGAGCCCTTGAACCCAAGGTTTTGGTTCGCTTGAACAAAAAAGAATAGTTTTGATTTATTAATACTAAATTTTGAAATAATTTTTTATATTTTAGTAAAGTAATTTAATTTTATAAAACTCTTAAGCTCAGACTTACAACACATGGGAACTGCTTAGTTTAAGTTAATAACCATTATATCTTCAGCGAACTGTTCATAAACAGCTAGCTCTTAGATCAGAGAGATCAAACTTAAGTGTGAACGAGAGCGTAAGTTAAAGTCGGCTCTAACCGACTTCAATATACCCGTTACTCATGAAAAAACATGTTTAACAGTGTTCTTGCGTTCCATAGGGTGAACATCTGAAAAGTATGCAACTCTCTTTTAGCTCGGCTATTTTTCACATTTTTGCTCATAACTTAAGAACCACTCATCCGATCTTAGGAGATATACCGTTTTATTTTTATTTTATTTTTTGATCCTAAAAGAATGGGAACTATCAAAAAGACGATAGTCTATAGCCTACAGTGAAAATAGACTATGAGCGGCTGCCACCGTAAAGCGCAGCACTTTAATTTAGTTCGTGGTGGAGCTCACTTCAAGGATATCCTGATAGCCTTGCTTTCATCTAGAAGTAAACAACGCAAAGTAGAAGAAATTTTGCCGAAATATACGATTTTTACTAAATATAAATTTTTATTTTACATAATTTACATATTGTGTTGGTTATATAAAAATCAATTTTTTTCTGTGGTCATTGTACCTTTTTGTCGAATGTTATGACTTTAGACCATGTATACTCCAACTACATAAATAATAGATTTGTAGGCAAGGGCAACAGTGCTTATGAGTGATAAAGTTTGAATTCAAGTCGCAGGCCCTAAAACTAATTTTTTCTTAAAAATTTTGTTTGTTATGCCTTTTTTGCACGAATTCACATCGTTTAAGGGAGTATCAGTATCATTTTTCCATACATAAAATGTCCGACCTAATGTTCATATCAAGCTTATCGTAACTGACAGGGGGATCGAGCTCATGATGTTGTGTCACTAGTACTTGGGTGCCATTGGGCAGGGTTTTTGTACAACGATCTCTTGGTGTCATATATCTCACATCACATAAAGACATCAATCCACATTTGATTCCACCCAAAACTCACCTGCAGACTGCAGACCAGCCGAATTGGCCTGAGTTTCAACACTGCACTCATCCTACACTATGACAAATTTTATGGATGCACCAGATATATACCCACTAAAGTCAGTGTCAGACTGATCAAAGCATTGACAAAACTGAAGGAGACTTTGCAAGCAACATTTAGCCTACAGGAATGATTCAACTTTTAATGACCTAAGAACATATTTCAGAAAAGGACTTTGTTTTTAAAATTGAAAAACGCGTTGGCAAAAGCGTAAAGCATTAGAATAAATGAATAGTCTTTGATTAATAATACATTTTTTCTAATTTTTTCCCCACAGAATTGTTGAAAATTTTGCAAATCTGAAACAAACTTGATCTGCGTTCGGCCTATACCTAAGTACATGCAAAAATTTGTATCTCTATCTCTTATAGTCTCTGAGATCTAGGCGTTCATACAGACGGACGGACAGACGGACATGGCTTAATCGACTCGGCTGTTGATGCTGATCAAGAATATATTATATATACTTTATAGGGTCGGAAATGCTTCCTTCTCCCTGTTACATACTTTTGCACAACTTTATGATCCCCTTTTACCCATTTTCAATGGGTACAGGGTATAAAAATGAAGTCAGGGCCAACTGTACGTATGAGTGATAAACCTTGAATCCAATTCACAGACACTAAAATCCAATAAACAAATTTCTTTGGGTTATGCATTTTGTACATGAAAACGCATTGCATAAGGAGGTGTAAGTATGGCCTTACTTTTTCCCATTAAAGATCACACAGTCAAAGTAGCTTGTCGTTTAAAATATAAATATCTACATTTTAAATTAGTTTTGTTGTGTTTGTGCGGTCCTTTAGAGACAGACCAGATGCTATACACTTCTAGTCTGTAATTAAATCTCGTTACCAGCCGCATGACAAGTGTAATCATGTTACTACTTATCATACTTCGTGTACTTCAGCAAATTGCTGCAGTGGCCTCTAGCAGTTAGAAAACACAGTGGGAGCACTTCCAACAGGTTACAACGAGGCACGGACAGTGGTATTAAAAAATAAGCATTTACTTAAGCACAAGTGTGTATTTATGTAGGAAATTATACATGAATAGTTAGAAAGACAAATAGGCCACAGTCGGCTTGGTTTAGTTTACTCATCTCTTATTTTCTGATATTTATCTCCCGTTGAAAACCTCATCAAGCTTAAGCACAGACGCTTAATTACCGTCTACCCTTGTGTGATTCAGTGTGCATATATGTATATGAGCGTGTGCGTGTTTGTATGTTCTTCAGTGTTTGCTTTGCATATTACGAGTACTTCATTTGCCTGCACCCTGATGCCTTTATCTGGCGGCTGTTGAGGACTCCTGTTTTATGGGCCATGCAGAAACACAAACAAAAATGGACGTTCGCTTGGCTTCGAGAGCATTTTATCTTTGAGGGGAGATAAAAAATGCTTAATGGAGTAAAACCAGTTTACCCGTATAAATGTTTATATAGCACTTAAATATGAGTGAAATCTTAAAACGATGAACGCAACATTATTACGCTTTTTAATAATATAAACAAATATACATGCATTTTATTATTTGCCTTAATTTTTCATGTGAAATTCGGCAAAAAAGAAAGAAATGATGCGCTCAATAGTTGTTAAACACGAATTTGTGGTGTTGAACTCGGTTACTTTCAAATTGTTCGTTTTACTTTTTGTTAAGTGCTGATTAGAAAATTTTAGTAGCACAATCAGGAATGCAACATTTCTTGCTGCGTCTTATTCTTTTGTCAGAACGGGCTTGCAATAGGTTTTCTTTATAAGTCAAAACTATTATATTTTGTAAATCAAAGCTAACCTGTGCTTTTCGTCAGGAATCCTTGCAAAAAGAGCTCTGCCCCCTTGACGTAGACACACTGACAGTTCGTCACTAGTTCTGTAAAAACCTTCGTGTCATTAGCTACACACATCTACGCAATACCGAAATGTGAATGTGTTTTTTGCCGATCCCTGCACAGTGGGCAAAACGGCTATTTTAGCGCGTCGAAAAACAATTTTTTTAAGTTTGAAAGAGCTTAAATTTTGTATTAATGAAGCATTCTTATATATTTATATCAAAACAGCTGTAAGTTATCAAACACAACATATGCTTTTGCAGTTTCCAATAATTTGGCTATTTTACATAAAAGTTTGGTTATATTATCTTATAAAGGTATGTATTAAGCAAAACGTGTTATTGATCCGTCCATATATGTATTATTTTTGACAATGTGAAAGTGTCGCGAATTATCAACCTGCCCTTAGTAGCCTACACGTGTCTTTCGTGGAGCAAAACTGAAAGTGCTCACAAATGTTTAAGTCGCCTTTAACTTTTTTTGTCAGTGTAAGTCCTTGTTGTTGTCTTTAGAAATTTTAAAGATCACCTGCTAGTATGTGCTACCCTTAAATATTTGGCCTTTTTAGGCACAACGTCAAACAATCAAAGCAAAAGCTGTGTTCAGAATGACACAACGAAGATATTTCCACAAAGAAGTTTATGGCTTTGGTGAACTATTATTGGCCACCGTTTTGAGTAAGCTGAACAGTATCGAAATTGGTAAAAAAATATAAAGATTTTTCCATCGGGCTTGTTCAAAACGCCAATTTTTTTCTCAACTTATCTGAAGATTTTCTGTACCTATTTGAGTGCGCTTCTTAAGAAGAAAATTTAAAAATATTTTTGCTCTATTTTTTAAAATTATTTTCTAAAATTCTATTTCTATTTTATATTTTTCAAAATATTTTTGCTCTTTGCATTCAAACAAATTAACTGATTAAGACAATGTTTTACATGATTGTTGGAAATTCAATAACCTTTCGATTCGTACCATGATAGTCACCTTTTAACGTTTCTGCGCCTGGGTTTGGCTTAAAATGTAAGAGTTTTTTTTTGTTTTTAAAATGTAAAAAAAAAAGAGGCAAGCTAACTTCGGCTCGACCTTGGAGCTTGATATATGCCTGACAGTTTGTATAGCAGCTATACTATATAGTGGTCCGATTTCGACAAATCTTGTTGAAATTATGTAAAATCATTGAAAACTTATAAATACGAGCGTTGGGAGCGATAACATTGAAAACAAAAAAGTTTTTCTCACTAAGACTTTTTTCAGACCTAACTTTTGTTTGGCAGCTATACTATATAGTTGTTCGATTTCGACAAGTTTTTGTGAAATTATGTGAAATCATTAAAAACTTAAAAAAAGAAAAGTTTTTCTCACTAAAACTAGTTTTTCAACCGATCGTTCTAATGGCAGCTATATGCTATAGTCATCCGATCCGGCCGATTCCGACAAATGTGCAGCGTATTTGTACCAAAAGACTTCGTGCAAAGTTTGGTTACGATAGCATTAAAACTGACGAAGGATAGCATAGAAACAGACGGACGGACAGACAGTCAGACGGACATGGCTATATCAACTCAGCTCGTCATGCTGATCAAGAATATATATACTTTATGTGGTCGGAGATGCTTCCTTCTGTGTAAAAATGTCATTCACAAATGCTTAAAATTTTTAGAGCGAAGCTCTTTTACGGACGTCAGACTGGGTGGGGGGTAAATCTTAAAAAATTTTGTCTTTGCTCCAGATTCTATTTGGGGTATGTCTTTGATTTTGCGTTTGCATTTGCAAAATCAGCTGCTTTTACCATTAACGCGTAGTAGCAGGTGGGTTGTGTGTGGAGTGGGATAGTGTGAGGTGGAAGTGGGGGGGAGGTGATGAGTATTTGGTAGAGACCTGGTGGGGATCTGACGGAGATCAGGTGGAGATCTGGAGGAGATCTGGTGGAGATCTGGTGGGTATCTGGAGGGGATCTGGTGGGGATCAGGTGGGTTTCTGGTGGGGATCTGGTGGAAATCTGGTGGGGATCAGGAGGGGATCTGGTGGGGATCTGGTGGGAATCAGGTGGGGATCTGCGTTTGGTCTGGAGTGGATCTGGTGGGCAGGTGGGAAGTGGAAAGAGTGGCTGCATTGAGGGCAAGTTGTGAATTCTGTACTATAAACATTAATGTTCTTTGTTTAACAGTGACTTAACGGGGACCCAACAGTAACCTAACAGTGACCCAATATTATTTATCATTTATTTATACAGAATCCAAATGTGACATTTGCCATTACTTAAATCGGATTAATCGTAAAGAGCTTCGCTCGTACAGTGCGTCTCATGACACACTCTCTTTTTTATATCTTATTTTTCTACCTTTAAGAGAAAAATACAGATTGCGATTATCTTGTTTACATTGGATGATATTAATTTTGTCTCTCTAAATTGGTCATATCGCCCACTATGCCCTGGTCTCGGAACACAAAAACTCACAACTTTGATTTGCTATTTTCATCATAAAAGTACACGTACAACTACATTTTGATTGCCATAAACTTGCATGATACAGCAAAAACAAGGTAGTGCAAACAAATACTCCAGTGCGCATGCGCTTGAACTTGGGTCTGTGACAAGTGAGTCTTGGATTGTGAATTCGCATATTTCAGGTTTATTTTAATTAAAAATTATTCGCTATCATTTTGTTCATTTTCATATTCGTTTGCGTTCGGTTCACTATCTTTAAATAACAAAATGGAATGTTCCATTTCATGTTAAGGAAATAAATATAATGGGCTAATTGAGGAAAACAAATAAACATTTTTCAAATTGCCCAAAGATCAATATTTGCAACGGCAGTGCTTGGAATTTTGCAATTTAAAAGCACGCAAAGGATGTTGGCGAGGACTTATTAATATATAAAGGGAACCAAGTTCTTGTGGCTAACTTAATATTGCTAAGATTAACATACATATGCAAAGGAAGTATTTGAATATTTACATCACGTATCAGAGACGGTTCGCATCTATTTGGATGAAGTGGAACCTCTGGTTAACTCTGAAGTGAGTTGTGATGGAAATATTATGAAAACGATACTGCAGACTTGAAAGTACCGGCGGCATCAATGCACTGTAGGAAATTATACCATTTATTAGGCTTAAGCCCCTTTTCCAAAAGTGTTTAAAACTTAGCATTTTTTTGTATCGTTCGTAAAAACTAGACCTCATTATCTAGCTTAGTCTTAACTTATTAATTACTGCCTGAAGCTTGGGAAAATTTTCTATAGTGCAATGACTGGTTGTATTTCCCTTTATTGTTTTCGTTTCTTTAAATAGCTTTTGTATTCTTTTAATAGCACTAATCCTAAAACACTTTAAAAGGGCTCCCAATCACAATAAACAACGGAATGAGGTATGGAGTTAAAGTTGGATGCAATTGGAAATTTAGCAGACTTCATTTGTTACCGACTTATTACCCATCGTATACTTCTACTCTGCAAGCCATCTGCTGAATTGGAAAAAAAGTATTGTTGCAGAAAAAAGAACACACACTGCTGTGCTTTAACCAATACTTAATAAAGCATCTGCAACTGGCGCAGCAATTGATTGCGCCGAAAAAACTTTACTCCTTTTTTTCTACAGCGTTATGATTTTAAGTTACTCGTAAACTAAACAAAAAATATTTAAAACTGCAACAAACTTAAAAACTCATTAAATTAATTTATTGTTGTTCCTAATATATATTACCAATTCAAAAACAGCTCTTAGCGCAGCACACATTTTAATAACTGTCGACATGTAGAAAATTGTGTTTGTTGACAAGCGATGCTATGCAATACCTTCTTTTAATTGTATCATAATATAGATAGATAATAATATAATATAATAAATAATATTGATGGAGTCAAGATATGTTGCCTACTTATAGGTAGCAGAATTCTCAGCTAAGATTTAAGTACTGAAATATTTATATTAAATTTCTTTCAGTTCTTAAAGTAAATAGTTCCGGAGCAAATCTTTTGTAAATTATTATGACATTCTTAGAGACTTAAAGCGGCAGGCGTGGTTGAAGATAATCACTTCGTTTGTTTTCTCTTCTTCTTGAAGCTCGCACTTCCGGTTGAGTACCGTTCAAATGCGTTGGAGGCCGCAAACTGTTGGCTGGCTTTTGTTCTTTCATATAAACCTGTATGCCTGCCCGTCAGTGTCCATGTCGTATACGTGATATGCTCTCGACACGTAACGTCATTGCGTAAGAAAATGCAGGCGGGGCATAGCAGTAGTCACAAAAGAGCAGCGGCGCAAGAGCAGAACCCAAAACCGTATACACTCTTAACGGTGCTCTCTTAGCATATTTCAAGTATGTAGCAGATGGAAATTAAAGTTACGATAGGTTACAAGTACAGGAATAACTTAGTTGCTGGTAGACGTAAGTTGGTCTTGGCAAACCCATTGTCAGAGGTGCAATTATGTCAAATGCTGAACTATATGAAATTCGAAGACATGCTGTCACTGCGACATAAGCTTGGGGGCGGAGAGTAACTTTTGCTCCTAAGCAGACAGATTTTTAGCAAACATCAAAATGGGACATGGGCATAGGTGTTTGGGTTAAGACAATGTCACTCAACAGTTGCGTACTCCTAGAGCGTAGGGACTAGCTTGGAAGTGGGATAAGTTACACAATGGTTGTAAAGTTCACACAGATACATTAATTTTATAAAATTTTAACTGATATCGCACTATTGTCAGTATAGCAGTTAGGAGGCTTGATTCAGGACGAGTTCGTTTTAGTAATTAATACTTGTTGTAATAAATGAAATGAAACTTATTAAAATATTAAGAGGAAAAGAGGAATTGCTCCCCTTGCTGGTTTCTATAAAATTCTTATTATAGCTATATGAATTTACTCCACCTATTGAGATGCAACCTTGCAAAATAAATTGAAAGACGAAAACATTGATTTATGCAGATATTATATTTTTAAAGAGACTATTTGATAAACGATGGTGGAACAGCAAAGCAAGTAACTCTGAATATGTAATTTAATCGGTTTTTCTTATGCATCATTTCTTTTGCCATTTTAATATTTTTTATTATCAAGCTTATAGAATCAGTTCAGTTTTCTCTCTTCAAAATGCCATGAGAGTTAAAACATAACAACGATTTTCGTTAGGTTTGGGCACCTCACTATGGGAAACATTGTTCTCTCACTCTGCATGTTCCGTGTCCACGCAAATGAAATTGCTTATTACAAAATAAACAAAATTTAAATATGTTGTTACCATCAATGAGAAGCTAAAATCAGGGTAGGTTTAAGGGGGAAAAGAAAACACAAAACTCGTTTATCTTAAGAACAACTAACCGATTTGAATGCTTAAAAATATGTTATAAGTGTCCACCATAGAATTCAGAAAATTATTTTTGCACAAAATAGGAAAATAACTATTAATTTAAGCAAAAATATTATTAAAATTTTCAAATAATTTTTCGAGGTGTTAAAAAAATATTTGAAAATTTCAATAATTTTTTAGGCCATAGAATTGGCAATAAAAATGTGAAAAAAAATTTTTTGAATTGTGCTGTGGACACTTACAACATATATTAAACCCATCCAAATCGGTTTAGCGGTTCTTAAGATAAACGAGTTTTTTGTTTTACCTTTCCGCCCTCATAACTCCACTCCAATAGCGATTAGAAGACTACAAATTTAGGGGAGTGAGCTTCTCATTGATGGTAATAACATATTTAAATTTGGTGCTGATCGGAGAGGGGGCAGTATTGTATGCTTATTCTGCTATGCCCTTTTCTATGCTTTTTCATAATTTCCCCAAATTAAATAAAATTTGGATCGGTTATTGTATAGCTTCCATAAAATCTCAAAAAAGTGGCAATGAAAAAAAACGTGTTTGTTTTCAATGGGCCCTTTTAGTTGTTGAATACAGTGATTGCCGATCGGGATTAGAAATTGCTGGGTCAGCCTATCTTTGTTCAGACATTCAAATGCAATTTTTCATTTCACAAACCCATAAATATTGGTGATTTAGTCCAAAAAGACTAAAGCCACAAAATATCTTAAAGTCTGAGCCGAAGGCCTCGACGCTAGCGCTTGCCCCCTTATAATTAATTATAATATTTTTATTTTATAATGTATTATAACTAATTTAAAAAATAAATATTTTAAAAATAATCTTAAAGTCTGCTATTAATTCCATTCAGCAGAGACTCATCAGCAATCGCATGCTTTCGCTTCCAAACTCGTTATTGATTAATATTGATTGCTTTCTCTCAAGTCTGGCAAGTTTGATTCAAATCTGGCATAGAACTGCCATAGGAACGATCGCTCACAAAAAGTATTTCTAGTACCCAATCAATGGTTGCGTCATAAGTCTTAGCGATTGAATGAATAAATTAAATGGCTGCCATATAAACGAAATACCATGCGAAAGTGATGCCATCTATTGGTCAGCTTGGGAAATTACTAAAATAACATCACTCACTAACATGAAATTGTTCCATGAAAATCATTCAAAATCTATATATCTTACAGTTTAGAGTAAGATATATATAAAGTACAGCCGTAGAGTAAAAAGGGTATAATAAAGTCGTGCGCAAATGTATGTAACAGGCTGAAGGAATCATTTCCGACCATATAAAGTATATATATTCTTGATCAGCATCAACAGCCGAGTCGATATAGACATGTCCGTTTGTCCGTCCGTCCGTCTGTCTGTATGAACACCTAGATCTCAGTGATGGTAAAAGATAGAGGTTTGACATGTATGGGACAAATGCTACTTTTGTTTGCACGCAGATCAAGTTTGTTTCAAATTTTGGTCACGCCCCTCCCGCCCCTGCA
This sequence comes from Lordiphosa clarofinis, assembly GCA_018904275.1. Classification (NCBI taxonomy): domain Eukaryota; kingdom Metazoa; phylum Arthropoda; class Insecta; order Diptera; family Drosophilidae; genus Lordiphosa; species Lordiphosa clarofinis. The sequence goes on along the minus strand of JAEIGQ010000072.1, from coordinate 63,672 downwards.
ATTTGCAAAAAACGTTATATCTCCTACACTTTTAATATAGACGATTCGTACTTTCTAGAGATAGTTAGTATTTAGCAAAATTAATCGATTTGCCGAAGAAATGATAAAGATCGGATGAACGGTTCTCAAGCTATGAGCAAGCAAAAGTGAACCGAGCCCCCCGCTACCCCCCTCCCACCCTAAAAAAATATGTTGCATACTTTTCGGACGATCACCCTAAGGAACGCAGGAACACTGTTAAACATGTTTTTTCATGAGTAACGGGTATATCGAAGTCGGTTAAAGCCGACTTAAACTTACGCTCTCGTCTTTTAAGTTTGAAGATGTGATTTTGTTGATTTCTCATAAAGGAGTGTTTTTGTAGGCTAAGGTAATAGTTACAGCTTCGTACAGAACTTTTTACCATATATGCAGAAATTGAAACAGCATTCTCGCAGAGAGAGAAGAGATACTATTGAAAAATATTACAATTTGTCTTGATTAAATTATAAAAGACTAAGGGCCGTTTTCTCATGTTGCTGTTTTTGCAAATCTAGGTGGATTTCTTACACATACATGCAACGAAATGCAGCAAATCCACCTAGATTTGCAAAAACAGCAACATGAGAAAACGGCCCTTAATTTTAAACTATTCTTTAAGCTTATTTTATAGCACAATGTTCAAAAAAACATTTTAGGCCAACTCTTTTTTGAGAGACTGCCATCAAACACATGTTGATTACATGGTACTAATCGTCCTAATAAAGCCCAACCCCTAAAATGACTGATTACCACTAAAGCACAGTCCCTCGGGTCAATCCAAACGCTGATTCCGCAGCAAAAGTTCAGGTAAGTTTAATAACTTAAGAAAGTATCTAGGCTAAATTTCATCAGTTTGAATCATTTAAAGGGCCTTGCGCTCATTATCGTGACTGTGTGGATGAACTGAGATTAGAAGTCCCAAAAATGAATTCGGCAAAACTTTGAGAGTTAACTTAATTTTGTTTGGGCTGCAATTCATTTGCCGAGTCGTTGGCTTTTAATGCACACACATCTCAGATGTTGTTAATGTTTGTTTACTTGTTGGCATCGTTTCGGTTGACTTGGCTAACATGTTGCCTTCGCCTTTGACGTCGGCTCACTGTTTGCCTTTAGCCTTTTGGTGTTGTTGACATCGTTTTACAATTTCTTTCAAGTAGCGCATCATTGGCTTTTACTTTTTTGAAGTCTGGAACACTAATGAGCGACTTAAATGTTCATGCCACAGCAAATAGCACACGTCACGCACTCGACCAGTCACATCAATCAGCATCTAACTTTACATGCATCAAATTGGTAATCAAGCAGAAAGCATACACAATTTCAATTATTTAAGAGGCTGTCAGGTCCTCATGCGCCAGCACAATCGATGGGAAGTTCCGACAAATAATCACAATTAAAGGGCAGGTAAGGAGTGTGTTTTTAAAGCTCCCTGGAGGTCTTCGTTTCTTTGTCTTTATGGCTTTCAAGAGGAGGCGAGAGCCATTCAATTTGAAACACTTTGGCAACCTGGGCGGCGATTTGTTTAGACAATAAATATTAAAAGCAACGACTGAGACGCGTTAAAACTGCTCACAGATGGTGGCGGCATCGCTTTGCTCTGTATTTTAGGGGCAATGAAAACTTTCACACCTAACGGTCATCAAAGTACAAACAAACACACAATCGACAGTGGGAATGAAATTGAAAGTAAACGCTCAAAAAGGTGCAAGATGAATATGTTGGTTAGATTCGAAAAATTTTAATTATAAAGGCCACACAAACTCCCAAATTTCTACAAGTTTAAAAAACATTACATATAGAATAATAGCACGAAATTAGCAAAATTATACGTGAGGGTCATCAGGGACGAGAACAGCAGCCGTTCGGGTGGCAAAATTGTTTATTTGGGTTGCCAAGCTGCCAGGGGTTTTCATTCATAAAAGGGACCCAAAGGCAAACAGCATATGCTGATAATTTGTGAACTTTTAAAACACACACAGTTCCCTCGAAATCAGGGCCTCCACGGGAAAAAATTGTCAGAGCTATTTCGTTCATGGGGTTTAAGCCTGACTATAACATACTCTATACCTGGAGTAGAAGCAGAATGCGATGCTGGTGCTGCGCTCATCTCTAAGTCTCTTTCTCCATCTTTCTCTCACTCTCTCTCTCTCTAAGATTGTGCAGTGTTAGTTGAAATAGGGTGGGAGGGGGTGGGGAAGGGTGATTTACTTTTTTGCTCATAACTTGAGAATCGCTCATCCGATCATTATCTATCTAAATCTAAATGTATCTTCTTTGGCGAATCGATACATTTTGCTAATTTCTAACTATCTCTAGAAGGTACGTGGCAAAAATTGAAAATAAACTTGATCTACCTGAAAGTATAAGAAGTATTTATCCCATACATGTCAAACCTCTATCTCTTACCATCTCTGAGATCTGTTTGCGCATACGGACGGACGGACGGACAGACGGACATGGCTATATCCACTCGGCTGTTGATGCTGATCAAGAATATATATACTTTATGGGGTCGGAGGTGCTTCCTTCTCCCTGTTACATACATTTGCACAACTTCATGATTTCCTTTTTCCCATTTTTAATGGGAACAGGGTATAATTAGGTCACTGTCAAGTCACTATTCCGTCCCTGTTATATCACTGTCAAGTAACTGTGAAGACAATGTTAAGGCAATATTTATTCACTGTTAAATCACTGTTAAGTCACTAGTAAGTCACTGTCAAATCTCTGTTAAGTCACTGTCAAACAAACAAACTTATAGTTTATCGCTGGCTGATTATGGCTGATTTTGCAAATAAGTCGTACCCAAAACAATCTGACGCAAAAACAAAATTTTGTTTAGTGTTAGTCTCCCAGGCGGCCGTCCGTAAAAGAGCTTCGCTCTAAAAACTTGAAATCCGATTCTGGTAAAGATACTTTTAATAGCCTAAAAGATATGAAATGCCAAATAAAGTGCCAAATAATATGCAAGAAACGATATAATTTGTCCCTTTTTCTTGGCATTTCAAAAAATGAAGTATTCATTTTTTATACACTTGAAAAGTGTATTATAATTTTGCCCAGAAGCTTGCAACGCATAGAAGGAATCATCTCCGACCTCATAAAGTATATATATTCTTGATCAGCATGACGAGCTGAGTCGATTGAGCTTTGTCCGTCCGTCTGTCCGTCCGTCCGTCTGTCCGTCTGTCTGTTTCTACGCTATCGAGCTGAAATTTTGCACAGAGTCTTCATTTTTCTGCACGCTGCTAATATGTCGGAACCGACCGGATCGGATGACTACTTCTTGTTGCTGCCATACAAATGATCCGTCGAAAAATGGGTTTTAATGAGAAAAACTGGTCTTTCGTCAATATTACCGCTCTCAATCACGGTCATGGGTAATATTAAATGTTTTTAAGCTGATCTGCGAAGTTTAGTCGAAGTCGCTAACCGTTAGACAAGCGTTTTCAAGTGTATAAAAACTTCGGCACGGACGAAGTTAGCCTTGCCTTTCTCGTTTTTGGTGAAAATAGGCTATTACACACATAAGTACGACTTCATGATACACCGACAGAATTAAATTCCAATTCAAGCTTGACACATTGTTTCATTGTTGCAAGCCAGTTTTTCCCTCTCTTGCCAACCTACCTTTGTCGAACCGATTTATTTTGCAGCTTTCGGCTAGTTGCTCGGATAACAAGCACGAATGCACAACCGACTTTGTTAGTAAACCTAAGGACCAACTATCAAAAAGAAGAAGTATGCAAAATTAAACAACTAATGTTGATATGCATGATATAAAGCCAGTACTGTAAGCCTTTTAGAAACCGATGTTGTAGGTTTGATTTTTTATTGTGGCAACCAAAAACATAAGCATTAAATGTAATTGCTATGTGGTGATATGTATATGTTCGCGTTAATTTATCGTATTTTCAAGTATGAAAAAAGCACGTAGCTTAATTTTCACAAAAGTTGTTAATATTAATTTACATACAAATTGCGGTTGCCTTATCAGCGAACTCCGTTATTCGTATGTAAACGTTTGAAAACATATTTGCCGATAAGAGGTTATTAGTATAAGATATAATGTTATGTGTCACTTTACTTAAAAGTAGATAAGTCGACCCCAAACAAGAAATACAATTAGGGTGTTCTGTAATTGGTTTTGCGACCGTCATACAAATGGTCCCGTGCCACTCAGAATCTACTGTCCTACGTTACTAAAGCTGAACAGTGGCCTCGTAACCCATTCGGCCAAAGAAACAGGCGAAACAACAACAATTCGTGTTTCAAACTTCTTTAAAGCACCGCCATCGTATGTTTTCTGGAATTCATTGCGACAATCCACACGAGCCATTTTTTGAGCGAATATCCATTTATTCGGAAACCAACGCGAACAGACTTTTTTGATTACAAATAAAATCTTTAATTTTAGGTATGGGTCATTCTTTTATAAGTCGAACGGTTTCAAAGTTTTCATTTTTGATTTCAACACAACATTTTTCAAAAATCTTTCTTCAAAGGCATAAGCTTTGTTTGTTTATAACTTCATAAATTAATATCTTTTAAACTATTAAAGTCTCCATCTTTTTGAAAACAATCGTAATTTAAGTAATGTTTAGGGCAATAAATTGTATATCATTAGAAGCTATATCGTGGTGGTAAATACTGAGAAAAATCTATATATGTATACCTAAAATTTAACAACAATTACTTAATGTTGTTAAATAATTTAAAAATGAATAAGACTTGTCGGTCACGGAAAATAGATGCCATCAATAAAAGCTAATGCGACTGACTAACATAAAAATACGGATAATGTTTAAAAATATGGCAGATTCAATGCAAAATTGTAATTAATTGCAAAACTATCGGCCATGTTCCCAATTCCACTTCCACAAAAATTCTGTGACTTAAAACCGGTTTTAGTACTAAATTTGCACTCCAAATCACCAAACTTTTGTGGAAGTGGAATTGAGAACATGGCCGTATAAATAATTTTTATTTCGTTTAAAAAGAAAATAAAATACAGGTAAATGAATAAATACACTTTAAGAAAGACATTTCCATATTATATATCTTTCTAAAGGGCTTCTTGTCAATAGACGATACTTGTCCAACAGCCCGATACTTTCAATAGGTAAAAGAAACAATCAATCAATGCAATGTGCTGGGGCAATGAATGTCATTTATATATATTTTTCTTCGACGGAGAAATGGAGTTTCCAGCGGAACCGAGTAGATATGGACATTTCGTCAGAAAGGTGAACCAACATCCCTTTTGTTTGATCGGATTGCTTGATAGTCTCTCTCTGACACAAGACTTCAGTGGGTTAAGCACTCTCAAGGCATTTTAAAAATTTTGAACAACTCAATACTGATTTTCAAAAGAGCCTAGTGACTAAGAAAATATAAAATAAACGTCTCCCTTTTTAATTTATTTACGGTTTCTGGCCCATCTGCCAAGAATTTGGTTTATTGCCCTCAAAAGAGCAAAGATCCCCCCATAACATCTAAATTTCACACGCATTATTATTTTAAAGATGGCTTTTTAATAGAATATTTCAAAAATATCTATATCGATATTCAAAGCGATATTGAAAAAGTATCATTTCGATATAAATATTTTGGTGTCAAAAACATCGCTTTTATCGATATTTTCGATATTTTTCAATAAAAACCCGGTTCTTAACTATGAACAGGGCTTTTGAGGTAATCGAGGCATCATTTGACGCTTAATAAGAACTTTAATCTATCTGCGATTAAAAAAAATATGGATTTATTAAATTAACAAAAGTTACAAAGTTTTTATTTAATTTTTAACTCTCACAAATTGAACTTGGTAATGATAATGGCGTCGCAGGTGAATGCAAAACTACAGATTTGATGAAAGTCCTGTTTCACTTTATCCTTACATATATTCCTTTAACTTTTTTGCTTTTCTTCAATCAATTCTGACAAAGACGCGATTTTAAGTTTTAATATTTTTACATTTCCAAATAAATGACCACTTATCGATGGCAGTAGAAATGGGAATGTATTGAGTGTACTGTTAAAAATACACACATAAAAATTTAATTACGTAGTTTCCATATTTACTTTAAAAGGTCCCCAAATTCTTTACCGCATGCACCACTAATGTCTGCTTTAGCTGATTTTTTGTCTACATAGTTATAATTGATTTACATTAAAGCTTCCGAAGATTGAACATGTAGGAGCCTATTTATGCCCAAATATAGACTTACAAACATATGTATAATGTGTCTCACGTATAAATATCCACAATATGAAAAAACGCATAAATAGCAGCACACAAAGGACCCAAATTCCCAGAATTCAAAATCATTTATAGTTAATTTTACCGTTGATAAGATGCATTTCAGCCAAGCAATTCCAAACTTTGCTTTTAAGTGCTCTTTTATATTTGTTGAGTTTCCACTGGTAAATAATAAAACGCATATATGGTGCGAGTGAACAGCTCCTCGTATAGAAGCTGACTATTTTTTAATATGTTGGTACTTTCTCTTTTATACATTTTTTGGTTTTACCCCAAGCAGAGAAATGCCTTATTACTAACAGATGTGTCCCTGCTTGGGGGTTGTTTATATTTTAGGTTCTAGTTTCTATTTTTGTGCGCCTCGGCTTGAGGCGGCCGCAGGTAGCGGTCTTTTAAATGCACTGTTCAAATATCTTTGAACATATTGCAGAGGGCAAACAAATTGTATTTTTCCTTTACATGTACTTTTCAATTATCTTTGAACATGAATATTGCAGAGGGCAACAATTTGTATTTTTTACATATATATTTTTTTTCTCTTCGATAGTGGACTGTATTTCAAATGTGTATATTTCCATATAGGTTTTAAACTTTTTTGCTCAGATTTTTACATTTTTATATCTTAACATTTCGATTTAATTTCACATATATTTATTTAACTTTGGATTTACATTGGTTTTTATTTTAAATTTACAATAAAATATTTTTTGTTAAGCCAATTTAAATAATGCCATGTTTATCAAAAACATCTTGCGCCGGCAAAAATCAAAAACATTTTTGTGTACTTTTTATTTTAAACGATTTGTATAAAAAAAAAAAAATTTTTTTTTGCCTTTTTTTTGATGAAATTAGAATTTTTAAATTATATGTAACAGCGAAAATCCGCCTTTTGTTACAGCGGTGCCACACGGGCACTCTACTTTTAATTTTATTATTTTTTTCTATTAATTTATTATCTTCCGAAAATCTGCTTCTACTGCGACGACTTCTTCCTAACGGCCGCATGGTGTGGTTGTGGTAGTGTAAATCAGCCCCACGCTTACTGCTCTGTACGTCTCAGTCGCGCCTGGACAGCGCCTCTCCATTTGTCGGGACTCGTACCCGTTGCTGCTTCTTCTCTTCCTTCCTTCTTCCTGATTAAAAGGCACATTTGCCTCAGTTTGTAGTCCTCCTCACGCTGGGCAGTTCCCAACGCTTGGCAGGCCACTTGTTTGCCGAACTTCTCACCGTTCTCCTCCGCACGCAGGGCCAATCCCTAACGCGTCGGCAGGTTTTATAGGTGAACTTCTCGCCTCCTTAGGTTTTCCACGGAATACCTTTCTCTCCCGATCACCGCCTTAGGCTATCCTTCCATTTGAATGCCTTTTTTTCGACCTGAGCAAATGCCGTTCAGTTTAGCAATTTTGCCTTTACAGGGACGAAGGACCAATGATCACTAAAACGCAATACTATTGCGAGTGAGCCGCTCCACATCACGAAGCTGAATCTTACGCATGTATGGTGCGTGTGACTAGCTCCTCGTATAGAAGCTGACTGTTTTTAATATGTTGGTACTTTCTCTTTTATACATTTTTTGGTTTTACCCCAAGCAGAGAAATGCCTTATTACTAACAGATGTGTCCCTGCTTGGGGGTTGTTTATATTTTAGGTTCTAGTTTCTATTTTTGTGCGCCTCGGCTTGAGGCGGCCGCAGGTAGCGGTCTTTTAAATGCACTGTTCAAATATCTTTGAACAACTGGTTCCTAAAACTTTGTTTCACAGTTTGCACTGCGATTTCTGTTCATCAAATTTAATTAAAAACCTTTTAAAAATTTTGTATTAATTTTGTTCAGAGCACAAGAAACAGTCATTCGCAACAGTGCGACCGAGCGCTAAAACAAAAATATAGCCGAAAATATCACCAAAAAATACTCGATCGCCTCCGAAAAATATACGATATAAATATTCTTCATTTTGTGCATAAATATCGGTATTTCGATATATCGATAATATTTTCTACAACCCTACTTTTTAATATATTTTTGAAAGTTGACTTTTTATGCATTTTTATCAATTTTGACCATTGTTATTTTAAAATCTTGAAGTGGTAAAAAATTTTGAAAATTATATTGTACTCAGCTTGAAAGCCTCCGTCGAACGGTATCAATCTAATTTCAATATTTGTTGAACTGTGCTATTTGAATTATCTGTGAGTTCGATTTTGTGGAAGGAACTCAACAGGAGTTGAATTGATCCTCAACCGCTCAACTGCAACATTTCACCTTTTCAGCATGGGTTTGAAAACCGTCTATCTACCACAACAAACCTTTCACAGATGAAGGATTTGGTCTCATATTCCGGGGTTCATAAACAATAATTTAATTTAACTATTTATTTTTCATAATTGTTTATTATTAAATTATAATTTTCTTTCAGTCTCTCTCCCACTGTGCACAGCTTTTGTATTGATTGATGGCAGCTGTAACCAGAGACCATAAATGCCATAGCATAATTACGCCGTGTAAGAGTTATTAAATTTACGAAAGCTTTGGCTTTGGTTTAATTAAATGTTACATCTAAGGAATTCTTATAAAAATACTATAAATAATTTTGTTCGTTAGCTATAAAAATAGCTGCACAAGCGGCTAGTGCTGTGATTTTCTCGAAAACTGGCTTGAAGTGGTGGTCATCGATTGCAGTTCCGCCGACCGTTTCTGTACATCCAAACTCATTTTGGTTGGCCAACAGAGGCCCAGCCAGGCACGTCGATTCACTTCATCAAGTAAAACAAAGTAGACGAATAGGACAAATCCCTGCATTGTGGCAGTCAGACAGAATAGATAGGAAAAGGCCACGCCCGCCTGCATGAAGGCAAAAATACCAAAGATCCACGAGAGACCCAGCAAAAAGAATAGGAGAATGGACAGACGAATTTGTTTGATCACCATTTGTCTTTCAGCCTTGTGTATACTCTGACTGAGCGAATGTGAAATGCTGTAGAAGACATAGACAAATATCACCAAATTGGCCAGAGTAATCAAAGTGACGGGCAATACCACTCCAAAGGTAAGACCATAGCCAGAGGGGTAGCAGATTCCCGTATCCGTAGCCAATTGAGCGGCGGAGGGTAGGTACGAGTGGGGATCGATAAGGGCCACCAATAAAGTGGGCAATAAGGGTAACAGCCAAGCCACCAAAGCCGCTTTGAGAATATAATGCCTGGGCCTCTCAATGCCCACAACGGTCACATAACGCTGGAACTGTAAGAAGGCTATGATCAACATCCAGCTGAACAACACCAAAATCGAATACTGCATAAAGGCTCCCAAGACCACACAGCGCAGATTGTGGCCACCCGAAACCAACTCTTCGGACACCTCGTCTGTGTTGAGGAACACAAAGAGAACCATTTGCAGGGACATGGCCAGGCACAAGTTGAGCAGAACTTTTGTCGACGCTTGACTGCGCCAGCTCTTGAAAATGGCGGCCGTGAGGAAGATGCCAATCAGACCAAACAGGGACAAGGAGCAACCCACTATGCTGATGATATCCAAAACGCGTTCATTGAAGGGGGTAACCAAAACTTCCTCGCCCAAATCATTGAGGCGATAGCTGCCCCCCACCAGAAACGAAAACTGCGTCAGATGATGCGTGTGACAAACTATGACAGGATCATGTAGTACGTTCGATGTTGGGCTGGTAATCACACCATCAGTTAGCCAGGTATGATAGTTCCAATAGCCACATCCGCTGCCTGCGGTGAGGGCCCTAGCATCCGGCTGACGATTATTCTCATTGCGCAACAATAGAGGCATCATCTGTGGCAGAGTTGAACCTGCAAATATAGAACTTAATGAGTCAAAAGGAAGAAGAGAATTGTCTTACTTAAAGAAAACTTACCCCTAAGTTCCGGTATAGATATGGAGAGAACCTTACTGCGTGGTTTTCGGTTTAGTTTCTCTGCCGTTTCCACAAATAGTGCATCATTTCCATAGACCTTAAACACCAGAAAGTTCACTCCGAGATCTCTCAGCTTCTGCCAAAGAGATTTCGGCACAAAGGTATTTTCCAGATCGGCTTCCCTTTTTAAGCTTTCCAGGTTTTCGTTAGAATGCAGAAATCGATACCAAAATCCATTGCTAGAACGTTTCAGCTGTCCATTGGGTGTTGCTGCTGAGTAAATGGCTATGCCAGTGATGTCATCACATTGCGGATTCACAAAGAACACACTAAGATTGCCAGTCATTCTGGCTTGTACGCCTATATGAGCGAAATTCTGCACTTCCACCTCTGTATCGACGGGTTCACTGGTGGCCCGGACCACAGCTTTGCCGCAGCTAGCTTCTGGTACCATTTGGCGGGGTAACCCATCCATATATTCCTCAAATCTACTCAACAGCGAGTTGGTGGCATTCAGCCGAGCCGATATACGCAATGTCGTGGCATCACTGGACATTATATCCTTGCACACACTAACCAAGTCAGCACAAACGGCGCCATCCTTCTCCTCCTCCATCAGGGCACTAAACACCTGGCTGGTGACATGAACATCTGCAGGCAACACAGTTCGTTGCGGCTCTCGGAACATTCTTCTCATCCTTCTGGTCGTTTGGCGACGCAGTTGAGTATTGTTAGTACGCTGCCGATCCTCCAGAATGTCATCGTGCAAGCTATTCAGCTCCACACTGATGGTACGCTCCCGAACCCGCCTAAGGCACACCACGGGTCGAGGCCATCCGTCCAAAGACTCCCATTGGGCACGCATTGCTTTCACCTGGCACTTTCGGGTCACGGGTAAACCATTCCTGAATAGGCACACATCGTGTAGAGTGGCCGCCTCACCAATTCGGGCACGCTTCCATTTGTTGGTATGTGGACTCTGATCGTGGTTGCGTATGATGTAGTCGTGAATGAATTGCTCCGGTTCGCAGTACAAGGAATTGCAATAGACCAGTTGAGAGTTGTTGGCTATACCATAGTTGGCACATTCATAAGGTCTATAAGAGTCATTCTCCAGACGACATAGTAAAAGTTCCTTTGGGCAATTTCTCAAGATCAACTGTCTCTCCGTTGTCACTTGCCAAAATGGAGAGCTATCGCTGGTATCTTCCGAGCCAGAGTCTTCACTGTCTTCGGTGGTCGGGGTGAAGGCCACCGCTTGGCCTTGACTTCCTAAAGTCAATGCGAAGACACACCCCAGGGCAGTCAACAGTAAATGCATTGTCTATGACTCACGACACTCGCGTGTTTTCATTTATCACCTTTCGATTTAATATTCCACGTCTGATTAACGCCGTGTACACCGCTCAACTGTTCGCTCGTCGATTCAATAGTTCCCGAAAGCGTTTCCGAAACTTTGTGTAGTTTATCAATCGTCACCACAATTGCTTATCGAGCTTTGGCCCCTCACATAGTCGTGTGAGCTTCGCTGGAACATTACTAATGCCCCTTAAGGCCCACTATCTTGGTTGATTTTTCGTATTTATTTGTCTGCTTATTAGCAAGGCAAGCGACTTGTTTGTCACTGATCGTAATAGTCCTCCTCTACTTCTACTACTGTTATGAACTTGAACGCTTTGAGCAGTATCCGGCGTGAACCCAAATCTGCTCAGCGGCAGCGACGTTGACTTACCGACGGTATAATTTCGTCGCTGCGCTGCACAGTGGTCCAAGTTATGCATCTGTACTCAGAGAAAAAAAGATCACTACGAGAAACAATCTGATAATTTTACTATCAAGTCATCTGAAAAATACCCAGATAATGTGTTTTAATATAACACTAATTCATTTCGAACATATCAAAGTGATATTTTTCATATCAACTATTTGATATTTGTAAATATTCCACATTTTTTTATTGTAGCAGCAATGCTTCATTTATTTAATATCAAAACTATTTATTTTTAATAACTATAAGGTTTATTTTAAATATCAATATTTTTATACCCGTTACTCGTAGAGTAAAAAGGGTATACTAAAGTCGTGCTAAAGTATGTAACAGGCAGAAGGAATCATTTCCGACCATATAAAGTATATATATTCTTGATCAGCATCAACAGCCGAGTCGATATAGACATGTCCGTCTGTCCGTCTGTCTGTATGAACACCTAGATCTCAGAGATGGTAAGAGATAGAGGTTTGACATGTATGGGACAAATGCTTCTTTAATCCGCACGCAGATCAAGTTTATTTCAAATTTTGGCAACGCCCCCTCCCGCCCCCGCAATTTGGAAAAAACGTAATATCTCCTACAGTTTTGAAGATAGACGTTTTGTACCTTCTAGAGATATTTAGTCATTAGCAAAATAAATCGATTTGTCAAAGAAATAATAAAGATCGGAGTAGCGGTTCTCAAGTTATACAAAAATGTGAAAAATAGCTGAGTTAAACAAGTAAGAGTGTTGCGGTCGAGTGCCCCGACAGCAAAATACCCTGTCCCAAGTAATGTGGTTCCTAAAGCGTTGAATTCCATTTATTTTAAAATTTATTTCAATAAATGGGCAGGCGCACTTAAGTACATATCTTCGGTGTTTTTGTTCGGATCTCATTGTGGTACACAAAATAGATAGTTGTTGGGCCTCACTGAATATATATAAAGTCACTAGGTTAAAATTTGAAAATTGAAGCTCTGACAGTTTATCGCGGTTAGAAGAAGATGGAGGAGGAATTTGCCAAACCTGGAGCAAACTTTATCTGGGTACGGTGTACACCTACATACATGCAAAAATTTGTGGCTCTAACTCTTATAGTTTGTGAGATCCACGCGTTTATTCAGAGAAAAAGACAGTTTTTCGCTGTTTAAAGACGGAGGAGGTGAAATTTTCCAAATCTGAAACAAACTCGATGTGGGTACAGTATACACCTATATACATTCCATTCAATTACAGTCTCTGAGATCGACGCGTTCATACAGACAGACAGACGAACAGACGGACAGACGGACATGGCTAAATCGACTCGGCAGTTGATGCCGATCAAGAATAATTGTATTTTATGTGGTCGGAGATGCTTCCTTCTCCCTGTTACATACATTTGCACAACTTCATGATCCCCTTTTTCCCATTTTTAATGGGAACAGGGTAATAAAAGTGTTGCATACTTTTCAGATGTTCACCCTAAGGAACGCAGAAACACTGTTAAACATGCTTTTTCATGAGTAACGGGTATATTGAAGTCGGTTAGAGCCGACTTTAACTTGCGCTCTCGTTTTATTTTAAGGCTCACAAAACGGAACTTTAGACAATTTTTTTGTTGGTTTTTGTACTTGCTTTCTACTTCGTAAATCGTTCAGGTTCATCCTTCTCAAAGAACGGTCACAGGTGTACTTCCGTGTGGGGTGTTCGCTGTGCGAAGAATATGACTCCCCCTTTTGCGCATTTATCGATTGTCTACATGATACATTATGTAAATGCCAAAGCATAATCCAGAAAAGGGACAGTTTCATATTATACAGGCCTGTTCCCGTTTTCGATTTCAATCAAATCATGCGGAATCGGAATTGTCAAACGTTCTCGCTTCCAAAAACCGTTTGTGTTATACGAACTTTAAGTTCAAAATCCCAATTACCTTCATTCGATCCTCTAGATAGCAAAATGATTTGACCGAATTCTTTAATCTTTTCTTATAAATCACTACTCCTATTAATTCCGATTAATCGGATTTGGAAACGGGAAGAGGCCTCATAGTGATTATTAGCAATCGAACCACATGAGAAAGAATGTAGAGCCAATTTCAAACATATTTTGTAATTTTAATTATACCAAAATGAATTTACTGATTTTTTTTTTTATTGTAAAAACCGCACTGGGATTGTGTTTTCCGACCCCTGGTGTAAGCTCGCCGCTGACCTTGTGGAATTTTTATGCTTGATAGTACTATAAATTTATTGCACTCTCCTGAGAGAATACAACTCGGGAACTATTATGCATGATAGCACAATCAATCGACTGCATTTCCGCAAAGAATAAGAAGAAAGAAATGTTGCATTTTTTATAGTACACTTGGCCCTCGCTTAACACGGGGGTTACGTTCCTAGAAATCTTCGTGTTAAGCGAAACATGGATTCAGTACAAAATAAGGGGTTACGTTCTCAAAATTTAAAATTGGCAGCAAAAAAAATTTTTTATTGTTCAAATTTGGTCTGTTTTTATTAAAGTTTCATACATTTGTTCAAAATTAACCAAAAGGTATTATGTATATGCCTTTAGTTAATGCATAACATTCATATTCTGAAAATTAATAGTTGGTATTAAACTAAAAAAATTGCTTCATATAATTAACAGGTTAAACTTTATAAAAACTTAAAAATGTTAAAAAGTAAGGAGATCATGTGTTTCTATTTATATTAAATTTGAAATCCATTTGGGGGCTTAGATTAAGCCAGTTTAAGCCAGTTTGTTTGTTTTTTGGTGGCTCCTTATCAAAAAAATCAGTCATTTTCGATTGTTTGGTGGCTTTTAAAGCTTCTTTATAGCACTCCTTATAAGGCAAAAGTATTTTTTCCAACTCTCTCTTAAACTTAAGTCGTCGTTCGATGATCTGAATTTAAAAAGCACGATTCCAAGCTGCTAGCATATGCGAATCCTTCTTGGAGCTTTTCTATCGTTAAACTAATCGGATCGGTTTCTTCAGAGCTGCTGTCATCTGATTTCGAATTGTTTGCTTCATTCACAGCAATCTCAAGCAATGATTCGTCATTAATTTCTTCATCTTCAAACAACTCTTGCAAATCATCATTTGCCATGTCGTCGAAACCTTCACCTTCAATCAAGTGAGCAAGGTCCAATATATCCTGGAATCCACGTTTTGGCACTTCTATTTCATGGCTTTTAACAACCTCTGGCCATAATTTCCTCCAGCATCTATTTAATGTTGACTCCTTAATCTCTTGCAAAGATAAGTTTACCAACTCAAGGCTATCTTTAATGGAAAATTTTTTCCAAGCACTGGTTACATCGATGGAGTCAGTTTCAGTTGTATCCAAAATCCAGCGTATAGAGCGCCTGATGTAATATGTCTTGAAAGTGTAAATTATACCGTGATCCATTGGCTGCAGAAGTGATGTTGTATTTGGTGGAAGAAATTTTATTTTGACATTCGCATGGGTTAAATCTTTTGGATGTCCTGGGGCATTGTCCAATAATAATAGTGCTTTAAAGTGTAAATTCTTCTTTTTTAAATATTTTTCAACCTCAGGTACAAAACAATACAAGAACCAGTCTCTAAACAATTCTGCAGTTACCCAAGCTTTGGAATTTGCTTTCCAGTAAACGGGTAACTTGCTCTTGTCCATCCCTTTAAACGCACGGGGATTGAAAGACTTATAAACAAGCATTGGCTTTACTTGAAAGTCGCCTGATGCATTACTACACAGCAAAAGTGTAAAACGATCTTTCTGTGCCTTAAAGCCGGGAGCTACTTTTTCATTCTTTGATAAAAAAGTTCGATTTGGCATTTTTTTCAGCAAAGTCCAGTTTCATCCGCATTGAAAACTTGTTCGGCCAAGAATTCCTCTTCTTCAATGAACCCCTGAATTTCTTGTGGGTATGTGGTAGCAGCTCCATCATCGGCCGATGCCGCTTCGCCCTTAATTGTGAGGCTAAGAAATGGAGAACCTTTTTTTAAATTAATCGAACCATCCATTACAAGCAACGAAATCTATGCTGGAAGAGGGCTCTCCATTTTGCTCAAGCAGTCCATAAATCCTGAGAGCCTATTCCTGAATGATCCGCTGGCTTAAAGGGATCTTCTTTTCGTAGCTATCGTCAATCCAAATGCTAAGTGCTCTTTCCATTTTCTCCAAAATTGGTGCACGTGCTCTACTGGTAAATTTTGTATATATGTATAGATGACCCAATGCTTCCTGCACGTCGTATTTCAGTTTCATTTTTTTTGATAGTGCGAACTGTTGCCTCATTTAAATCAAGGCTTCTTGCAATTTCCGTGGCAGTTTGCCCATTGTCTAAGCGGTTTAGAATTTGTATTTTTTTTTCTATAGAAATGACTTTTCGTTTTAAGGGGAACTCTGTTCTTTCTTTCTGCCATTGTAAAAGCTGAAATTTATTTATTTTAATTATTAACTTTTTGATTTAATCAAGCTGTAGCACCTTTTTACTTACCACAAAATCTTTGACTTTTTATTTACGCGTCTGCAAAGCTCAACATTTTTTCACCTACTAAAACACGCTTACATCTGACAAATCAAATGTGGTATTACCCTTTTTCGACAAGCACCCCATGCGTATGACACAAGCACAAAGGCACTAACGCGTCAATTGACAGCAAAAAACATATTTATCGATATTTTGCAATCGTGTAAGAATGAGGTTTTTAGCGTGTTAAAAGGGGGATGGGAGCAAATTTGTAACCGTGTAAGACCGAGTTCGTGTTAAAAGAGTCCGTGTTAAGCGAGGGCCAAGTGTATTTAAATTATCAGTAACTACATTGCTGTAAACCCGGCAACGAAAGTTTTAACTGGCTTAAATTTAAGTTTTAACTGGCTTAAAATAGTTAATAACTTTAAAGATAACCCAAATTTGATCATATCTTAGTATAAGCTAAATACTTCTATCTGTACAGCAAGTTCCCAGCTGTTCAGAAAGTGAGTTGATGTCAACTCATATTGTAACCGAAATATTCTTAAATATTAAATGCTCTTAAAATTCCTGAAATGATGAAAGTTTAACTTGATTGCAAACGTGCGAGTTGGGCACAGAAAAGCAGGGGAACCATTTTCTTTTGCTGTTAACTTAATATTATATATGGGCATTTCCACAGTCGCGAACGCGACATTCGTACGACTTTAAAGTGCAAAAAAATATAGAAAACAAAAAATATTTTTTGTTTGTTCTTATTTTTCGGTAGAGTTTTGGTAGCAGAATATTTAGTGCAAAAGATAGGTTCAGTCGATTTGACGATTAAAATATAAATTGAAAAAGTTATGTGATTTATCACGCGACAAAAATGGAAGTCGTTTTCGGCTGCATCTAATAAAATTCATAAATCTGGAAATAGTTAACAACAATTTTAAAGCAGTTAACTCCTAAATAAAGGTGAATAATGCAGCTTTTATTCCGTGCAATTATATTCAGTTATTTACATTAGCTTTGTTTTTATAAGCTTTAATATTATGAAGAACGCGACATTTAGCACGCGACATATTAAAAAACTGACAATGAAAGTGACTAATCTTCAGCATTTAGGCCGTTTTTTTTTTTAAATGGAATCAGAAAGAGTTTAAATGAATTATGTTATTTATTTTGATATTTGTTTTACATGTCATGTTAAGAAAAATAATTTTTTAAAAAACTGTTTTGTCGATCTTGGTGGACCTTTCTGTGGAAATGCCCATATGCAAAATATACAAATAGGTCCATTAGCATTTTAAACGTCCAGCAGATTGTGTAGTATTTCATTTAAAAAAGTTTTTGTGGCTAACGTCAAATAGTCTCTGTAAAAGCTTTCGTAGTGTCTTTTGCTTTTAATGTCCGCGACCGTAAACTAAATTATACAATTATATTGTACATTTCATCAAATATTAGAATTCAATAGAAATTCAGTTTAGATCATGGACTGGTGTGAGTATCCCCAGTATTTGTCAAATATTTGCCCATTTTGATACGTATTTAAGCTTAGGCGCAAGAGTGCGATACGGTCAACCGTATTTAGTGCGTCAATCGGGCCAACTAAAGCTGACTAATGCTCTTTTGGTATCTGGTGCTATGGGAAAAGTCAGTTGTGAGGTTGATAATTTTAAATTTCCCTTACTGGAGATTGCGGCTAAGAAACCTGACCAATTGTTAAACTTGACCATAGCCAAGGCTTTGAGGATTGTGTTCTCGGTGGAAGGTGAGATATGCGATGCCTGTCTGAGCCCGAGTGTAACTGTGGTGTTATGTTTATCAGGTGATGGTACTGTGATGCTGTATGGAATGCTCCTAAATATGGAGTGTAGTGCAGTCTGTTCTACCAATGCGCATTTCTATCTGCATCGTTTGGGGGTTTGTGGAAACACATTCACCGAGTACGACAGCGACTATGACGAATGATGACTAAACGGAAAATGATATTAATTCCAGTTTCGGTGCACCAATTGAGAGTAGGTGCACTTTGTGTTGTTGATTTGACTTGTTGACACGTTTTCAATAATTCAACTGAACCACACACATACTCGCACACACAACCCACAATTTGATTGAGCTGGCACGCATTCAATCAAATGTGTCACAACTCGGCATTTCCTTTATTGCCTTATGCTGAGCGTGCCAATTCGTAATATGTCTGTGGGGACTTCAGTGGCTTAGCGTGAACTCTTTTCTTGCTTCAAAAATCATAGATATTATATATTCTGTACCATTCTGTCAATGAAACTTTCATTTCCAACTTTGTTTCAACAATTTTAAGCAATTTCAATTAGTGGCTGCCAAGGCACAAAGAGCAATATCAAATTTGTGCAAGTTGTCATTTGGTAAATCCTTAAATCCAACAAAACGGCAGCAAGCTGGCCAGTTCTGTTTGTCATTTATATAGTTTTAACAAGTTGCAACAGTCTGCGGTCACGGAACTACTCAAAAACTCTGCAGCAGGAAGCAAAGCAATAATTTATCCATCCTCAACTGATGCCTTCGACGCCAGACTTCCTGATCCGATTAGTGGCCAGGACACTGGCAGCAGGTAAGCAGCCAGACGAATTAAGTTCAACTTGTGCCTGTCACTGAGCCGTAGCGATATTTACGTACTTTCGACGACTCTTTCAAGAGGCACACGCACGCCTCGTTAATATTGAGCACACATTATATTTGTTCAATAAAAATTGGAAAACTGTTCCACGCGCTGACTTTTAAGCACTTAAATGCCTCATTGACGCCCGGCCATAAAGAGAAAAATGAAAATGGCCCCCATACAAGACATATGCTTATAAGTAAATGTCTGTTTGCAGGGGAATGTTGTATTTTAATGGCTGCCTTTAAAGCTGCTGCTCAAAGCAGCTTACGCGATGTCAATCTTCATTTGTGAGTTGTTGTGGGGGAGAAAACCACATTAAACACTCTCAACCATTTACATTGCCATCTTCAGCTTCTACTTTCCATGTCCTGTCAATTGCAACTGAAAATAAATTTGTTTCTGCTCGCAGAGAAAGGTAAATTAATTTGGTTTTTTTTTGTCTCAGCAGAACTCCTACAGTTACTTCGTTATTTTTTTCATTTTTTTGCCAGACAACAGGTTGCTGGGATTAAATGAATTTAGGTAGCTGCACCTTGAACCAAAAGTAATCCGAGAAATGCGAATTGACTTTCGATTTCAAAGAAAAAAATTGTTGGTTTTTATTTAGTTTATTTTTTTAAAGAGCCAAATTTAATAAGAAATTAGTTTTATGATAATGCAAGAAACAGAAACACTTTATCTCAACTAATTTCGATTTGAATAGCTTACTCGTTTGTGGGAAGACTGAGCATAATAACTAACCGTTAATTTTCTTATTCAGCCTTCCAGTAATTTCCATTTTGAATGTCTTCAGTACTAGAACGTCTCTGTCAATCCGTATAAAAAGCTTGCATTACACGTTTTAAAACGAAAGATGCAACTCACCAAGGCTTAAGCTGTCCCCTGTGGCGGATACTTCTAGCAAGGCTAAAATTTTCAAAAGGTTCCTGAGAACGAAATCCCTGCTTTGAAGAAATGCAATTCTTAGAAAAAATAAATTAAAATTTATTCTGTGCGCTCTAATGCGTTGAAAATAGAAACTTTAACACATTTGCAGTTCTTGAGTAAGTGACTGTATAAATGAGAGCAGTTCTCAGTGTCCGTCTTATAGTTGAGTCTTTCAACACAATGTGTTGCCAGCGCACTTTTTATACCCGTTACTCGTAGAGTAAAAAGGGTATACTAAAGTCGTGCAAATGTATGTAACAGGCAGAAGGAATCATTTCCGACCATATAAAGTATATATATTCTTGATCAGCATCAACAGCCGAGATATAGACATGTCCGTCTGTCCGTCCGTCCGTCTGTCTGTATGAAGACAGAGATGGTAAGAGGTAGAGGTTTGACATGTATGGGACAAATGCTTCTTTTATCTGCACGCGGATCAAGATTATTTCAAATTTTGGCCACGCCCCCTACCGCCCCCGCAATTTGGAAAACACGTTATATCTCCTACAGTTTTGAAGATAGACGGTTCGTACCTTTTACAGATAGTAATTAGCAAAATGAATCAATTTGCCGAAGAAATGACAAAGATCGGATGAACGGTTCTCAAGTTATGAGCAAAAAAGTGAACCAACCAATCATGAGTAACGGGTATATCGAAGTCGGTTAGAGCCGACTTTAACTTACGCTCTCGTTTATATGCGTGTTTGATATCGTTGCTTGTCCACTCGGATTTTTGTCGTTCCTAAAGCTCTACTTACACGACCTGATCACTAATCTGAGTTTTCGTCTGATTTGCTGTCTGACCGTGTAAAAAGGCGTCTGAGTAGACCTGAAGCTACTCAGATGTGCGATCAGACACTCATCTGAGTGGCATTTATCGAGTTACAATGTTGCCTAACTGCAGTGTGCTGGCGTTGCCATTTTCTGACAATCGATATACATTTCTAATCGAATTTTGATCAGATGAGTTTTTGCCTGACGAAAACTCATGTGAGCGATCAGGTCGTGTAAATGGAGCAACTATCGTCTTTATATTCTTCGCATGGTATCTTGAAAACGATATTCTTGACATCCGCATTGTCTATTTTTTATTTGGTTCTATTAAAAAATTCTTTTATCGTGTTTGAAGTCTAATGCGCTATTTGTATGTTATGTTTGTCGTATCAACTTGATTGTGCGAATCGTTCATATAGTTTAGGTACGTATGTGAGGGATCGGTATTTCTTAGGTTCTTGTATTATTCTGTTATCTAAATTTATGTGTCTTTTCAACAATGACTTATTTACCCACATAGGGATAAAATTACTTTTATTTTCGATTCTATGGCTGTCTGATTTGTTTTGTCGTTAATATTATTGGATCTTTTGAATAAAAGTTAATAGTCCGTTTTGATTCTGTTGGTTTCATGTACAATTTAGTTTTTAAAATGTTGCCGTTTCTTTTTATTGTGGCAATTTTTCGCATTCTTCTAGTTCCAATGTGAATTTCATGTTTCTGTGGTAGTTAGAGTAGTTTGCACTTCGTCCTCTTTCACTACGGCAAACATGTCATCAACGTATTCGTACTGTGGTTAAATGCTTTAATTTCCTAACTGTGCTCTCTAAAAGTTTCTCCATGATTATGTCGGCTATGATAGGTGAGGCGGTGGATCCCATGTCTTCAAATTAAAAATATATACTCTCCATTATGCAAAATTTTACTATGTCTATGATAAGTTGGGCACTCGAAGACTCGAGAACTGAGAATTAATTAAAGACTCCACGTCACACAGTGTAGACGAGTAGAAATTAAACGTAAACTGTTTTTTGTTAAATGATTGTATTCTTAATATTGGTGTATAATTTTAGTCGTTTCGCCCTGAAGACGGTTGCTGAAGAGTAACTGAAATATATCGGGAAAAAAGAAACGGAAACCAGTTTTTTCTATTAACCTGACCTCGAGCCGGAAAACATACATATTTCTAGAATTGAGTTCTATCTGTTTCAACCCAATTTTAGAGAGTTTGATCAAAATCGGATCATTTTTGTCAAAAGGAAATTATTAATCAAACCATCAATGATTCTTAACGAAGTTCATATTCTTGTGAACATGCAATAGAATCTGAGGAACCCTGTTTAAGTATGATTTCTCATGCGCTAAGAGCGCAGTTTGGTAATATGTACGATCAACTAACGAGAATCCAAAAAAAACTAGACTTGTTTAAGGACCAAAGTAAACGACTATTCTCATGGAACAACAGGGATTTAACACATACCTAAGAAAGATGGAAGTCCAACGAATGGTCCGGAACACTATCATTGTACAGAACTAACTTGACTTCAACGCATGTACATTAGGGTGGACGCCGATAAAAAATATAACTGATACCATCTTAAACGATTACTTTTAGGGTGTACATAATGAATTAAAAAATCAACAAATTTTATATCATGTTTTAATCTCTGCGAAAAGCCTTCAAAGTTTCCACAAATATTACGTATACGTATACCCGTTCACCGAATCGAAATTCTGTCGACGAATTCTTCGTATCATTTTAAAAGTTGTCAAATTTGAATTTAATCGAACAACAAATAAAAATGGAGCAGGAATGGAATGTATTTTTGGTTAGAAGACTAGGACCAAATTTTAACGAAGCGAGCCTATTTCCAATGAAGAGATGCGTTTTTTGCACGCTTTTATATGGGACTAAATTCTTAAGACTGCCCATTTCAGAAAGTACGACTAGCGTTGCTCGCAAGTTGAAGTCAGCATGGTCCACGAGCGGGGTTTCTACAAAGGGCCATGTACGCATGAACGCACTGTCCTTCTAGTCAGATACTGCAGACATAACAGTGAAAACCATTTTGAGTGTCCATTTTGGCTAATATGGGCAATTCGCTAAACTCAAAAGATCGCTCCGTGGACACCGTTTTGAATCGATAAAGAGACAGAGCCCCAAATGAAGAAGAAATTAAAGGCTATATCAGAAGGAGACTTTGCAGCATGTTCTTAAAATTGTCCTACAAACACAAACAAAATTGTAAAAAACGTTGGCACAAGTGTAATGCAGTAGGGGGAGGCTACTTTCAAGGGAACGAAATGAATTGACAATATTAAATAAAGAGTTTTTGATTTATGAATAATTTCCCTGCATTTTTTGCCCATAGTAGTATAGTAATCCGCATTATTTTTCGATCCTGAAGAAGCTTATTTATAAGCAGCCCAGTAGACTACTCGCAGAAACGGCTGCAACCGTGATGCGCTGCACTTCAGTTCACTGTGGGACCTGACTTCAAAGATATTTTGATAGCCTCTTAATGAACGGCTAAAACTTGCTTTCATCTAGAAGTAAACAGAGCGAAATAGTAGAAATTTTGCCGTAATATAAAATTTTTACCAAATTACCAATTTACCAAATTTAACAAAAGTACCAATTATATTTACCTACATATTGTGTCTGTTATATAAAAAACATTTTTTATTGGTCATGGGACCTATTTGTCAAATGTTATGACTTCAAACCAAGTCTACGCCAACTACTAAAAAATTAAAAATGTAGGCATGGGCAACAGTACGTATGAGTGATAAACCTTAAATCCAAGTCGCAGACCCTAAACCTTATTTTTTCTCAAAAATGTTTTTTGCTATGCGTTTTATACACAAATATGCATCGTTCAAGCGGGTATCAGTATGACGTTACATTTTTCCATATATAAAATGTCCGACCTAATGTACATAGTAAGTAAATGAAGCTATTAATTTCACTATTTTGTTACCAGTTAATCTTTATGTCACAGGCAAAAGGAAACAGTCGCCACTCTATAGAGTATATATTTTCTTGTTCAGCATTATTTGTTTGTATGAACACCTAGATCTTCGACCCTAGAAGTGCTATAGCGACCAAATGAAATGTAGCTGCTCCCTCCCGCACAAACAACTCCTACAATTTTAAAAAAATCGATTTCTTAAAACTCACTTTTGTATTCCCAAACTTTTTTGATAATTGCGGACCGGTAATTAAAAATATGCTGCCTACTTTAAGGCTTTTCGTTAAATGCAAAAACTTTTGTCATATGTTTGGGGCAGCATGCGCTGTCTGCAAAAATTATGCTAAGCTCTAATTTACTTGCAAACTATATTTTTTAATGCTTAATTTATTTGGCTTTTTATTTTGCTTGCAGGTCGTGTAAATGGACGTTTAATAAGTTGATATTAATCCTAGTGCTCTGTTAATTAACATAGAGAAAAGCTCTTATACATTTCTTTCCCTAAATAACGGGTACTCTAACTTACGCCCTCGTTTGTTTGTGTGGGATTGATTTTCATTTAATTTAAATATTAACTATTTTTTTTTTGTTTAAGTGTACAATCCATAGTACAATTATATATGCACATATTGCAAAATCGTTGTTTTTTTTTTTATTTTGGCATAATTTAATAACAATACCTTGGTAGCACTCACACATACATTTTGCATGTACACACGCAGCGTAAACTTTGACACGGTCCCACAACTGGGAACACACCTGTGACGAGCAACTGGTTATGGGTGTGTATGTTTTCTACCTTTGTGCAAACTTTGAGCAGTTTAATTTAATTACAACGTCTGGCTTCACCAGCATCTAATTTAATTTCAAAAGAGAGACCTAGCAACACAGTCACTGACATGTGATGCTATTTTGGCATTAACTTCTAACAGGATTATCCGGCACAAGTCCCATCATCATTTGCATAAATTTTGATTCGAACGAAATCAAAAATCGCTCAACTATTAGGTAACAGTATTATCAATAAAATCGTCATGCCGGATATTGGCAGGAAATGAAAAGGGTTAAATGGCTACAATTCAGCTATGCCTGACTGGATTTCATTTAATTAAATCACAGAGAGCGACTCGCAGTCAGTCGTTCTCATATAGAAGAAAAAAGAAAAGTTTTCAATTACAAATTCGTTTCGCATGTCCTTTGTTACATTCTGCAATGAGGGAAAACTTTTTCACAGAGCACACGCTCACACACACACAGAAACTGGGTACTTTAAAAGACAAGAACTTCGACAACAGGACTTACAATGCAGACTGAGAGAAACACAGAGATGGTTTCTAATGAAAAACCACTTAGGCTGAGACAAAGAAGTCCACTTAGAGCTGCTGCTGCTGTTGCATTTGAGGGGCTAGATAAGAGCCGAGGGCATGTAGGACGTGTTTGACTCTAGCTTAAGGCATAAGTCTAATGCCAGTTTTGTAGCTAAATAGGCCGGAACATGACTAAATCTTTGGTCACGTAGCCAGATTTTACAATTTGTTGTGACAATTTTCCATCTGCTTAAAGTTGCTTCCTGACACCCAGCATATGTGGCGTATGCTTAATTGGACTTTCATTCAGCCAAATGTGTGGGCTTATTTCAGTTCTTTTTGCCTTATTAAATAATTAATTGGCGATTTCATTTATGTATTCAGTGTAAATTGTTAATTGCAACCAATAAGTAATGTGAGACGCAATTTGCAGTTTAATTATATCGGATATAAAATCGACCTTGTGATATTTAAACGCTTGTAGAGGGGGATTTAAGCATTAACGGTGCTCATATAGTTAACATTTTGTTAAAGACTTACAGATTATTGCAAAATTTAAATAAGGGAATCGACATAACAAGCGCAGAAGCCGTTTGTTAATCCGAAATAAATGGTGACCCTTAGCTTGAATAATGTCGGACACTTTAGCTCAAATGCGATAGTTACCATTATAACAATATAATATTTGCCGATTTATATTAAAGTCCGTAAGTCTCGTTTTCGACTTCGATTTATCGGAATCAGTAGGAGCGTAGAGTTTCGGAAGTTACTTTTTGATAGCAAGTGATTCGAAGAGGGGCTTAAAATTCTACATCCGAAGAGCACAATCCATTTACGGAAACGGAAATATTTAACAATTCCAATTCTGCACGATTTGGTCGACTTCGAAATCGGGAACAGGTCTTATAGTTAAAAACATCAAATTTCAGTTGCCCTTTTTTTGATTTTGCTGTACCCTTTCAGGCCGACTTAATGTAAGAAGCATCTTTGGCGGACAGCACTTGAAGTCTGCGTTCAGTCATGAATTGAGCAAAGCCCCCCGAGTTCGAATACCAAGGTAAGTAAAAAATTTAAAATACTTTGTATATTTCTTTATTTTTCCACAGCCTTTCAAATCCAATGAATTGATTTCCAAATTAGGCTCAGGGTTCATATTAAAATAAGCTTAGGTTGGTTGGCATATCTAAACATATATATAAAAGGGATAGTATGTTTATTCTTTCATTCACGAAATATGAAGAGAATGTTCATGCCCATTAGTTAAGAGTCATAGGCAATATCTCAAGCCCGTTTACAGGTTCGAAAACGATTAAAAAGTGGTTCTGAACTATATCTTAGAAGTCATATAAGGGATGAACTAAAAATCTGGTCAGTAGTTTGGAAATACATAGTAGGAGATTTTACTGGATAAAAACCAAAATCGAGCCAGTTCAAAAGTGATATAGAGCAAAATCTAAGAAGTTATTAGAGCTATAAACTTAAAAATTAGTCTGTTGGTTGGTTATATGGAGTTTGATATTTTACTGGCTCAGGACCAATATCAAACCGGTTAAAGTTTAAAGTAGTTTGAAAATGACTCTTTTTAGCGAAGACATTGTTCGACAAAAAAGGCTATATTTTCTAAAATATTTCAAATTTCAAAAAATTTTGGCGATATTCTCAATCATTAAAGATACATATGTAAATAAAAATCGAAAAAAATTACATTTTTAAATTTTATGTTTTAAAATATCGTTTTGATATTTTCAATCATATCAATTTGATCTTAGTCTTGTAAGAATAAAATTGATATGACAATATCGCTCACTTACTTCAATACTGGCATAAATCAAAAAATACGATTTTTGACTTAATGATGCAGATATATTCGCCATATTGTGTCCTATTTAGTGTAAAATTTTCATATTTATATCTTTTATACTTTTCACGTGAGATCAAAATTTGTCGAAATATTATTTTACAGGTTCATTTTCATGTTAATGTAAGAGCGTCATATCTTAGTTGTCCTGCAGTCGATATGACACAATCACACCTCGGCTTTCAGTTAAAACATCATATTTTCAAGTTTTATTAATGAGCATTTTACTAGATTACCTTGAATACAATAGTAATAATCGCTGAAGGGGGAGAACCCAGCCAGATCCCGCCCAGATCCCTTCCACATCCCACCCTAATCCTACCCAGATCCCGCCAGGATCCCACTTAGAAACCACCCAGATCTAACCCCATTCCCACCCAGATCCCGCCCAGAACCCTCCCAGATCCCACCCAGAACTCAGCCAGATCTCGCCCAGCTGCCACCCAGATACTCATCCAAATTCCACACAGATCCCACCCAGAAACCACCCAGATCTTACCCCCATTAACACCCAGATCCCACGCAGAACTCAGCAAGATTTCGCCCAGCTCCCACCCAGATCCTCATCCAGATCCCACCCAGATCCCACCCAGAAACCACCCAGATACTACTCAGATTCCACCCAGATCTTACCCCCATTCCCACCCAGTACTCTGCCAGATCTCGCCCACCTCCCACCCAGATCCTCATCTAGATCCCACACAGATCCCACCCAGATCCCGCCCAGATAAGATTCCACCCAAATCTCTACCAAATACCATAAGATCGCACCAAGATCACACCCACATCTTTTCCAGAACCCTACCAGTTGCCCCTCTTCAGCACCTTTCCTACTTCTTCACTTCCCCCTTCTGCCCATCCTCTTGTGTGTGTTTGCCGGGAAACTGCACAAATCAAAAGAACACAAATTATGAATGACATCAGCGTCACGCGACGCAGAAATCAAATTTTACTCCTACTAAAATCGTCCGTACCAAAATTAAAGATGTTTCACATCAAAAACAAATAAGTTTTTTTCACATAGACCCATTTCTTGACCGATAGTTCCTATGGCAGCTATATGATATAGTCATCCGATCCGGTCGGTTCCGACATATTAGCAGTGGGCAGTAAAAAGAAGACTCTGTGCAAAGTTTTAGCTCGCTAGCTTATAAACTGAGGGACTAGTTCGCTTAGAAACTGACAGACAGGCGGACAGACAGACATTTATGAAAGAATTATTAACGCACAGCCTAAACGGCTTATACTAAAGGTTTGAGATTTGGCATAGACCTTCGTTTAGTTATGCAGGCGCGCACTGAGAAAGAAATTTTCGAAAAACAAACCTCGGTTTGTAAGGGTAGAATACGAAATAATTTGAAATGTGATTTTCCGATGTTGAAAAATTTAAGCCAACGGTCGGAAAATTCTGCATGAAATAAAATATTTTTCGTCCGATTGGCTTGAAACTCGGTTTGAAAGGGTAGAATACGAAATAATTTAAAATGTTATTTTTTAATGTCGGAAAGTTCGCTCCATGCGTAAAAATTCCCGGAAAATTCTGCATGGGGAATACCATTTTTCTCCCGACTGACTTGACACTCGGTTTGTAAGGTCAAAATGAGAATTCATTTGTGTTTTCCGTTTCTGATGTTGGAAATACCGCCGGGATGCCCACTGGTAAGTGATTGGGAAGTGGTTGGGATGTGGGTGGTAAGTTGGTTTGAAGTGGTCGGGAAGTGGGTGATATGTGGGTGGAAACTGGGTGGAAAGATGGTGGGAATTGGGTGGAGAGTGGGTGGGATGTGGATGGGAAGTGGCTGTGCATTGGTTCTATACTGTTGAAGGCTCAGTGGAGCGCGACGGGTTATTTACTAATGAAACAAAAGTATTCTTTCATGGTTGTCTATAATAAACAATGATTTGTATTGTACGCACTTTACGATTCGCAATTTCAATCCCAATTTATACAACTGACACGCGGACGAAGTCGCGGCGGGTTTTGTTAGTTTTTTTATAAGGTCATAGATGCATCATTTTAAATGTGACATAGAGCAGCACTTTGGCTGATTCTGTGAAAGCCAAGAACCTGCTCTTTGTGTATCTACTGCTTTTAAAGAGTAAATTTTAAATTTTATTTGATTGATTAAATAATTTTAAAAGACGACAGTAGTTATTCAGGACCAAATTTTTCGGCAACAAAGAAAATTTTTCCTGCTTTATTTACTTTTATATTTAAGCATAAATATGCAAAAATTAAAGAAATTTTGTATTGGAATAACATTTATAGAGAAGCTTTGTGACCAGCTGCTAGGGTATGCGAATTCCGATGCTCCATTTATTTGAATGTTTACTTTAATTTTTAATCCAGCTTTTCCAATGTTTTATTTAAGTCCTTGTTGTGCATCTTTGATACATTTTTAAGCACTTCCAACCGAGCTCTTTTGTGCAGTTCGGTAATCTAATTCAATTGCAACTAAATGGTGGTACATAAAAAGCTTCTCCTGTCTCACATTGAGTGGCTTGCAGCAGTTGATGCATTTTTTATGTTTTCACTTGCGCTTGGCTTGGCTTTTTATGAACTTTTAAGCACAATAAACATGAGCTGATGCGTACACAGAACAGAGAAACTGTTGCATGTGGTTAAGCAGCTCTGCTTGTCCGTGGATGGATGTTGACTAATTAGAGACGCGATCTGGGCCATGGTAATTGCAAATGGTCGAGCGTAACTTTGTAGTAACAAAGCGCACACATTCCCCGTTCAGGTCCTAATTAATTTTCACACAATGTGTGGATGTGACTGGTTGAGTGTTGAAAGTGTAATGCAATGAACGTTATTTGCACATGTCAGAGTGGTCGCTGTTATGGCTTTCCGCATTTTTTTTTGTAAGACCCAATGAACATGCACAGGAACCTTACAAATGATTATATGAAAGGCAACCAACCAGACGCCACTGGCAACTATTACTTCATGTTGTGAATTATGGCAAAGTTATAACTTTGCGCACTCAGACAGTGAAGGGCATAAGGGAAAGTTCATAGTTTATTTGGTGTTTTCAATTGAAATTTATGTGTTAAGTTGGGCAATAACGGTTGAAGCATTTTATCAATAGATACAAAATAATGTCCCAACTTTAATTCTTCAAAGGGCTTTTGCCAAAAGCATCCTTCGACTTCAATTCTGGTAGGTTTATTTCCACTTGATTCCATAATAAAATAAATAAAAAGCATTTCAATTAGCATACATCCGACACCGTACTAGAGATATGCATATGCCACACACTTAAGAATTCTCATTGAGCCAAACACTATGGTAATTCAGCTGCATTCTCACTCACAGGCTGAGTGACAGCAGACACGTCACAGAACAGCTTCGTCTAAAACGCCCAGGTAGAGAGTTTCCATGCATACTTTAAAAATTTCTCAGCATTTGCTTCATTGGTTTTTGTGATCCCTGTTTTACCCTGGCAATGCGAATCTGAGCTGACACAGAGAAGCCAGCAAATCAGAAACCTCTCTGGCTTTCCCAATTCTTCTCTTTTGTGTTGCTCTGCATTTGACTCAATTTCAACAGTTTTTGCTTATGCTTTAGCGAGCTTAATTTGCCCAAACTACGTATACGCCATGCATACCCCAGTTGTCTGCGTTTAAACAACAATAGAAAAAATGCCAAACAACTTTGATTCAGCTGTTCGTTCTGGCTGTTTTTCTTCTTTTTGTGTGTGTGTGCATGGCCGATGCACTCAAATAAAAAGCTGAACTCTGCTTGCGGCTCAGCATTTTGTTTTTTGTTTTTAGGGATTGCTTTTCGTATGGCAGGGAATTCATTTTGGTTCAGTTGTTTATCCATTTAACTGCAGGCCAGAACAGCATGTAAATATTGATTTTTTATGTGGACTGGCAGATGCCAGTTTGCAGCCAAACAGGGCGAAATGAAAAGTTGTTTAAATTGTTTGAGGTTTGCCTTGCATTCAAAAGGGAGGAAACCAAGTCGAAACCAGAAATTAGTGTCCCATATATTTAGATCCTGTTCGGGGGGGCTATAGTTTGCATGTCAAACGGAATTGGGATGAAATTCATTTTCACTTGGCCCCCGTGTCAATTGCACTCCTCCACATTGAGTACAATTGAACTGTGAGTTCTCTTTTTCAATGTTTTCCGCTGACAATGCAAGTGACATTGGCAGCAATATACCACAACAATGGGAATCACAATTCTGAAATGTGCCAAGCAACGCCAGGCAGGTGGGTCATCACAGGGCGCAGACATATTTCAGAATTCAAAAGTTCAAATTTAAATAAATTCAAATGATCGTCCCTTTGGTCGTGGACTCCCCAAGTTGCCTTATTTTAAATATCCTCTGTGTCGAAAATATTTTACAAATGAGAAAATCAGAAACGCTAGTCAGTGCGCTCTGTGAAAGGAAAAATTCGCGATAAGCATGTGCTGTGTAACAATTATGTATTTCATATAGTATATAAACGGTTCCACGTCTATTCAACACAAAACAATTTCAACACGTCAATTCCACAAACGTCAATTCAACGCACGTCAATTCAACACAGCACAATTATAACACATATACAATTTCAACATAATCAATTTCAACACAAAGCAATTGAACATCGGCAAATTTCAACACAGTACAATTTCAACACTGGAAAACAAAACAATTTAAAACGAGAGCATAAGTTAAAGTCGGCTCTAACCGACTTCGATATACCCGTTACTCATAAAAAAACATCAAAAAAAACGTATGCAACATTTTTTTTGGTGGGAGTGGGGGTAGCGGGGGGCTTGGTTCTGTTTTTTGTTCATAACTTGAGAACCGTTCCGATCTTTATCATTTCTTCGGCAAATCGATTCATTTTGCTAATTACTAACTATCTCTAGAAGGTACGAATCATCTTTCTTCAAAACTGTAGGAGATATGACGTTTTTTCCAAATTGCGGGGGCGGGAGGGGGCGTGGCCAAAATTTGAAATAAACTTGATCTGCGTGCAGATAAAAGAAGCATTTGTCCCATACATGTCAAACCTCCTATCTCTTACCATCTCTGAGATCTAGGTGTTCATACAGACAGACGAACGGACGGACGGACGGACAGACAGACAGACGGACATGTCTATATCGACTCGGCTGTTGATGCTGATCAAGAATATATATACTTTATATGGTCGGAAATTATTCCTTCTGCCTGTTACATACACTTGCACGACTTTAGTAAACCATTTTTACTCTACGAGTAACGGGTATAAAAATTATATTTTCAATCCTGCAAGTGGCAATGTCAGTCGAACCTGACTATAATATTCTCCGAAAGCACCAGAGATTACATTTTTTTGTTCACAACTTGAATAACTTTCATCCGAATGCGGGCGTTGTAAATATTGTTCGTGTTTAATTGGTTTTGTGTTGAATTGACGTGTGTTGAATTGACGTTAGTTGAATTGACGTGTTGAAATTGTTTGTGTTAAGTAGACGTGGAGCCTTAATATCCTCCGAAAGTGTACGCATATTGGAAAGCATTAGAGATAACATTCTTTTGTTCACAACTTGGATCAATTTCATCCGAATGCAGACGTTGTAAATATCGTAAAATTTTTGCCTGCCGCTGGTGTCACCCTTCTTTCCCAGCATGAATTTGTTTGTGTTTAATTGAAAATCGCGCGATTTTTTCCAAAAAATTTTACCTGCAGCTAGTGTCCCTCTTCTATCTCTGATGGTACTACACTCATAAAAATCTAGAACGTATAATTTGAGTACGAACGCTCTTGAAAAAAAAATCTAGTCCCATTTGAATTTTCAAGAATTTCGCTCTTGGAATCGAGACAAATTCATTCTCAATGTGGCTCTATAGGCAAGGGGAGTGAGGAAACGCAAACTTTGAGAGAATAACGTTGGCCGCGCTCTTTCAAAGAGAGACAGCGCATGCGCAGTTTGTCATTGTCATTTGACCGTGCCGCGCCGATAATTATGTTAAAGTTGAACATTAAGTTTGGGCAAAAGTTAGTGATTAAACGTCTTTATAATATAACTAGCAAATAGCCCGTCACGCTTCGCTGCGCCTTCAACAGTATTCAACCAAAGCACACCCACTTACCACCCACTTCCCGCACATTTCCCGCCAACTTCGCACCTACATCCCACCCACATTTCACCCACTTGCCACCAACATACCGCACACTTCCCGCCCTCTTCCCGCCCAAATCCCACCCACTTCCCATTTACATCCCACTCACATTTCTCCCACTAACCGCCACATTCCACCCACATTCCATCCACTTCCCATTTCCATCCCACCCACATCCCACCCACTTCCCAACCACATCCCACCCACTTACATCCCACCCACATTCCACCCACTTGCCACCCACAGCCCACCCACTTCCGCCACACCCACATCCCACCCACTTCCCATTTACATCCCACCCACTTCCCACCACTTGCCCACATCCCACTTCCCGCCCACTTCCCCCCCACATCCCGCCCACTTGCCACCCACATTCCACCCACACACTTCCTGCCATCTTCCCGCCCACTTCCCATTAACATCCCATCCACATCCCTCCCACATTTCACCCACTTTACATCCACTTACCACCCACTTCCAAAACAACTTTCCACCCACATCCCATACTCATACCATGCACTTCACAGTGAGCATCCCGGCGATATTTCCAACATCGGAAAATTAAAAAGAAAATAAATTCTCATTTTGACCTTACAATCCGAGTTTCAAGCCAATCGTATGAAAAATAATTTTTGCATGCAGAATTTTCCGGCCATTTTCCTCGTGGGCGGCTTTTCCGACATTGAAAAATCACATTTCAAATTATTTCGTATTTTGTCCTTACAAACCGAGTTTCAAGCCAATCGAATGAAAAATAGTTTTTTTTTCATGCAAAATTTTCCGGGAATTTTTCGACCGTCAGGTCAAATTTTTCAACTTCGGAATATAATACTTTAAACTATTTCGTATTCTATACTTAGAAACCGAGTTTCAAGTCAATCGTATAATAAATTCTTTTTTGGATTCAGAATTTTCCTCGTGTGCGGATTTTCCAAAATCGGGAAAACACGTGTCAAATTATTTCGCGTACTATGCTTACAACTTATGTTTTGTTATGTGTAATTTTGAAAATGAGTTTGGCGCTAGACGCAGGCAACTCAAGTTTCGCCCATACAACCACCTACTTTCCACCCAGCGGAGTGAATTTTCCGGAAGATTGGTATGCAGTTGTTGTCGAATTTGCGTATAGAGCTTTGAAAATGAGTTTGAACTTGATAGAATGAAAAACAAAAAAGTTTCCTACAAAAGTTTTTCGCGAATTTACCACACTTTCCGGCAGAACTTTCCAAAATCCTCTCTTAGTACTCATTTTCAGCATAAGATAAAACTACTGTGAAAATCTCATCTTCCTATCTTTTTTGGTTTAGGCTGTGCGACGGTCACCAGTCAGTCAGTCAGTCAGTCAGTCAGTCAGTCAGTCAATTAGTCAGGTTGAACTTTTTTATATATATAGATCAAAATGTTTAAAACATCACAAAAAAAAAATAAAATGAAATAAAAATAAAAAAAAAAGGAAAAAATAAAAAAAAATAATTGCTGCTAGGGGGACTTGATCCACGGTCGAGCTTTGCGGCTGGCCAAATACCAACCGCGCTGCCTCATAAATATGCTTTCGCCGCTGCTTGTAGCTTATCGACAATAGTCGAGTCGGTTAAGCTGCTTGTCCAACTGTGTATGTTTCAGTCTTCGAGGTACCGAGTTCAAGTCCCAGTAAAGTAAGTAAAATTAAAAATTTTTATCTGTTATGTGACTAACTCAAAATCAATCACATCTTAGAAAAAAGTGGGTGGGGTGGCTGATGGTGAGTGGCGAGCAGCGCGGAGCAAACAAACACCACGTCGGTCTGTGACGGGTTGTCCCGGGGTCTCCTACCCCCTTCAATTATTATTTTTAGTCTTTTATTTTGAGAATTATTCGTACTTGGATCAAGTACTGAAACTCTTGAGTCAAGAATGTCGGGATCAAAAATTCACTCTTGGATCAAGAATATTGCTCCTGGATCAAGAATTTTCACTCTTACCCTACTTTTGAGAACGAATGCTCTTGATTCAAGAGTGAAATTCTCTATTTTTTCTCTGAGTGTAGAAACATTATATTCTTTATATCTATTAGCCCCTTTCCACTGGCTTAATTTCTTATCATATCATATATCCTTTCGTAAAATTGTGCCGTTTCCAGTGACAAAACGTCATCTTTTTGCGTCTTAAATTCAAATCAAAAAAATATTGCTGATGACACTTTCTGCTTCCAGAGAGTAGCAAGTACTTTCTTAAAAAATACCAAATTCCTTCGAGAGGAATGCCATCAATGCCAGAAAAGAATGGCATAATGAAAGGGCAAATCATTTGGAAGAAATGATATCATTTCTTCATTTCTTTGGTGGAAATAGGCTACATGATGAAATTTTTATTATCAAATTCATCAGCTGCCATTAAAAACTTTTGAAAACGTCTTAGTTTAAGTTAGGGGACGGCAAAACACACATTCTCATTTTGCGTTCCGTGAGTATGTTAAGCCAATCGAGAGCGCGCTCACTGTTGTCGGAGTGATGACGTCGCTGCCACAGAGCGGCATTGTATACACAGTAAATAAAAACGTGCCGGACTCTAGTCTAAGTTAATAAGCACTACATCTTCTAGACACAAAGAACAAACTTAAGTGTTGAAAAGGATCGCTGAACTGAAACCTGAGTTTTGGAACAGCAAGGCAATTTTGTTAGGTCCTTGTTTTATTGACCATTCCAAAATTTTAAAACATTTGTCGATGTAGTATGTTCCCTCGGTCAATTTTCAAGGAATCTGTAACGTTTTTGATACCTTTTCGTTTATGGCTTTTTATTGCTTTCATAAACTCTTTTTCGCAATAAAAATTCATCCAAGCTTGGTTCAAGACTCAATCGTTTATACTAAAATCTCTAAATATTTTCAATATTTCCCTGTGTGTTTCGTTGGAAAAACTACTTAATTTTTATGAACCGAAACTAGTTTTTCGAAAAAGTCGTCCGGTTTGGGTTCAGGTTCGAGGAGTCAAAAATATTTGAGAAAATAATTTTTGAAAGTTGAATTCCAACTACTAAACCGATTTCAAAACAATGATCCACGGTTATATTGGCAGCTCAAATACTTTTCGATTCATATCTTGCTTCACTCTATTTGACAATCATGAAGTGAAATATGGCTTAAAATGTAAGAGAACCTAGCCAAAAATTAGAAAAATTCATATTTTAAAATCGGAGCCATGAAAAATTTTTAAAGTTGATTTTTGAGATCACCATTCTATGCTACACAAAAATAATTAGGGTTTTCAAGTTATCAAGTAATCTATTTAAAAATTAAATGTAATCTTTAATTGTAGTGAACACACTTCTTTTTGCTTATTATGATAACTTTATAATTGTTCTATACAAAAAAAATTAAAATACGTGCCTCACCGGATTTGAACTTAGGACTGTTTGACTTACAGTCTCATACCTTACCCACTACACCACAGCTACCAAGACAGATATAACAGCTAAATGTGCTTTATAACTCAAAATCATATTTTCTGTTTTTATTTTATCTTCTCTGAAAGATAACGAAGTGTTCATCAACACTGATAATATGTAAATAGTTAATCAGTTAATCTGTCCTGGGACTGGGCTGGTGATGTCAGCTTATTTTTTCTCAGTACACTTTGTTGTTAGAGATATAATTTTTAAACAGATTACTTGATAACCCAGTTGACCTGAAAATCCTAAATATGTCAGTTGTTGATATGGGTCATGTTTTTATTTATTTTTGTAAGCTGGTGTTATTGTTGGGAAGTACGAATAAACGCGTTTAGCCGCAAAAGATTTGGTGTTTATTTTGAAAGTATTTAAAATACAATTTGGTAATTATGCAAAAAGTTTTTTTTGTTTTACGGTTAAGCTCATTTCATTAAAACCAATCAGTCAAAGTCAGAAAAAACAGCCACAGCTTTCAAATACATATACACACTGTGACTGTCACTTGAATAAAATATTTCATTTCATATCCGATTTGTAATTTTGTGGTCTTTTTATTAAGTAAACTAAATAATGTTTTTTTGTTATGTTATTAAACAATTTCAAAAATCGTCAAAAACAAAAAAATGGAAATAAGGGGTTTTTAATAAAGGGACTTCTCAGGTTTCTCAGGTCTAGGGGTGATATTAGTGAAAAGTATTTTACTGAATCTCAAAGATACTTGCTGGCAGTCAAGTATTCTTAATAAGATTCAACTGGGAGGTTGATAAATCAGCTAGGTATGGGCACCCAGCCTTTTTTGGTAAACAATGCATAAAGTTTTAGAATCGAACCAAATTTTGTATAATTTACCCCAAAGAAAGCCTTGCGACACTTGTTCAGAATTGTACATAGTGATTTCTAAAGCCAAAATTAACCTTAAAAAATAGAGGCAAGCTAACTTCGGCTCGACCGAAGTTTATATACCCTTGGAGCTTGATATGTGCCATACAATTTTATCAGCTATACTATATAGTGGTCCGATTTCGAAAAATTTTGGTGAAATGATGTAAAATCATTAAAAACTTATAAATACGGGCGTTGGGAGCTATAACATTGAAAACAAAAAAGTTTTTCTCACTAAGACTTTTTTTCAGACCTAACTTTTGTATGGCAGCTATACTATATAGTTGTCCGATTTCGACATGGCTTGGTGAAATTATGTGAAATCACTAAAAACTTATAAATACGAGCGTTGGGAGCGATAACATTGAAAACAAAAGTTTTTCTCACTAAAACTAGTTTTTCAACCGATCGTTCCTATGGCAGCTATATGCTATAGTCATCCGATCCGGCCGGTTCCGACAAATGTGCAGCGTATTTATACCAAAAGACTTCGTGCAAAGTTTGGTTACGATAGCTTTAAAACTGACGGAGGAGATAGCATAGAAACAGACGGACGGACAGACGGACAGACGGACAGACGGACATGGCTATATCAACTCAGCTCGGCATGCTGATCAAGAATATATATACTTTATGTGGTCGGAGATGCTTCCTTCTATGCGTTACAAACATCCGGACAATTTTAATATACCCTCTCCAAGGGTATAAAAAATAATTATTTTACTGATTTTTTGCCATTGCTTAATTGTTTAGTAGAGCTACCCCTCACCAAAAAATTCGAAAAAAAAATCCCTCCATAGACCTCGAATTTACAAGAATTATGGTGTCTTCAGATCGCCTGGGACTTTCGCGGTTCAATGGTAAAAATTATTTAAAGTTGAGTTATTTTGATTAAAAAACGTATTTGTCTGTCTTAACTGTCATTACTGAAACGCTACGTTATGATACATTATGAATTAGGTGGCGCTAAGTGCTTCTTATACAGTATCATCGTCATCAACATCATCTTCGTCATCGTCATCAGGATCCTGTGAATAAAAAAAAAATTAAACGAGAAAGGCAAAGCTAACTTCGTCTGTGCCGAAGTTTTCATACACTTGAAAACGCTTGTCTCAACGGTTAGCGACTTCGACCAAACTTCGCAGATCAGCTTAAAAACATTTAATATTACCCATGACCGTGATTGAGAGCGGTAATATTGAGAAAAAACTAGTTATTCTCATTAAAACCCGTTTTTCGCCCGATCATTTGTATGGCAGCTACAAGAAGTAATCATCCGATCCGGTCGGTTCCGACATATTAGCAGCGTGCAGACAAAAGAATACTCTGTGCAATATTTCAGCTCGATAGCTTCAAAACTGAGGGACTAGTTCGCGTAGAAACAGACAGACGGACGGACGGACAGACGGACGGACAAAGCTTAATCGACTCAGCTCGTCATGCTGATCAAGAATATATATACTTTATGTGGTCGGAGATGATTCCTTCTATGCGTTGCAAACTTCTGGGCAAAATTATAATACACTTTTCAAGTGTATAAAAAGAAGCACAGACAATAATTAAAGGAGGCTTATTCCACGTAAGCCCAAGAGAGTCGTATTTTATGTAGAGGGGCCTACTACTCTGTAGTCCTCCTCGTGACTATCCTCCTCCTATAAATTAAACATTTGTGAAGTAAAAATTTTTTTTAAAAAATCGCTCGACGATAGGCGCTTTTTAAAAAAACCCTTTAAGCTAACATTGACTTACCTCGTCAAATTCCACATTGTTAATTATGTTATTATTATTAGGATTATATAAATATCCAATTTCCAAAAATAGTTGATGGATTCTTTATGTGTGATCCGGGTATTTCTTAAAAAACTGAAACTTTGACAGGTATCCAATAAAGTGTTTTTTTTTTTCTTCCAAGTCTTGGTAACTGTGACCTCATGTCCCTCCATAGTCTTTTAATGTTCTGCGTGTGCGCTTTTGTGTCAGGATCAACAAAGTTTTTAGAGTGATTTACTGATTGATCTCTAAATCCCTCTTCCTCCAGGCAATTTTACGCCTTCCAACAATCTGACAAAATAGTTGTTCCCTCGGCGATACGTTCCTTTATAATTCCCAGAACAGTCTGTGTGCTGCGATCTTCAACTGGTAAAATAAAAAATTCGCCAGACTCACGTTCAATTCCCCCGAAGACCCACTGTCCTTCGACTATACGGCCACAGTTAAATTTTGCGCTTTCCAATCTTTGCTTCGTCTATTTCCACTATTTTTCCATGACCTCCAATAACTGGACTGCAGTTCCTGATGGACCAATCTATGTAAACCTCCCGAATGAAGTTTTTCCAGTCTACTATAGTTGGTCTGGACCATCCAAATTCCTTCTACAAGAATTCTATTTCTCCACAGACTCTCACAGTATCCCAAACTACGAACTTAAAGACAAAGAAAGTGTTTTTGCGCACACTTTCCACGTACTCACACTTGACTTTTTTTTTCTGGCCATGATTCTACACAAATTGAAAAACCTCCTCATCCTTTAAAGCGAAAAATATTATTAGAGTGTTTTCACAATTTTAACAATTCATTTTTCGTTCCGTCGCCACAAAAAAGAGGCGTTAACAGCACTTAAAACTTTTTTTTTTTTTTAAAACATAACATATTAACAAACATACTATGACGTATTAAACGTTTTCGCAATGAGTGGAAACCGAATATGAAACGGCCACACTAACAAAAATGGCAGTTAATGCAGAGAAAAATATGTTTCTTAATCAAAAAAACTCAACTTTAAATAATTTTTACCATTGAACCGCGAAAGTCCCAGGCGATCTGAAGACACCATGAAGGGTTTTTTTTTTTTGAATTTTTTGGTGCGGGGTAGCTCTACTAAACAATTACCAAATGTCCTAATGCTTTACGTTTTGGACTGTAAGGCAAACGACCTCTGCACTATGTCTAAAGCGGAAACTCTGCAATCAAAAGTCTGGTGAACGCTTAACCAGATTGCACTTGAATTGTTTTTGTGAGTATCAAAGTTTGGCTTGGCCATGGGCATTCAATTAAGCAGTTGGTCGGCTTTGTCCCTAGGCTCAACCTCGTTTAATTGCCATTTAACACTTTATGACGCCATCGATGACGTGCAGTGTTCCCCCAACGGCTATAAAAGTTAGCATATACCTGCTTATTTATACGCGGTTATTTTTATACCACAATATTGAGAAAGAACTGCCGCAGGTCACGACACACGACACCTGGCATTGTCAGTGTTGCTCACCTGTTTGGTCAATACTCCATTATGGCTGAACTTGCCGACAGCTGCTGCTGCTGCTGGCATAATCGAGTCGGCGAAGTCAGCACGCCAAATCTGTCACCTGACGGCGACACAAACAACAAAATGAAAACAACATTTAATGGTGCGTGAAAAGCGGGCAAAACGCAAATGAATCAAATGAATGAAAATAAAATTGAACTTACAAGCTGCCTGCCCGTCGATGACTTTGACAGCATCATTTGCACATCTCTTAGCAGCATAAATAATTCAGTGGATTCGACTGCGTCAATTTCTTTCGTTCACGTTATGTTTCTGTTTCGTATTTATGTTGGCATGAAAATGGAAAATTTTCTTTTAATTTGCCATGGTAACTTTGCCCAAGTTTGAAGTTTACTTTTCGCTGCTTTTCTTGGGGCCGTGTAGTGTAAACAATAATAGTTGGGCAAATTGCGTAGATGTCAATTAATATGCAAATGTTTTGGGCGGTTAATTAGATTCCTAGTTTCCCAACATCATTGTCGCAAGAAAAATTGCCAAGTCTTTTTGTCTGTGCGGTGGTTAATAAATTCGTTCCTTCTACCCGCACAACCCGGCCTGTTATTTACCTAAACCCTTGACGCAATAGATATTACAACAAACACGCGCTGCATCGCGTTGACCCTTAGAGGGCCGTCCGTAAGACATAATCGGCCGTAGTTCAGACAGACTGCACTCATTAAAGTTGTGCATTTAGCTTAAGATTCCAAGTATGAGCTGATTTCACCACAGAATGTCTTGGGTATTTTAATGAAAGCCTTAAAGCCGTCAAACAAGACAACACATATGTTTCTTGCTCCCTTTAAAGACTTATTCTAAACTTATAATTCTTATCGATTTTTAAACAGTTTGCTTAAAACTTATCTCATCTGACCACCATTTAATTCTTACAGGCCATATTAAATAATGCATTAGGGCGACCCCAATTAACTACTTAGCCAAATTGTTGTACAAGTCATGGCCAATAAGAGTTTGCTTTATTGTATTTGACTTGTTTTTTGCTTTTTTTTTCTGACAAATATCCGCACATTTAACAAATTTGTTAAAGGAACATGGGCAATTCCTGGCACATTACACACATGTTATCCAGCTTCTCTTACTGCAGGACCCGTTTCCCCCTCTACCCCTCTACCCACTCCCCATTCTCATTACTCAAAAACAAATGTAGCAGAAGCTGCAAAGTCTTCTGGCTGTGCGTTATTTTGTCGACTCGACTAAGGCAGAATTAATGAACTCATATTGTAGACATGTCTCACTTAGATTGCAAACCATCATTTTTGCTTCAATGCTCGGTAAAAGTTAGTTTGTTAAATTACTTCTTTGTGCTGCAATGCGCCTGCAACTGTGAATTTACGATAAATATTTGATAACACAACATTTATTCAGTTCACTGACTCCAATGGGACACCACAAAGTGCGCCAAATTTCTCGCTTTTCGAGTCTTTTTGCCGCATTAAAAAAATAAACTTTGATAATCATAACTCTGCCGGTGGCTGCCATTGTTGCCATTTTCCATTCCTTTGCCGAATGAAAAGAAATGGCGAATGGTGAATGGAAAATCGATACATATTTATGAGTTCATGTTGTGGGCGCACGTACGAAATATCAGCCAAATAAACATTTATTGTATCCTACCTATGGACTAGAGAGAAGCATTGCTAGCTATTTGCACGTTTGCAGTCATAAAAAATATTTCCAGCATACTCAAAGGAATGCCAAGATAAAATAATGTCTATAAAACGAGCATTTACTTAGTACTCCTTGGCTTAAGGGGCCTAGCGCGTTTATTTGAGGGTGAAGAAGTTTTCACGAAATGGTTATATGATAAATGTTTAGTGTCTATAAAATTCAAGTTCCAGCACGCAAAAATTAAACAACCCAAGAACAAATCAGCACATCAATGGAATGAAACGAGAGCATAAGTTAAAGTCGGCTCTAACCGACTTCGATATACCCGTTACTCATGAAAAAACATGTTTAACAGTGTTCCTGCGTTCCTTAGGGTAACCATCAGAAAAGTATGCAACATTTTTTAAGGGTGGGTAGAGGGGGGCTTGGTTCACTTCTTTGCTCATAACTTGAGAACCGTTCATCCGATCTTCATCATTTCTTCGGCAAATCGATTCATTTTGCTAATTACTAACTATCTCTAGAAGGTACGACTCGTCTATCTTTAAAAATGTAGGAGATATAACGTTTTTTCCAAATTGCGGGGGCGGGAGGGGGCGTGGCCAAAATTTGAAACAAACTTGATCTGCGTGCAGACAAAAGAAGCATTTGTCCCATACATGTCAAACCTCTATCTCTTACCATCTCTGAGATCTAGGTGTTCATACAGACAGACGGACAGACGGACAGACGGACGGACGGACAGACGGACATGGCTATATCGACTCGGCTGTTGATGCTGATCAAGAATATATATACTTTATATGGTCGGAAATGATTCCTTCTGCCTGTTACATACATTTGCACGACTTTAGCATACCCTTTTACTCTACGAGTAACGGGTATAAAAAGTAGAGAATTTCTTGTAGTTCTAAACAAACTTTTATTGCATTTTTGAGCATTATACTTTCTACTAGAAAAATTTTGCAAGCTTCGCATAAAAATAAAGTAAGTAAGTTGGTCAAGTCTGAATGTGATATACGTCGTATCTGCAGTAGCAGCTCTGCTGCAGAGAACTTTCTTTTGGTTATAGCTTGAGTATCGCTCAGCCGGCTTAAAGATTTCTTTTACAATAAATTTGCTTGGTGAGGGATTCTCTTAACTGACCCATACAAGGCGCCACTACAAACTTTTGGCAACCCAAAGGTCGTTGCGGTACCAAACTTTTTTTGGTTATAATTTAAGAATCGTTCATCCGATCTTTATGATTTCTTCCGCAAATCGATACATGAATTTTGACCAAAGTCCTCGCCTTATCTTTATTATTATGGTTTACAGATGCTTGAAAAGAAAATTTTTTTTACGAAATTTAGACTTTAGAGCTATAAAACTTAATCAATTTTGATGAACTTTTTACTATATAATTCCTAATCTAGCAAAAGAAAATTACAGAATTTTGTCCAAAGCAAAACGATTCTGGACCACTGTGTAACGGTCGTACTTATTAAACCTTAGTACTCAGACCAACTAAACCGTATGCTGGCAGAATTGACAACTAATTTCAATGTGTGGGTTAGCGTACGATGCATTGTGACTAATCAACCTTCATCAAAATACCATCAAGTGAGAAACGATTACACTGCGCTGACTTCCATGCATTTGAATTTTTTGGTTCTTATACACTTGAAAAGTACATTATAATTTTACCCAGAAGTGTGCAACGCATAGACCACATAAAGAATATATATTCTGGATCAGCATGACGAGCTAAGTCGATTAAGCTTCGTCCGTTCGTCTGTCCGTCTGTCTGTTTCTACGTGAACTAGTCCCTCAGTTTTCAAGCTATCGAGCTGAAATTTTGCACAGAGTGTTCTTTCGTCTGCACGCTGCTAATATGTCGGAACCAACAGGATCGGATGACTTCTTCTTGTAGCTGCCATACAAATGATCGGTCAAAAAATGGGTTTTAATGAGAAAAACTTGTTTTTATACCCTTGGAGAGGGTATATTATAATTGTGCGGATGTTTGTAACGCAGGGAAGGAGGCATCTCCGACCACATAAAGTATATATATTCTTGATCAGTATGACAAGCTGAGTTGATATAGCCATGTCCGTCTGTCCGTCCGTCTGTCGTCCGTCTGTTTGTCTGTTTTTTATGCTATCTCCTCCGTCAGTTTTAAAGCTATCTAAACCAAACTTTGCATGAAGTCTTTTGGTACAAATACGCTGCACATTTGTCGGAACCGGCCGGATCGGATGACTATAGCATATAGCTGCCATAGGAACTATCGGTTGAAAAACTAGTTTTAGTGAGAAAAACTTTTTTGTTTTTAGTGCTATCGATCTCAACGCTCGTATTTATAAGTTTTTAATGATTTCACATAATTTTACTAAGGCTTATCGAAATCGGACAACTATATAGTATAGCTGTCATACAAAAGTTAGGTCTGAAAAACAGTCTTAGTAAGAAAAACTTTTTTGTTTTCAATGTTATTGCTCCCAACGCTCGTATTTATAAGTTTTCAATGATTTTACA
The DNA here is from genome assembly GCA_018904275.1 of Lordiphosa clarofinis. Lineage (NCBI taxonomy): Eukaryota > Metazoa > Arthropoda > Insecta > Diptera > Drosophilidae > Lordiphosa > Lordiphosa clarofinis. The sequence goes on along the minus strand of JAEIGQ010000072.1, from coordinate 18,987 downwards.
TAATTTCAACAAGATTTATCAAGCTCCAAGGGTATATAAAGTTCGGTCGAGCCGAAGTTAGCTTGCATCTATTTTTATACCCGTTACTCGTAGAGTAAAAAGGGTATACTAAAGTCGTGCAAATGTATGTAACAGGCAGAAGGAATCATTTCCGACCATATAAAGTATATATATTCTTGATCAGCATCAACAGCCGAGTCGATATAGCTATGTCCGTCTGTCCGTCCGTCCGTCTGTCCGTCTGTCTGTATGAACACCTAGATCTCAGAGATGGTAAGAGATAGAGGTTTGACATGTATGGGGACAAATGCTTCTTTTTCCTGCACGCAGATCAAGTTTGTTTCAAATTTTGGCCACGCCCCCTCCCGCCCCCGCAATTTGGAAAAAACGTTATATCTCCTACATTTTTAAAGATAGACGAGTCGTACCTTCTAGAGATAGTTAGTAATTAGCAAAATGAATCGATTTGCCGAAGAAATGATGAAGATCGGATGAACGGTTCTCAAGTTATGAGCAAAGAAGTGAACCAAGCCCCCCTCTACCCACCCTTAAAAAATGTTGCATACTTTTCTGATGGTTACCCTAAGGAACGCAGGAACACTGTTAAACATGTTTTTTCATGAGTAACGGGTATATCGAAGTCGGTTAGAGCCGACTTTAACTTATGCTCTCGTTTTGTATTGTCGTTTGTAATTGAACTGTGGTTATGTGCGGGGGTCAAAGTTTATGTCGTACCCAGAAAACAAGACGGCAACAATTTAGTTTGTTAACATTTTAATTTATTGTAAATCATTTGTATATAAAAAAAGACCGTACGTGTAACGTAACGTACAACTCGCCGTCTCGGCTGTATTTGTTCGACTCTTTGTTCGACTGTTTAGCTGCATTTTATTTTCCATTAATTCTTTTGAGTTAGCAGCGCGCGCATGCATTGGGTTGTGTGCGTGTGTAGCTTATCGCTTATCCACAGCGTGGGATTTGCTGACACAGCGCTCTAGTCAGCGACTGAAGTGGTCGCTCAGATTTCCTTATGGGATAGGCATGCAACAAAGCCAACGCCTATACAGAAAAATCTGTATCTAAATTTCTATATCAGATAAGCACGATACCAAGTATTTCAGCCAATACTTTGAACACTTCAAGCTTTACACTTTTACAAGCGATTTCATAAACATACCAACAACAAAAAGTTGTTAAATTTTATACTCTGTACCAAAGGTACATTGAGTATAATATGTTTGTGCAAAAGTATGTAACAGGGAGAAGGAATCATAATTTGGAAGAAACGTTATATCTCCCACAGTTTTGAAGATTGACGGTTCGTTACTTCTAGAGATAGTTAGTAATTAGCAAGTTGTATCGATTTGCCAAAGAAATAATAAAGATCGGATGATCGGATCTCAAGTTATGAGCAAATAAGTAAACTACCCTTCCCCCACCCCCTCCCACCATTTCACAACTAACACCGCACAATCTTAAAGAGAGACAGAGAGAAAAAAAAACAAGACTCTTTGAGATCAGTGCAACACCAGCATGGCATTCAGCTTCTACTCCAGGTACAGAGTATATTATAGTAGGGCTTGACCGACTTTCTCACTTGTTTTCCTATGTATTTTGTGGTTGCGTCGTTAACTTTTTGGTTGGTGAACACACTAATAGTATATCTACCATATAACTAACTGGCACGTATATATCATGCTCCAAGAGTATATAAACTTCGGTCGAGCCGAAGTTAGCTTGCCTCTATTTTTTTTTTTTTTCCAATAACTCAGGATCCCGGAATCAGTGTCACAGTTGGGACACCTTTTTTTTAACCCACCTCTTTTAATCTATCTTTTACTGTTATCTTTCTATGAAAAAGTGCGAAAAATGCAGTCTACACTAGAGGATGGCCTTAAGCGTCGTTCAAATCCGTAAATCAGTAAATATTTAAGCTGTGATGTCAACATTTTTGCATATCTCAGAAATTATAAAAACAATGAAGTGACAATGTGGCGATTGGAAAATCGATTTAAAGTTGAATTTGTTTCCTTTCATAAGAAACATATGGGCATTTCCATGACGTTGAACGGGACAATCGTACGCATTTAAACATTCAAACAAGTCAAGAATAAAACAGATTTTTATTATCACAATAGGCTTAACCTATAGCTCTTTAATACCCTCACAATTGATGCAAAGATCGATTTTGGAAAAATTTTGGTTTCAAGATAATCGCAAAAAAACATGACATTCGCACGGGACAAAAATAGACGTGGTTTTTCGCGGAAACCATTCAAACGCCGAATTCAGCGAATCCTGAGGCAATATATTAATGCGATAAATATTAGAATGTAGGGCATTGATGTCTCTTTAAAATGGTTTTTATTTCACCCAAAAATATTTTACAGTTTTTTTAAAATGTAAGTTTAAGCATTTTCTGCACGGGACAGTTTTTTCCATCATTATATTTATGTGGTTTCTGCTATGATGCGAAGCAAAACCTACAGTTTATTGCATTGGCATAGTTTCTCAGGGTTTCTTATGCATTCTTGTAAAGCCCTTTGTACCATCAGAAAGATTTTAGATAGCGAAAATACATGTAATCTAAAGTCACTTTTTTCCAAAAAATTAAACAAATTTAATGTCAAAATGAGAAATATTGCGCTTGCCCGGCCGTGAAACCGAATATATCCAATTGGGTTATTAGTAAATGTTAGATTAGCTTACATTAGTTTAATTTGGCTGTTTCCCTATAAAAATTCGATTAAATATAGTGTTTTTAACTTTTTGGCCCAGGTTGACCTTTTCGTGGAAATGCCCATATCCACACATTGCAAAGGACTCGAGCGTCGCCGGATATACAGCTAATTAATACAATTCTTTGCTAAACAACAATGTCTTATTAATGGAAATTTTTATTTTCATGAAGCGCGCCCGGAAGTATGCTTCGATTTTAAATCTAGCTGCTGAACAGCGTATCGGCTTATGCTCTTCTCCACTCACTTGTAAATGCACTTTGCTGCACCAAATGATTTTCAAATTGCGTATCGCTTTCCGCTAAATCTGTTTGCAATAACAAACCCTATATTGGGCACAATTAACCTGAGATGTAATTGAAAGAAGGTCGCTGAGGGCCAAACTAGCATCAAAGCTAGGGCCAGGCAGTGCACAATGGTCCCAAAGTAGATGTTTTGGCATACATTATTATAAATTTTAATGAGCACGTGGTTTTGTGTGACCAAATTCGGTCAATTTTATTGGCTTTTTGGCCAATCAAAAATTAAATAAAATAAATAATAATTCAAAAATTGAATGTTTTTGAATGCGTTTGAGTTTGCATCGAATATGAGATTTGAGTTTGGTTAGTTGTGATTTTTTGTCTTATTGGTTGTTGCCCGTTGAATTTGAGCATCAGAAACTGTTTAAAGTTTTCAAATTCGTATTTAGTCGATTTTGCCCTTTTAAATATATCGGTAAAATCATCTAAATTTAGCCTGCCAGATGGATGATATGGTACTCCATACCGCGCGCCATGGAGGCCAACAAAATCGATTTTGGGACCATAGTGCTGGGTTTAAATCCAAATGGAGCCGTAAGTTCAATTTAATTCCCTTCCACTCACAGAAGGCAAACTCAAAGGAAAAACGAAAAATATAAATTTGTATCTTAAAGTTTGATTAAATTTAAATGTCTTTTTTACCAGGTGCTCAGCGATGCTTGGCAGTAGAGAACTTCAGCTCTCAATTGAATTCAATGTCAGCAATGTCAATGGATTGTAATGCACTCACATGCAGAATGCCTTTGCAATGCCAATAAAGTGGCATTTTCCCTTTCTCTCTAATGTCTGAAGATTGAGTTGCTTTGTCTCTGTTACATTTGACTACGAAGGAATTTTCACAGCTTTTTGCATATTATTTTTGATTGATTGTATACAAAATTCTCACAAGAAGTGGTGCAATGTATACCAAGGACCGTCCCTCCATATTTCTTACCTGAAAGCTGCAAATACACAATAATATTGAGAACACTTTAAAGCTGGGTGTTCTGTGCATTGTTTTGCCTCTATCCTGCCCTTCGCCTGTCAAGCCCACATATTGGCTTTCTGTTGACATTTAATATGTCTAGCAAATGTTAAGGAAAAAAAATACAATTCAATGGGAATCGGTTAAATATTGCTTATGTGTATTTGTGGTATTGCTATGCTCATGTTGTTGTCTTGTAAAGAAATAAGCCCTTAAGCCGATTGAAGACCCTTTTTGCATTTGCATAAGCCATTAAATATGCACGGCACACTGATTTTGCGGCCCCAAGCTCCCCTCTACATTCATTTGTTGAATGGACGACAATAAAATGACCTACGTGGAATACATGTCCGAATGTGTATCTGGGTTGTCATCAAACAAAAGGAATCAAATTGAACAAAGGGTCCTCGGTAAATGGGGCGTGTCTGGGGCTGGATTTTCTTATCTTCAGGTGAAAGCAGCCAAGTCAGCAGCGCCTTTGTTTTTGATAAACGACTTTATGTGCGGCCATGTAAATCTATTCCACAATAGACATTTGTCACGACTTCGATTTTGCCATGACAACAGTGGGCTGAGCGGCACTTTGAATAATTGAAATTGTCAGGCCTATAAAAGGAAATTGTTTTTGGGGTTTTCGGAGTCTGAGTCTGGGGAGACCGAGTTTGGTGCTTAAATCAACTTTGCTATTTGCTTAATTGAACTGCATTGTTTGTAATTAGCCTGCAATTACTTCTGTTGGCATTTGACAAGAATTTAACAAACAGTTTTCGATTTAATTAAACTTGGATGAGAGACTCATTTGCAGTCTAGGCGCGGTATTTGGGAAGGGCGAGAGAGTTTTAGCATTTCCGGGACAGGGCGGAATGGGAGGAAAATTTCAGCGGTTTAAACGCCTATAAGGAACAAACATACATTCACCTTTCTGTAAATGTACAGACAATATTTATTTTTCCAACTGATTAATTGCTTCCACATTTAATAAAACGCCAAAACCGCATGAAAACGGGCTTCCACACACGGACCGAATAAATAAAACGACCATAAGCAATTAAAATGGCCAAAACCTGATTCCACCGCAAAAAAAAAAAACAACACATTTTTATGTCCGCAACATACGGCCACAATTTCAATGAACAATGTGCCAACTGCAGAAATCAACGGACTCCACAAAAGCGTGTAAAATCCTTCAACCACATACATATCCCAAGGGCCAATTAAAAACCAACAACATCCATCGATTTCAAGATTTATTATCAAATGAATGCCGAACAGCAGCTGCAATGGCTTAAAAAGGCTTTGGGACCGCTAAGCCTCATGTTTTTGCTGCTTTAATTGAAAAGGCTTAATAAAGCTTTGACCCCCACAAAAAAAATTAAATCAAAAGGAAATCTAAGCCTTTTGAGACTTGCACAATGTCAAAGAAAACTAATTGGTCGCTGATTTGTAAAATATTTTGTATCAGCTCTTATGAAAAAAACATTGACTTGAATTGATCTACTTTAATCGAAAGTCGGGTGCTACAAGTTATTTGAAACCTTTGGTTCTAGGGCACTAGTCGCTTGTAAAAATGAGTAGCAAAATAATCACAAAATAATACACAACATTAAACACTTTTTTTATAAGAAACATTTCATAAAATTAATCCTAAATTCAAAATAAATAAATTAACCTTTAGCAAACTTTGGGAGAAAAATACTGATTTAATGCATTATAAAATTTTTGGTCCTTGTAGGCAAAAAACTGGTCCAAGTGGTTTTTTGACATCCTGATTTGTGGTTGAAGGTTCTCCCATCCACAAATTTTGCAAATACCGGTACAAGTAATAGTTCGAAAGTGCAAGTCTGGGAACATGCCGGAACGAAATTTTTCAAAACCATATTTTGGCATTGGCATTCGGTCCATAACCCATATGTGGTGAATCCTCAAGATCGAAATTGCCGGCAGTCAACACATCCTCTCCGCATCCATCTCATAATTTTCGCCTTGCACGAACAACATTTAATACTTTTGAAAGTAAAATAGTAAAATATGGCGAAAGTGCTGATTTCGATCTTCCATCTTTGATTCTTTGATTAAGTGTGAAGAAGACATGCTCAACACAATCTTTAAATCGCTCACTTACTTTAATACTGACATAGCTCAAAATAATCCATTTTGAGAAAAGCGCATTTAAACTTCTTGATGGTCTTATCACAGAAAAAAAATGGTTCTTCTAGTTTCAAGTTAATCTAGTAAAATATTGTAAATTTAAAATGTTCATTAATAAAACTTGAAAATATGATGTTTTAACTGAAAGGCGAGGTATGATTGAGTCAGACCGACTGCAGGACAACTGAGATATGACGCTACTGCATTTACATGAAAATGAACCTGTAATATAATATTTTGACAAATTTTGATCTCACGTGAAAAGTATAAGAGATATCAATATGAAAATTTTACACAAAATAGTACACAATACGATGAATATTTCTGCATCATTAATTTAAAAATCGTATTTTTTGAGTTATGCTAGTATTGAAGTAAGTGAGCGATATTTAAAAGAGTTCAACCTGACTGACTGACTGGTGACCGTCGCACAGCCTAAACTATAAAAGATAGGAAGATGAGATTTTCACAGTAGTTTTATATTATGCTGAAAGTGATTACTAAGAACTGATTCTGTCAGGAAATGTGGAAAATTCGCGGAAAACTGTTGTATGAAACTTTTTATTTTTCATCCGATCAAAGATCTATATGAAAATTTAACAACAACTGCGTGCACCCCTCTGGGTGGAAAGTGGGTGGTCTAGGTTGTAAGGGCGAAACTTTAGTTGCCAGCGAAATTACACATAACAAAACATAAAAAAAAGTGACTTTAAAATTTTGGAAAATCTATTCCCCAAGTCGGAAAATTCACGGAAAACTGTTGTAGGAAACTATTTTGTTTATAATCCGATCAGATTGAAACTCATTTTGAAAGATCTATTTAAAAATTCAACAATAACTGTGTTCCAATTTTCCCGAAAATCCCACCCGAAAAAGTCGGAAAAGCGTCTAGAAAGTTTGTAAGGTAAAATTTTTTTTTTCATCCTATTGACTTGAAACTTGGTTTGCAAGCATAGTACGCAAAATAGTTCGACACGTGTTTTCCCAATTTAGGGATGGGGTTGGTAAAAAACGCAGCAGCAAAGCGGTAACGATTAAAAGGCAAACTAGTAAAACGTTGATTTTAAGCCTGTGTATGTATGATTCGGATTCCAAGCTCTACAGCGGAAACAAATTTTAAGAATGTTTTCAAACTTGGTAAATATTTGACACCCACGATTGACTTCAAACTGATTCTGATATTGGTTCTATGCTGTCCAAGGCGCAGCGAAGCGCGACGGGCTTTTATTTTATTAACTAGCAGTCCCGCGCGCTTCGCAGTTGACTTAATGAATTTAATATTTTCGTATATGGTTCAAAAAATGATTAGACTCAGGTGTCAATCCATTGAGTCATGTGCTCAATCATTGTCCCAGTCCAGGAAATTTCACTATACCACTCGCACAGCATATCCCATCTGCTTCACCTTTAAATTTATATGCCTGACAATGGCAACAACGTAGATTTTATATTTCACGACGTTTACTTGCAGTTGTTGTTGCATTATTGTAAGCGGGACCTTGCTGTGCGTAGACGATTATTTTCATTGCAATGTGTAATGTCGTGCACTCAGAAAAAAAATCAAGATTTCCGTACTCAAACTGTACAAATTCAAGTACAAACGATCTCAAAAGTTGACTAAGTTCGGATTTCCTAAATCTGAGAACAAAAATCTTATTTTAAGTTCGTTTTTTTAAAATCGTAAATCTTAAAACAAGATTTCCTGAAGATACATTAAGTACATTGTGGGATTGATCGAAGCCCGTAGAAAACTTGGAAAAGAACGAAACATACTAGCTTGAGTTCAAAAAAATCTTCAACTATCCCAAAATGTACTTGTTTTTCGTCTGAAACATTCTCAAATTTATACCGGATTCAAGAACGTTATATACTTGATTAAGTACAAATCATTCTTATTATTAAGTACATTTTAATCTTGATACAAACTCATGGGAAATTTTTTTAAGTGCAAATCGTACTTGCTTTAGTACAAAAAAATCTTAGAATTATCCCGTTCCCAATTTAAAGAAGCTTTTTTGGATCTTATTTATGTAATTTTTTATTGAGACGTTTTTATAGATACTTCAATCGTATATAGGATTATATACCCGTTAAATAATGCAAAATTGGGGTAATGAAGTCACAAAAGTTCATCAAGTAAAAATAGTTTGTTGGACATCCCACTTCATATCCGCGGAAATGGCTGTCAAAAGCTGTTAAACAAATCTGCTGACTTATAACATAAACATTATTGTTACATATAACAAAACTTAAAATTTTATATAGTTTCAATGCTGGTCGATTACAGGCTAAATAATAATTTGCTTTATAGCGCGTTCCCTTATAAACTAATTCATAACATATTTTACAGTGCTTAAAATTGAATTCAATATTTGTTTCATTGATTAATTTTTCAAAATAGTTTTCAGTTGTTAAGTCTGTATGCTCAAATGAAGAAAAGGTAAAAAGTGGTTCAATAGATTCTTCATGATCAAGTAAAAACTGAGAAAATTTAAGTTGGGCTTTAATGGCTATCGAACATGGTGGATTAACTCTCGAATTTATATTATGGGCATACAGCTTAGACTCTCTCAACTTAGATTCAAACCTCATACTCCAAAGATACTTAAGTGGTCCGCATTTTTTTATCGCAGAAGAATAATGCACCAAAAAGTGGTGCTTTGGTTTTAGTTTGCCGTACAACTTAAGATACATTTCATGGTGATTTTTCACAAGCACTTCCAATTTATCTAAATCTTTTAAATCATAATCAGCCTTAAAAAGTAATTCATTTATATCTAATAAAATTAAAAGTAATTGGCAGTCTTCATTTTCATAAGGCACCAAATCACCGATCATTAATGGCAAAAAATGATAAATGCTTACGGAAAATACTAAAGGTGGTGAATATTTGATTGCATTCATTTTGCACACATTTCAACTGCATTCCTTTTGTTTTCATAAAGTGACTTCCTTAAAATGCGAAATTAAAATATCAGGAGTTGAAAACTCTGGGAGGCAGAGAAAACAGGCGTACATGGTGTAAATATTAGTTATTGTTTAAGAAGTCGATTACAAATGTTAAATTTGATGAGTTAGTGTCGAAAGGAGTGTCGATTTGATAAATGTATTTTTGAATAAGCAGCCAAGCTTGTTGGCAAGCTCTTGGGTATTCCAACGAAAGTATTTGAAATATTTTGAAACATGTATCAAAACATTGAATAAAGAGGAGAAGCTGAGCAAATTGTCATCAAAATATAAATAATAACTTTTAAGTCAGTGTCACAAACTCCTTCGACAATTATAAAAGGTTGAACTGTAAGCCCTGACGAATAGTACTTATTGATTATTCCGTCGATTTGTCGTTGGTAGTCATTCAGAGTTGGCAAGCGTAATACAAGGCTTTGCTGCGAGTCTGCAATTGTCGCCTTCTTGTGTTGTCTTCCCGATTCTCCCTTGAAGCGGGTTGTGGATGGCAAAACTGCTGTCAGAAGTATTATTATTAAATATAGAAAATAGAAAAAAATATATTAATAAATTAGAAATTACTAACAAAAATTTATAATTAATCTTCTATAAAAATTTAAAAATAATAAAAATACTATTACCCTTGTTTCCGCATTGATTTAGCTAGCAGAAGCTGTTGCTTGCAGGACTCGTTTGAAACATTTTGTTCATAGTATGACAGTATTTTAGCTTTAAAACTTTCCCATTTGGTAAGAAGCAGCATTTCTTTTCCAGGATATAGCAGTTGGAAATCGATCTCGATCTATTAATAAAATTAAACAATTAAAATTAGAGATTAACCAGTGGCGTACCGAGGGGGGGGGCGGCCCGCCCCGGGCGGCAAATTTTTAGGGGCGGCAATTTTTGAGGGCTTTGAGTTTCAGGGGCGGGATGTTTTTGGGGCGGCAAATTTTAGGGGCAGCAAAATTCAGGGGCGGTAAATAATTACAAAATGTATATTGATTATTCTCTTAAATTAAGAAATAGTGGTATTTCTGAAAGTGATTTAGACTTTGCTGTCATTTCAATATGGAGAACGTTGCCAGATTCTGCACTTCAAGATCTAGTAATAAAAGAAATATTCATTGAATGCATTTTTGAAAGCTTACGAATCAGTATAAAGGGATTAAAGAGCAGAGGTCTACCATAGACAGAGTCAAACATGCTGCTATATTGATTATGTTCTCAAGGGAGGGGGGGGTGCAGATTTGTAGTATGCCTTGAAAAGTTCTTATGAAACAAAAGTTGTGTCAACTGAACAATTATTAAAAAAAAATTGTTTTTATCAAAAAAAATAACCACAAATACAAAATAATACTTCCTTCACAATTAAGGCCTTCGTCATTCCTTATCAAAATCCAGCGTACGTCCCTTTATGTTACAGAGAAGTTTTTGATGGAAAGAATTAGAAAAACTTAATTGTAATTATAGAAAAAAGGTTAAAATTTAGGACTGTTCAAGGGGGAAGGGGGGCGGCAATGTCGACTTCCGCCCCGGGCGGCATAACTACACGGTACGCCACTGAGATTAACGTAAATTGCAATTTTTTTATTTATATATTTTTAAGTCATATAAAACATAAAAATCTTACCAAATCAGAAGCTTGCGCATGTGAAAATTTTGACCATGCTTGGAAAAATTCAGTCTTGTCAAGATTTTTTACGTCCCGCTGACGTAATTGAAAAGATTTTTTCCATTTTTCGCACACTTCCGCCCAATCTTTACAATCCCTATTTAGGGATGTTTTATATGCTGAAGAGATTGATTCGTCTATTTCAACTATCTTATTTGCTCCACCAGAATCATTCTCGCTTTGACAACTTATGTCATCCGTGGAGCTGCGTAATTTGGAAATTTTGCTGCGACGGTTTTTATACTTTGAAAACAATTTTCCGCTCGGGTTGCCCTTTTGCTTTCGGGGAATAAAATAATATTCCTAAGTGAGGGTAAAAGAATTAAAAATTATCATTTGAATAAAAATAGAAAAAAATGGTTAATTACCTTCATATTAGATTCACTTGGGAAGAAAAAGCAAATTTCGTCAAGTAAAATGTGGAAGTCCGAGACCCTTATTAAAATGTTGTATGATACTGTTTGTTCAACAATAATATCAATTATATCATCTCTCAAAGCAGGAGATAAAGTTTTATGTGTTTCCCAATATTCCAAAATTACTCTGCCTTTGAACGATTCTTTCAGTAAAGTAATCAAGCTCTATCAGAAAAGAAACCATAACAAAATAAATTAGTATTAGATCGAATTATTTAAATAAAATTAATAAAATAATGTAGATGGCAACCCGAAAACGCAATCACTTGTTAAAACTTACCAGCACAAAAAAATATATAAACATTTTTGGTGACCTTTAACAAGTAACGTGAGTCGTTTATGTTTCATTTTATTCAAAATACTGTACCTTATTTAGAACTAACTTTCCTGGATATATTAAATGTGTTGCACCCAACCAAGAATCGACTTTAGATGTCACAGACATCGTTTCATCGTCAATTCCAAACTAAAAATTTACGGAAAAATAATTTTAGTATGGCATATAAATTTTTTTTTTTTAACGTCTTACCTCTTTTTTGCGCCAATGGAATAATTTTTCCCTGAATTCCATTCGTAGGCCCAGGGGCGGAATAGCTTCTTTAATATCCTCTGTGGTCATATATTGAAGACTTTTATATGTGACGTGCGCATCTTCATACATAAAAATATTTATAAATAAAAGGGAAAATAATTAAACGCAAAAAAACATCAATTAATTCTTTCTATCTAAACATATGTTTGTACGCGCATATGGGTATGTGCATGCGAATGTGAAGTCAGTGACGCTGTATATACACAAACATACATATATTTTCACTTGTAAGCATTTAAGTGCGTACATTCGTGTAAGAGAACACAAAAACTATAAAATGCTTATATGTACATGTTATCACAAATGTGCACTTATAATCTAGCTACATCTCTTTGCCAATCAAACGGCTTTTTCTACAAATTAGCTGACAGTTTTTCACTTGAAGCACTTTTGTAAGAATTTGTGTGTGTATGTACATTAATGCTTACATGCAAACATATGTATGTATGTACTTATATGCAGCGCCACTGACTTGATATTTTGTGAATTCTTTAACAACTTCGTTTTTGTATATACACATACATACATACATAAATACATACATTAAATGTAATTTCGCTAATATTTTCACTACACATTTGCATGTACAGACACATTGCAACACACAAAACGCAAAACAAAAATCACACACGCACTCAAACTTACGTTCACATGAGCACATAAACATACACAAGCTCTAGTCCCTTGTATTAATTACACTTACCTTTTAAAAATGATAACACACTTTCCATATTAAATTCAGCCAACATGCCTTGAAGACGAAATTCGTCTGTTGGCGTCTCACTTATATGCAAATCACTTTCACTATTAATTTCACTCATCACAAATGCTCTCTGACCCAACGCTCAATAACGACTGTCAGTCGATGCATTGAAAACAAAGCCAAGCGGACAAGATCACAAAAGCGGACAAAAAAAATCAAACGGCGCGCAGGGTAACTTATTGCCGAAAAAGAACAAGGAAATGTGTATACTTCTTTTTTGCGATTGCTTACGAGGCACAACAACAACATCAACGTTGCAGCACAGAAGTCGCGAAGCGAGGCGACGCGTCGCGACGGTCTGCCCGACGGCAAAGTGCCGATCACCGCAATGCGAAGATGGTTTTGTTGTAAGCTGTATACAGAAATGTTGGCGCGTCATCTGCAATCTGACATACATATGTATGAATTCATGTTTATATGTATGAACATACTAATTTTAAGTCTGTTTTGTACTTGACTAAATTTTTTCAATCTTACTTTCGTGATTTAAACAGCCAATTTTTCTTTTAAGCTCGTTTCATACTTGTTTCAAGAACGTTAGTACAAAACAATCTTAAAAATTTTAAGTACAAAACGGGATAAATTCAAGCTCGGACATACTTAAATCTAGAACGGCATTTTTTTCTGAGTGTGGTTACTTTAAGGCTCCTCGTGACACAACTTGTGACGCATTTCGCGTTCGCTGGCCCAAATTTGATCGTCCCGATATTTAACTCAATTAAAACGCATACATTTTAAAAAGCAACAAGCATACTTACACATTAGGCATTTTTCCAAAAAAAATGTTCACACTTAAAGGGTGTATAAAACCTAAATGATTAAACATAAAATGATCCGTTATACAGAATGATACAAAATGAAATGAAATAGGCGTTAAAACAAACATTTTTTGACTATTTTTAAATTTAAGAGGAACCTATTTATAGAAAAGTTCAATTTTTTTTTATAAAAAATGTCCATCCTTTAAAAAAAAACGCATGCAATTTAGTGCACGCATTGCGGAGATAGCCCCTTACACTCACATTATTTTCTACAAACTTAAATTACAGATTTATATTCGGGTGTGTCACAGAAATCTCTAGAGGTTTTCGTATAAACGTCAGCATTTTATATCAAAGCTGTTTAAATTTATATGTTCTGGGGCTAAAATATGCCCGGCTACTAGATTAGATGTCAAAAGTTGAGAGATTTGAAACCGCCTGCTCAAAGTCAAGTAGATTTAAAGCGTACGGTTTTCCACCCACGTAATCTAGTAGGCGGTCTGATTCTTGGCACTTCGCAAATAAAGTAGTCCCTGATTTGTTCGAAGTGCAATCGTTTACACGAAAATCTCTAGAGATTTCTTAACACCCCTGATTATAAACTTTGGTAGAGGCCGAACTTAGCTTCCCTCTAATTTTATTACCATAAACTATATTTATTCGATTCTTTCAATTAAACAAGATCGCACAACCACATGTTTACTTTCTTGGTTTTTTTTATCTTTGCAACCTCATTTAATTAAAAATATTAATCTTGTTTTAAGAACGTATGGAGAATAGCTAAAGCAAACTTTGTGGCCTTAAATTAAGACTGTTATGTCATCTTGTTTAATTTCGTTGTAATTGATTCAAGTACAAAATTCAATCAGATACGGGCACTTTTCACATGTATATTAGTTTGAAAAATTTATTTACTGCATTGGTCCACACCCTGAATATATTTTTTTGAAATTAAAAATAATTGATTAAATAAATAAATTTCAAAAGACACATTTCCATCTTGCCAAACTCACAAAATTGCACACAAACATTAAATGTGTCTTGTCCAAGGATTCCATTAAATATTTAACCAATGAGCTGGCATTTACCATTTTAAATTGCCACAAATTGAGATCTGAACTTTCGGCAGGGGGGACAAACATTACAAATTCATGTGGTACGTGCCAAGTGCCAAAGATAGTCGAACAAACTGCCGTTTCAACTTTCGATTGTATGTTGTGCCAAACATTTAACATATAAATAATGCATTATTAAATGCTCATGGTTTATGCATGTCGTGTACTATGCAGAACAGAACAGAATAAAGGAACACAAACCAAAGACTACAATTAGATAAATTGTCATTTCGAATGCAAGTAGAGTGCATGTGACATGGTTTTAGGTTTAGTTTAAAATTGACATTGGGGTAGGTTTGAACGAAGAGTTCACATTTTAAATTGCACTGAATGAATTAAGTAGTTCAAGGTAATTCTGGGAGAATTTTCAATTGCTTACCACATAATTTTAAATTGTTTAATTGGTTTTCAGGTCAGACTATCACAATAAATTTAAATGAAATTTGAGGACATATTGACTGTTCGTGGTCACTTGTCCTTCACAACATATAGTTTATTTACCATTATACCTGTATTTCAAAAAGGATAAACTAAAGGCTGGCAACAGTAAGTATGCAACATGCAGAAGGAAACATTACCGTCCATATTGACGCAGTGTCTATTTGAGGCAGCTAGAGTCAGTGTGCGCGCGCGCATTTGGGTTTGTTTGTAAGTGTGTCTCAACTGTACAGGATATTGTGGAGTCTGCAACGCTCTTAATTGTTTTAAGTTCCTGTTTTTTTTTAAAGCTCAAACCAATCTCAAATCTTACAACATTACATCTCAATTAGTATAAAAGATTTGGCAAAACTTTATTTAGTTTTTTATTTATCAAGCTTATCTTCCCTCTTACTTCAGCGTTTCGGCATAATGTGCTTTGTGTTTGAGTTTAATGTGTAGTACGCCACTAGAAAATAGAAATTTATCAAAACGAAGTGTTGAAACAATTTCAAATTTAATATTTACCATATAAAAACAAACGCCAGAACATACAAGCCGGCGTTTAGTAGGTTAAACAAACCAGGATTAGTAGTCAGAGTCCTCTGATAGATGGCCGTATAAAGAGGAGCAGCAACTAGAAAATATATTCTTATTTAAATGGAAATTACTGAAGAAACTAAAGCCAACTTACCAAATGGTGCAAAGGAGTGCACAACATTACTAATTGAGAAAATTTTACCTATGATAAATAAGTTAGAGCATATTTTCCTTAGATATTTGAAATTATATTACCCATATCGGAAGCGGGAACTATATTCGAGATAATTGTGCGACACATGGGACCTCTAATGGATCGAAAGACACCCAAACCCACTGACAAATACAAATGCCAGGGCAGCATGGCAAATCCTTTGGTCACATCACACGAAATTTCCGACAAGAGCGCCACCAAGGCCAAAACTATCACAGACAGACCAAAAATCTAAAAGACAACGAATTTTAAACATCTATTACATATATAATGTAGAACTCATAAAGTACTTACTTTGCGCAGCACAAGCACACCCAAAACAGCGCCTATCATGGGCACAGATTGGCTAAATCCCTCATAGAAAGTATATTCAGGAACTGTCCAATGAAATTTTTGACGTACAAACAAATATGTCACAGTGCCGGCACCATCTGAAACGATATAAAAATTGAATTATGCCTTCTTTACAAAATGTGGTACTAAGCGTATGTATTTCGTTAAATTCTATCAGCAGAGTACTGAAAGTTCTTGATACCGAAAGAATCACAATTATTTAATAAATTTAAATCTCGGATTCCCTGAATAATATCGGGCAAAATTTTGGAGTATATGGGAGCAACACTAGTGTACCTCAAAAGCAACTATACGAAATTGTTAAGCCCAGACGAAAGTCTGTTCCGACTCGATTTTCGTGTAAACATGAATTTCGAATGCAATTTGTATAAATTTAAACGTAAGTGTGAAGTTAGTTTGAGGCTACTAATCCGTCGCAATTTTCTCTCGATTTAAATTCATTTGGGATTAAGCAATCGGTTTCAGCTGCTGCCACAATTCCGAGTTTTGTTATTCCTGATCTAGTAGCCGCAGGTATATTTGCTTCTATACAACGTTTTCAAATTTGACTGCAAAATACTAAAGTTTACACGAAAATCGAGTCGAAATTCGGAACAGGCCCGTATAAGTTAATTTGAAGAATCTGTCATACAGTAACACAATGCTAGAAAAAGGTTAACTTCGGCATAAAATTAGTTCAAATTGTGGCTTTTAAGCAGAAAGAGAATCTGCTGATCTGATTGCTGGGTTGAGTTCATTCCATTCACAGAGGACTCGAAAATATTAACAAGCAAGAAAAGTTTAAACAATCTTGGACCAATAGAGAATATCAAATTCCTTAACAGTGGCTGTTACATCTGAGTAACATTTACTTAATAGGAAAATTATAAGCACAGTAAAGACACAAGATCAAGCCCGTAAATCACCAATTGTGATAACCCATTATGAAATGTTATTACACCGTAAACTAACTATCGTGGCAAATTCTCGAGTTAACCCGGATGCACTTATAATCAGAGATTAAAACCGTAACCGAAATCGTAACCTTAATAGTCCGCGTTGATTTTATTTAAAAACAATTTGAAAGAAAAATTATAAAATACTACTACTATGTGTTATTTCAAAAGATGACAGAAATTTACAGAAACAAACAATTTCGTTGCAAAAATTTGTATTCAATGAGTACTTTCTGTTTTAAGTTTAAGGCTTGTTGCGGCGATTTTCTTGATTTTCTTATTTATTAATTATAAACCAAAAATTAGCTTAGGGAATGATGAGACTTGTTTTTTCCATTTGGCCCTTTTGGGGTCCTGACCTAATGTACATAAATATAAATATACATAAGTATACTCACTAAAATTGCAGCTTACGAGCACAAAGAAAAAAGAGCGAAAGAGTAAGAGACGGCGCAGCTAACTAAAATCTTTACCTACCTTATCTCTCCTTATATTTGGTTTTACACAGCTTATTATGTTTGTTTAAAAAAACCTAAGTATTCACTCATATGGTGGTTGTTTGCGCGATCGCCTTTCTTAAGTCACTCAACGTGAATAAAAAGAAAGCCTTAAACATCGTTTTGTATGTATAGGTGAGTGATGTTTACTGGTTGTTATACTCTGTACCGAAGGTACATAGAGTATAATAAGTTTGTGCAAAAGTATGTAACAGGGAGAAGGAACCATTTCCGACTATATAAAGTATATATATTCTTGATCAGCATCAACAGCCGAGTCGATATAGCCATGTCCGTATGTCCGTCTGTCCGTCCGTCCGTCCGTCCGTATGAACAAACAGATTTCGGAGATGGTAAGAGATAGAGGTTTGACATGTATGGGACAAATATTTCTTATAGCTGCAGGCAGATCAAGTTTATTTTCATTTTTTGCCACGCCCCCTCCCGCCCCCGCAATTCGGAAAAAACGTTATATCTCCTACAGTTTTGAAGATAGACGTTTCGTACCTTCTAAAGATAGTTAGTATTTAGCAAATGTATCGATTTGCCAAAAAAATGATAAAGATCGGATCAGCGGTTCTCAAGTTATAAGCAAAAAAGTACATCGCCCTCGCCCACCTCCCACCCATTCACAACTAACACCACACAATCTTAGAGAGAGAGAGAGCGCGAGGGAGAGAGTGAGAGAGAGAGAAAAAGAGAGAGAGACTTTGAGATGAGCGCAGCACCAGCATTGCATTCAGCTCCTACTCCAGGTACAGAGTATGTTATAGTCGGGCTTGACCGACTTTCTCACTTGTTTGTTTCTGGTTCTTTGTCATCTGAACAGCAGTTTGGCGCTGAGAGTGTGTGGAAGTGAGGAATGAACAATATTTATTTACGTTTTGACTCTTGATAAGTTTACTTGCGGACACTACAGTTACACTATCATTTTTGAAGAGCGCAGCGCCTCGATCAAAAACAATTTTCGGAAATTTTTTTCGTACACTTTGTTAACCAGAAATTAAAGATGTCTTGAAAATGCACACTAGATATCATACCATTTTTATACTCTGTACCGAAGGTACATAGAGTAAATTAAGTTTGTGCAAAAGTATGTAGAAGGGAGAAGGAATCATTTCAACAACATCAACAGCCGAGTTGATATAGCCATGTCCGTCTATCTGTCTGTCTGTCCGTCCGTCCGTATGAACAAACAGATCTCAGAGATGGTAAAAGATAGAGGCTTTACATGTATGGTACAAATGCTTCTTATACTTGCAGGCAGATCAAGTTAATTTTCAATTTTTTGCCACGCCCCCTCCCGCCCCCGTAATTTTGAAAAAACGTCAAATCTCCAGCAGTTTCGTAGATAGATGATTCGTTCCTTTTAGAGATAGCTAGTCATTTGTAATATGTATCGATTTGCCGAAGAAATGATAAAGATCGGATAAGCGGTTCTCAAGTTATGACCAAAAAATAAATTCCTACCTCCCCCACCCCCTCCCACGCGCTCACCACCAACACCGCATTTCATTCAACAACGAAGAGAGAGGGGAGAGAGAGAGAAACTTGAGATGAGCACAGCAGAAACGTTGCATTCAGCTCCTGCTCTTGGTACAGAGTATGACATA